>JAJJWW010013744.1:0-636645 GCA_023531295.1 Papaver armeniacum
TTATTTTCATGTGATTTTTATTTTTTCTACTTCTTCTACCTCTCCTAGATTTTGTAGTTTGGATTCCTTTTTATATTTTTAAAAGAAAAATTGGATTACATTATACTATCACTTTTGTTGAAACGGAGATCTCGTAAATTCCGATACAAAAGTTCATAGAAGGCATCTAATTATGTAATCCTAACCAACCGTCTTGGTATTCTGTTTCATACTTTGAGAGAAACAAGTTATGTTGTTTGATGTGATACATGCTCCACTTATCTGCGGCCACGAATCTATTGCTTTTGTTTCCTGATAAGATCTGCTGAAATTGGCAATTTGAACAAATTTTAAGTCTTACCAAATAAAGGTGCGTGGCCTATATAACTAACTCCCACCATCTCTTGTCGTTTCGTTCTCATGATAACTGACCACTAGCACGCCACATTGGACCCCGAACTCAAAGAAGACTACGTATCTTTAAATGAAACTATTGATATTTTGATATATAGAGTTATGTGCTCGTTGATACATCAGACACCTAAACAAAATGAATTACTTCTTGTTCTTTCAAGACCAACTACTTACAACAAAATATTTCTGCCTCGCGATCCTTCTACTTGTTTTAATAACACCTTTGCTGGTGTTGCTGAGAAGAAAGAATGGCGGAAGATATAAACGAAGTTGGCGACTGCCTCCGGGTCCTAACAGGCTTCCTGTCATTGGAAACTTGCACCAGCTGGGCGACATGACAGCTCAATCACTTCAGAAGCTTTCTAATAAATATGGACCTTTGATGTTTCTCCAATTAGGCTCAGTTCCTGCTTTGGTGATCTCATCTACAGATGTAGCTAAAGAAGTCTTCAGAAATCATGATATTGTGTTTTCTGGAAGACCTGCGTTATATTCTGCAAACAAGATTTGTTACGGTTGCACTGACGTAACTTTCGCTCCATATGGTGAGTACTGGAGAGAGATCAGAAAGATTTCAATATCGGAACTGTTGAGTCCAAAGAGAGTTGCATCGTTTCGAGCTGTGAGGGAAGAGGAAGTGTCTATCTTCATCAGTTCGATCCGCAAATCTTCTGCATCTATGGTTCCCATAAATTTAAGCGAGATGTCACTGTGTGTCATAAACGATGTAGTCTGTCGAACTGCTTTTGGTAGAAAATTCGGAGAGGGAGGAGGTAAGCTTCGTAGAATTCTTCAAGTAACCCAAGAAATGATTGGTACGCCCCAGACTGCAGATATCTTCCCATGGATGGGTTGGATCCACAGGTTTGATGGAGTAGACGCAAAATTAGAGGATACTTTTCAGCAACTAGACAATCTTTATGAGAGCATAATGGATGAACACCTTGAACCCCAGAGACCCAACCCTGAATTTGAAGATTTTGTTGATGTGCTGTTCCGGCTTCAGAAGGACCCTAGCCAGAGTGTTTCCTTTAGTAGAGATCAAATTAAGGGAATTCTCACGGTATGTAAAACTTCTCTTTTGAGTATTTCAGTCAGTGTCTTATGTTTGATTTATCTCCTTGGAGCAAGTAGTTTACTAATTCTGAATGGTATTTAATTACAGGACATATTTGTTGCTGGAACTGATACATCTTCTGCGACAATAGTGTGGGCAATGACAGAACTAGTCAGGAATCCAATAGTGATGGAAAGAGTACAAGCGGAAGTGAGAGGAATCCTTGGCAATAAGGAGTTCGTAGAAGAAAGTGATCTTCCCAAACTCAACTACTTGAAGTTAGTGGTAAAAGAGACGTTGCGGCTTCATACTCCAGCGCCCTTACTAGTTCCAAGGAAACTACAGATGACTGCACAATAAACGGGTACGACATCCCAGCGAAAACGAGGGTGTTCTATAATGCTAAAGCAATTGCAACAGACCCTAAGTTTTGGGAAGATCCGGATGAGTTCCGACCAGAAAGGTTCATGACTAAGAACATAGATTTTAAAGGACAAGACTTTGAAATGGTACCATTTGGGATTGGACGGAGGGGTTGCTCCTAGTATTAACTCTGCTTTGGTCATAATTGAACTTGTTCTTGCAAATCTTCTATATTGTTTTAAGTGGGAATTGCCCCTTGGAATGAAAAAGGATGAAATCGATATGCAAGGAGCTCCTGGGGTCACAGTGCACAAGAAGTTTCCACTCTTCTTGGTCGCTGCTGCTGCAAATGTAAACCCAAGAGCGTAGAAGAAGAGATGCTAGGAAGCAGCTCCTCAGAGGCGTTACAGGTGATGCCGAAATAAAGACATCTCAAGACGCGCGAGTTAAATCAGGCTAGGCAATCCATACTATTTCTGTATAGTATGTAAACTGGTAGTGATTGATGATGAAGGATTTGGCTGCTGCCAAATACGCGAAATTAGTTGGTTGAGTCATTGCAATCTATTCCATTTATTAGCATAAATTTTCCAGCCCATTCATAAACTCTTAGCATTTGTTTAACATTGGTTCGTAGTTTTGAATTTGATCAACAACAACATTGATAAGCACCAGTATTAAACTTGGGATTCAAATTCGCGTATTGAGCGGTTCAAAAACCAAAATCAACATGTATAGATACACTCCTAAACTTCTACTGTTACATTCTAGAGAGGAAATACCAAATCCTACACATTCATATGGAAAGAGATAGACATCTAAAAAAAGTTGACATTCTAATCCACGTTCAGTTATGTCTGACTTACGTATATTTACACGAATTAAGAAAAGAAAAAGCCAATTGCAATTGACTTCAACCATCACAAAATCTTTCCAAGAGAAAAAAACATGGCAGCAAAGGAAAAACCAGAAACATAATCAGACAAAACCAGCTCTTCTCTCCTCGAATGAGTACTCAATCTCACGTGTAACTGGAAGAGCAGGAGCTGGTGTCATAGCAGTCTGCATGGGTGTATAAGGAGTCTTAGGCACCACCACTCTGGGGGTCATGTTCTCTTCATCCACCAGACTACTTACCTTTGAAGGTGTCGTGTAAACTGGTTGTAGAAGATTTGCTGTATTGGCCTTTGCTGAGACAGCAGAAGTAACAGGAGAGAAGGGTTTTCGTGTCATGGGTGATTCAGTTTGATAAGCATTAGTGGAATTGAATGAGTGCTTTTTCACAGGGAGACCGCAATATCTAAACCTCTACTTCCTGTACTCAAAAAAAAAATCAAAAGAACATATCAAGTGTTAGAAAAAAGATCATGTCTGCAAGGATTACCAAGGGATGTTGAAATGTCATATGAAATATAAATATTAACCTGAAAATAAAGCGGAAAACCAAGGTTCAAATAGTCGGATATAAAAATTTTAACAACCTGCGGATAAACCTGCACCATCCTCCTGGTGCTGTACACGATCACTCTTTCGCGTTGATTTTGGCGTAGGTTTGGGAGTTTGTAAGTTGGCTCCACCTAGAGAGAGTCTTCTATGGTGACCACCACCACCTCCAGTTGATGGTCTGCTTTGTGTCTTTTTCATACTCTGAGGTTTCGAAGGACTTGGCTTTGACCCAAACAGAACTTCCTGCTCTGCTATTAGTTGTCCCTGACGCTTCTTTTGGTCTCGCTGCCTTTTAACCTCTTGCTCTTTTTCTTGTCGTACAATACTGTACTCTTCAAGCATAGAAAGAAGTCGAATCTGCATATCAGAGCAAAAGAAGAAAGTGCCTTAGTCTGATGGAACATAAAACCAGTCAAATAAGATAGATTTTTGAGATTCCAACAATCTCAACTAATGAAGGAAATTGTTTTTGGTCCTGATTGGTGCTTCAAAACTAAAGAATGGAAGATTTGAAAGGGAAAGAGGGAAGGTCTTACGCCATCATAAGTAAACTCGACACCTCTTTCATTCTCCCAAGCTGTGATTTTAGATGCCAGTGCCTCAACCATTGCTGCTCCCCCATTGCAAAATACCAACCACAGTTCAAAGTTCTGAAGAAAGTATTGATTTAACTAGACAAGCCCCATACTGGAAATAGACAATGTTGAGTATTTACCTGGAAGCTTGTTAACTGCTGCACGAGCTTTTTCAGCGCTTCAAGGTCAGATGTGCACCTCGCCCGGCATTATAACGATTATCATCCTGAAATAAGCCACGCCACATCAGTCCAGCCAAAAGGAGAAGAATAACAAGTTCCCAATAGTTCACCAAAGACTAGACGTAATAACCAACCCTATTATACTCCTCAAGCCAGGCCTCCTCCTCGCAGGCAGTCATCCATTTTCAACCCTTTCAAGTATATCTTTCCTGCTAAAAGCTTCCTCTTTGACCTTTGCAACTTGAAGCTCCATTTGTTCCAAAACGGAAGCAGGGTCAATGGCTCCTGGAGATCAGGAAACATTTACACGAATGATAGCTTATGTATTTTAGCAAGGCGATTTGGTGTTCAACTTTTGGCAAAACTAATGCATACTAGGGAAATATTTAGGATACCTGATTCAATAGCTTCAATTGCATATTGCATCCCACACTCTGCCTCTACAACCATGTGGGTACGCCTGCAAATTTCCTCCAGCTCTGACCTTTTCTTCAACACAAGCTCTTTCATTTTGCTTGACTTCAGCTCTTCCAACCTGGAAACTTCTGTGGCTACCTGCATCACAAACTCACCAACATTATTTCAAGAACTTTTCCTTTCACATTTTTCTTACTCTTTTGAACCTGTTTTTGTACTCACATAGTTAATGAAGTCAACAGACAGAGTGTTGGGCTCTGTAATTTCATGCTCTGAGGCAGCAATATTACAGGTAACATTTTGGAACATTTGCTGCTCCTCAACCGGTGTATCCATCAAGTTCCACAGCTCCAACATACTGCTGGCAAGATCTTGAAGCTGCAAAGACTCCAAAGCTCAGCAAGGAAGAATTTTACACACATATTTTGTTCTTAAACACTCTGCTAGTCAACAGAAACATAAGCTTTTATTCCTATCTATGTACATAAATTTAAGATTGAAAAGAGAGATAATTGTCAAGAGAGAGGAAACTATTATCATTCCAAACCTTCTGCATTCTTTGCCTCTTCACTTCTCTTAGTCCATCTATTGCAGCAGCAAGCCTGTGAATTGTATCATTGCTTATATTCTTGGCTCCTTCAGAATCATCCAAACTGGAATGAACCTCCCTCACTGTGTGATTGAAGTCAATGCCAAGTACCAAGCACAGTGAGTTTAAAGTGCTTAGGTGATCCAGGACTTGCTTCATCCTGTCACTCTTCAGATAAACAAAGGAACACGACTTCAGAAAGCCAATTGGCAATTTGAAATACCTGAAATCTCAAGGAGAATAAATATACAGACCTTCTCCATCTGTAGTGCCTGCAGCTGTCTGTGCAAGTCTTCAAGCTTCTTTAAGGATAAATCAGTTTCATCGATAACTGTTTTGGCAAAAGAATTTTCAAGCGGGTGTAAATATCTCACTTGCAATTTTCTGAATATGGTCAAGAACTTCGACAAACTGATTCCGCCTTTCCCATTTTCTTTTCTTCATCTCATCAAGCTGTGGAATAATGGCCCTCAGCTCTTCCTTTAATTTGCCAGTGCTCTTCTGATCAGCCTGAAAACATGAAACGAATTGTTTAAAAAAGAGTAGATATCAAACAAGTAAAGAAATCTTAAAACTCAGGGCCATTTCAACTGTAAAAGATACAGCATACAGGTTATTCACTTTAGTCACCAACCATAGAGAAATTCAGAGAAACAGTACTAGCATGTTTATCATCATTCAGAATTGCTTTATAAGCAGAGTTAACAGAGAAGATCTCATTATGATGTTGTCATTTAAGATGGTCAATACCATGAAGGAAATCCTAATTTCCAATATCTTGGCTACATTATCAGTATCAAATAGAGTGAGTATGCAATTTCGATTTACTAGTCTAATTGCCAATAAATTGAGAAACCTTATTCATATTAGTAGAAGCAAAATGAGAGTTTAAAAGATCAGGGATACAAGTCCTGATTTATACTTCCAAATGTTGGTAGACTCATCATCACCTACTTCCCAACAGTGAAATTTTCTAACATAATTCATCCCTTGGCAAATACCCCTCCAAACCTAGTCATTTTTATTAACATTATCGCTAAAAGGATGAACATTAATAAAAATACTTACCTTGTAGAACCTGCACCCACAAAGCACCAAGAGAATATAATAGTATCCGAGCAAGCTTACGGAAAAGAGCCTCATTAATTAAGATCAACAGTTTGTTAAATGTTTATGCCACCAAGATATCTAGGGTTGAGCAATGTCCTTCCATATTCTAAGAAACACCCCCTTATTACCTTCTTTAATATCCCACCAAAATCTCATTCGGACGGAATCCATCTTACCAAATACTGGAAAAGTTTTAAGAACTTAGACTTCCCTGGTGCTAGCTAGTCTTTCCCTAAACTTATCGATGATGCTAGAAAAGATTGAACTTTACTCTTCTGAAGTAACATAAGAATACCCAAGTTTTTTTACCAATATCAATTTTGATAGAGTTGGGCAGCAAGGGGATAAAGGTACCAGATTTGTCAGAATAGACTGACTGACCAGAAAACATGCTAATTTGTTCACCTATTCTAGCCACATGTACAGCTTCAAAACTAGCATGTTTAGAGAAAATCAAGCAGTTATCTGCAAAAAATTAAGTGAGACACTGATGGACAATGAACATTAACTTTCAAACCATGGATATTACCAACCATAGAGAAATTCACACATACACACCTGTCTGATGTGCACAGGCCGTTCACCCATTGCTGAACAAATAGCTGCTAGCTCTGCTTCAGAATCTGCAATTGCTTGCCTTAGCTGAGCTCTAGACTTGTTGGCTTGGTCTACCTTTCTTCTGTATACTTCTAGACACTCTTGTTCAAGTTCGTATAACATTTTGTCCCTGTCAGCATCAGACTCTCCAACTTCATCCCATATTATCTAGTACACAAGAATAAAATTAAGATTTACTAAGGGTTTGTCATCTCAAAGAACTATCTTAGTAAGACAAACATGATAAACTCGTCTCTGGAAAATTAAGGTTTAATATTCACCTGAAGCTCATATAGCAGAGATCCACAAGTTGTTTCTGCTTGGAGAAGCTGATCATTTGGAGTATTAGTAGACATGTTGATGCAATTCTTCTCTGCAAACAGGATATGATTTTAGTAATACATCCAAAATTATCCCCACTAATGTTTCAGATAGCCTTACATTTGATACAAATACTCAGACAATTAACATAGCTGGCGGATAAATTGATGACAAATGAACACTGCAATTCAAATTCAGGTATGCCTTTGTGTTTCAAATTTACCTAGAGAAATTATTTCAGAACCACAACATAAGATAAGATCATAAACACTAATTTCAAACCCTAATACAAATTGCAAACCTGGTGTAACAAGTTTATCCATCAATCTCATGAATTTTAATGAAGCTCAAAACCGAATTACATAACAAAATCGTTATCTACTAACATAATAAGTGTATTTCTTCCACAACACCTCCAAACATAGACGAACAGATCAAACATAACAAAACCCTAACAGATCCACAGAGAACCTACATTCTAAACTTCAACATTGCTAAATTCACACCATCATAAGAAAAATTAAACAAAAAAAGACAAAAATCAAAACAAACCTGATCCAAGAGGAAGATCTAGAGAAACTGAATAATCGTGTTATAACAACAACCTCCAATTTGTACAGTAACAACTAAACCGACCTAAATCTCTCTCAAATTGAAGAAGAATTTCAACGGATCCAAACAAAAAAAACGAAGAAGAAGAAAGAATTTCAAATCCCTAGGAAATGCTTTTTGGTGATTTCGTCGAATAGGATGACCTTAGGTTTTGATTTTAGATCAGCGGGAGAGAAAAGAGGGGGGAAATGTAGCCGTTTAGATGAATGAGACGTTTTTGAGCGTTTTTTTCCTGTGAAAAATTTTAATGTCTGGAGGATGATAATGAGAGAAGCTCTGGAGGTGTGGGGACTTGGAGGAAATTGGGGAAAGAGAAAAAGAGAGAAGAGATTTTGAAATTCAAATATCAGAGAGAGAGAAATAAAAGAAAGAAAGACAAAGTCTCCGCCTGTAAATTTGTTGCAACGGATCCTTTTTTAGTAATATTTTATAACTAGAGAAAATGAACTACATATCTGACAACATCAAAACGGATGCATCATGATAGATAAAGCGTTGGATGGAAATTTTTCTTGAGATATGTGGTGAAACAGATGGGGATGTGTGTTTGTAATAAGATTCGGATACATGGTGTATATTCTTGTGTTTTGGTAAAAAAGAGAGAAATAAGCTTGAAAAGATATAAAAATGTCTCTGTACTTTAAATGAGAAACAAAATTTACTGCGTGATTTATTTTTATTTTATTTTTCTAAATTTCGAATGGAAATTTAAGTATGGAATGATTTTGAATGTGGCCGTTATGGTTGGTTGATTGAGGCACATGCTAGCCACGTGATGTTATGTTGTAAGCTTGGGATCCAATGAGATGAGATCAGATATTTGTCTTAGATTGCCTTGTTATTGGTCAATGAATGTTTTTATCTGCTTTCTGATGGAAGCATTTGACTTGTTGAATGGTAGGAGGTAAATGCTTTGTTTACTACTTACTTTCCGATTTGACTTGCTGGAGAATCCAAGGCAGAAAGCGCACATTTGCACATTTCACAAAATGTTGGGTGTTCATCTACAATATGTAAGGCCTCTTCCTATGCACATGCCAAAACATGGTATTTGGCATAAATGCACCCATTATGGGTATGCTAACTGCCAAACTCATATGCCAATATGTTATTTACGGCATATAGGATACGCGACGAGTTTCCCCGAGCGATAGAGTCTTCGTCGCTCGATGGTCAAATGATCGTTCGATGGTCATTCGGTCGACAGCGACAGTCAAGCTATCGCTCGGTACTATGATAATCGCTCATCAGATCTTCATCCAACGGCTAATATTTCCCCCCTCTATAAATACCTAATTTTAATCTCATTTCAACTCACCGAGAATTTCTTAATCTCTTGAGAATTTCTCAATCTCTATATTTCTTAATCTCCAATTCTTTTCATCACTCTTCCGGGTTCCTTAGAGAGCATGGTGATAATATGAATCCGAGTGAGTGCATGGCAAACCACCGTATTATCCAAAATCGAAGAGCCGCTTGTCGTGCAATTGTAGACAAGTGAAACTAGGAGAAGTCAAATTAGGAGATGTCAAGTGAGGAGAAACCTAAAATTCAAAGCTGCGGAAGATGAATGTATTTGCAAAGAATTATATTGATTTGACAATGGATTTTTTTTTAAATTTCAAGAACAAACAATGAACCTACGCGGTCGTAATGTTTGATTTGGTTCGACGCCGGTATAATTAGCGAAGTTACTAGGTATGTTGCTTTACTTTGAGAAGGTCCAACCTTGAGAAGTGGTGAAACCACGGTGGAATTCAGGAAAGGTGTCGTGTGGAATATCGCATCTACGGGCAAAAATTCCATTTTGAAAGTTGTTTCGAGGTTTTAAGATATTTGCCCCAATATTGTCCAACATTTGTGTTGTAATTTCAATATTTGTAATTAATATTAATTTTGTGTTTTAAGTTTAAATATTTGTAATACTTTTAATGTTTAAGAATATAATTAATTTTAATTTTCAACAATATTCGTCAAATTTTCAAATTCATTAAACTTCACAAAATTAAAAACTTCAATATAATTAAAATAGTCATTTTACAAGACATAAAACTAGACAATAATTGGAAAGACTCTAAAAATTTTTTTGGAACAATGTTCTTCATCTTGTTCATCTTCTTCATTTCACTAAACTTCCAATCAATGCGCTCATGAACGGAGTCTCCTTTGTTTATCTTCTTCTTTGGCTTCAAATTTGTTCTCATTTGATTTTCCTTGCCTTTAACCTTTCTTGGCCTTCTCTTGGTTGCGGTTTTTTGACTTGGTTGATATCCAAAACTTGAGACTTCTTTGCTTCTTACTTATTTCTTTGAATCTATCACATATCTTCTCAACGGCACCTTCAAGTACTACTCCGAGAAAAATCAAGTTGTGTTCTCAATCAAGTTGGGTTAATTGTGCCATTTGGATCAAATAGAGAAATAAATTAGATTGAGAAAAGAGAATAATAGATTGAGAAGAAGAGAAATTTTTTGTGTAAAAAATTTGAGGTAAAAGTGTTGAGTTTGAAAGTTACCTATTTATAGCGATGAAGAAATAGCCGTTACCGCTAGAGTGAATATCGCCCGGCGATATTGACAATATCGTCGGCGATAAAGTCTTTATCATTGGCGATATTGTCAATATCGCCGCTAGGGATTCGATCGCTCACGGTTTCCCATAGTGGCGCAAATGGTTTGGCATGCCACTGGCATGCCAAACACCATTTTTGGCATGTGCATAGGAAGAGGCCTGGTTGGCACAATGGGATCCAAGATCCCACATTATACAACGTTGAAGTGTCGTATATGGGTGAATAGTTCGAGTGATCCAGAATGAGTGATGCGTTTAGCTTGGATCCAAGTTGGAAGTACCCAAGGGACGCAGTTTGAAACTGCGTACTGAAACAGCATCACACGCAGTTCCTAAATGCGTATCAGAGAATAATTTACGAGAATATTCTTCCACACGCAGCTTGAAATCAGCGCTTTGACCGGCATCAACACGGTCGATACGCAGTTTCAAATCGCGCATGACCGGTCAACAAACCCAATTTTTGAGTATTTTTAGGAAACGCAGGTTACAAACCTGCGTCTTCTTGATTTTAAAATGCGCATCAACACGGGAATCTCGGATTCCATTGCGCCAGGCGTTGTATTTGGGTGACGTGGATCCAAGAAATAGCTTGAATCTTGGACCACGGTTAGACCTAGCCTAAGTCATTAAACTTGTTCAACTGAGTTATTAGGTGTCAAGAAAGTTAGGTCCTTAAACCTCTCTCAATTTGGTTCAGATCTCATTTCATTCTTTTTAATTTTTTTTAGAGATTTGACGGACTCAGATTTGCTTTTATTAGCTTTTCCAGACAATCGATTACAGGATTGGCCTGTTAAACCACCAACGGATAACTGACACGAATTAGTTGCATACATGTGACATACATAGGTTAATATTCCTAGCATTTTTAGGGGCGACAAAAACGAATTAGGGACGACACAAAAGACAAAATAGGATGAAAATACTTGTATGCCCTTCATAATCGGTAGTTTAGTTATCTACCGATTGCAAAATCTCATTTTTGGGACAACTCTATATATTCGGTAGTTATATGAACAATGTCGGACGCTATACAGGCCGGGTCGCGGGGTCTAGGGGTAGCGCCCTACAGAGTGCGAGAGACGGCGTCGTAGAAAAAAATTTCTACGAGAAAATTGAATTTCAATCTTTGTTTTGGATTTTTTTTTTTCTCGGTTTTCGATCCACTCTAAGACACAGTCATTTAATTCTCGCCACTGTATAATTGGGAGTCAAGATAACTTTATTTACTACCGATTATAGGATTTTGGCAAAATCTCATTTTAGGGCTACTCTACATTCGGTAGTTATATGAACTATTTTGACTACCGATTATGATAGGAATTCAGCAAAAAAGATCTAATGTATAATCGGAAGTCATGATAACTCTTCCTTTCTTACCGATTATATGCTCAACCAAAATTCAAAAAAAAGAGGATTTTTGCAAAATCTCATTTTGGGGCTACTCTATATTCGGTAGTTATATGAACTATTTTGACTACCGATTATGATAGGAATTCAACAAAAAGACCTAATGTATAATCGGAAGTCATGATAACTCTTCCTTTCTTACCGATTATATGCTCAACCTAAATTCAAAAAAAGAGGATTTTTTGCAAAATCTCATTTTGGGGCTACTCTATATTCGGTAGTTATATGAACTATCTTGACTACCGATTATGGTAGGATATTTGCAAAGAGAGCCAGGATAATCGGAAGTCAGGATAACTTCATTTACTACCGATTATAGGATCAACCAAAATTCAAAAAAAAAAGAGGATTTTTGCAAAATCTCATTTTGGGGCTACTCTATATTCGGTAGTTATATGAACTATCTTGACTACCGATTATGGTACGATATTTGCAAAGAGAGGCGCCGTATAATCGGGAAGTCATGATAACTCTTCCTTTCTTACCGATTATAGGCTCAACCAAAATTCAAAAAAAAGAGGATTTTTGCAAAATCTCATTTTGGGGCTACTCTATATTCGGTAGTTATATGAACTATCTTGACTACCGATTATGGTAGGATATTTGCCAAAGGTCTACTTTAATCGGAAGTCAAGATAACTTTATTTACTACCGATTATAGGATAATCAAAATTCAAAAGATAGAGGATTTTATTTTGGGAATACTTTATATTCGGAAGCTATATAAACTAAATTGACTCCCGATTGTTGATTAACTACCGATTGTATAGTTATCTACCGATTGTAAAGGGTAGTTTGGCCATTAAAAAAACGGGATTATAGATTAACCTTCCGATTATGAATTAACCTTCCGATTATGACATATTTTGTCCTTTTGTGTCGCCCCTAATTCGTTTGGGGTCGCCCCTAAAAATGCTAGGTTAATATTGACCATAATAAATCAATAGTCTAATAACACCCCCCACCATACCCCACCCCCCACCCCAAGTCCAGTGTCACTTAGCTTGAGTCTCAAAGCCGCAAACCTTGTAGTTGATAGGCCCTTAGTAAAAATGTCAAAGAATCCGATCCTGGGTAGATAAGAAACGAGCCCTAAAAGTGAATGCCTTCAATAGTCTAATAATACCCCCTAATTCATACCCCACCCCCCACCCCAAGCAACCAACTCCCTGACGAAGTGAAAGGCTATTTCAACGTGCTTCATGCGATTGTGAAAGATAGGATTAGCCGTAAGATAGGTTGCACCCATGTTATCACACCACAGAACATGAATTCTATGAGAGTGAAATGATTGATTCAGCCATAAGAGACTGTACCCATATCATTTCAAATGTAGATCGGCTAGAGCTCGATATTGACCTACGTGCACTAGAACGAGATACGATCTTACGTTTGCATAGAGCACCAGAAATCAAGTTTGGACCCATAAAATTGCCATGCCACTAGTAGATCTTCATCTTTAAAGTCACACCCAATCAAAGCATCGAGTAAGCTTGCGGTGGAGAGAAGAAGATCGTTTAAACTACAAACCAAAAAGATAAAGTGTCATTAGATATCCGAATATAACTTTGAGCAATGAGACAGTCGCCCTTCGGATGGATGTTGCATGGTTTGTCATGCCATGTTCACAGCAAATGCAATATCTGGTCTAATGATGGTTGCATATTGTAATGCACCCACAGTGCTTAGATAAAGAACTGGATCTTCAAAAGCTAGAGATTGAGTAGGTGGAGCAACAGTTACAAAAGGTGTTGTGCATGGATTAGCTGGGAGCCTGTCTTAGTCTTCACTAAAAAATTTGTAATGTATTGCTCCGAGATAAGTGAAGACTGAAGAATTAGAAGTAGCATGGATGCCCAAGAAAAAATGAAGTGGTCCTAAATATTTAATGGCAAATTCATGTCCCACATCATGAATAAGTTGATTCACTATTGTAGAAGAGCTCTATGTGACTAATATATCATCCACATAGATAAGAAAATAAATGTCAATGAAAGCAGTTACCTTATAGAATGAGGAAGTATCAGTCTTTGAAGCAGATAAACCAGATTTAAGTAAGAGTTGATCGAGTCCGTTAAACCAGCCCTAGGTGTCCATTTTAATCCATATAGAGACCTCTTCAATTTTTACACATGATTAGTCATAAGCTTATCAATATAGCCTGGTGGTTGAACCATAAAAACATGGGCTTTTTACAAATCTAAGCCTCCGTTTTTTCTTACAAAACTAGGCCTTATTTGACCAAACCGGTGGATGGAAAGTTAGCCTAGTTAAGTGTACCTAAAAAGACCTAATAGTCCTTTGAATCGTTGGTTTAATTTGTGTCACTGATTTAACTCGGTTAAATCACCATGGACTCTCGTACACGTGGGCTCGGATATGCCATGTGGACTACTTACGTGGGAATCTTGTCATGTGAAAATTTTGTACACGTCACCATTTACAGCTCCATTATCCATAGCAGCTTATCTTATAATTCCATCATTCTTCAAATCTCAGCTAAACCTTCAATACCAGCAGCAGTACAACCTCATTTCATCACCATATGACAAAGGAAAATGCAGTATGACGATGCAATGATGGTGGTGGCATATAGACAACATTACTATGGTGATCAAAGGTACCAGACGCTATATACGCAGGTTACAAAACATTGATAGTTTATTATTGTGCATCCTCCTCGTGAATCGCTTCAAATGCATTTAATGTTCACGATCTTATCTACCTCCATACCAATCCAATAAATTGCCAACCATATTGCATCTTCAAAAATAGCCAACCATCAACTTGAAATAATGTAACTCAAAGAATACCTTGTAGACAATCCATCAGCAACAATACAACCAACCATACTGCAGCTTCAACAGCAGCTAACCATCCGCAGACAAAATCCATCAGCACCAATTAATCCCAATACAGACCCATTGTAGATTCTAGAGAACACCAACATTTCCTGCACTTATTTCATCTATTATCACAATATTTACTATTAACTCCAGGACATCTTCAATGCATTCATTTACAACATTCAAATCCTAACATTCATCTACTTGCGTTTTAGTTCAACCTATCTCTATACCGTAACCTATCTCAGCTTATTTTTCCATATTCAATTGACTGCAAGTCATTCATCATCTCTTCTATGCTCGGAAAACAAAATACAAACCCTTTAATCATTACCAAATTCCTCGCCAGATCATTTGATTTTGAAACCCATCTCTATTTCTTCTTATCTCCGACTCAAATTCTTCGAAACTCAAATACACCACAACATGATTCTTCATATTCTTGTACAACACAACACAATACTCATAAAACTCAAAACCATTAGTTCCATCGAACTCTGAATCACCAACAACAACAGCTTCATCTGAATCATCATGAATATCTCAGCACCCCCTGGAATCTAAGCCAATGACAATCAACCATTCTACATCCATTTATCCACAAACACCATCTTCAATTCCATTCAACACCAATCACCAAAACTGTAACCAAACCTATAGAACCACAAGCATACATCTCCATTACCACCAACCAATTCACATGCAATCAGTCCAGATTGCAGTCACCACTGCCATCAACAAATCCATCTCAGTTATAACTTATCTTCTCAACCAACCAACACCAAATCGACTACCAATTCCATCTCCGATCTACGCATATCAAGACTATGGCAGCAGCTCAATGTCCCTTTACCAAACTCGGATTTGATGTAAACCCCATTTTGCATATACCACCAGTACCCATCTTCAAAATCTCTTCTTATTGATAATTCGAGCTCAACGATCAAATCACATCTCCGATTCAATGGCATCTCTATCAGTTCATCTTTGGTTTCTCTTTCAATCACATCGATCCAATACTCAATTATAGAAGAAACCCGTCTCTGATTCTCCTCAGATTAGATCCAGACACCATCAATACTTTATTCACAAACCGAACCTTAATCTCCTTTGCTTCTCAATTTCTATCAAACCCTTTTTCTCGAATTCCCATGTTCAATCAATTTCAGAACCATCATCAATTTCTTCCTATAAATCTTTTCAGTGAAACCCTAATTTAATTCTAAATCCTCTCTTCACTAATTTGAGCATCAAAACATTAGCCAAACTCTTCAAATCAATCATACTCCTAAGTTATCTCTCGATTTAAGCAGAAAAAATTTGATTTAGATGAACCAGAGAGAAGAACTAGAGAGAAGAATGAAGAAGAAAATGAGAATCGATCTCTCTCTTTGATGGGTTTTCCCGTGTATCATCTAACCATATAAGAATCTATACCGTCCAATTTCTCTGAGATATGGATATTTCAGATTATTGATTCTGAGACCGACACGTGTGACGTTAATAATGGACGTCCATCGTAGCCGTTCAATTATCTTCGAGATTTCAGCGATCTTAGGCTTTCAGATTGACACACGTGGGAGAGATTTTATATGCTACTGACACATGTATAAAAAGGGCGGTTTAGTAATCTTAACACCTTTAGAGATCTTCATATACAAAATTTTGCGAGACATTGACTAGTCAACACGAGAAATTGGCGAGATAACGGATTTGGATGGAATCCGTTTGATTGGCCTAGATTTGTAAGAAATAAAAAAGAGGCTTAGAATTAAAAAAGAGGGTCCAAAGAATGGACCTACTACATCAGTATATATTCCTAAAAACATCTTACGATAAGTGACCATGAAGGAAGGCATTCTTAACATCCAATTGTCTTATCTCATGACCTTTATAAGGGAAATAGAGATGATCATCCTGACTGTATCAACTGAGGAGAGAATGTGTTTGAGAGTCTTGTATGCAGGGTGACCCAATTTATTATGCCACTGAGTTGTTGTAGAAGCATCGAAGAAAAAGGGAAATCCAATGAAAAAGAAAATTCCACCATCTCTACCTTTGATATCACTATGGACCAACGGAAAATAGTTGTTCGGCATTAACCCAACACCTTATCTCGCAAAAGGAACATCAGATTCTTCATTTAGTGTAATTTTGTTTGTTATAATATTTTTTGCCTTTGTTTCGCAGTCTCGAGCGTTTTGAAATTCACTCCATAGGAGTGAATAAAATTTACTTCTTATGCATTCTGATTCAACTATAATTACAAGACATAGAGAGTAATTATTTTCAACTTCATTAAAGTCAAGTTCTTGTGAATAGTGTTTTGCTATCTAAATCTCTTGAAAACCTCGGAAGTGAGTGATGATGAAGTTCCCAATTCTGATTTAGTAAGCTGCGAAGAAGTCGCTATTGATGAATATCCAAATTGAAGCATTGATCTTGTCTTACCATTAATTGTATGGTCTTATTTTGCCTTCCTAGTTAAAGGTCATTCAAAATTTTGATATAAGAATCGCCTCCCTAGATGTGATATTATAGTAGGCTTGAACCAAAGCAAAGTGTTTGTGTTCCATCTTCTAAGCATTATCAAAGTGTTTGTATTTTAATGTTTCTGGGCCTTACACAAAAAAAATTTATTTCTCCTTGATATGTCTCCACTTTAGATGCAAAGACAATTATTTTCTTTTTGAGACCATCTACTAATATTTCCCTTAGAAAGACAAATCTTTGGATCTCCACTCCATCACGTTTCTTCCATTGATTCATCCTCTTCCAAAGGAAATTACGCAAGAAAAGACCTCGTGATTTTACGAAGATAGTATTTCATATTTGATGATGACTTATTTGTTCAACTCTTCCCGACTCCTTTGAATTCATTCCGATTCCATTTTTGTCACCACCTTAACAACAACTTTGAAAATATATACGAAGCTTAAAATGTTAAATAAACTAATGCCAAGATTAATTTTTCAATTTTTGAGTAATTCGGATGCGAGGTTATTAAGCTAGATAAATCAACAATTCTTCTCCTTCTTCTCGCTTTTTGCAAAATTGATATATCCATTAAATGTTCCTTTAAAGCTTTCTGCACTAATTTGTCCATTTAAACTTCGATCCTTTCTAAGGATATTAAAAGCTTGCATTTGTCGATGATGAGTTCAGCGAGGCTCCTGGGCTTAACTTTGAACAATGGCCTCCTGTTGGCATATCGCGAACTGCTTGTACTTTTCCAACTTGAAGATGTCAAAGGGTACATTTTTCCTGGTTTACTTTGATATTAAATTGCCTCATTTGTTCAAAAATTTCTTTCAAATCTTGTATGGTCTTTTTTTTTTCTTTTATTAACATAAATTCCAATGATACCATTCTTTGGTATGTCCATTTCGTCTCTATAATCCTCTTGAGCCGATGGATCTTCAAGTAGAGGAATTTGATTGTAACCTTATATCCATCCGAGAATAGTGTGTAATGGGTATCTTTCGGGGCCTTTTTTTCTTCTTTTGGGACTATAAACCATAAAATTTATCATGATGAAATTCAAAATATCCGTTGCGGCGAAAATATCTTTGTAATCTAAAATCAAATTCAGTTTTTTAAGATTTTGGGCTCCTCCTCGGTTCCGAACTTCTTTTTGTTTGGAACTAGATTTCGGTTCTCATAGAGTTGGGGACATTCCCATGAATTCCTTTTCCTCTTTTGATCTTATCATATAAATTCTAAAGTGAACTTAGTATTTTGATATATTCTTCCTTTATCATTCGTTCACCAATTCCAAGCATAGGAAATTTGATGCACCGATGAAATGAACCATCCAAACTCGTATCCCAAAGTTCTATTTATTGATATTCTTCTCTTTTGCACATTTATCATGATCACTAGATGTATGTATATTCACGTTATTTTTTGTTTTTCCATTTGATACAAATATCCTTCCTCGAAATTCATCAAAGTAATGTGATGAGTTTCTTGATTTAAATGATTTTCCTTCGATCTTCAATCATATGTAGTCGTGAAATCAACCCAACTGAAGAGAATAACAATATATTTTATTAAGTAGTCATCGTATAAGAATCGATGTGATATTATAGGCTGAAAACCATTGAGTAGTCATTGGTAGCATATCTGTAGAGACTATCATTAGCTAAGTGGCCTGGTTTGCGACAAATTTGCACTCAATGTAGGAATTGTACTTCATTGGTGGTGGATAAAATTGATTTTCATTAGATCTTCCAAATCTGCCTCCACCATCAAATCTACCTCCTCTAAACCCACCATGAAATCTAGCACCACTACGACCACCTCTAAACATATTTTCTTTATGCATATGACCTCTATTAACAGGATGGGACCAATTTGAATATGCAGGATTATGAAAATTTGAATTCCTGAATTTTGATGATAATGATTAACTTTAGGAGTATTAGAAACTTGATAAGGATGTGCAAAATATTGATGTGGTTGTTGTTGTTGAGATACATTTGCTGAAGCAGTAGTGAGATCAACCTTAGATTCTTCATTCACACGAATTTCTTCAGATAAAAGCAATCCTAAAAGCTCGGAAGAAGTGATGAGATTCTCATTCTTGAGTTGTTGAGTTGTAATTGAAGTCTTGAATGCGTTAAACTCATACGGTAGTCCTTGTAGGATATGAAACACTAGATCATCAGTAATTGCACGATCAATTTGAGCAAGCTGATGAGAAATCGATTTAGCCTTGTTGAAATACACTAGCATTGAATCTTTGCTCTTCTTTAAAGTTACAAGATATGTTTTCAACTTTATCAACCGTGATTTTGTTGTAGCATTGTAATTATGTTGTAATCTAGTCCAGAATTCATGAGAGTAAGTACAATCTAGAACCTGGGAATGAGTTTCTTCAGCTCACGCAGTGAACAACCATTATAGTAGAGCTTGATCTTGATTATTCCAATAAGAATATGCAGGATTTAGAATGAATTTAGAATATGGATATGAACCCTCAACATAAGCAGGATCAGCCAAAATTGCAGCTCCATCCGTAGAATTTCGTCTGTAATACTTAACATGACATTGAAAAGAACCGTCAACAAAACGAAATAGATTGTAACTGCGAAGTAAAGGAATAATTTGAAATTTCCATAATGTATAATTGGTGTTTGTTAATTTAGAAGGAGGTTTGAAGTTAAAGCAATATTTTTATTCGATTCACCCATGGATGAAATAGTTTGTTGATGAATTTCAGCTGAAATTAGGTTTTGATGAAAGGTGTCTTGATAGTCAATTTCTTCTATCTGATTGTATCCTTTAGCAACCATCCTGGCCTTATATCTTTCTATAGTGCCATCTGCATTTCTTTTAATTCTGAAAATCCACTTGCAGCCAATAACATTTTGTCCATCCATTGCAAGCACCAACTTCCAAGTTCCATTTTGTAATAGAGCATTGATATCTTCATCCATTGCAGCCCTCCACTTTGGGTCCTTGCTGTGGCTTCAAAGATAGCGGGGTAGGTACATTTATATCTTCACAAACAGATTGAACCTCTGAAGTATATACCTTTGGTATAAAAATACCTTGTTTACCTATGGTGGTCATTGAATGATCAGTAGTAACTGGTACAGAAGAAGTATGTACTGAAAATGTAGGTGATGGAATGGATGATAAATAAGATGCATTAGGAATATTTGGTAATGAAGGTAAGTCAGTAGGCTCAATGTCATTAGAAATAACATGAGAATCAGCTGCAGATGGTGAAATGGACATGGTTGATAAAGATGGACTGTCATAATGCATTGAAGAAAATAGTTGTGCATGAAGGAATTCATCTTCAACAAACTTAACATCCTTTGAAATAATGATTTTGTTAACAAGTGGACTGAGACATCTATATCCCTTGTGCATGCTACTATAGCCTAGGAAGTTGCATTTCACTGACCTTGGCTAGAGCTTATGATTGTTAAATGGTCTTAAACATGGATAGCAAGCACAAACTAAAGGAAGCATGAGATAAGAGATCCAAACTAGTTTCCACTTTATGCCCGTGTTTCCTCTCCGTAGTGCCATTCTCGCGTATGAGCATGAGGGCATAAGACTCGTGACCAATACCACAAGAATCCAAGTAATTTGAGACATTTATGTATTCTCTCCCCCCCCCCATCCGACCGAACAAACTTAATCCTTCGTTAAATAAATTCTCAACAAGGCATTTGAATTTAATGAATGTAGGTAATAGTAATACCTCAGATTTGTAAGCCAATGGATATAACCAAGTAAATCTGCTAAAAGAATCAACCAAAGAAACATAATACTTGTATCCATTTATTGAACATACATCAATGTGAATGAGATCTAGTAGACCATACAAGTGATTATGACTACTTGAATGATAAGGTAAAGCATGACTCTTAGCTTGCTGACAAGCATCACAGACATAAGTAGACAAATGGAATTTAGCTCTGATACCATGTCAAAAGAGTTAGGGTCGTTAAACCTCTCTCAATTTGGTTCATATTTCATTTCATTCTTTTCAATTCTTCTTACTGGGTTCGACAGACTCATTTGCTTTTATTAGCTTTTACAAACAAGAGTTACAGGATTGGCATGTTAAACCGCAACACATAATCGGCACGAATCGGTTGCACACATGTGACATACAAAAAGTTAATATTGACCGAGAATAAGTTAATAGTCTAACATTAGGGACTAACATTAGGGGACAATATTCTATGTTGAGCACAACAATCGCCAAAGCTGTGATGAGAGCTCCTTGTCCTGCGAAAAATATACACAAAGATGACCGCTTGAACTTTTTAGGGTATATTAATTGAATACCCTTAGTTTTGACGACCAACAAATATACCCTTATACAACAGTAAATATACCCCTATCATTTAAAAACCTTATCCATTAAAAATTAGATTACCTTATTACCTCACTTATAATATTATTTTTCATTTAAAAACCTTATCCCTTAACAAATGTTTTTTTTCTAATACTTGACGGCAACCACCACCACCACCATTCCACCACCACCAGCACTGCCTCCACCACCACTCCAACACCACCACCACCATTGACTTACTACAACCACCACCAATATTCCACCACCGCCACTTATATTCCACCACAACCATCACCACCATCATTGACGATGTTGTCATCGCTGCTATCGCCATCATCGTCGCCGCCGCCACCACCACCGCCGCCATAAAAATTAGGTGTCAACAACTGAAGTTGATATAAAAATAAAAAGTTCTAAAATAACTTTACTAACTAATATTCCAGGTTTTTTTGCGTCAACAATCGAAGTTGATCCCAGTGAACGGAGTCAACAACCAAAGTTGATACAAAAGGTGGAACCTGGTGAACAATGTTTCCAGATTATAGTGTCAACAACCAAAGTTGACCCCTTTAAGTGGGATCAACAATTGAAGTTGATACCATTAAGTGGGATCAACAATGGAAGTTGATCCACAAAAAATGGGATCAACAGTTAGAGTTTACAACATTTATACGAGTCTGTTTACTGTAAAAACCAATAAACCTGGAACCTGCAAACTGACATATCCTTAAGAAACACAAGAGTAACAAAAATTCTGCAACAACCATCTTTGATACAAAAAAATGAAATGACATATAGGAATGAGTGAACTTAGTGTGAGTCGAACACGCATCATCTGACGTGGAGTCAGTCATGCTACCATTGCACCACAAATTCAATATTCGAAGAACTTTACATCTATAAAATCCAAATACAACTAGTACCATCAGTCAAACAACAATACACAAACCTACAAAATCACCAAATCCCAACATTACCACCAATCCAACATCGCCACTACCAGCACCACACAACCACTACCACACCCATCAAAAAACGAAATTCATAAGCACACTAGTCTTAATAATGTTGATGTAAGAGAGACAATACGCAATATGAAGATCATTTTAGGTACTGTAATATAAAGTATCTAATTTTTTTAACAAACCCGATTTAAACTACAAGCATGACTATACTAATGTGTCAACAATAAGAGTTGATTCCATAACTGGGATCGACAATAGTAGTTGATCCCATAAAAATGGGGTCGACAAAAGGGATTGATCCCATAAGTGGTGTCATCAACAATAGTTGATCCCTTAAAAAAATAATCCACCGCCTTCACTACTATAACAAAAACCACCACCATCACCTGCAATGCAACAAACATCCACCACCACCGTTGTAATAACACCTTCCACCACCACTAACAGAAGAACAACAACAACAATACCAACAACACTAGTTGATCCCATAAAAAATGGTGTCAACATTAAGAGTTGATCCCATAAACGGGATCAACAACAGTAGTTGATCCATAAAAAATACGTCTCCACCTTCACTCATACAATAAAATCCACCGCCACCGATGTAACAACACCTTCCACCACATTCCACCACCACCACCATAATAGCAACAACACCAATACCCAATATTTCTATCACCATCAGCACCACCAATCTCCCTAGTACAAACAAACTCCATTTGCTTGTTTCGTAAAATGAATCACAATCAAGAGCTCAATTAAAATCGAAATAAACAAAAGAATCATGTTGAATCAACACCAAAAAATCAAAACCGGAGATCAAACTTATCTTTTAATTTGTTTATCATCGATTGAATCTCCAGCTCCACTTATTGATGAAGATTTTCATCGTCTCTTCCCAATTGATACACATCGTTATCATCGATTTCAGGTTCTTCAAGATGAAATCAACTGAAATCGGAATGAATCGATGTTTCTAATGACCAAGACTACGATTTGAAAATTAGGTTATCTCCGATTCGTCACCATAATGAATTTCTGCAACTAAAAAAATGGAAAATCGATTTATAACCAATTTAGGAGGTGGTGGTGCAGATGGAGGATTCAATTCACTCACGGCGACAGAAACTAACTTGGGTGAAAATCGATTTAATCAATTGATTAGGAAGTGGAGAAAATATGGTGATGGTTGTGACGTTGGAGATGGTGGTGCTAATGGTGTTGGTTGCAGTGGTGGCGTAAGAGATGGTGGTGGTACTCTGGTAGCAGCGATGGAGAAGTGAAGAGGTTGAAGGTTTGGTGATGGCGGAGGAAGTAGTAGATGGAGAGAAAATATTTAGATCTGAAAAGAAAAAAATGAAGTGATTTTGTGTGAGATGGGTAAATATGGAAACAAAAGAGATGTTAATGGACCCCTGATGGGCTTATAGATGGAGAGGGGTATATTTATTGTGTGATAAGGGTACTTGTGAATCCCATCAAAACAAGGGATAATTATATAATTACCATAACTTTTTAAGTTGTTATTGCTGTAAACTGTGTCCCTAAAATACCACGTAAGTCATAAAATGTTTGACTTACATTCCTTTTTGGTCTGAGGGGTGATCTATTCACATTCCTTTAATCACACCATCTCACAGTTTGACCACTTAAAAATCAAGATTGATAGATGGCGAATTTTGGTATTTTGAAATGTGGTCATGTTTTTCTTTTGAGTGTGTAAAGATATGTATGATCGGTATATCCCCAAGATAACGACTCCAAATGCGCTACCGTTTAAGTTTTGTTAAGATAAATGTATCTAAAAATGTAAGACAGTGTGAATTTAAGAGTATTAGGGGATCCCCTCTTTCGGAATATATGATATTTTATATTTTGCTTTTATAATATTTTGATATGTATATCCGGTCTTTATATTATTCAAACCTATTACTAGTATTTATGTCTTTTTGGACTATTTATTTTCTTTTAGAAATAAAAATGATGTATTAAAAGAAAAGGTATATACAAAATATTTCACAACAGAGTTCGACGAATCTCTAACTAGAAACCCAAAAGATTACTCGCATATTACATCCTCCCAATGCAACAGTACTTGCGAGATAGAGTAATGATCGGGAGTTTTCGCGTTGTAAGTCCATGGATAAACAATTTGTTTGATAATGAACTTGATCTCCTCCTCATACTTAGGTCTTTTCCCATGTATTATGTCATTTCTCTCTTTCTGAGTCTCCCATATTATCGCAAAAACAAGCATGACCAAATATCATTTCTCTTGTAACGATGTCATATTGAAAGGCATATGCCAAACGAACTTGCAAGAATGAACAAAATAACTCCAAATACTGCTGACCCACGAACAATGAATATAAGTGTTGTAGAGACTCTTCCACACCATGGCACAAAATATACATATTGTCCGTTATGTTTATACCTCTTTGCTGCAACATTAGTCTTGTAGCAACCGAGTTATGAAGCGACGCCCATAGAAGAAACAATACCTTATGATGCATATGCTTTACCTCAAGAAGATATGCGTATTCCCATTGGTTTTGTGATGTACATAAAGTTGTATACAACTTTGAAATAGAGAGATCACCATCTAGACTAGAGTAAATCTTCTAACTCCAAATTTAGAGTCACTGAGTTTAAATCATCTCTTAAACTCAGCATATCAATTCTCTCTACAACGTTAAGATGTCTGCTAAATGACGAACTCCATGAATATCCATAACTTCTAATATACAACAATCCTTTGGTAGACTTAACTTAAAAATTATTGGGTACATTGACTTAAATACAATTCTTTCAAATCTTCATCAGACAAAAAACGAGTCTCATTGCCTCCCCTGACTTTCTGTTCGACAAAATCCAGCAAAGAATTACATGTATTTTAAATCATCAGCCACATACTTCTCCCGATGGTATCTTTACTCTTAGCTACAATTATACATTGATGATCCGTACATATTTTTTCGCAGACTATCCTCCTCTAGAGAGCGTTCTTTTCCTTTGTATATCTATAATGTAATTTAGCCCTTAAAAACTGATTTTACTAGTCTCAAATTTCTTATTCCTAGAATACCAACTTTCTTAGGCTTACAAACTATCCTTCATGACACCAAACTCATCTTTCTCTGACCATCATCTTCCCTGCAAAGGAATTTCCTAATTATAGTGTTCAACTTTTTTTCAACAGATGTCGACATATGAAGTAGAAAAATATAGTAAATGGGCAGACTTGATAAGGAGATTTTGATCAAAGTTATTCAACCAGCTTTCGTAAGAAAATTCTTTTCCAGATTTTCAATTTCTTTTGCATTCTTTCCACAATCACATCCCAAATTACGAAAAATAAGAGATGGTGAAAAGGCGAGGGTACCCAAATATACCTCAAGCTAAAACTTTTCCTACCTATAAGTCCTTTCTCCGAAAGTGATTGTCTATGGACTGAGCCGAGACAATGCAGCTAATCGGTTCACACTTCGTGTGATCGTCTATGGATACAAGATCGAGACAATACAACAACGAAGTATGTTTACTTGATACAAAGGTTCGGACTTAACCAAACACAATAGGATTGCTTATCAAGTAAATAGGAATTAACGTTTGTGTGATTTACTTTAATTATAATAAAACAATTATAATGCGAAAAATAAAAGTAAATGACACAACAAGATTTTGTTAACGAGGAAACCGCAAATGCAGAAAAAACCCCGGGACCTTGTCCAGAATTGAATACTCTCAGGATTAAGCCGCAACACAAAATTACACCTAACTTCGTATAGTTGAGACCAAGTAACTAACCCTATTGTTCACTTAGTTCCGTCTGTATTCTTACGCCTCCGACTTGGGAATAAGTCACGTACTTGGAATAATTTCTTTTGGTTCGTATTCCAAACAGTAAAGGAACAACAGATTTGTTTGGTATCAACTCTATTCAACCAAGTGATATGAGTCGGACAAAGGCTCTTCTCGTTTATCTTAACATAAACTCTTCGTCGGGTCCTTATATCTATCTTATGTTCAATCACCCAAAGGTAATCGTTTAAGATTAATCCAATCAATACCTTTAATCACAAGGAAACGTATTGATGCCGATATACTCAATTAATCAATCCAATCTACCACAAGGATAAACCTATTATTAATTGGATCCTCTTTTACCGAAACAAGTATTGTGCACACCAAAGATTATAAAACCCGTCAAATCTTCAATATCTTCTTTGTCTTCAAATCTTCTTAAATCTTTAATAAAAACCTACACACAATCACTTGAATCTCTTGTGATCAATCACGCACATAACGTAGTCTGTTAACAATGGATTATCACAAGATCGTCTTTAGAACTAACAACGGTCTAAAGATCCCTCGTCGAAACTCGAACTAGTTTGAGTGAATCTTATATCGAAGAGAAGATTCTCAAGAATAAACAAACTAGGTGCAATCAGATTTCAACCACCGTTAGTCAATCAAATCAATCAAAAAAAAGATAAACCGCATATTATCTAGTTTCCCACCAACGGTCGCGCTAGAGCTTCTCAATCCCAAAGAAGACTTTAAACCGAGCGGCCGTAAGAGATTTCTCCTAATTAGGTTACTCTCCTCTCCGAATAAGCGGCTACACCAAGAATAACAACAAAAGAGTAACTGTTGTTACGAAGGATTAGTTTGCTAGAAAGGCAAACTTCGTGTATTTATAGACAAGGAAGTTTGGACACCAAGGAATTTCCAAAACCCAAAATATTCTCGAGATATTCATAAAAGCACATATTCGGTTTTCATAATTCCTTGAAATGCTCTATCCAAAAATAACAATCGAAATCTCTCAGAAAATCTAATTAGTAAATGCACATTACTAATTCTGTAATTTCCCTACAAAATGAAATTAATAACCTTAATTAAAAGATTCTTAACTTACTTATGTTTCGATCTTGGGATTCTCTTCCCTTAACCGTTAAGGAATATCTTTGAACAATTATAGAAATAAACATTCACAACACGTGTTCAAAGTTTGTCGACATCTTAACTTTGTAAGTTCTCTTTCACACTTACAACCTTGAAACCGATTTTCCACACTTCCAAACAAGTTTAGAATTGGTTCATCTGACTTTCAAGAAATATGTGATTGATCAAAACAACATTCAATCACAATCATGGGTTTACGGTTCTACCAAAACAAGTTTCGGTTCTACCTCCATGTGAGTACTGTACATAGTCACACTAGATTCCCAAAAGTTCGGTTGACTAGGTACTAGGATAGGTTCCTCACATATATATGGTATCTAACTTATATGTGTTGCACATGTCCATAGGATCGGTTCCACTTTATGCTATAAACCTTGCTGCACCCCATACAAGGATCGGTTCCCTTTGATGTACTGCACCCCTTACTAGGATCGGTTCCCTTTCCCTTACTAGGATCGGTTCCCTTTCCCTTACAAGGATCTGTTCCCTTTCCCTTACAAGTCCAGACATACAAAATCCGATCATACCAAAGGTGATTAGTTAAGATCGGTTTTACTAATAAAAGTTATACCAATACATAAGTCAGGCCTTTGTGAACAGTTATACCAAGAACACAACAATTTGTGAGCGGTTATACTCTATCACACATATTGGTTGTTCATAAGATATGCAATGAATAAAAAAACCAATAATACCTGGAAATTTCCTTTTCGGTTCACAAACAAGTTTATGAACTTACTTCCTTAGAACACATGTAAACATTGTTCCCTAGGATGAAATCCTCACCTCATACCCATACATAATCACAATAGCATTCAAATGATTATGGCGATGTCTTATCTACAAAGTTTAATGGTTAAGCACTAAACCTCATATTGTATTCCTTAATACTATGTCTAAAGTTCAAATATGCTTCGCAGTTATGTTTTCAATATGCACGACTTGAAAGATACATTAGGGAATGAAACAGTTCAAGTCAAATATCACTAACCTCAAGTGGAAGGATGATTGTTGTCATTGTAGCTCCTTGCTTCTTCATATCTTCAAGTCTTCGCAATACTTGTAATGTCTCATATCCTAATACTTTCAAGCTAACCTATATGAAATTTAACTCTAGTACATAATCAAGCAACTCTTAACATGAGTTTTGATTCACTAAAATATGACAACCAAACTTGACATACCAATGCTTGGTGGGTTCAACCGAGCCATGCTCTAACAGATGGCATGACACATTTCATTTTTTTTAGCCAATAATTTGGATAAAATGTTATAGAAGCTACTAATTGGTTGGAAATCTTTTGCATTTCCAGAATCTTCTTTCTTTGGAATCAACTTGATGTAGGAAACATTCAATCTCCATTCACTCGTATGTTTGTCATGAAATTTATTTAGAGACAACATAATATTCTTCTTCAATATTCTCCAATAAAGCTTTGAAAACTCCATTGTAAACCCATTAGGCCTGGAGCCTTATTCGAGCCAAAAGACCGGATCACCTTGTGCACCCCATCCTCTTCGAACGACCTCTAACCAAATATGTTGTTGATCATCAACTTGTGAAAGTTTCATATTTTCAAAATTGGGCCGACGATGAATGAGTAGCGGTGAATAACTCAAATTAGTATCTTTTCAATTCATATTTTATGGTATCTTGATTCAAAACATCCACTCAATTTACTTCTAGTTTAGTTATGCAGCACTTCCTGATATATGCCACCAAATTTTCTTCTTTTTTCTTTAAACTCCCAAAAGTAAGCCTCGCCCAGCTCCCCGAGAAAAACTTCAAATTTTCAAACTTACGAAATAAGATGTAAATTGGCGTACCAGTGAAGTCCATTGCTTCCCACCAAATTTTAATGTTTTTATAAAAGTCTTTGTGTTACAGCCTGAAAACGTGGGGGGTACCAAAATACACCACCAACTTTTTCTTAGGCAATATGTATGGACAAAACCTAAATACAATTCTGAGAGTTCAACTTAATGAATCTCAATCGAGGAATAATATTTAGAGTTATATCTCTTTCCCTCACAATCAGAAAGTTGACAGAACCTAATCCGTGAACCTGATTTACGTGTGAGAGTTCTAGGACGATTTCAAAAATCAATATCCAAGAATCAATCAAGTCGCATCCAACAAACAAGGATGGATGTATCTAATTTGATTCATTTACATAGAACCTGTGATATTTTAATTATAAAGATAAACTAAAAAAGCGGGGGTCTAACAACCTCACCCAATATTTCGTTTACCAATCTATATGGACTAACTCCAATATACTTTCAAGAGAATCAATTAGACAGTCAAACTCAATCTTTAGAAAAGTATATCAAAGAGTTTATCTTTATTTCTTAATGTAATCATCAAATCAAACATATAGAAATCCGTGAGCCCGATTAATATAAGAAACAACTTGGACGGTATCAAAACCAATATCCAAGTGTCAATCAATTCAATCAACAACCCAAAGGCCGGATTCAAGAATCGATTGAAATTACACACAACCTATGATATTTCAATTATATAGATAGAAA
This sequence comes from Papaver armeniacum, assembly GCA_023531295.1. Classification (NCBI taxonomy): domain Eukaryota; kingdom Viridiplantae; phylum Streptophyta; class Magnoliopsida; order Ranunculales; family Papaveraceae; genus Papaver; species Papaver armeniacum. The sequence continues at coordinate 29,784 of JAJJWW010013744.1, forward strand.
ATATAATACGGAAAATAATTAAATAATACAGACACCAGAATTTTGCTAACGAGGAAACCGCAAATGCAGAAAAACCCCAAGTCCAAACTTTTGAACACCACACTCGTATTAAGCCGATCTGGACACTAGCTTACTACAAGTTAACTTGACCGGAATGTAGTTGAGCCCTAACCAATCTCACACTGATCAAGGTACAGTTGCGCTCCTTACGTCTCTGAATCGCAGCAGGACTCTACGCACTTGATTCCCTTAGCTGATCTCAGCCACAACTAATAGTTGCTACGACCCAAAGTCGAAGACTTGATAAACAAATCTGTCTCACATAAAAGTTGTTAGAGCACCGCCGGTCGAACTCGCAAGCGTTGCTATCTCAAGCTTGTTTGTCAAGTTTAGTTGTTAAAAACTATAAGTCTTGATTTCTAGTCTACTTATAGCTAAGTCTGGACTAGATAGAAAGTGTAGTTGAGCTCTAGACTCCACGATGTTCATCATACAAGATGAAAAACTACTCAAGGAACTGGTGGAACTTCATCAACTAAAAGGTATACGGAGACTTGAACTTATCTATCACTCAAAAGTCTATCTACTCTATCTCCTATCTTGAGACAAAAGTCGTATTGCTATATAGACTTCGATTATACACATTTGCTATTTCGAGCCGAGTTTATCTCGCTTATCTATTTCTCGAAATATGTGTTGGTAAGCTTTTGCTTTGTCCGAGTTCATCTTTACAAGTGACGAAAGTCATGTTGATTATTTCAATATCTTGAAAATTACTTTGATGAAAAATAGTGTGTGAATAACCTTTATTTAACATCCTCTAAGAATGTTTCAATGATTGAAATGAGAGTTTAGAATATATAACCATGGTTGGATATCGGTCTGTCATATTGCTGGAGTTAAAGGCAGTGTCTGCAATCAAGAGAAATGTTGTGTTGAGTCATTTCGGGATTATGATTTTGAGAAAAATAACGCCCTTTATAGAAGGAAGAAGGTCAGATGGACAACTGACACCTTAAATTACTCTGAGAAGACAAAAAGGCATAGGAGAAAGAAATAAAAGTCCAATTCCTTTCCTCTCTCTGAAAAAGACCGTGAACCCAAGGTGTCAGCTCCAGATTTCATTCATATTAATAATCGAGTCTCGGAGCTCAAGATAAGCATAAACAGACTCAAACGGAGCATCAGAAATGCAAGGAAAGCAGCAAATTCAGGTATTCCTTGTTCTCCTTTGGTTAAATCTCTTTCAACTAATAGTGATTTTTCTAAAAATTCCCATGAAGAAAAGAGAAAAGAGGTCAATATTCTTGATGAGCAAAATGCTCATCAAAATACAACATGACTACTCTATGTATCATCCTTCTTCTAATATGGAAGGATGCTCATAATTCTCGAGAAATCTTTGTTTCTTGAGAAAGTAGTAGTTGTTATATTTGTCCTTACAAAATGATGTTCATAAGACGTTGATTTGAGTTTTTACATGACATAATATTTTTGATCGTTTACTCTTGATAATAATTCCTTGTTTGATTGCCTTGGTTTTCCAACAATTCTTTTGGTTCCTTTGAACAAAGAATGTCACCTGTGGTTTAGTATGGGTCCTTGAAAAAAAATTTATCAAGACTTCGTCTAAAGTTGGTTCCACCATTCTCTTGGTCGTGTACCAAGTTTATAACCGCGTGCACGAACACGACCTGCATTTTAACATATACGAAGTTTCTCTAAGGTTTCATATGAAACTCTCATATATATTTGTGTATCATGCTCCTTCTTGATACATAAATGTTCCGTAACGTCAAAACGTTTCCCTTGAATTTTGTGCACAATGGATGGATGCAATAAGGAGACAAAGTTGAGAAGGGAAAGACTATCGAGTTTTCACGAAAACCCTGTTTTCATAACCTACTATCATGTTGTTGATCATGAAAACAAACTACCAGTTCAGATGTCATCATAACTGTAGGAAATCTTCTTCGAGATTTTGAGGTCGTACGTGAACAACTTGGAATTGCAACAAGGAATCTTGATTTTCTGAAAAACGAACTGAAGAAAGCAACTGATGAGCTCATTCATGTTCAATCTCTGGTTGCTGGCCGTGTTTAATGTTATTCGAATCAAGTTCTCCAAGAGTTATTTATGTTGCCTAGTAAAACTTCTTATGAGAATTTTTTTCTTGTGTTTTTAAGAAGAATAACTAGAGTTTGGAATAGTCATATTATTGTGATTACACATAGCTATGTCCAACGATTTTCATCTTCAATGTTTTTATATTTATTTATTTAAATTCTAAAGTTTATTTGGAAGATAATTTTGCAGTATTAATATTTATGGTTTTATATATTGCAAATTGTTATGGGATATGTGTGTTTGCGTCCTTGAACTATGATTGTCCCATACGTGGTCAAAAGTTAAGTCTTTCATATGTCGATATGCAAGTTTTGATAAAAGATTGAATGAACTTTTGACATACAAAAGTTAAGCATTTTATGTCATTATGCAAATATTGATGGAACAAAGGATGAGATTTTGTTTACAAAGATTAAGTTTATTATATGTCATTGTGCAAATAGTGATGAAAGATAGAATGAATCTTTTTTATTCGCAGATATTGATCTTCCCTGATCCATATTTTTTATGTATATACTGTGCGGCTCCGTAAGTTTTCTTATGTTGAGCATTTCCTATTAAATTAATCATGGGTTCTCTTGTGGTTAATTTAATTGAGTACTTTGGATACAAATTCATATTCGTTTGTGATTTGTTATGTCCAAAGAAATCCTTCTTTTCTTGTGAAAGTAAGGTCGCTCTTGTTGTTCCTTCGGGAATGAAATTTTATGTGGGAGAGTTCTTAATTGAACTTGTGCTTAATTGCCAAATCTTTGTGGGGAGTGCGGCTGTGGAATATTATAGGGGTTATCTTGTATCTTTATAAACTCTTTGATGAATGCATTTAGTTTCGGCTATATGATTGCATCTAAAAGTTGAAATGTGCTTTCTTTTGGTCATGAAGTGTCTCTATGGAAATTTCATTAGGATCCCACTAGTTTTCGTACCTTTGCCAATTTTATTGACAAAAAGGGGGAGAATTAATGTGTAGTTCACACTATAAATACATATGGTTTTCGGATCATTATGTAAGGGGGAGTGGTTTTCATGTGAGATGAGTATTGACTAAGGGGGAGTGATACATATCACCATAGTATTGTTGTCAAAGTTGTGATACAAATACTATGACACTGTTTAACAATGATTGAGAGCTTTTGTTTTCTCATTGTTATGGCTACAGATCTTCAACAACGATGATGCTGCATTGAATATCTTTGGAATCATTGGAGTACTTGGAAGTGACGAAGATTTCGAGTAATGTTGAAGAACCAAGGAGATCATGCATGTGGAAGAGAAGATGCAAAGTTTATTTATTTTATATTCCATATATATTGATAGTTTTGTCACTAAAATTGACAAAGGGGGATATTGTTAGAGCACTGCTCGGTCGAACTCGCAAGCGTTGCTATCTCAAGCTTGTTTGTCAAGTTTAGTTGCCAAAACTATAAGTCTTTATTTCTAGTCTACTTATAGCTAAGTCTCGGACTAGAATAGAAAGTGTAGTTGAGCTCTAGACTCCACGGTGTTCATCATACAAGACGAAGAACTACTCAAGGAACTGGTGGAACTTCATCAACTAAAAGGTATGTGGAGACTTGAACTTATCTACTCTATCTCCTATCTTGAGACAAAAGTCGTATTGCTATATAGACTTCGATTATACACATTTGCTACTTCGAGCCGAGTTTATCTCGCTTATCTATTTCTCGAAATATGTGTTGGTAAACTTTCGCTTTGGCCAAGTTCATCTTTACAAGTGACGAAAGTCATGTTGATTATTTCAATATCTTGAAAATTGCATTGATGAAAAATAGTTTGTGAATAACCTCTATTTAACATCCTCTAAGAATGTTTCAATGATTGAAATGAGAGTTTAGAATATATAACCATGATTGGATATACACATTGTGTGATAACTCATACGTGTGTAAGTCCATTATCCTTGAACCAAAGTATGCGTACTTTGCTGCTCAGGATAATCGGAACTAAAGTCCGCGTACCTGTACGCGTACTTCCGGAAGTTCACGTCCCGTGCATTTCTGCTGGAGTTTGTAAACTAAAAACAAACTCAATCTGGGTACTTAAGTCCATGTACCGGTATGCGTACTTAAGTGGGTTATTTTCTAAAAACAGTTATTCCTGAACTAAGACATATATAAACTAAGGCATGCATATTTGCAAATCGTGGCTATAATGTCCATGAATCGATTCGAGCGAATCAAATCGTTTTTGCTTCGATTGTGTCTTATATACTTTTATGAGATCTAAGCAATTGAACAACTCTCTAAATAGTTCTTTTGAGTCATTTGAACTAGTTATGGTGAAGATGAATAAGGTTGATATGAAAGTGCTCATATGGCTAACCATTTGGTTAACTACTGTTGAACCAACTAGGTGTACACGTTTAGGTACGGTTACACAAACCTAAATGAACGTGCATTTCATTTGTATATAACAAGCTAAGTTCGATCTAACGGTTGAAAGATATTAGCTTGAATCTAATCAGGTTTTCATCTAACGATGAATATTGAATGCTTTGTTACCAAGGTAACTTAGATTGCAAACCCTGATTTGGAGACTATATAAATGAGAACTCTAGCAACAGGGAAACCTAATCCCCACACCTCCTGTTTTATACTAGTTGTATAAGCTAGAGTCGATTTTCCTTTAACCGGGTTTCTACCGAGACCCTATAGGTTAACAACTTGAAGACTTCATCGGGATTGTAAAGCCAGACCCAACTATTTTCTCTGTAGTTGTGTGATCTGATCTTGTTGTTTCTATCGTATTGAGTACAATTGTAAAATTGGCTCGAGATTAATTTCTCTGATAGGCAAGATAGAAAAGTAGTCTCAAACATCTTTGTCTCATCGTTTGTGATTCCACAATATCTTGTTTCGCTAGTTGATTAATATTATTGTGAGGTGATTGATATTTCTAGGCTGTTCTTCGGGAATATAAGTCCGGTATATCAATTGGTTCATGTTCACCTTGATTTATCAAAAGATTTTAACAAAACTCGTAGGTATTTCGTGGGAGACAGATTTATCTATTCCTCAGAGACTTTTCGTATGTTACGATTTGTTTATTAAAGTCTTCGACTTTGGGTCGTAGCAACTATTAGTTGTGGGTGAGATCATCTAAGGGAATCAAGTGCGTAGTATCCTGCTGGGATCAGAGACGTAAGGAGCGCAACTATACCTTGGATCGGTGTGAGATTGATTGGGGTTCAACTACGGTCCAGCACCAAGTTAGTTTGTAGTAGGCTAGTGTCCGTAGCGGCTTAATACAATGTGTGTTCAATCTGGACTAGGTCCGGGTTTTTCGCATTTGCGGTTTCCTCGTTAACAAAATTTCGGTGTTTGTGTTATTTCTTTTCCGCATTATATTTTATTATATAATTGAAATATCACAGGTTGTGCGTTAAGATCAATCAATTAGATAATCCAACCTTTGGTTGTTGATTGAAATTGATTGACACTTGAACATTGGTCTTTGGTACCAGATTCAAGTTATTTTTTCTTGTATTCAATCGTGCTCATGATTTCTATTTGTTTGAGTAAGGATTGAATCGATAAATTGAGATATAACTCTTTGATATACTTTTTATTAAGATTGAGTCCGATCGTTTAGTTGATTCTCTTAAAAGTATATTGGAGTTAGTCCATACAGATTGCTAGGCGAAATATTGGGTGAGGTTGTTGTACCCCACTTTTCAAAAGTCTATTGAAATAGATAAATCTGTCTTCCACTAAAATACCTACGAGTTTTGTTCCGTCTTTTGATAGATCAAGGTGCACAAGAACCAATTGATAAACCGGACTTATATTCCTGAAGAACAACCAAGTATTTTTAATTACCTCACAATAATCTTAATCATATGTAAGCGAAACAAGATATTGTCGAATCACAAACGATGAAACGAAGATGTTTGTGACTTCTTTTTATCTTACCTATCGGAGATAAATCTCGAGCAAATCTTAGAGAAGATAGTACTCAATCACGATAGTATATATGATCAGAACACGCAACTACAGAGAAAATAGTTAGGTCTGGCTTCACAATCCCAATGAAGTCTTCAAGTCGTTAACCTATGAGGGTTTTAGGAAAAACCTAGGTTAAAGGAGAATCGACTCTAGTCGCAACTAGTATCACATGGGAGGTGTGGGGATTAGGTTTCCCAGTTTCTAGAGTTCTCCTTTATATAGTTTTCAAATCAGGGTTTGCAATCAATGTTACCTTGGTAACAAAGAATTCAATATTCACCGCTAGATGAAAACCTGATTAGACTCAAGTTAATATCTTTCAACCGTTAGATCGAAATTAGCTTGTTACACACAAATGAAAAGTGACTTCATTTAGATATGGGTAACCGTACCTAAACGTGTACACCTAGTTGGCTCAACAATAGTTAACCGAATTTAGCCATGTGAACACTTTCATATCAACCTTATTCATCTTAACCACAACTAGTTCAAATGAAACTACTTATAGAGTTGTTCAATTGTTTATATTCTCATAGAAGTATACAATACACAATTGAAGCAAAATCGGTTTGATTCACCCGAATCAATTCATGAACATTATAGCCACGGTTTGAAAAATATTGCATTCCTTAGTTCATGAGGTAACCGATTCTAGAACATAACCAACTCAAGTATGCAAACGGGTATGCATACCTAAGTAACTGGACTTGGACCGTGTGTTTGCCAAGTATGCAAACATGTACGCATATTGCCGTACACTTCCAAACTTGATTTGAAACCAAGACGCGTACATGTACGCATACTACAGTTCCCATACTTCAATCGACTTCGCGACGCGAACAAGTATGCATAGTCTAGCTCGAACTTCACTCGACCAACCAAGACGCATAATGAGTATGTATACTAAGTTCGGTCTTGGATCACACATATGCAAGTACGCACACCGTGCTTATATCCAATCATGGTTAAATGTTCTAAACTCTCATTTCAATCATTGAAACGTACTTAGAAGACAACAATAGTTTGTCTCACACAAACTATTAACTTCAAAGCAATTTTCAAGTGATTAAATGATCAATACAAAACATTCCGAGTCTACATCAAATGACCTGTCTCACACAAATCATGTAAGATGTTACCAGCGATTTTCACATGATCATCTTTTGACTTTCGTCAAGAATATAAGATGAACTTGGTTGAAGCGAAATCTTACCAACACATATTTCGAGAAATATGTAAGCGAGTTATACTCAGCTCGAAATATCAAATGTGTATAATCGAAGTCTATATAGCTATACGACTTTTGTCTCAAATAGGAGATAGAGTAGAAATATACTTCTGAGTGATAGATGAGTTTCAGTCTCCACATAAATTTTGTTGATGAAGTTCACAATCTCCCATTAGTAGTTCTTCGTCTTCAATTGATGAACGCCGTAAAGTCTAAAGCTCAACTACACATTTTATCCTAGTCCGAGACATAGCTATAAGTAGATTAGAAATCAAGACTTATAATTTTAATCACTAAACTTGACAAACAAGCTTGAGATAGCAACGCTTGCGAGTTCGACCGAGAAGTTTTCTAACATAAACAATATAATGCGGAAAAGAAATAACACATACACTAAAAATTGTTAACGAGGAAACCGCAAGTGCGGAAAAACCCCGGGACCTAGTCAGATTGAACACCAAACTGTATTAAGCCACTACAGACATTAGCCTACTACCAATAAACTTCAGACTAGAATTTAGTTAAGACCGAATTGAACCCTCACAAAGAATTCGTTACATGCCGACTTACTCCTCTTGAATCCCGCAGGACTCCACGTAAATGATTCCTTAGCCGACGTCCTTTACAACCTAAGAGTTGCTTCAACTCAATTGAAGACTTTAAACCAATATGCCTCCCACAGATAAGCCTATGGTAATTTCCTTTTGATCGTAGATCACAAGACGGAAATCGATAGTAATAGACAAAGTCTAGCTAACCTCAAAATCCGACTTATGCTTCCCAAAGAGAAGCTTAGATATTATTCACTCACAAGTATTAAACATGTGGAATCACAAAGTATGAGACGAAGAGAACTTTGCGATTTATATCTATCTTGTTCGAGTGAGTAGCTCAACAATCAAACAATATCAGGATACAACGAACTATCAAGATAAAAGATAGTTGACCTGGATTCACGAGTCTTTTTAGTCTAAACCCGTGAAAGTATTTTTTAGTCGCGGATTCAAAGAAACCCTAGAAGGGTTTTAAGAAGATGGAACCAAGGTATATCCACGTTAGATAAATATCTGAAAGTTTACAACAAGATATACACTATGTTTAGATGTAGTGTATAAATACATTGGGATTAGCCGAAACTAGCATTGAACTATAAACTTAATCATTTTCATATATGATAGGTAAGAGAATACACCGTATTTAATATCTAGTATTTATGAGTTTCTTGTGAATTATGTTCCCATTAGGTGAATGGAGTCTTGGAGCAAAAATATAGAACTCGTTTACAAGATTTCTACTTTTCATTGTGTAGAGGACGAGAAGATGAAGTGAAGTCTTTTATGGGAGCCCAGCCACAAACCCGAAAGGGTTTAAAGAAGAGGACGACTAAAGGCAGATAAAGTTTACAACTTAGTGTCGTCCTTCATGGATTCAAAGTTTCGAGGTTCCGGGAAAGACTTTCCGCCATTGATCTTAGTCGTGAAAGATGAAGAAGTATAAATTGGGCTTTAGGTTGACTCTAAGAGTTTGGAACCAAGATCGATCAATTCATCCACCGTTAGATAAATATTTGAAATGATATTAACATAACAAGATATACACTATGTTTAGGATGAACTCATGAACTGGTATTGAACCATGTATAAATACATTGTTCATGGACAGTCAGCAGAGATAAAGGGTTTAGCCGATTATTGAACTAAATATAAACTTAATCATTTTCATATACACTTAAGACTTTTAAGTTTGAATCATAACCATAGGTTATGATGTGATCAATCATGTCATAATTAGATCTTTTAAACTTTGTTTTCTAGGTTTTGAAATGATATTAATAGTTTGACAAGTTTTTGAATGCCGTAATCGATTGAGTTTATTTTCATCTCTATTGCCATGATATAAATACATTTTTCAAATGCTTAATCATTTCATTATTTCACATGTTTGTGGAAAAATAATTTTATGTGTATCTAATTATTGAATCATAACCATAGGTTATGATGTGAAAAATATTCGCATCCGAAATATTCGACATGGCAAGTATGTGTACCTCGTACGTACTCTACTTTGTCCGTGACTATTTTTTTTTTACGGTACATGTACCGAGTATGTGTACCCTTAAGACAAAAACAAGTTCCGTATCTTACAGAACTTTTCCGGTTTGCGTACCAAGTATGGATACACCGGTTTCAAAACCAATTGTTTTTTTTTTTCTGTATGCATACTAGGTATGTGTACCAATCCAGGTTCATGAGTTAACAAACTTTTTGTGGTATGGATATCGGGTATGCGCACCACTAAGTCTCTGTCCACATATAGCTACTCCAGTACGTGTACTGAGTGCATGTACTATGGTTACGGACCTATAACATTCCCACCAGTATGTAAGCTTGTATGCATACATTCATGTATCCGTTACGCAGTAGTTCTATATTTCTCTCTAAATCAATTCGAAACATTCCCAAATAACATCAATGACACGTATCACCTTTCCAAAGAAGTCCATTGCTTTCCGCCATATTTCAATGTTTTTGTAAAATTACATCCATTGGTTCTCAACTTTAAAAGAAGATTTGAGAGTAATTTGTGGGGACATTAGAGCAATTAATACTCGGTTGAACCCACAAGTTTTTTTATCTCAATGTTATATGATCAAAACTATATCTTGATTTTTAGTCTACTAAGTCAAGTCTCGGACTAGGTTAGAATTTGGTAGTTGAGTATCAGACATCACCCACGAAGACTGAAGATCGACGAAGACATTTGAAGAACTTCTTTATCAGAAATGTGAAGACTGAACCATTATATTTTACTCATTATCTTACCATTCTATCTATTGAGACTATGTCGTATGACTTCTACTAGATTTATAAAAAGAAGTTTCGAGTCAAGCTTGTCTTGTTAAAAATCTCTAAATATAATTTTAGCAAAGATGTTCAACGATCCTTAAAAATATTAGTTCTAAATAATTTATTGTGTGAATTAATTTGTAATCAATTGAAAGTTTCCCATGAAAATGATTTCATCACTTGGGAATGTTTCAAACATCAAACGAGAAAAATCATAACTACTGATATTTCTCGGGGTAGGTTGGCGAACGATTCATAAACCGTGAGTTGATTGGGAACAGTTCACTAACCATTGTGAACTGATTTCTTGAAGTTGGTATATTAGGCTAGCAGTTGGCGAACTCGGTTCACGATCCATGGTGAACTAAGTTCGTTAGTCTTGTAGGTAGGGATGGTCATTTTCCCCACCCAAAACCATCCCCGTGGGTACCCGCCCCGTTTGGGTAGGGTTTTACCCGCACAAATGGGGATGGGGTCGGGTATGGGTAATACCCGAAACCTAAGCTACGGGGATGGTGTGGGGACGGGATTCAAGGTCCCCGCCCCGTACCTTTCATAACTCAGGGGTTTAGAATTTTATGCAAGAATGTGTATAATTTTTATACTTCCACTATTTAGTCGAGCTTTTTTTCATTTATCATATTCTTGATATTGTTCTTGTACATTCATCACTTTCGCTCTTTTGTTGTGATCAGACACGTTCTCAAAGTTAAAATAGAGAAAATGAAGCAAATAATGAAATGGTTAACGTGGACGAAGATAGAATGAGAAAGGAAAAAACAGAAAAACTAATAAGTCATTAACAGATTCTTTTGTTCACTTTAAGATAAATCTTTGAATTTAAGATTTCGTAATGCATTGTTCTTACGTTGTTCTTTTTGTTTGAATCATATTTAATTTTTATTTGAATCATATTTAAATTTATGTATTAACTCAGTGTTACAGGTAACCCATGAGAAACCCGCCACATATGGGTATTCCCCATACCCGCCTGACCGGTTGTCAGCCGACACAAATATAAATTACACTTTCTTACTACTCAAAATATATAATGAAGCAAGGGCAAGAAAGGATCGTTCCCACAGAGAGGTCTAGGTTGTCAAATTGTTTCGGTTCCCTATAACTAACAATTAGGTAGTTTTGTGATTTTTATATAATAAACTAAATAAAAGCAAATAAAGAAAAGTAAACAAATCAAATCAAGGATAAGAAAGTATTGGTCATGGATTTCGTCTTCAATCACAAACATGGTTTCACCACAATAATTAGAATTGATATTTTAATCTCAACTTGTATATCCCGCAAATCTCCTCATGTCATCAACAAACACATTAAAAGATGCGAATATGAATTCTACCTAAAGGAACAACCTAACGTGTAAAAGCACTAATCAAGTTTAATTCCCTAGATGCATTAGGTTCTATGAAATCAGGCCAATCAAAGTAATCGAACGTGTAAAAGCACTAATCCAATTTAACAAAGGTTATGACTCACATGTGACTACTAGGATGTATCACTACAAGCAATAATCACAATTATGCTACTTGTAATCAGGAATCTATCACTTTTGCGTATAATAAATCCTAATCTAGCAAGAGAGATGAAAACAAACTCAATCGATTCGCGACTCGACTAACAAGCATTCAAATCATGTAACAATATTAATGGTGAATCATAAACGATAATATGAGAGAAAACCAATTTATTGAATTAAAATCCATATTGGGAAATCCAACTTATTCCATAACCAATAATAAAACTCTAGCTCATATTCATGTAGTTCATAACAAGAAGAAAGAGAAAAGATTTCATGGTTCTAAACCCTAGAAAACAAAGTAGAGGCAAAAGATATAGATCCCAAGATATGAGAAAAGAGATCCCTTTCAATATGTTTCCCTCTTTCCATAAAGGATACACCTTCCAATATTAGGTCTTCTCAAAACCATCTCCAAGTGGTCCACCAAGCCCATGTGTGAGAAAAACCCATGTAGAAAATATGTCCAAAAATACGTCGCCGGAAAACTGGGATTATGGCCGGAAAATTCGCCGGAAAACATCTCAGGTGACCGGCCAAGTCAAACCGGTCACCAGTCAAACGAGTCGACTCGGTCAGGTCAACCGAGTCAATGCAGTCAAGATGAATCGGTGAGTTAGAACTGGGTCAGATGGAGTCAGGTTCTAACTCAGCTGGATCATTCTAGTCAGCATCTGATTGGTCTTGGCCACATGCCCGAGCTGTTGACCGCCTAAACTCTATGTCACACAATGATTGTGCATCATTTCTCACCGGTCTGACTCAAGCGCATTTCTTCTCGCCTACACTTTCGGCCTTCCTGTTCTTCTCAACTTATGGATTTATCATCAATGAACATCATATTTCAAGACCACCACCGGTTCATGCCTTCACACAACTCCAGTAGCAGCGCATCTCCTCTCCCGCACTCACTGCACACAACTACTCCATTTACTCACTTGACTTCGGCCATAGCATCACTGACCCTGCCAGAAGCTTCATCCCAACATTTGCAATTACATTTCGACTCCATACCTGCAATAACAGCACCAACAAAACCTTTGCAATTTATATCAGTTCTTACAACTCAAACACAACCCATTTGCTCAGATCGAAACCGCACATCCATTGCACTTGCACACAAACGACAATCCCAACCAATCTACAACCTCAACTCCATCCACTGCAACTGCGTCGAATGACTACAATATTTCTGATCTTGACTTCTTCTTTGCGGTAGCGGCACTGCAATTCCTAGCCCAGCGTTACCAATTATAGCTCAACCCGTCTACCGATCCTCAAAACTAATTGTAGTTCCATCGACCAGCTCAGGCCATTTCACTCGCAACATCACCACACTGTCGGCTCGGCACAAAGACTGCGATTCGGACCTGCAACATAGCACCATTTGCTGCTATAGCAACCCACCTAGTCCGATCACCACCAGTTCTTATATCCACTTGCAACCATCTCATACTTTGCAGCTGCTAGTTCCATTGCCAAATCCCTGTAACTCCATGGCAAGCAACATCTATTTCAACCACCAAAGACTTTGCAACTAGCACCATAAGCAATTCTACACGAGCATTATCCCTAACTGCATCTGCTTCAAGCACTTCAATCTCAGACCCTGCTCAATTAACTTCATCCTTCTCTAACTCAGTCTAAGCCTTGAACCTCAAGCTCAGAACCAGCACCATCTCATCTCTAGCCTGATGTTCAGGCAACATGCTTGACCAAATCCATTGCAGCCTCCCTTTACTTCTTACAGCCTTTGCAAGCCATGCACAACAGCATTACTTCCCTGTATTTGCTTCAACTCCAATATCCATCTGCTTTATCATCAGTAAGCACACACAATTCCTGCAACATATAGCTTCCTAGGCCTCAACTCATTAGCAGCAACAGACCCACTCACAGCTACCATTTGCAATCCACCATAACCTCAAGCCCTCAAGCCATCACTACCACCTGACACCGCCATTGCCTCACTTCAACAAAGATCGGACCTTTGCACCAAATGACTACTCACTAGTACCCTGTAGTTCAACCCAGTACCTGCAACCCTGGCTACCACCACTTGTCCCTGCACTTCTCCATTAACGAATCATTCCACCTGAACCAGCAACAATCTCCATTTCTCAGACTTCCTAGAACCACCTTCTCCAAGTGCTAACCCTATGAACATAACCCAGAGAAACATCACCAAATGACTCGGACCAACACCCATTTTGTCAATTCCAGCCCGATAGCACACACTCAACCCATGAAAATCAACATCTTTTCTCTATCTTGTACAATGGCTACTGATTCAAAACCCATTTTCGATTCATCAATTCCATCTCTTCTTCATGTAAATCAACAGCAAGATTCCATCGATTAAACCCATTACGAACTCCAATTTCTCAAACCGTCAACAACACCAAACTCCTCCCTGAGTTCAATTTCTCTTCTTCTACTAACCCATCTCATCACAGAAACTTGATTATCTATCTCAAAATCAAACCCAGTAAAACCCCAACTCTGTCTTCAACAATATCGGCAGCTACATTCTTCTCAGTCTCGATTTGTCTTCCATCACTAATCCCATCAAAATTCCTCACCGATTTCTCGATCTCGATTCAAAGAAGCCAGCTTTGTGAACCACTCTCGAAACACTAGGAATCAAGACTGAAGTTGTCTTCGGTGTAATCTCGACCTAATTAGTGAGTTGGGTTGTTATTGGCACTGGTCGCTTCGATAAGGGCTAACCAAATTGATGACCCCTTAACTACAGCTGGTCGCCTCAATCATGCCTCCAAAAGAGAGTTGCCCCTTAACCTTAACCTGGGCTCCGAGATAGTGTTCGCCGTGAAATTACAATTTTTCCTTTTCGTTCAAATTGGGTGATTTCTCGCTTCTTTTCCTCCGTGCGACTCCGAGTATCTAATAACTCAAAAACACGCGTAAAGTACATAATTCACAAGAAAAATAACAAAGAAAGCGTAACTACTAGATAGTAAATTAGGTGTTTTAGACACCTATCGATTCCCCCACACTTAGACTTTGCTAGTCCTCGAGCAAATCAAATAAAACAATTCTAAAGAATACATACAACTCCGTGTCGTCGAGGCTACGGTCACTTTTAGCATAAATAACAAGCCTTTAAACCCCTAGGTGTCCCTAGTGGACGAGTTATAGTCTCGTGAGGGTTTACTAGAGATATACCCACAAAACCTATTTTTCCAACTTACTAGTTCTCCGTAATGATAGCATCCAGCGCTAAGAAGACATAGAGATTATGCACACTAGTCATAAGAAGTTAGACACATAAATGAACACAATCTCATTCTTAAAAGTTGAGAGAGAAATAACCATCCCTTCTCGAAAGAAATTCGGGTTCGGAGTGATCAAAAGTCTCGACTACGCCTCACAAGAAAGGGTTTTATGATATTGCTCTCAATAATAAAATGACTTTTTATGGGTCACACATGTCTCAGTAGGAATGAAGAGAGAATCCTGAGACACGTTGAATGGTAGGAAGGCAAACCCTCCGAAGTGTTTTAAAAACCCACATCTTTTATTCATTTTTGAAAACCCATTTTTCTGACGATCTCTTCGAAAGGAAATCAACCACTTAACGAAGGTGGGAATATGCTTTACTTACCTCGTATCCGTTCTAAGGCGTGCGGCTAGCACCACTCTCACAAAGCATCCATAGAAACGTCTTCGGTCTTCAATCGGTGTCTTCATCTTCGTCTTCGGTCTTCAACTCTTGAACTTCGTAGAATCTTGACAATATAACTCTTTTCCTCAAATTTCTTATTGCTTGAAACTTCATTATGGATATTCCTTCTTTCCATTGGCTTTATTGAAAGAATACAAAACTAAAAAACGAACTATACAAACCCAAAATATACTTTTTTTTTTTTTTTTTTTTTTTTTTTTTTTTTTTTCTTTTTTTTATTATTATTATTTTTTTTTTTATTTTTTTTAAGAAATAAGAAATAAAACAAATACAAAATAAAAACAAAACAAAATAATAAAAACTATTAACAAACCTAAAAATTTTCTCTTGTCTTATTTTTTTTTTCTTTAATTTTTTTTCTTCTAATTTTCGTTTTTTTTTTTTTTTTTTAATTTTAATTTTTTTTTTAATAAATTATAAATTTATTCATCATCAACGGAAAGGAGTTTACAAGAATTGGATGGGAGTCTCGCAACAAGCTGAGCTCCAATCCCCTTTTGAATGACAACACCTAATCTATGGAAAATGAACTCTCCAACTTTGACATTCGCATCATGGTCGGCCATGTAATTACGTAATCTCTTCGTAAAATCTATCGTACCAACGCCCAACTCCCCTAAGGTGGTGAAAGCAAGAACACCAAAACCGAACCCTTGAGTGAGCACTTTCGAGATATTTAGCATTTTTATTGGCCACGGCTTTAGCTTATCGCTTGCCCGGGAAAAAGTCGATACACCTTTACCTGTGAGAGGAGAAACACCTGTTACATCCAAGCACACATTATGGCCATTAACCCAATTATAAACTAGTATATCGGCGGGTCTCAACTCCGAGCCATCATCGGATGTCGGCCCTAAGCCTACTTCCTTCCCGGTCGGGACTCGCACGATAACACATATCCGCAAAAGTGTCACGAATAAGGTCATGGCGAAACTTGAGACCAATCCCTTTAGTGCAGTGTACAGCATGATCCCCATAAACATCCATCTCCCATCCACATGCAGAACATACATCACCCACCTCAAAAAGGGGGATACCCAATCTATAGCGCACAATCGATCGAAACTGTCTAGGTCCAATATGCTGGTTCAGTCCATCAATGGGTATAGCCAACAAATAATCTTGAGCGTGCCTAGTCTTGTTACATTGTAGTAAAACCGTGTCACGTGCAGACATAACAAAGTTAGTGGGGAGTTTCTTCATCACAGCATCAAAGTATTTAATCGCCAGGGAATTCATAGAAAGGGGGGCGATCTCATCAATGCTAAGTGGTGAGTCCACAATATCACATACCTGGTTATACGCACTAAAGGCACGACCAAGACTGGGGCTCAAACCATCCACACGGGAATGTCGCAAGATGTTTCGTTGTTGAGAAACTGTCTCGTGTACAAGATGCCATATAACAATATTTCATCGTGTCCTTCATTGTATAAACCCCCATCCCCCCATGCTTGATAGGAAGGGTAACAATTTCTGTTGAAGCAACCCAAAACCAGGACCATCACCTATAAGAAGTTTTGTAAGTATTCGAACAAGTTCTCATCATACAACGGCCGTGCATCGACAAGTATTCGTGCTTAGTCGTGCGCATAGAAAAGTAAAGTCTAGAGACTCATTTGCAGTTCCGTAAGAGTAATAGCTCACATTGTGGGTCTTCCCTCTTCTTAATAGCTTCCATCGAGACCCGTAGTCTTATGTACTCTATTAACCACCAGGTCCTTGCAAAATTGTGGATCTGAACTAACCGGGCCACCAAGTAACTTCACACCTTTTGATGGTCTACTGATCCCCTCAGGAAATACCTCTGGAGCTAAACCCCTAGCGTCAAGAATGCCAGTAAATCTCCGTCTTAGATATATTAAGGTGCAAACCAAGAGAAGGGCCATGTTGTTTTAATTTTTTTTTTTTTTTTTTTTTTTTTTTTTTTTTTTT
Source organism: Papaver armeniacum (assembly GCA_023531295.1). Lineage (NCBI taxonomy): Eukaryota > Viridiplantae > Streptophyta > Magnoliopsida > Ranunculales > Papaveraceae > Papaver > Papaver armeniacum. The sequence continues at coordinate 47,125 of JAJJWW010013744.1, forward strand.
TTGAGACAAGAGAAAAATAAAATACAAAAACAATAAAAATGTAAGTACAAAGGCCATGGTATAAGTGTTGTACCGCTTGATTCTTCACAACTTGTATGTCTCGATATCATAAACTTCTCGAACTCTCATCTGATAATTTTCACTCTTTTTTGTATTGTTGCTTGTAAACCTCAAACGTCTTCAACTTTCCTTGTAGATTTGTGATGCTCCTCTTGTTGATGATGATGGTGTTTCTATGGACCTGTTGGTGTAGAGAGATAAAGTGGATGGTGCTAACATGCGAACAAGATTACAAGTGGTATGTAAGTTAGCAATTCGATGTCACCATCATGATTGATAAAAATAGCACTCAAGAGATCAAAATAGTGCTTCTATGGTGGGAGGTTGGGCAGCTCACCATTCTGCTTGGAATTTACGTACGGTGACACTCACTCTAAAAGCAAAAATTTAGACAGTGTACAAAGAATTGAAGGTCGGTGCCTCACATTATGTAACATGGGTAGTCTCCACTATAGGGGATCACTACTCTAATACCGAATTCAGTCTGCACCTTATTTGCCACTGGCATGGTTAAATCCAACTTTAACTCTCATACAAGTAAGAAACCCGATCATGTTCACTGTCATCTCTAAGTTCAGTCACTCTTATGAGATTCTCGATGTAATCTTAGCGACATGTATACTATGTGACTCTAAACTAACTACAAGTTGGAGTTTTTATTCACTATTTACACAAAAGTTGAAAATTTGAAAAATTTACAACGCAAATGCTTAACCACTCCCCCACACTTAAATTTTACATTGTCCTCAATGTAAATTGAATCGTCCAAAGAAAGTCAAGGTGGGAAATCTTATAACAATATGCGACAAGAAAGCATAAAAAAAAACAAGAAAAGAAAAATTAAAAGATAAGAGATACAAAACCTATGGGTTGCCTCCCATGTAGCGCTTGGTTTAAAGTCGCCAGCCCGACTATATCCTTGCAAGATTCATTCCCCCATATACCAACAATCTGAAAAGTTGGGGATCCTTCCATAGAACCTGTTTTGCAAATGCTAGCTTCACACAAATATTAGTACAATAAAGCAAAAGTGAAGCTATGAACCGATAAAAACTTCCCCCACACTTATTCTTGTCCACACTTGGAAGTGTATAAAGAATATAGAAGTCGGGTACTTCCACGGTTTCTTGTTCCAAAACCTGCATAGTATGAGAATCAAGTATCTCTAATGGCAGAAAAAGAGAAACAAAGTCATTCAACAATATTCTCGAAGCACATACATTCAAACCAATAAGAGGTAAAGGAGAAGAAACAATAGGAAAAGGGTTAGATAAACCTTGCACAATCTCTTGTATCACGGAATCCTCTTCATCCTTGAAAAACTCAAGTGAATTATTCACCTCTTTCATATCATGGTCCTCTATCAAACCTTGCAACCATTCTTCGTCCGTTTCTGCCTTAACCAAAGTCTCGACATAAACATCATCATCACAATCATATGCAAGCTCAATTGGGTCTTCCACAATAGTGGTCATCACGGTCTCATTCTCAACACACTCCTTTTTGTTGTAAGGCACATACTCTTTTGCGGATCCAAATTTTATTATAAGAAACTTTTTTAGAACACTCAAAAATGCATCATCCTCAAGCTCCACCCTTTGAATAGGCTCTTGATCATTATTAAGATCAATGCTCGAGTAATCTACACAAGTTTCATCATATTCCTCTTCGTCTTCATCTTGATCCCAAAAAGACTCCATTGTACACTCCTCGGGGATGTCACCATGAGTTGTTTCAAGCAATGTATCATAATCACCGTCACTATCATAGTCAACATAAGATTGGTCCTCGCTGAATTTAGTGTTGCTAATCTCGAACTCATCCTTTTGAATAGGTGAATGATCATTATTACGATCAAGAGTTGAGTTAACTACACAGTTATCAACGAAAGTGCCCAAGGATTTGCCTTTTTCAACATTAGCATCAATCAAATATTCATCACAAACCATATGCACATTGGAATTATCCATATCTTCCTTGTATTGATCAATGCCTCTTCGCAAGCTAGCAATACCTTCACGAAGTTCTTGGAGTTGCTCGTTTGTAGTCTCTTTTGCTTTTTGAAATTCTTCTTGTAAAAAGTTGGAAACTTTGTCTATAAAGTTAGAGACTTTTTGTTCACGAGCATAAGAATCCTCCCATCCTTGTGGTTGTTCACACACATACCCTCCATAAGATTGTTGAGGAAAACCATAAGGTTCCATGGAATATTGGTCATAACCAATAAATTGGTTTTGATTATACCCCTGGAATTGGTAGTTATCATATTGTTGAGGTTGTTGAAAACCGTATCCATCCATGTAGTATGCTCCTTCCATGAGAAAAAAGCACCTGAAATAAAATTCTCTCACCAAGGTTAAAACCCAGAAAATAAGAAAAATAAAAAAAACCTAAAAACAAAAATAAGAAACCAAAAACAAGTGACAACCGCTGCCTCCCCGGCAACGGCGCCAAAATTTGACCGGTTGTCGGCCGACACAAATATAAATTACACTTTCTTACTACTCAAAATATATAATGAAGCAAGGGCAAGAAAGGATCGTTCCCACGAGAGAGGTCTAGGTTGTCAAATTGTTTCGGTTCCTATAACTAACACCGGTAGTTTTGTGATTTTTATATAATAAACTAAATAAAAGCAAATAAAGAAAAGTAAACAAATCAAATCAAGGATAAGAAAGTATTGGTCATGGATTTCGTCTTCAATCACAAACATGGTTTCACCACAATAACTAGAATTGATATTTTAATCTCAACTTTTATCAAAGGCCCTAGAATACCTTGATCGCAAGTATATCCCGCAAATCTCCTCATGTCATCAACAAACACATTAAAAGATGCGAATATGAATTCTACCTAAAGGAACAACCTAACGTGTAAAAGCACTAATCAAGTTTAATTCCCTAGATGCATTAGGTTCTATGAAATCAAGGCCAATCAAAGCAATCGAACGTGTAAAAGCACTAATCCAATTTAACAAAGGTTATGACTCACATGTGACTACTAGGATGTATCACTACAAGCAATAATCACAATTATGCTACTTGTAATCAGGAATCTATCACTTTTGCGTATAATAAATCCTAATCTAGCAAGAGAGATGAAAACAAACTCAATCGATTCGCGACTCGACTAACAAGCATTCAAATCATGTAACAATATTAATGGTGAATCATAAACGATAATATGAGAGAAAACTAATTTATTGAATTAAAACCCATATTGGGAAATCCAACTTATTCCATAACCAATAATAAAACTCTAGCTCATATTCATGGAGTTCATAACAAGAAGAAAGAGAAAAGACTTCATGGTTCTAAACCCTAGAAAACAAAGTAGAGGCAAAAGATATAGATCCCAAGATATGAGAAAAGAGATCCCTTTTAATATGTTTCCCTCTTTCCATAAAGGATACTCCTTCCAATATTAGGTCTTCTCAAAACCATCTCCAAGTGGTCCACCAAGCCCATGTGTGAGAAAAACCCATGTAGAAAATATGTCCAAAAATACGCCGACGGAAAACTGGGATTATGGCCGGAAATTGGCCGGAAAATTCGCCGGAAAACATCTCAGGTGACCGGCCAAGTCAAATCGGTCACCAGTCAAACGAGTCGACTCGGTCAGGTCAACCGAGTCAATGCAGTCAAGATGAATCGGTGAGTTAGAACTGGGTCAGATGGAGTCAGGTTCTAACTCAGCTGGATCATTCTAGTCAGCATCTGATTGGTCTTGGCCACATGCCTGAGCTGTTGTAATCGCCTAAACTCTATGTCACACAATGATTGTGCATCATTTCTCACCGATTACACTCAACCGCATTTCTTCTCACCACACTTTCGCCTTCCTGTTTCTTCTCAACTTATGGATTTATCATCAATGAACATCATATTTCAAGACCACCACCAGTTCATGCCTTCACACAACTCCAGTATCAACGCATCTCCTCTCCCAGACTTACTGCACACAACTACTCCATTTACTCACTTCAGCTTCAGCCATAGCATCACAGCCCTCTGTAGCTTCTGTCCAACAGCTGCAATTACATTTCAGCTCTATACTGCAATAACAACACCAACAAAACCTTTGCAATTTATATCAGTTCTTACAAATCAAACACAACCCATTTGCTCAGCTCGAAACCGCACATCCATTGCACTTGCACACAAACGACAGTCCCAACCAATCTTCAACCTCAACTCCATCCACCGCAATCTGTTGCGTCGAATGACCGCAATCTTTCTGATCTAGCATGACTTCTTCTTTGCGGTAGCGGCCTGCAATTCCTAGCCTAGCGTTACCAATTCTAGCTCAACCCGTCTACAGTCCTCAAAACTAATTCATTTCCATCGACCTGCTCGAGCCATTTCACCCGCAACATCACCTTTCACTGTCGGCTCGGAAAGACTATAGATTCGGACCGCAACATAGCACCATCTCGTTTGCTATAGCAACCCACCTAGTCCAGATCACCACCGGTTCTTATATCCACTTGCAACCATCTCATACTTTGCAACAAGCTAGTTCCATTGCCAAATCCTCAGAACTCCATGGCAAGCGACATCTATTTCAACCACCAAAGACCGCGCAACTAGCACCATAAGCAATTCTACACGAGCATTATCCCTAACCGCATCTCGCTCCAAGCACTTCAATCTCGGACCTCTGCTCAATTAACTTCATCCTTCTCTAACTCGGTCTAAGCCTTGAACCTCAAGCTCGGAACCAAGACTACTCATCTCTAGCCTCGATGTTCGGGCAACATGCTTGACCAAATCCATTGCAGCCTCCCTTTACTTCTTCTGACCTTTGCAAGCCATGCACAACAAAGATTACTTTCGTATTTGCTTCAACTCCAATATCCATCGCTTTATCATCGGTAAGCACACACAATTCCTGCAACATATAGCTTCCTAGGCCTCAACTCATTAGCAGCAACATACCCACTCACAGCTACCATTTGCAATCCACCATAACCTCAAGCCCTCAAGCCATCACTACCACCTGACACCGTCATTGCCTCACTTCAACAACATCGGCAGCCTTTGCACCAGCTACAGCTCACTAGTACCCTATAGTTCAACCCAGTACCTGCAACCCTGGCTACCACCACTTGTCCCCGTACTTCTCCATTAACGAATCATTCCACCTCGAACCAAAGCCAACAATCTCCATTTCTCAGACTTCCCAGAACCACCTTCTCCAAGTGCTAACCCTATGAACATAACCCAGAGAAACATCACCGCGACTCAGACCAACACCCATTTCTGTCAATTCAGGCCTGATAGCACACAGCTCAACCCATGAAAATCAACATCTTTCTCTCTATCTTGTACAACGGCTACCAGATTCAAAACCCATTTTCGATTCATCAATTCCATCTCTTCTTCATGTAAATCAACAGCAAGAGTCCATCGATTAAACCCATTACGAACTCCAATTTCTCAAACCGTCAACAACACCAAACTCCTCCCCGAGTTCAATTTCTTCTTCTACTAACCCATCTCATCACGAAACTTGATTATCTATCTACAATCAAACCCAAGTAAAACCCCAACTCTGTCTTCAACAATATCGGCAAACTACATTCTTCTCGGGTCTCGATTTGTCTTCCATCACTAATCCCATCAAAATTCCTCACCGATTTCTCGATCTCGATTCAGCAGCAGCCGCTGTGAACCACTCTCTGAAACACTAGGAATCAAGACTGAAGTTGTCTTCAGTGTAATCTCGACCTAATTAGTGAGTTGGGTTGTTATTGGCACCGGTCGCTTCGATAAGGGCTAACCAAATTGATGACCCCTTAACTACAAATTTGGCCGCCTCCAATCATGCCTCCAAAAGAGAGTTGCCCCTTAACCTTAATGGGCTCTAGATAGTGTTCGCCAGTGAAATGACAATTTTTCCTTTTCGTTCAAATTGGGTGATTTCTCGCTTCTTTTTCCTCCGTGCGACTCCAGAGTATCTAATAACTCAAAACACGCGTAAAGTACATAATTCACAAGAAAAATAGCAAAGAAAGCGTAACTACTAGATAGTAAATTAGGTGTTTTAGACACCTATCACCGCCCCGCCCCAATTCATATGGGTAATGGTGCGGGGATGGGTATTTTTTTTACGAACGGGGCAGTGACTGGGATTGGCATACCCTCCCCATGACCATCCCTACTTGTAGGGTTGGCGAACCCGGTTCACGAAATGTTGCACCATGACTCATGAACAAGCCTTACGGTTCATCAACCGTTGTACCAACTATCCCAGCAGGTTTTAGAAGATGCCCAAAGACTTGTTTTTTAAATATGTTTAGCATTGCTAGAACTCTCTCAAACACTTCTAAAGACTTCATTGATTACTCAAACACTTATGTGTGTGCATCATGATTAAATTCTTAGGTTTTTAAATGAACATCAAATTGCTTTAGTTCTTTGGCATACTTGCCAAACCGAACAATCATTATGCACGGTTCCAGAATCGGTCCATAGTGTATTTTGAAGACCTAAAAGTGTTTTCTCGATTCCCAAGTTATCTTAGCTTGAATTCTAAGCGACCCATGGTCTTTGAAAACTATAAATAGAGATGCTCTTTCAACTGGAAAAATCAAACCCTGACACTTTTTGTTCTAGTTGATTCTAGAATAGTCCTCTATAGACCTATGTTTCCCTTGAGAAACATAATTAGGTCTACGACTAAAAGACTTCGCTTGTAGGATTCATGTAGCCAGGTCCGACTGTCTTTACCTTGATAGTTCGTGTATCCTAATATTGTTTTTCTATTATCGAGGTTTCGTAATCTTTTTCAGGTAAGATATATAGTAATTGCAAAGTTCTCTTCGTCAAAGACTTTGTGATTCCTCAAGATAGATATCTGGAAACTGATCTTAATTGATCTTTTGAAGATTTGTTCTTGTGAGGTGATTAAGAATCTAGGATGCTCTTCGGGAGTTGTAAGTTCCGGATTTGTGAGGTATGTTAGCTTTGTTTATTGCAAATAGATTTATTCACCTTGATCTGTGACCTAAACGGAAATCAAATAGGCTTATCTGTTAGAGGAAGATTGGCATCAAAAGTCTTCACTTCGGATGTAGAAACTCTTAGGGTGTAAAGGACATCAGCTAGGGGAATCAATTTTGTAGACCCTTGCGAGTTTCAAGAGATGTAAGGAGCACGACTGTAACTGAATCGCTTGGAGGGTGGATTCGGTATCAACTACACTCCAGTCCAAAGTCTGATAGTATGATAGTATCTGTAGAGGCTTAATACAGTTTGGTGTTCAAATCTAGACGAGATCCCAGGTTTTTTCTGTAGTAACGGTTTCCTCGTTAACAAAACTTCTGGTGTCTTGTATTTTTCCTTTTCCGCCTTATGTTATTTATCTCTATAATTGGATTTACGCTTGTACATATTCAATCTTAGTAGATACGTCCATGTAATTGTGATCGATTACGAGACTCATTTCTTTTAGAATTCGTTTATAGAAAGATAGATAACAAGTTTAATTACTTGGCAGAATTTCGATTGAATTATTTGGATACGACTAGATTGATCTTTGAAATTTATTTTTGAGATCTTCCAAGTAATCTTCTTAACAATCAGGTTCACAGACTCTTGTCTATATATACTGATTGAGAAGAGGTTAGAGATATGAAATTTACATACATATTGTCAAGGATCATTCAGTTGGTTTACTTGTAATTGTATTAGGTTTTGTCTATACTGGTTGTCGAACGAAAAAGTTGGTGGTGTACTTAGTACCCTGCGTTTTCAATTGGTATCAGAGCAGGCAAACATTGTTAGACCTAATAAGTCTATGTTTGAAGCAATCTGTATTTTAGACGAGAGAAAAATCTCTATTAACGTATCACCAGCCTCCGATGGCATAAATTACTTACGGTGGAAAACTGTTATGCGTTCGTTCTTTCAAGCTAGTGACTTTCAGACATGGGTTCTTGTTGTAAGAGGATACAATACTCCAATGGTCAGAGAAGGAGCTAATGTTGTTCCTAAAGGCATATAAACATATAGAGAGATTGAAATCAGTACTGTTAAACACAATGCTTGTTGATTGAATGCTATTATCCACATCATAAGCCAAGATCTTCAACATCATGTATCTACGTGCACTAGATCAAAAGATGGTTGGGATATCTTAGAAGCCATATTTGAAGGGAATTTCACTATAAAGGAAGCACAGCTTCAAAACCTAACTTATGACTGGGAAAACCTTCGTATGGATGATGAAGATTTGTTTGAGGAATTTAATCACAAATTTGCGGAAGTAGTGAACGCTTGTCATTCATTAGGAAATATTATTCTTTACGGGATATCGTGATGAAAATTTTGAGATCTTTACCAGCTCGATATGAGAAGAAACATACCATGACTGAAGGAAATGATCTTACTACACTTTTCAGAAATACCCTTGTCGGAAATTAAATATTTTTGATTTTTTTAGAGCCTTTGCTCGGTCGAACTGCATAGCGTTTCTATCTCAAGCTTTTTTGTCAAGTTTAGTTTCCAAAACTATAAGTCTAGATTTCTTGTCTACTTATAGCTAAGTCTCGGATTAGGATAGAATGTGTAGTTGAGCTTTAGACTTCACGGCGTTCATCGATTGAAGACGAAGAACTACTAAGGGTAGCTTGTGTAACTTGATCAACAAAAGGTATGTGGAGACTTGAACTCATCTATCACTCAAAAGTCTATTTCTACTCTATCTCCTATTTGAGACAAAAGTCGTATAGCTATATAGACTTCAATTATACACATTTGATATTTCTAGATGAGTTTAACTCTCTTACATATTTCTTGAAATATGTGTTGGTAAGCTTTCGCTTTAACCAAGTTCATCTTATATTCTTGACGAAAGTCAAAATATGATCATATGAAAATCTCATGGTAACATCTTATATACCAAATATGTGAGACAGTCATTTGGTGTAGACTCGGAATGTTTCGTATTGATCATTTGATCACTTGAAAATTGCTTTGAAGCTAATAGTTTGTGCGAGACATCTATTTGCGTCTTCTAAGAATGTTTCATTGAAATGGAAGTTTACAACAATTAACCCGTGATTGGATATAGCAGAGTATGCGTACTTGTATGCTAACGGTTGTAGATATATTCCAAGTCCGAGAACTTAGTATGCATACCCGTATGCGTACTGGTTTAACAGTTGAAATCCGGGAACCATAATATGCATACCCGTATGCGTACTGATTCAACTTATGTTGGTCATGAACGACAATATGCATACCCGTTTGCATAATGGCGAACAGACCAGATCCGGGAACTCTAGGTATGCGTACATGTTTGCATACCTGAGTGGGTTAAGTTCTAAAATTGGTTTGTTCATGAACAAATACATTTATATAATAAGGAATGCAATCTTTTGCAAACCGTGGCTATAATGTTCATGAATTGATTCGAGTAAATCAAAATCGATTTTGCTTCAATTGTGTCGTATATACTTCTATGAGAATATAAACAATTGAACAACTCTATTACTAGTTTCATTTGAGTAATTTGAACTAGTTGTGTTAAGATGAACAAGGTTGATACGAAAGTGTTCATATGGCTAACTTCGGTTAACTATTGTTGAGCTAACTAAGTGTACATGTTTAGGTATGGCTACCCAAATCTAAATGAAGTCACTTTTCATTTGTGTGTAACAAGTTAAGTTCGATCTAACGGTTGAATGAAATTAGCTTGAGTCTAATCAGGTTTTCATCTAGCGGTGAATATTAAATGCTTTGTTACCAAGGTAACATTGATTGCAAACCCTGTTTTGAAGACTATATAAGGGAGAACTCTATCAACTGTTGTTGATGGTGGTTTTTAGTTCACGGTTAAAATTGTAAAATCCTGTATTTAATGCGATGTCATCCTACAGAGGAATAAAAGCTATTTAAGAGTAATGAGTGTCCAGACCTCTTTACTTACATATGTATTGAGTAATTCAACATATTTATTAAAATTCATCCAGAATGGTGCATGAAGCAACAACCCCAGATATTCTGTAAATTTTAACATATCGCATCATTCGCTAATGAATGGCCTGCCTAGTATTTTCCTATGCTATGTTCCCAGCCGAACTTTTAATATTGGCATGACATGACGATTAACGTTCACTCGCAGCGGAGTAGCATAAATCTCCCGAAGTGTCAGTATTGATACCTGCATGAAAACACTCATATAGGCTACACCACCCTCTGACAAAGAGATGAGCGTGTTTACACGCCTTTTAATTAAAAGTTAGCGCGATCGAACGCGTTTAAATTCCTTAAGGGAAATCTAGACTGTCCATATCAGTCTTAAGAAACGATCACGGCCACGTGATTTGGACACACAATTTAATAGGCCTAGCCTACTCCTAACGGAACTAGGCAATCGTCATGATAAACACCGGCGGGCCCACTAGCATCCCCACCGGTCGAAATTAATTTAGCTCGTCCGCTACCTCCTTGAACGTTCACCACAACGTGGGTGATCGCGCTGTCTGAAAATAGCTCAAACGAGGTAAGACCGGCAAAAACGGTCTCAAAATCCATCGCATCCGTCCAACTTAGACGGCCTAATTAGACGGCTTAGATCGCATCTTGAACGATCGAAGAAGCGCCGATGTGTTCACCGGTGATCTAGCTACACCCATGAGTAATCGACTTGCTCACGGCAAGCCAAGAGCGTATAGAATCGTTCACCCAAAGTAGGGTGAACGCGCTACTTTGAAACCCTAATTGGTGTTTGCGGCAGTATGTTACTACTGCAAATCGATCACGACCATCCATCTTCGCCAGCCGGATCGAGTGGCTTAGTTCTAATTTTAGATGGCCCAGAGATGTCAGCATATTCACCAGTGGCTCGTCTTTGCACATGGTCAATCGGGCCGTTCGAATCAGCGCCCAACACTTTGATTCGACTAGCCAAAACAGGGTTGGCCGCACGGACCCTAAACCCTAAATTGTGTCAACGGCAATATGTAACTGCCGCAAATCATCTCGTCCATCCAACTTCGCTAGCCTAGTTGGATGGTGTAAATTTATCTTCAGAAGGCCAACAGGGTAGCGCTGTGATCACCGGCCACCCCTCCTCCACATAGAGCGACCGGCCAAATGGTAGGACATCCATATGGCTCTCAAACGATCGCCCAAATATGGTCCTTCGCGCTGCTTCAACAACAATCATTAACTGCCGTAAATCGTCTCAGCCACCAAACTTAGCTAGCCGATTTAAGCGGTCCAGATCCAAACTAGATCGACCGGTAGGATTTTAGAATGGCTACCATCTGCCACTCACCTACAGGGAGTGATCGACCAAGTAGTAGCTCAACCCTAAGGCTACCAAACGATCGCCCAAAGGGGTTCAATCACGCTCTTTTTTTAAGACGATCGACTCGCGACTAATTTAGACGGTCTTTAGAACTACGATGCTTTATACGCATCGATTATAAACAATGCTTCATAAACATTGATTTCACAAATAACTTTATTGTTTAACATAAAAGCACTATGTGCTGCTTTTAGCGGCGAGTCTCACGACCTGACCCACTTACTCGAGACATCAAACATGTCACAAACTGGGGGATGCTCACTGAGGTATTGGTATGGTGGTTTATAGCGTGCGGCGTGCAACGCGTCCATTACGAGAACGTCTCAGGGAAGAACGGACGGTTAACATCAAATGAGACAGTGGGTAAAGGCGTGACCAGTTTCCCCTCATCGTGGAAGCGTGGTGATCACCACTTTTTACACAACTCCACTTCTCCACTGCCTAATCACCTCCACTTCCTACGAGATCAGGGTGTGCTCGAACATGACTTGTATAAATAGGATTTCAACCTATTTCGGAAAACGGACGACAAGTGTTATCAACACTGAAAAGTTGAAGGTACCCAAATATACCTCAAGCTAAAACTTTTCCTACCTATAAGTCCTTTCTCCGAAAGTGATTGTCTATGGACTGAGTCGAGACAATACAACTAATCGGTTCGCACTTCGTGTGATCTTCTATAGATACGAGATCGAGACAATACAACAACGAAGTATGTTTACTTGATAAAAGGGTTCGGACTTAACCAAACACAATAGGATTGCTTATCAAGTAAATATGAATTAACGTTTGTGTAATTTTCTTTAATTATAATAAAACAATTATAATGCGGATGTATAAAGTAAATGACACAACAAGATTTTGTTAATGAGGAAACCGCAAATGCAGAAAAACCTTGGGACCTTGTCCAGGATTGAATACTCTCAGGATTAAGCCGCTACACAAAATTAAACCAACTTCGTATAGTTGAGTCCAAATAACTAAACCTATAGTTCACCTAGTTCTGTCTGTATTCCCACGCCTCCGACCTATGAATAAGTCACGTACTTGGAACACTTCCTTTGGTCCGTATTCCAAACAGTGGAGGAACAACAAATTTGTTTGGTATCAACTCTCTTCAAATAAGTGATATGAGTTCGACAAAGGCTCTTCTGTTTATCTCAATAAACTCATTCGTCAGGTTTTTAGATCTATCTTATGTTGAACTACCAAAGTAATTATTAAGATTTTGCAATCAATAATTTTAATCACAAAGAATTGTATTGATGCCAATCTACACGACTAATAATTCCAATCTACCACAAGGATAAACCAATTATAGTTGGATCCTCTTATACCGAAACAAGTATTGTGTACACCAAAGATTATGAACCCCAAATCGGAAATCTTCAATATCTTCAAATCTTCTTAGATCTTCAATAAAAACCTCCACACAACAACTTGAATCTCTTGTGATCAACACGCACAGAACGGAGTCTGTTAACAATGGATTATCACAAGATCGTCTTTAGCACTAATAACAGTCTAAAGATCCCTGTTGAAACTTCGATCTAGTTTGAGTGAATCTTATATCAGAAGAGAAGATTCTCAAGAATTAACAAACTAGGTGCAATCAAAGTTCAACCACCGTTAGTCAATCAAATCAATCGAAAACACAAGATAAACCGCAATTATCTAGTTTCCCACCAACGGTACTCGTAGAGCTTCTCAATCCCAAAGAAGACTTTAAACTGAGCGGCCGTAAGAGATTTCGCCTAATTATGTTACTCTCCTCTCCGAATAGGCGGCTACACCAGTAACAACACAACCGAGGAAGTTTGTTGTCACGAAGGATTAGTTTGCTAGAAATGCAAACTTCAACTAGAAATGCAAACTTCATAATTTCTGGGAATGCTCTGTCCCAAATAATGACCGAAAATCTCTTTGGAAAATCTTTAACTAGTAAATGCACATTACTAATTCTCATTTTCCTAAAATAAAATTAACAACCTTAATTAAAAGATTCTTAACTTATTTATATTTCGATCCTGGGATTTTCTTCCTTTAGCTATTAAGGAATAACTTTGAACAATTAAAGATAAGCGTTACTACACATGTTCAAAGTATGTCGACATCTTTTTACGCTTCCACATTAACCAAATATATTTTCGGTATCTCTGTTAGAGCACTGCTCGGTCGAACTCACATGCGTTGCTATCTCAAGCATGTTTGTCAATGTTAGTGATCAAAACTATAAGTCTTGATTTCTAGTCTACTATAGCTAAGTCTCGGACTAGGATAGAAAGTGTAGTTGAGCTCAAGAACTCCATGGCAATCATCATACAAGACGAAGAACTACTCAAGGAACTGGTGGAACTTCATCGACTAAAAGGTATATGGAGACTTGAACTTATCTATCACTCAAAAGTATATCTACTCTATCTCCTATCTTGAGACAAAAGTCGTTTTACTATATAGACTTTAATTATACACATTTTCTATTTCGAGCCGAGTTTATCTCGCTTATCTATTTCTCGAAATATGTGTTGGTAAGCTTTCGCTTTGGCCAAGTTCATCTTTACCTAGTGATGAAAGTCATGTTATGTTTCAATTACTTGATAATGGCTTTGACAAAAAATAGTTTGTGAATAACAACTATATAACGTCCTAAGAATGTTTCAATGATTGAAATGAGAGTTTAGATAATATAACCATTATTGGATATAAGCATTGTGTGGCAACACATACATGTATACGTCCTTATTCCTTGAACCAAAGTTTGTGTACTTTGCTGCTCAGGAAACCGGAACAGAGTCCGCGAACCCAGTCCTCGTACTATCGGAGGTTCTCTTCCCGAGAAAATCTGGTGGAGTTTGTGAATCATTTACAAACTTATTCCGGGTACTTAAGTCCGCGTACCTAGTCCGCGTACTTAGGTTGGTTATATTCTAAAAACGATTATTCTGAATATATACTTATATTAACTAAGGAATGCAAGTTTGCAAACCGTGGCTATAAAGTTCATGAATCGATTCGAGTGAATCAAATCGTGTTTGCTTCGATTGTGTCTTGTATACTTCTATAATATCTAAGCAATTGAACAACTCTCTAACTAGTTCATTTGAGTCATTTGAACTAGTTATGGTGAAGAAGAATATGGTTAATATGGAAGTGCTCATATGGCTAACCATTTGGTTAACTACTATTGAACCAACTAAATGTACATGTTTGGGTACGGTTACACAAACCTAAAACGTGCATTTCATTTGTGTGTAACAAGATAAGTTTTCGATCTAACGGTTGAAAGATATTAGCTTGAATCTAATCAGGTTTTCATCTAACGGTGAATATTGAATGCTTTGTTACTAAGCTAACATTGATTGCAAACCCTGATTTGAAAGACTATATAAAGGAGAACTCTAGCGACTGGGAAACATAATCCCCACACCTCCTGTGTGATACTAGTTGTATAAGCTAGAGTCGATTCTCCTTTAACCTTAGGTTTCTACCGAGACCCTGTAGGTTAACGACTTGAAGACTTCATTGGGATTGTGAAGCCAGACCGATACTACTTTCTTGTAGTTGTGTGATCTGATCTTTCTGTTTCTATCGTATTGAGTACAATCGTAACGATTGGCTTGAGATTGATATCTCCGATAAGCAAGATATAAATGTAATCACAAACACCTTCGTGTCATCGTTTGTGATTCCACAATATTTTCTTTCGCCGTGTTGATTAAGATTATTGTGAGGTGATTGATAATACTAGGTCGTTCTTCGGGAATATAAGTCCGGGTTATCAATTGGTTCCTGTTCACCTTGATTTATCAAAAGACGAAACAAAACTCGTATGTATTTCTGTGGGAGACAGATTTATCTATTACCATAGACTTTTCTGTGTGATACAAATTTATTTATTAAAGTCTCCGACTTTGGGTCGTAGCAACTCTTAGTTATGGGTGAGATCATCTAAGGGAATCAAATGCGTAGTATCCTGCTGGGATCATAGACGTAAGGAGCGCAATTGTACCTTGGATCAGTGTGAGATTGATTTGGGTTCAACTACAGTCCAGACCGAAGTTAGTTTGTAGTAAGCTAGTGTCTGTAGCGGCTTAATACAGCGTGTGTTCAATCTGGACTAGGTCTCGGGGTTTTTCTGCATTTGCGGTTTCCTCGTTAACAAAACTTCTGGTGTCTGTGTTATTTCTTTTCCGCATTATATTTTTTTATATAATTGAAATATCACAGGTTGTGCGTTTGAATCAATCAATTGGGAAATCCGACCTTTGGTTGTTGATTGAAATTGATTGATCCTTGAACATTGGTCTTTGGTACCGTTCAAGTGATTTCTCTTGTATTCAATTAGACTCGCAGATTTCTATTTGCTTGAGTAAGAATTGAATCGAGAAAGAGAGATATAACTCCTTGATATACTTTATTAAGATTGATTCTAGTTGATTCACTTGAAAGTATATTAGAGTTAGTCCATACAGATTGCTAATCGAAATATTAGGTGTGGCTGATGTACCCCCGCTTTTTCAATCTCTAATATTTCTAGAATAATAAAAAATTCGAAAAGATATTTTTGGATAATTTTTTGTGTTAAAAACACAAAACGTGCTCGGATTGGGTTGAGATTTCTTGTGACCGATTACACATGTTCATATGATCGGTTCCCCCCTTGTTGCACATGTCCATAGGATCGGTTCCCACATATTTATGGTATCTAACTTGTATTTGTTGCACATGTTCATAGGATCGGTTCCCCTTTGCCTAAAAATGTCTTGCACGTGTTCATAGGATCGGTTCCTCTTTCTGCTAAAAACTTGTCGCACCTCATACAAGGATCGATTCCCCGTTGTGATAGGTTGCACCTCTTACTAGGATCGGTTCCCCTTTGCCCAGAGTAGGTCATACCAATAACACAAAATCGATCATACCATCTCATGTGATTACTTAAGATCGGTTTCACTAGTAAAAGTCATACCAATACATAAGTCAGGGCTTTGTGAATAGTTTTACCAAGAACACAAACAAGTCATGAGCGGTTATACTAAATCACACATATTGGTTGTTCACAAGATATGCAATGAATAACAATACCAATAACGCCTGACAATTTCCTTTTCGATTCATAAACAAGTTCATGAATTTACTTCCTTAGAACACATGTAAACATTGTTCCCTAGGATGAAATCCTCACCTCATACCCATACATAATCACAATAGCATTCAAATGATTATGTCGATGTCTTATCTACAAAGTTTAATGGTTAAGCAATAAACCTTGTATTGTATTCCTTAATACTATGTCTATCTAGAGTTCAAATATGCTTCGCAGTTATGTTTTCAATATGCACGACTTGAAAGATACGTTAGGGAATGAAACAGTTCAAGTCAAATATCACTAACCTCAAGTGGAAGGATGATTGTTGTCATTGTAGCTCCTTGCTTCTTTACATCTTCAAGTCTTCGCAATACTTGTAATGTCTCATATCCTAATACTTTCAAGCTAACCTATATGAAGTTGAATCTAGTACATAATCAAGCGACTCTTAAAATGAGTTTTGATTCACTAAAATATGACAACCAAACTTGACATACCAATGCTTAGTGGGTTCAACCGAGCTATGCTCTAACAAACACAAGTAGCCAAAAACCATTTTCTGATACAAGTCATAAAACAGCCACACCTTCATAATTCAACATTCTGATCTCAAACACCTTCTTCGCTTCCCTCCGTAAGATCAACCCTTCTCCCTCACCTTATGACCGAATTGAATCTGGAACGACCATTTCTGGTTTAGGCTAGAGTCTTACAGATTGATCTGTCGAATCTAAAAGTACTCACGTGCAGTGCATTTGTTTAGGATTTGAATTCGTTTCTCATCAACATACCCAAATTTACCAAAAACAACAAATTCAGTTTTTACCCCAAAACAACTGGCGACCACAGTGAGAGATTAATCTCTCGGTTGCAAGATCAATTTTCAAATTTTCATTTCAATTTTCTCAAATTAAAGATGGTGGATCTTAGGTCTGGATCAACGACAAATCCCGATGTTATTGGCGCTGATAACACCCCTGGTATTAACGTTGCCGGTGACACCAATGTACCACCTACCAGCACGATTAACGCATCTCGTAGCACTACATCCTCAACCACCAACACCAGCGGCAAAGGAATCATTCCTTTAGGCGTAACACCTCCAATCACCAGATCCAGAGCCATTGCCGCCACCCCCAATGCTTATTCGAGTGTAACACCTTCGGTTGTTACTAGAGCTACTGCCACTCCCCCACCAGGACGAGAGACCGGAGGATTCAGATGAGGCCAACCCCCTATTACCATTGTCGATTTAATGGAAACACAAGAAGTTCTCACTAAGGCTCAGATAGACATGGATACAACCCAGAAAGAGGTACTCACTTTCCTCAAGACACTAACAGAACGACTACCACAAGAGCCGCGTCAGCCCGTGGAACCAATAAGGAGTACTTTCAACACTCTTGGCGCAAGCACTTCAACAGGGCGTGCATTCATAGACGAGGAAGTTCATGTTGCTCCTGAACGCTCAAGAGAAAGGAATCAGCCATCCAATTTCATCACGCGTGAAGATCTAGAACGACTTCTCCAAAATAGAGGCAAGGCAAACCCGGTGAACCCGCACCAGCACCAACCTCCGTATCCTCCTGATGTGCAAAGAGTTGCTCTCCCGAGAGGATACTCCTCTCCTCAGTTTTCCCTTTATGATGGTACTGGTAACGCTCGTGAACACATTTCTCATTTTCT
The DNA here is from genome assembly GCA_023531295.1 of Papaver armeniacum. Lineage (NCBI taxonomy): Eukaryota > Viridiplantae > Streptophyta > Magnoliopsida > Ranunculales > Papaveraceae > Papaver > Papaver armeniacum. Next base: position 65,276 of record JAJJWW010013744.1, read on the forward strand.
GGAATCTTTGGGAGAGCACGAATACAATCACGTCCTTCGCCTGAAAGAGTTCTCAAAGTCGCTTACTGGAACAGCGTACACCTGGTACAACAACATCGCACCAAACAGCATATCGAACTGGTGTGAGATGGTCACCGCTTTCTATAAAAAGTATTTCTTCGTGTCTGAGCAAATCACTTTCTCAGACTTGGGAAGAATGTTTCAACGAAACAACGAGCATCCAAATGATTACGTCAAGAGATTTAGAATTCAAGCTTTGGATTATCACGACCCAAATGTGACCGAACAGCAGTTGGTGGAGTCGTGCATTAACGGTATGGTTCCCATCTATCATGCTTTACTGGAAAACCTGCGCTTCCGGACGTTCTCCGAACTCCATGAAGCTGCTAAGCGATCGTCTACGACCGCACCAGCGCTTTTAGAAAGAACCATACCGACCAGGGGTGAAGATATATGCGAAACTCGAGGAAACAGACGTCTCATCAACAAGCAATACAATACCGGTCCTTCTGTAAGCGTGGTAGGTGAAGGAGGGAAAAGAAAAGCTCCAGCAACGGAGCAACAACCCAAGCGCGCAGTGCAGGCGCAGACGACTTCATCCCGGAAAGCCACGGCTAAGAATCCTGAAGCTGGAGATGCTTCTCCAGACTTCCCATTTCCAATAGATGAAGTCATTGAACTCCTAGAAGCATGAATTCAAGATGACGCCATCAAGATACCTCCTCTCAGACGTCCGCCAACTGAAGAAGAGATGGTGAATCCCAAATATTGTCGTTATCACAGGTTTTTCAATCACCCAACCAGTGACTGCAACAAGTTGAAGCGCATTTTCAAAGAGAAGGTGGATGCGAAAGAACTTCAATTAGGAAATGAAGGAGTCCACAGAGACCCTCTTCCTGTCAGGAGCTACATGATTTCTAGGGATTCTGTCCAGAAGACTGTGCAGTCAATGATGGAGCATTTATGTGAAATTCTGTATTTCTCTAAGGCACAACGTCAAGACATGTTTGGGGCTCTCAACCGTGTCGTATCAGGCAAGCGTCTGTTTCCAGTTAAGGAGGCCGCTCCCAAACCCCAATCCTTCCTGGGAAACGCGAGATGTAACTGGGGACTCCTAACCATTGCTCGCTTGAAGGATGTCGAGTTTGACAACACACTGATTGATGTAGCATCTGATTTCAATATTGTCACTGTCAATACCCTGAAAGCTGCAAAGATTTCAAAGCAGGAAGTTGTTCACTACCCAACCATAATTAAAAATTCTGAAGGAGAGTCTAGAGACGTTTACGGGTATATCGACCTCGAAATCAAGGTGGGAGACGCTCTAACACGCGGTAAGTTTCATATTGTGAAAGACTACCCGAATTATGATATGATTCTGGGGAGCTCGTGGGTGCATAACAACAAAGCAAAGCTAGGAGTGTGTCATTTGCCAGTGTCTATACCTGAAAGGATTTCCAACAAGCCGTCCAACCCAGAAGATTATGTGCTGCCATATAAACAACTTGCCAATGTGACGCAGTTACCTGGAGAGAGCCCGTCAACATACATAAGAAGATTCCGAAACCAAGTAAGTCTTATTGAACAACCCTTTTTGCAACCAGTCACTCCTCTTTCCGCTAAGGCTCGGTGACTCGTTCCGGTCAACAACCCAGCTGCCACTAGGAGATGTGAATGGGATTCTGGTACTTTCAAATACTTTGTCAAAAGTTTAGAAGTTGTCTCAGTCAAAGACAATGAGTCCAAGAATCAAGTAGTTGTACAACGCCCAAACCCATTTTAAGTTGGAGATATGGTAGTTAAGGTGACCGTGTTTCAAGTTGGAGATGTGACATTGAAGGTGATCGCTCAGCCTGATTCGCCTGCAGAAAGAGAAGATGAGCCATACCTGGTGGCAGATGTTATCTTAGGCGGTTACCGCAATCCCATCAATGTCGACAAACTAGAAGGCGTGATAATTCACTCACGATGGCTCAATCCTTTCAATACCTAAAACGTTGTGTTACCTTTTCCTCCAGCGTTCTCTTTAGTATTTCCTCCAGCAATTTCCCCTTTCATGCAATATTTGTAATTCCTCCAAAATGATTGCACTGCTTGCATTCATAATTAGGGTTTCAATTTTTCAGTTAATCAAAGTATTATTTCCTTTTAGAAATCTCTTTACTCCTGAATCATGACACAAATTCTTGAGCAAGCCTAAGCCCTCATCATTACCCATCAGTTCAAACCAGAAAGACAAAAAACATTTCATATCTTTCGAGAAACGTTGAAGGAGTACACGCAGAAAGAAAAGGGGAAAAGGAATCATATGATTATTAGGGTAAGCGCTTCGTACTCTGAAGAGCATTCTACTCAAACAATAAAATGGTCTCTCGATCACCACACGGTTAGGCGGATTGCAACACGTTATCAATTGGAGGGCAGATAGGTTTGTGGCTAATCTCTGGTTTCCATTATTGCATCCCCTTCATTGTTTTTAGGGTTACATGCAATCATCATGAAGACAGTACACGGTCACATAAAAGTGCATCATCACTTATGAATGTCGCGTTCTCTTTGGCTGTACGACTCAATGGAATGAAGAGATTCTATTGCAACCCTACTGGGAAGTACTACAACTAGGGTTCCCAGATATCGTGAATAAAAAAAAATCATTCAATGAAAACCAGGCTCAGCCACAAAACTACTGAGTATAAGAAGAAAATGTCTACAAACTATGGAAAGTGCTTAACTATGAATGAAAGCAACGAAGGAAAGTCTAGTCATTAGAGGGATCAACAGTGTCTTCACTGGAGCTGTTATTGGAAGTTGCTTCGACACCTTCATCGCAAACCACTACTGTATCCTCTTTGGAAGCCGTCTCGACTTCCCTTTCTGATGCCGTTTCAACACCTCTCTCGACAGCTGCTTCAATATTCCCTCCAGGAGACGTGCCAACATTTTTCTTGGGAGCTGTTTCAACATCTTTTCCAGATGCATATCCTATGATCTCCTCAGCATCCACTTCAGTGTCCCCTCCAACAGTTGCTTCAATACCTTCCACAGAGGCTACTTCGACCTCTTCAGAACCGCCCAATGACTTTCTGAGGATGCTCCGGTTCTTCCACGTCAGAATCGAGGATTATGATTCAGTCGTGGATAGGGTAATCATGTTTGTTTTCACTGGGAGGCCGCTCATGCTCGATCCTTCACCGCTTTAGCTGAGCTGCAAACCTTTCAGATCTCATGCCCGTCGGCTGAGGCACTTCATCGTGTCTCCATTTTTCCTCCATGCTGACTGAAGCCAAAAATGACTGAATACGCTCTCGAACGATGTGTAAGTGCAGAAGAGACATACCCTGTATGGCAAGACCAGCTTCACGAAACGGGGAATCTATTTTGGCCATCACCTCCTCGAACGCATTAGCCTTGGGTTGGTCGAATTCAAAGCTCTAATCTAGAGCAGTAAAAGAGTAATCATCACCAGCAGTTCCCATCATATACTGTAAAAGGGGCGTTATGATCATATCAATAGCTGGTATATATATAAAAAAAATCATTATCATCATCAATTAAAAATCAAACCGCATAATGAACATGGAGCAATACCTGGAACAAAGAAGAGAAGCAATTCTGTGATGGGAGAAGGACTCCATCGTCTTCTTTATATTCCAAAGATCAGCAAGATCCCGGGAAGAAAAGGAGTCTCTACTTGCCGTGTATAAAGGCTCCATATGCGGGATAACAATCAAGTAGATGCTTATCTATTTGAAGACAACTGACGTGCGCTGAAAGGAAACGTATCTTACTCAAGTTTCGAGCCAGCCTCTATCCTGGTAATGTACGCCGAACTTCTCTTGTGAATTTCTTCGTCTGTCACCATCTAGTGCTTACCTTGCAACAATGTCACTGTTACATGCTAAGCATGGGACTTAATGTTGATGGTGGTTTTTAGTTCAGGGTTAAAATTATAAAATCATGTATTTAATGCGCTGTCATCCTGCAGAGGAATAAAAGCTATTTAAGAGTAATGAGTGTCCAGACCTCTTTACTTACATATGTATTGAGCAATTCAACATATTTATTAAAATTTATCCAGAATGGTGCATGAAGCAACAATCCCATATATTCTGTAAATTTTAACCTATCGCATCATTCGCTAATGAATGGCATGCCTAGTATTTTCCTATGCTATGTTCCCAGACGAACTCTCAATATTGGCATGACATGACGATTAACGTTCGCTCGCAGCGGAGTAGCATAGATCTCCTGAAGTGTCAGTATTGAGACCTGCATGAAAACACTCATATAGGCCACGCCACCCTCTGACAAAGAGATCAGCGTGTTTACACGCCTTTTAATTAAAATTTAGCGCGATCGAACGCGTTTAAATTCCTTAAGGGAAATCTAGACTCTCCATATCAGTCTTAAGAAACGATCACGGCCACGTGATTTGGCCACACAATTTAATAGGCCTAGCCTACTCCTAACGAAACTAGGCAATCGTCATGATAAACACCGGCGGGCCCAATAGCATCCCCGCCGGTCGAAATTACTTTAGCTCGTCCGCTACCTCCTTGAACGTTTACCACAACGTGAGTGATCGCGCTGTCTGAAAATAGCTCAAACGAGCTAAGACCGGCAAAAACGGTCTCAAAATTCATCGCATCCGTCCAACTTAGACGACCTAATTAGACGGCTTAGATCGCATCTTGAACAATCGAAGAAGCGTTGGCGTGTTCACCAGCCATCTAGCTACACCCATGAGTGATCGAATTGCTCACGGCAAGCCAAGAGCGTATAGAATCGTTCACCCAAAGTAGGGTGAACGCGCGGCTTTGAAACCCTAATTGGTGTTTGCAGCAGTATGTTACTACCGCAAATCGATCACGACCATCCATCTTCGCCATCCGGATCGAGTGGCTTAGATCTAATTTTAGATGGCCCAGCAGATGTCACCATATTCACCAGTGGCTCGTCTTTGCACATGGCCAATCGGCCCGTTCGAATCAGCGCCCAACGCTTTGATTCAACTAGCCAAAACAGGGTTGGCCGCGCGGCCCCTAAACCCTAAATTGTGTCAACGGCAATATGTAACTGCCACAAATCATCTCATCCATCCAACTTCGCTAGCCTAGTTGGATGGTGTAGATTTATTTTCAAGAGGCCAACAGGGTAGCGCTGTGATCACCGTCCACCCCTCCTCCACATAGAGCGACCGACCAAATGGTAGGACATCCATAGGGCTCTCAAACGATCTCCCAAATATGGTCCTTCGCGCTGCTTCAATATCAGTCATTAACTGTCGCAAATGGTCTCAGCCAACCAACTTAGCTATCCGATCCAGATTTAAACTGGGTCGACCGGTAGGATTTTAGAATGGCTACCATCTGCCACTCGCCTACATGGAGTGATCGACCAAGTAGTATCTCACCCCTAAGGCTACCAAACGATCGCCCAAAGGGGTTCAATCACGCTCTTCTTTTAAGACGATCGACTCGCGACTAATTTAGGTGATCTTTAGAACTACGATGCTTTATACGCATTGATTATAAACAACTAGTTTATCACCCATGCGATGCACGGGTTTATTTCTTGTTTGTGGAATATTGGACTCATGTTTAAAACTAATTTCTACCAAAACCTAAAAATTATGAAAACAAAAATGGTAAAAAGCAATAAGCTAATATTTAAGTTGGTGCGCAAAAAAATAAAACAAAAAAGGCTAAAACAGATATGAATTTTGTGGGAGACAATGCATTGAAAATGAAATTTTTTTAGTATTCTTTGACATCCTCTTTTTCTTGGTCGTAAAACATTTTTCCACCTCTTCTCTGTCCCTGTAAGGAACGATTGCTATCTTGGACATAAATATTCTTCATTTTTTCTTTGTCTTGGTTTCCATGTTGAAACCAAAAGAACAACAAATAGAAAAAAATATATTTATTATCCTCAAATCATTAAATATTGCCAAAAAATCTTCTAGATTGTTCTCCTTCACAATATTATGCAAATGTATCATTGTATTTCTTGAAAAATATCGGTATGAAGGTAGTAGTTATTAGGATAACTAATTCTCAATACCTTCTTACACAAACTTTTCGATGCTACATTACATGAACCGTTTTTACCTTACATGATTTAATTGTCCTAAGCAGTTTAAGAAGGAAAAAAAAAACATACCATTTTCCTCGAGTTGTTTAAGAAGATAAAAACGGAATTCTTTCAGCTCCATTATGTGTTTTCTTTCAAAACGCGCACCATCATATTTTTAAAACCTCTGATTTGTGGTTTATATAAAGAAGATAATTATGGTTGGACATATATATTTTGTTGACTACTGAGAATTGTAACTATATGTTATTTGGATTTTAAAGATATTTGGTCTCGATTATTTGGAACATGTACGTTTATGCACATTTGGTAAGAGTGATAGGTCCCAGCGAGATCAATGCATTTACAGAGTGCTAGGGTAAAGGGTGAATTGCACCATGAGAATTGTGAGTATTCATCAACTTAAGGTTAATAAAATGGTCTTAATTTGTTAAATAACTTTTTAAGGATTTTTCAAATGGTGTCATTGCTAGCTAACTCCATTAAACATCATATGATCTGCAAAATCTCTCCATAATATGACAGGAAAAACCACTCCATAATGCTGGAAGTTGGAACTAATGAATTCGTGACTTAGAAAAATCTATCAAAACAACTACGAAAACAATATATGCATATACTTGTAGTTCCTAAAATATCAAACAAAGTTATTCTTAAGAAAAAACAACCTAAAGTTCAGCAAAAGAATAATAGAGAAACTCTAAATTATTAGTCTAAAGGAAACAAATTTAAAACCAAATCATAATAGATTTTTATTCACTGATCACATTCTTGTAGGCCACTGGTTGGTGAACAATACGGTATATAATCTGGTATTATCAAATATGTATTGACGCACATCCCGTGAATTATTATTCTTGATGAAGTTAATTTTCAAATTTGTTGGTTCGTCCGATGTATTTGAAATTCCAATATATGTTAGATTTTCATTTTCATCAAAGCTTCTACTCTCAAGTAGAATCAGGAATTGTGTAAACCTTGTGTTGTTCCCAGTTCTCATTATGGGTATGCCAAATTCACGACAAATTTTGATTAAAAATATAAATTTAATTATGTTGGGTGGGACCCTAATGAATAAAAAATAGATTTATGTTTGTGCGGTGGGGTATTTATAAAAGTTTTAGTGTTATAATATATTTAGTGGGACCTTTTAAACATAAAAATATATTAGAATAATTAAGAAGTAGGAGAGAAAGAGAAATTATATATCATATATATAAAATTACTCGGAGATGGAAAGACCATCGAGCGATGGAGTCTCTATCGCCCGACTCCATAGCTTATGTTTGTATATATGTGATATTTGACATATAAGCATATATGTTTGGAAATTTGGCATACCCATAATGAGTGCATATATATGATAAATATAATGGTTTTACATGCATAGGAATAGGCCTAGTGAGTATATCAAAAATTGTTTAGAGGATAAGAAGCTTGCATTCTAATACCACAGTTATCTTTGTATATTCTCCAAAACGTCTAGCTACACAATATATGTGCCATATCTAGCAAAGAACCGCATTATAGTCTAATATTGCTCCTTCGTATGTATGAGAGCCTAAAACACTCGTACACACCTTAAATTATTATAATATTTGTTTTAGATTGAATTACAATGCGTACAACTATATGGTATTTGATATGATGCAGATAAGGTTCATGCGTAGAAGAAAATAAATGATAATACTTATCGATTTTATTTTTTTTCCCTCCAATATGTTGACCTTAAAGAAAAAATATACTCGTAAGGAATATTAAAGAAATTTTCTGGCTATTGGTCTTATATTTTATGGAATCTCATTATTCGGTATACAAAGTGCGGTTAGCATTGCTTGCAGGAATGTAATGTATTTGGGGTTTTAGAAAAGAGATCGTCGTTGCGCACCAAAGGAGCAAATTCTAATCTTTGGGTATCACAATATTATTACTCTACCAAAAAAATTTGTTAATCCCCCTATGTACGGTAAAAAAAAGTATCACCGTTTCAGTATTTGAAAGCTTCAGAACTTAACCAAAAAGAATTGTAGCGTTTCAGTAGATATTTTGGCAGAGGCCTTCACAGTTGGGTTGGATACACCACTAAGTTCAGCGCCTCTTTGCAGCTAGTTCTATTTCAACAATTTTTTTTATTAATTAATGGTGATCTTACAACCAAGAGATACATTTTTCGTTAGCCATGCTCTCCATACAACTAAGAGAGTGCGGCAACAATTTTATTGATCTTTTTTTCATGGAAAGACTCGGGTGGAGATTTCATTAATAAAAGGAAAAGCAAACAGAATGAGGGGGACATGCCAAACCTCACGAGAAGGAGAAAAACAAAAAAAGAAAGCATGCTAAAAATTATTTGAATCGATAAAAAGACAGACTCGATCTGTCACCATCCAAAACTGCTTGGATATGGCGGCTCATTCCACCATTGAGACCGTGTAATAGCACAACAATTCTATTGATCCAGACGTAGGCAAACAAAATTATTGACTGTATCAGTACCATCAATCTGTGCAAAGATATCTTTTGTTACCTTAATAATCATAAAATTGTTGGTTAGTCGACCAACAACAAAAAAACAAACTAAAAACGAAAAAGAAAAAAATAATAATTATTGAACATGATGTGTGTTGAGATTAAAAAAACCTTAATAATCATAAAATTGTTGATTAGTCGACCAACAACGAAAAAACATACTAAAAATGAAAAAAAAAAAAAAAACAATTATTGAACATGATCTGTGTTGAGATTAAACAAACCTTAACTTTTTGATCTAGCAATACGCATGAAGCAGCGACAATATGAATATACATTAATAAGCTTTTATGCATCCTTTAGACATACTAATCAAAAAATAATTATTGTTTTTAATTTATAAAAATATTCTAAAAATATTCACGGAATGATTTATATCTTTAAATTCTTTGAGCACGATCGAGGATACATTTAAAACAAAAAACAAAAGTGGATCAGATTAAAAAAAATCTATTTTATGCATCCTTTAGACATGCTAATCAAAAGATAATTATTGTTTTTAATTTAGAAAAATATACGCAGAATAATTTATACCTTTAAATTCTTTGACTTATGCGCCGCTTCAACGAACATTTATAACAGGTGCAAGATCTATGATACATTCAAAACAACAAACAAAAGTTGGATCAAATTAAAAACAATCTAAATAGCAAGAAAGGGAACAAAATAATCATCAAAAAGAGAAGCAACGTGGAAACCATAGAATTCTGGTTTTGCACGAATGCTTTATATAGAGTTACCAAGCCCAGAAAAATGCCATAAGAAATCAACTTTGCTTTGGAAATAATATATATATCAATAAATATATAAATATTTGTTTAAATATTCGTATAACTATAGGCAGATACTTGCTTTAAAAATAATAAAAATATTTCTTTAGTTATATATTTGTTGATCTGTATATTAAATGGCTATAACAAAATTTGGGCAAAAAATATTATTTTTTCACACATAATATAATCTTTTATATATCTAACGGAATGAACAATATATTTAGCATATTTACCTATAAGATAAATAAATAAATAAATATTATTTTCGGAAAACTATATTTATTTTTTGAAATATTTTTCCAAAAAAAATATTTAGTATCTTCTACACGTCAAATAAAGAAAACTGTTTCTATTTTTTATTTTATTTTTGTGAAATGAATAATATTAAGAAAAATAATGTTGAAACCAATATTCATTTTGGTTTATTATACTTTTTTATCGAGGTTTTTTTGTTTCTCATTTTTAGTTTTGTTTAAATCATGTTATGTTATTTCTATGGTTTTTATTGACGGTTTTATTTCGAACTATTGAACAGGATTAACGATCGCTTTTTGCGGAACGGGTATCATGTTTTGATCCGGTAAGCATTCACAACTCTATGTATATTGATTTATAAACTTTGACCAAAGTTCTTACTTCTTTCGAATTGTAAATGTAATCGCAGTTAGGGTTAGTTTTAATATTAATTAATAGCTTGGAATTGTAATTAAGATTAGTTTAATTATCAAAAATTGTTATTGGACATTGGACATTTTTCTTATAATTTTGTGATGAAATCGTGATCAACAATATTTTTTTAGATGTTAATTTATTTTAATTTTGTTTGTACAATCTTTTTTTTTTTTTTGTTTATTTTGTTTGTGAATTTACTTGTTAGGATTAAATGTATTAGATTTTTTAAACATTTTTGGCAATGTATAGATTTTATTATATTTAGTTATTTTAGGTAATTTGTTTGTTTGTTGTGATTGGTCGAAAATATATTGTGAACTAAAAATATTATAAAATTACCAAATAAAAATCGTGATCAACAATATTTTTTTAGATGTTAATTTAGTTTAATTTTGTTTGTACAATCTTTTTTTTGTTTATTTTGTTTGTGAATTTAATTGTTAGGATTAAATGTATTAGATTTTTTAAACATTTTTGGCAATGTATAGATTTTATTATATTTAGTTATTTTAGGTAATTTGTTTGTTTGTTGTGATTGGTCGAAAATATATTGTGAACTAAAAATATTATAAAATTACAAAAAAAAAATATTATGGTGGGGCCAGAATCAACCAGAAGCTCCGATTAACCACATCGCTCGAAAAAACTCTGTTTTTATATAAAGAATGCTTCATAAACATTGATTTCACAAATAACTTTATTGTTTAACATAAAAGCACTATGTGCTGCTTTTAGCGGCGAGTCTCACGACTTGACCCATTTACTCGAGACATCAAACATGTCACAAACTAGGGGATGCTCACTGGGGTATTGGTCTGGCGGTTTATAGCGTGCGGCGTGCAACGCGCCCATTACGAGAACGTGTCAGGGAAGAACGGACGGTTAACAACAAATGAGATAGTGGGTAAAGGCGTGACCAGTTTCCCCTCATCGTGGAAGCGTGGTGATCACCACTTTTTACACAACTCCACTTCTCCACTGCCTAATCACCTTCACTTCCTACGAGATCAGGGTGTGCTCGAACATGACTTGTATAAATAGGATTTCAACCTATTTCGGAAAACGGACGACAAGTGTTATCAACACAAGTAGACAGAAACCATTTTCTGATACAAGTCATAAAACAACCACACCTTCATAATTCAACATTCTGATCTCAAACACCTTCTTCGCTTCCCTCCCTAAGATCAACCCTTCTCCTTCACCTTGTGACCGAATTGAATCTGGAACGGCGATTTCTTGGTTTAGGCCAGAGTCTTACAGATTGATCTCTCGAATCTAAAAGTATTCCCGTGCAGTGCATTTGTTTAGGGTTTGAATTCGTTTCTCATCAACACACCCAAATTTACCAAAAACAGCAGAATCAGTTTTTACCCCAAAACAACTGGGAAACCTAATCCCCACACCTCCTGTGTGATACTTGTTGCGACTAGAGTCGATTCTCCTTTAACTTAGGCTTTCCTAAAACCATTATAGGTTAACGACTTCAAGACTTCATTGGGATTGTGAAGCCAGACCCAACTATTTTCTCTGTAGTTGCGTGTTCTGATCTTACTTTGTTCTATCGTTGTAGTTGCAGGAAATCCTACACTACACCCCTCACTAGAATATACATAATTAAGTCATTTTAAGATGAATGATTATGATTCTTATTGATTGAATACTTGAATCTTTACAATATGAAATAGAAATGAGTTATAGAATTACAATCACTCTAAAACTTTCTCTCTCCTAATGACTTGCTTAACAATTCAAAAGAACTCCCCCACTCAACAGACTTACTCAACCCTTTATATAGGGTAGTACACAGTGGATGACAGCTAAGTTGTCCTTTATTTTCGGGAATGGCTTGCGAAATATCGCAAGCGTACAAGTATACAATCTCGCGATACTATTAAACTTTGCCATATTTTCATATCTTCTTCGTGTTCTGGCTGTCGTCATTCATTGCGTCATTTATTTTACTTCCCTGCGACTCCCTCGCAATGTCGTCATTTATTAATCTCGCGAAGTATTGATGTCGCGATATTTGATCCTACATCTTGCCTCTTCTTATGTCTTCTCTGCGAAGGAGAGAATGTCATGAGAACCAATATTTTGAGATGTCGCAATCATTGATTTTCCATCAATTTTCTGCCGACAAGATTCCGCGAATTCAGGAATGACTGTTTACACGTATCTAAAATTTCCCTTTTTACCGGCACATTTAATGTTATCCGGTTACTCTTTTCTCGTCTATTTAAAGGAGGATTCCTTGTGAAAGCATTTCTTTTCTTTTACTTCGTCTTCTTCATTGTCTGCAACTATTTCTGCTGCTTTTCTTCATCATCTTCTTCATCGTTTTCCCGCTATTATTTTTTTGCTACTGTTTCTATGGCATCAAGGTTTGTTAGTTTTGCTGAATTTGATCATTTTGTGATTGATCTCTCTTATTGAAGTTGTTTTATCCTGATACTGTTCTTCTTTTAACGACTCCTCTGCCATTTTTGTTTTAGCAAGAACAAACCTAGCACCACCATTGTGAATCCCAATATCTCCCTAGGCTCGCAATCGAAATCCACTGCTTCTAAAAGAAAGCCTGCGAGTAACAAGGTATTTAAGAAACATTTATTTTTTTAATAACAATATTGTTGCCTCTGTTTCTTATTTATCTTGTAATTCGTAGGATGACAAAAATGCTGATAAGTCCCCCAAGAAGCCTCGCCATTCTAAACTCGTTGCGCCTTTTGTCACTTTTCCTACATTCAAACTTACAACTCCTACTGCGACATCTTCGCAAGAGATCCCTACTGTTTCTTCCAAAGATAACATTTCTATGCCTGAATTTCTCATAGATCAACTCCCTCATAATAGTCCCATTGCGAATGAGCCTATTTCTTCTTCCATTGTTAATGCCTCTACCATTCCTCCAGTCATTAACCCTCACGAGATTTCTTCTTCTCGTGATATTCCTTTAACAAAAGATGATTCACCTCTTCCTTCTTCTATCACTATTACTTCCTTTTCTGAGCAAATCCCTCTTACTAAAGAAAATTTAGAAGGAATAGATGTGGCCTTCAAAGTCCTATCAGATATTGTGAACGATGCTAAGAAGACTTCTATCGATCCTATCAAATCTGATATTTGCGAGATTTTGAGCAAACACCTTGGTCCTGATAGAATTTCGCAAAATCCTTAGAGCAAGAAATTAACACTTTGAAGAATGATCTCCAAGCCATGACTGCAAAATATAATATTCTCCATCTTGAGAATCAAAAACTTCAAAATATTTCGCTGGATCGTGATAATCTTTGCAAGAAGAATGAAGAACTAAAAGGTATACTCTTTCCTCTGTATTGTCCATTTTTTTTTTTTTTTTTTTTAAACTCAAGCCCTTGTTCGCCCTTCAAGCTTTAAACCAGAAACAAAAAATGGAGATATATCAGTTGGAATCTATTGTTGAAGAAGTTCGAGTTGATAGAGATGCTTGGATGGAGCAATATAATCAATTAGATAATCTTCATACATATTCTGTTGATCAAATAGATAATCTTTCTAAAGAAAATGCTGATTTAGCTCAGAAACAAGATTCATTAAGTAATGATTTATCAGATGAGAATGGAACTCTTTCTCAAGAGAAGCGAACTCTGTTAAACAAGGTGGCGATTTACTCGCAACAAAATGATATTTGTCAAAAATTATGTAAAAAGCAAGAACAATCTCTTTGTTATTTGAGAAATCAACTGGAAGAAGTTCTGTGTCGAGAAGGATAAATTGATTCGGGGGTAGAATAAACTTAAGTGTAAAAGTAAACCAATTCAAGGATCAATGTTCCGAACTAGAAAAGTACAACTCTTCCCTTACAAAAGAAAATGCCTTACTTGTTTCCAACGAAAAAAGTTGGCGATCACGTCTGAAAGGTTTAATTGGAGATAATTTTGACAATGCCATGGATCATTTGGAGAATAGTTGTTCGGCTCTAATCCAACATCTTACCTCGCAGAAGGAAGGTAGTCATAGAAGTTGACTGCCTCATCTATTCTTTCTTTATCAAGCCTTCATATTTTTTTTGTTTGTATAATTCCTTTTACTTTTTGTTTTGCGTAGTCCGAGAAAAACTTCACTCCTCCATTACTTTGCTTTGAAATCGACTACTCAAAAATTCGCAAAGAGAATGGAATACTCACGCAGCTTCTCTTGCACGTTCTCGCGATAGGCGTAAAGAAAATTCGACTATATGCGTGACTGTAAAGATATAGAGAGTAAAAATCAGCAGAAAGCACTCATTCGTCAATTTCATCTTAGAGCCGATGTTCTTGTGAATAATGTTTTACTACCTAAATCTCTTGATCCTGTATCTGTTGAACCTCTGGAAGTAAGTGATGATGAAGTTCCTAATCCTCCTGATAGCGATTATGATTATAATAGTGGCGAAGAACTCGAAAATGAAGAAACTGTCTCTCCCAATAAAACTGTCAATGATGATGTCGCAAATGAAGATGTAAGTGAAGAAGGATATGCTGGAAATATATTAGTTAGCGAAAATATAGATAAAGTTGCCGAAGAAAACCCAGCATCTCCTTCTGGTGAAAAAGCTACTATTTGAGAAATGATTTTCTCTTGTAATCTTTCTTCTCGTCTTTGTTGTTTCTTTATGTACTTCAATCATCTTTTTTGATGTATGTACTCGTCTGCGTTACTCTTCTTTCTTTCAATAAGTATAATTTTTGGTATTTAATGATTGCTATTCCATTATCTTCATTTATGCTGAAATTCACTGTTGCGACAAGATCGCAGGATGTCTTTACATTTTCATGTATTGACCCATTGATCTTGCCTTATTATTGTTTTTGTGTGGTCTTATTTTGCATTCCTAGTTAAAGGTCTTATTTTGCCACCCCTCATTTTGCATCAATATGACAGGTCTAAATATTCTTGCGAACATAAAATCCCATGACATTGACGTCTTGCGACAAGATTGTAGGATTCAAATATCGCACAACATATTCTCTTAGCGTGCGAGATTCAATTATTTTCTAAACTCGCGAGAGTGTCTCGAGAGAAGGTAGAAAGACTCGAGAGAATGTCTCGAGAGAAGGTAGCAAGAGCCTGCGAAATCATTAAAGGGCCCGCGAGAATATGAGCTGTATGTGAGCTGTCATCCACTATGTAAACACCTATATAAAGAGGAGAGCAGGAGAGAGAAAGGGAGGAATAATTTTGGAGAGGACACTTTTAGGAGGAGAGAGATATTTTTAGAGAGAGATTTATTTTCTTTATCATCTTCTTCCCCAAATAATTAGATCTAGAGCTCTAGAAAGTATCCATTAATGGAGATTCTCAATGTAATTCAAATGTAACCTCAACAATCATAGTGAAGAATCGTGGATGTAGATCAAATTGATCGAACCACGTAAAAAATCTTATGTGTCTATTTAAATTTCTAGCACTTATATTTGAAATTTAGGTGATTAATATGATTTAGATCTACAAAATATAGTGAGGGGTGTAGTGTGGGAAATCCCGCTACTACATATGCGCTAGAAACAGGGAACCTGCTACTTGTTGGATAGAAGAAAATCAAAGAAATTAGATACTGTTGGAATTGGATATCACTGGATCTCCAAGTTAGAAACACTAGCAGAAAATCAAAGGAGTCTATATTGATATTTAAAAGAACATTGAGTAGGGAGGATTATTTAGCGAAGAAAAAAGACTTTACATGAGGGAATGAATGTCTCAGCAAACACTCAACTTAACACTACACCATATTTTGCGTTTTGTGACACATTATTTCAGTCACGAAATGGAGTTGTGACGCACAATGACCGTTACAACGAGGTGTGTAACAAATTTTCGTAACCAGCATGTTGCCGTCACTAATTTGGGGTTGTGACACATTTAGTAACACGCAATAGACCGTCACGAAGTTAAAATTCGTGACAATCAGCAGACCGTTTCGAATTTTTTTTTTGCTGTTACAAATACATTGACTTAGTCTACGTTGACCGACTACAATGTTCTGGTAAAATTTTAGTAACGAAGGATTTTCCGTTACTAAATTTTTACCAGGGTTACTAATTTTTTGACCAGGTCAGCGTTGACTGATTCCTACTATCCTGGTAAAAAATTAGTGACACTTTTTTGCCGTTACGAATCCTTTTGTTACAAAAAAAAAGTCAGTCTTTATTGACCTAGTCAATATTAATGTTCCATCCCTTTCATTTTACCCTGCAGGTACCCTATCCCCTGGAATTGTTACAATACAATCCAATTCAAACATTTCAACATTCAAAAATCTATCACATAAGAAGTCATTCAATCCAATTTAACATTCCACCATTCAGTCATTCAATCCAATTTAACATTCCACCATTCAAAACAAGTCATCAACCCAATTTAACATTCCAACATTCAATTATAATCAATACAATTTATGTTGTGTTCATGAGCCATAACTGCTAAGTATAGAAGTGCCATAACTGCTAAGTATAGGCAGATGGCTTATCATCCAAAAATCTAAGAAGAAAAAATAACTGCTATATGATACTTGGGTTCATGTTGAGTTCAACTGTCAGATGATCCATAAATGCTAAGTATAGGCAGATAACTCTTTTATCACTCCATAAATGCTAAGTATAGGCAGAGTTACAGCATACCAATAAGTTTACCGCTTGTCCACTTGTTTCTTCATTCAATATCCGCTTGTCCTCGACAATCTTTATAACTGCTTCACCTGCAAACAAGAAAACAATGCTTTTAGAAATAGAGTTTCACAAACTCTCGCATACCATATCGACGCAAGATAAAACATACAAAGAATACTTCTAAGAAATAACGCTCTCGGACTTGTAAGCAATCACACATTACAACTTTGCTCTAAGAAATGAAGTAGTTCTAAGGAATGAAGTAGTTCAAATGTTGAATTTATATCACACATTATGGAAAATACTAGCAAGCACAACAATCGGAAAATATATATACCACAAAGGCAAAAGATGAACAACTAATTTCTATCTACGGATTGCGGTAATCCAAAGTAAAATGAGCATATCAAACTGAACCACATTATAAATTAATAAACAGAAACTTGATTATGGAATATTAAGTTTAAGCATGTAAATGGTGAACTACACTCTATAAATGATACAGCCGGCCATAAGATTAAGATCATGAATGTGAGATTGGCATAAAAAGTACATAATTGGATCCTCAGCAACCAAACCTAACATGTGAAAGTAATTAATACTAATACAGTACCTGATTGCGCACACGAGTGATATCGATAGCTTTTCTACTTTAGCAACCCTATTATAAACCAACCAAAACCAAGTTTCCTTATCTCTACTCAGCTTTTCACCACTCTAGATTCTATTGTTCAATAAACCCTGACTTTACTGATTGCACACACATATACAAAAGAAATGTCCTAGAAGTAAACACCAAACCCATGTTGTACTAATCCCTAATTTTGGATATAAATGAATGAAAAATTTGTAACAAGTACCTCACACTGGCGACGTTTTCCTTGTTTTCGTCTCTGTTTAGCAGCAATAATACCAAAGCAATACGTGAGACAAAGGTGTAGAAGGGTCGACATTAAGTCGTTTTCTTAAGACTTTGTTCTTCTTCTTACGAACTACATCATCTCCTTTCGCCATTGCTGCTTGTAGAAAAGTAAATACAAGAATTTCTTAAATCTCAGAAGCGTAGATAACATAAAAGAAGAAAGACATGGTTGTGCATCATGTCAAGAAGATCACAAAATAGACTTACCAGAGATGAAGGTCACCAACAGCATAATCCAACACCAGTTTGATCATTAAACATTATACCTCGCAAGAAAGTGTAAAACTGAAGGTTAAAACTATATCCATAAATTGCAACTTCAATGTACAAGCAGAATGAGGTCAAGTAATTACCTGGGATTGATATTCCCCACTGGCTCCTATTGCTTCACAAACCTTTGCATGATCATCTGCACAACCAAAAACACATATAGAAACAAAAACTACACTCATACACAAAGTAAAATTCACAAAAAAAGATATATTAACATTCAAAGTCAGTCAAAATTAGTACTTTCTTATGCACATTTGCATAAGAATCTCCCTTAAGCACAACTGCATCAGAGTTTACCTATGAGAACATATCAGGTTGTTCAGCTTACATATAAAAGTGCGAATAATAACAAAAAAGATGGCTGACAAAATAGCAAAAAAGCATAGGCTGCTGGCTGAGTTATCCATATCATTTCCAAAAAGACAGATAGACCCTTCTAATCATATCGGACGCAGACTTTTGGATGAACCACATAGCCTCCAATTCCAACTTCTTGAAAGGTATTCACAAACTGGTTAGCTCTTATGGTCGGTGCAAGTGGCAAAAGTATGAGGTCCAACAACACTTTAACATGATTTTCAGCTACAGGTGAGCCGTGACAAAGAAGTCCAAATTCACCGGTACAAACTCGACCAACAACAATGACCTCATCATCCAAGTTCAACAATGAACATTTGGCTCCATCCGAAGGTGAACTATTACGAGCGATTCTTTGCTGATCGAGCTGGTGATATCTCAGCTTCATGTGGAAGCGCTGCAGGTGAACTATTCTGACCAGCTGAAGCAGTCTGAGTAGGTGAATACGCGGGACCATGTGCATTATCAAAGTGGTTCGAGGCAATATATGATGCTTGTCCAGATTGGATGTTCTGCACAACGTTACATAAGGATGCAAAGCTAGTAAGAAGAACCTCCATCTTGCCATTTATCTCCTTCACCTCATGTTTAAGTTCTCCATCTTTGCACTTCAATTCAGCAACTTTGGCACGCGCAGGAGCAGAATAATCATATTGTGTACGAGAAATAGGACCGACAGCACGAACTCGTCCCCTACAATCCTTTCCAAATGCTTTAATCAATGCATCCATTTCATCTACAGGTTCACCAGCACCTATTTTTTCATTGATCTCTTCTTGCGCCTTCTTAAGGTCATCCTGTAATGTAGAGCACATTTTGTGAACATAGATGGATTGCATAAATTAGAATAATATGTAAACAGAAATAAAGCATAGCCTAACTCACATAGTAGGGTTGCGCACTAGGTAGAATTTTCCCACCCTCTTGTGTATGAGCTTTAATCCACACATCAGATGGAGTGATCTCAACTCCAGGATTTTCGCTCTCCTAATTTTACAAATACGAGAAGTAGGATCAATCAATCGAGTACATTTCGATTCGAGAGACATTTAAGATATGAGGGAATGAGAATCTACGTACCGGTTCGACTTTTACCAAACTAAGAGGTTTGCGACCGTAGTACTGGGCGTAATCATATCTTTTCCTTTTCTTCTTATGCTCTGCTCTACTTTTCTGTTGGGCTTCCTCTTTTCATTTTCACGAGAATTTTATCCAGTCCTCTTCTTTTACAGTTGGAGGAACATGAGCGATCCTTTCTTCATGAGTGTTATAAGGATCATAGTAGTCAATTCTCAACTCCCACTTGAATCTCCTCCATATAGGAGCCATTCCCCTTATCAAATTCATCTTAGAAGTTTCCGGTATTATATATGATTTCTGAAAAAACAGAGCTTCAGTTCTAAACAATAGTTTGACATAAATCAACATACCCCAAGTGTTTACCTGAAATAGTTTGACAGTTATAAGGTAAGTATTTACCCGCAATTCATTCCAGACATCCTCTTTGAAGTTATCTGGCACATCCCTCCAGGATTTGTAGGAGACAGGGATAAGATTACGAATCAAATTGCCCTTCCGATGGCCGGCCTTAGTTGCATTTCTAGAAATGGGAAGTCCATTTTCATCTACCAGCACCACTTCTGCTGCCATAGTAACCTGTAAAGTAGCATTAAAAAAATATCTATGTATAGAAGAAATGCAACTTACTAAGATAGCGCAAGTGATATGATAAAACAGAGAATCAAACATGATGAAACAGAGAATCAAATATGATAAAACACAGAATCCATGTATAGAAGAAATGCAGAACACAGAATCCAATATGACAGACATGACTCTAAACTACATCAGCGACACATAACAGTTTCTCCAAGCTCTCATGTCGGCAAGAGCCGATTGATAACTAGTAGGGATTTCTAGCTGATCTACTGCGCATGTTAACCTTTGTTGTGAATGCAATACCAAAAACCATCCCACTTCATCAAGATCCTTTGAATAAAATACTTGAGTCGCTTCAGATGCACGAATAAACGGCTCATCTATCACTCTCTTAGTGCTTTGTAGCTTAGAAAAGTTGACCTTTATTGAGTTTGAGATTGGATCAACTTTGCACCCATTACTCTTATCTTCAACTCTGACCCAATCACAGTAAAAAACAACTTCCTCGAATTCCATATAGTTCAACTTTATAATCTGTTTAATGACACCATAATAAGTAATTTCAGCTTCCACCAAATTTCTGTCCGTGGACTTTGCTCTATGTCTTGTAATGGCTTTCATAGACACACCACTGTTCTGTGTTACAAAACCCTCCTCGTAATCATGACAGCTAAAAGAAAATCCATTGGCTTGGTATTTGTTATACGACTGCGCCTTGAAGAGGGGTCCTTGCACTAGTCGCCAAAGTACTGATTTTGTCTCTTTGTCTTCTATCATCTGTAAGAGAACATGTGTGTCAGTTGCACAACAAAAACCACAATATTTACAGAGGAAATAAAGATGCAGTTTTAACTATAACCATGGACCATGTTCACAAAATCTAAATATAGTTTTAGCAAAAACCATGGACCATGAAATCAATATTATCACAAAATCTACCACAATATGTATAGTAAATATAAGGGAAAGCAGAAATAAAGCAACTCTGAAGCTAACATATATATGGTACCTCATCGCGTAACCATAAGAGAAAGCTTTTTGGCCCTTTCGTGGAAGAAAGATTTTCCTGACTATTAAAGTTGTCGTTGTTCACGTATATATCATACTTCCTACAATGAAAGAACAGTTCAGCGGCAATTAGATTGACAATCCAATACTCAAGAAACATCTAACAACAGTGAAGTTAAGAAGTTGTACCTCTGCCATTCA
The DNA here is from genome assembly GCA_023531295.1 of Papaver armeniacum. NCBI lineage: Eukaryota > Viridiplantae > Streptophyta > Magnoliopsida > Ranunculales > Papaveraceae > Papaver > Papaver armeniacum. The sequence goes on from JAJJWW010013744.1 coordinate 86,389, forward strand.
TCTATTCCCACATACTTAGACAGAAGCCACCTACGAGCTTGCTGATATTGTACTTGAGTTAAAGTAATAGCTTTGGCAGAACTCAAAGGCATCTCATCGGCAAACTCATCATCATCATCTAGAAAGAAGAGAGAATGAGCTACAAGTAGCTTTTGCGAATAACCACTAGGATGTTATCATCATGCTCACAGAGTACATAAAACCAGACTCGTTTATACACAACTTAACATACAAAATAAAATAACTTAGTCCTAGTGGTACAGGGTTGCCGAAGCCCTGCAGGTTAGCGACATAAACATCCCCTCAAAGAAGAGAGAATGAGCTACAAGTAGCTTTTGTAAATCACCACTAGGACTGTTATCATCATGCTCACAGAGTACATAAAACCAGACTCGTTTATACACAACTTAACATACAAAATAAAATAACTTAGTCCTAGTGGTGCAGGGTTGCCGAAGCCCTGCAAGTTAGCGACATAAACATCCACTCAAAGAAGAGAGAATGAGCTACAAGTAGCTTTTGCGAATAACCACTAGGACTGTTATCATCATGCTCACCGAGTACATAAAACCAGACTCGTTTATACACAACTTAACATACAAAATAAAATAACTTAGTCCTAGTGGTACGGGGTTGCCGAAGCCCTGCAAGTTAGCGACAGAAACATCCCCTAAAAGAAGAGAGAATGAGCTACAAGTAGCTTTTGCGAATAACCACTAGGACTGTTATCATCATGCTCACTTAGAATCAGTCAATATAAAAACAAAACTTCATAACTTTAGTTCATTTAAACTTAAAAAAACTACCTTAAAATGAAACTAAAGTTCAAATCATGATGAGCATATTTATAGAACATACAAACTGGAATTTAGGTTACTACCTTAACAGATTCTGTAACCGCTGCTTCTTTTCTGTTTGGCTCTTGCCAAAAGGATCCTCTCCTGGCTCTGCAAATACCAAAGATACAGAACAACATTAGCCAACCAATTGAAGTTCATTATGACACTTAATGAAAAAATCTTCAGATAATAGTAAAACATAGCAACTTAACGAATATAATCAACACGTTTCCTAGATGTGACAACTCAACCAAAACTAGAATAAGTCATCTAAGCCCATACAAACTGGAATCTAGAGAGTGCTGGTGCACTCTCTTTCTTATGAGAGAATCAATTCCTTTCTTCTTAAGCAATTGACTTACTCATAGGAAAGAGAGTGCTCTAGCTCTCATCAAACATTCCAAGAATATCAGGTAGCACTCTGCCTAGTCAACTTACTAAGCTTCTAAGGACTAAAAAACTACACCATGTCTAACAACAGTATGCATCTTTACACAAGAGGACTAGTGGATCAAAAACTTGAACATACAAGTATGATATTTACAAACATGGTATCCCTCAACAAATACAATTCTGTCATGATATTCACCATAAAACATTATAAGCAAGTATGATATTTACAAACATGGTGTTGCTATTATAAACACACTTCAATCATCAAAAAGATACAGAACTGAGACATAAAACCCTAAAATCACCTAAAAAAATAGAATTTTTTCGAAATTAACATAAAACCCTAAAATCAGTTCATATGAAGTTATACCTTCAAAATTCTTCAATCTTCAAGTCTTCAAAATTCTTCAAACCCTAACAAGAAATTAGAAGAAAAAAAATTCAATTAGATTTATATGAAGAAGATTAACAAAACATAACTCATATCAAACAAATCGTTTTAGATTCACAGATTAAAGAATGAAAAAAATAAAAATGAAATAAAACAGATCCATTGAAAATAAAATGAAACAGATCGATTAAAACTTACACAGATCGATGATTGAAAGGTATTGACAAGATTTCTGTGATGTTTCTCGGCCAAATCGATCGATGAAGAGCAGATTTCTGTGATGATTTCTGTGAAAAAACTAAACCCTAGTTTTATCGCCAGAGCAGTAGAAGAGTGAAGAGAGGAGAAGACCGAAGAGATAAGATTTCTTTTTACCCGCTGAGAGAGTAAATGGATATGGAGTACACGTGTGATTCACACGGGGCTAACATGTTACCGAGTGTTACTCTGCACACGCTCATTTCGCACGAATTTTTAGCCAGCAGTCACTCATCGTGACACGCTGATGTGTGTCACTAAATTATCACATTTTCGTAACCGAAATATGGCTGTCACTAAAATTTAGTGACAGAAATTTCAGGTCACAAATTCGTGACGGCATAATGTTGGTTACGAATTTTTGTCACTAATCACTGAATATGGTGTAGTGTAATAGCAAGAAGAAACCTTTCCAATCATTGTTTACACGAAATAATTTAAAGAAGGAGCTAAGGACGAAACAAGAGAAACAGTATGCTAAGAAACAGTAGCAGAATGATGAGAAGCTTTATATCCAAAGCTTACTAGACCAACACAAACAGCTATTCGCATAGATGGTCCAAGAAGTTCACTTCATTAATAAAGTTCCAGCGAGGTTGCCGCAAAGACATAAAACAACAAAGTAATTTAGCAAAACCTAGACAGCTCGGTATCTACACAACGACATCGCCAGCAAAGCAATAATGGAAATACAATGATTTTTGCCTTGCGACGGCTTCGCCCAGGAGGAGAGATCAGAAAAGCGAATGTAATAGTAGGAAGTACAAAGATCATCAAGGACAGGTAAAGAAATTAGCGGGAAAATAAATTTTGCAGGTGTAAGAGATATGAGGAGAAGGCGGCACAGATGAGAGAAATAAACAAAGACAGATAGGTGAAAGAAAGGAAGAAAGAGGCATGGCAGAAAGAAACGACGAACGAATTACTCTATCACTATCTTGAAGCAAAGCTAACCCAGCAATTAACGGAGAAGGATTAGTTCAAAAGCTATCAGTACAAAGAGGAGTTCAAAGCTGCCCAGAGAAAGAGCCAAGGAATGACAATAAAGCCCACATAATGAGATACAAGTTCCTACGTGCAGAGGAGTACGATCTAGAGGAAGCTAGCATTACCAACAGCAAACAAAGAGATATTCGAACACAATACACAACAATCCAGCATGCTGATAGAAAGACGGTGATATCTAACTTGACTAACTTGACTGATGAGTTCCAGTAATTAAAGAAGAATGAACAGAAGAGCCCAGCAACCAAAAGGTCACGAACCAGATCAACATACAAAGACTGAACATATAACGAACAAGAGACAATCAATCATCATTGGAGAACAGAAGCAAAGAAGATAAAAATATATGGAGTTCAATACCAAAAAGCAGATGACCAAAGAACAAAGGCGTGATGAGAAGAGTTATTCATGCCAAGGATTGCGTGCAAAAGATATCAAAAATGTTTCAGTGAAGCTATTCCATGGCTGTGCGAATAGTTCTTGCGAGATTATTATACCAACGAAGAAGGAAGCCAATCCCAGTCTCATCGTTTAAAGCTTACTAAACAATAAACAAACCTTCCCTGCATAAGTTCATATGGCATCATCTCTTCGTGGCTACTCGAATACCAGAAATTAAAAAGCTAAGTACTCCTTTTCTTGTTTTTTCTATGATGATTTGGTCTACTTTTGCAAGTGTCTTGATATCACCAGATTCTATGTTCACTAAAAATGCTTGAAACCCAAAACACAGCCTGTTCTTAATCAAAAAAGTGACTATTCTTTAAGAAACCATGATATAAAACGAATTTTGTTTTGAAATTTAAAACCACCAGAACCTGATGGGATAGTAGTTTACTTGTACCAAAATATAGAATACATTTAAATCTTCGCTGGGTAACAACTTTCTTAGTTCTTCATTGGATGGTAGTTTGCTTGCAGCAAAGGATAGTTACAGGTGAAAAGATGAAGTTACACGCGAACGAAAGGATGCAGAACCTAGCGAAGTCCATCTCTTTAGATCAGTTCAAGTTCAAGAGATACAATATAAATGATTATATGACTCGTAAGACGGATGAATGAATATCAAACAACAAAATCCGAGCTACAAGTGCCAAGGAAGACGAGAGCAAGCTCAACGGTGAAAATCAAACAACGACAAATAGAGTCTATGAAAATAGATACACCACAACAAATAGCCGAGAACAAACAAATAGATAAATCAAAGCCAGAGGATCATCCACAAAGATAGAGTAAAAATACTTACTTGATCGCAAGCTATTGCAAAGAAGTATGAAAAACTAAGGGAGGATGAGGCAACTAAGGAAGAAATATTTCTGCGAAGTCAGCAACCAGCAAAGGAGTTTAACGTACATTCATTCATAGAAGCAGCGAGATTTCACTCCAAACTTCTCAATAACTCATTCTTTCGCAGATGTTCACCTTATGAACATTTACGGCGAGAATAAACACTTCCCAGATGTTCCGTCACTTCACAAAGATGTTTACTACTTCCCAAATACCAGCGTGAAGAAGAAAATTCAAAGTTTATTTCACCAAGGCATCACTGAGACGAATCCATGATACACGAAGTATCACCATCAGCGAACCTTCAAAATACCTCGTCAGCCAATCAGTTCAAAGCAATAATCACGAAGGAAAGAGAGGCAGAAGGCAAGCCCACTTCGCAGTTTACTTCGCAGAAGAGCAATGAAAAAGGAAGAGAAATGAAGTCCAGGGTAAAAAAAAAAAAAAAAAAAAAAAAAAAATTGCGACTGGGAAGGTTCGAACCTGCATCTTCAGACCCATTCTCTGTACTGGTGACCAACTGTGCTAGTTCACTGTGTGCGAAGTGATCGCAGAATTCTAATACGTGACTTGTATTCAAGAAAAAAGATGACAAAAAATGAAAAAGATAAGAATCGAACTCGCGGCATCGACTTTCTTAGCTTCTCCCTCAACCATCTGTGCAAGCTTCTGTTCATGTCGTTGTGGCAAGGTTCGCACAATTTGCCCTTCGCAGAGGGTGTTCCTTCGCAGATGTTAAGCTCGCGAAGTCTTTGATTCTTTCGCAAGAGAGGGTTAGAACAGTTGGTATGGTGCGAGAATATGCAAGAGGCAGGCCAAGGGTTCAAATCTCATTTCTCACAATTCTTTTTGCTGCGAGATAATTATATTTTATGCGACGTTCATACATTTCAAGGATGCTAGCCTCGCAAGCAAATTATATACTTCGCAAGAGACAACAACAGCAAATCACGAAAGTTAAATATGAGAATGAAAGAATGAAAACATGCGAAAATGTCGCACAAAAATGATAAGAGATTATCAAAGATCAGCGAAATTACAAAAGAGCTTATATGCAGAAGAATCAACAAAATAATCAGATAGAGGCAAACCTACTATGACGAAATCATAATTTCGCAAGAGGCAACAGTACCTAAAGTGCGTCATAGTAGGGGGTACCTATTACATATGAAATAACCAGAATGGGACGAACCTTTATGGCGTACACCCTAGTTCGCGAATAACATTTCGTAAGAGGCAAATGTAAGACCTAAAGTGCGTCATATAAGGGGTATCTCTCGACATGGCTCGGGGGAAGGTTACACCGCTCCCGAAGCCCGAGTCATGGAAATTTGGGGCCCATGAAAGCCTATCCGGAAGAGGTACCTTGGATTCCCAACTATATATGTAGGTTATACCGGTTGGGCGACCGAGGGTCTCTTTCAAGGAGTCGAGTGTATGCTCAAGGCGCCGAGGTACACGGTTGAGCCGAGGGTAGGGATGGATGAACCTACCCTGGCCATTCTTGGCAAGTCTTGGCATATGTTGCACTCGCCCGAAGAAAACTCCACTTAGGGTGCAGTCTCGTAACCATAAACCTTATAGGTATAAGGGATAAGAGGCTGCGAAAACAACTGGTTGTTGTTAAGACCGGATGGGAGGAGCTAGTCTTGTATGGCCGATGTTTCGCCTCCTTGAAGGGGCAACCGGGGAGATGATAAGGGCGACGCTCTCCATTAGGGGGAGTGTCAAAACAGACGCAAATGTCATGAGGCTTTGTTTTCGCAAGGAGACTTAGGCTTGTCATATTTGTGCGATGATCCTGCAGAGGCAATAATACTAACGCGAGGGTAAGACGAGATCAATGGGTCTTTACACGAAAGTGTACGGACGTCCTGCGATTTCGTCGCAAGACGGCAATGTCATGGGGCTTTATGTTCGCAAGGATATATAGGCCTGTCATATTGTCGCAACTAAAACATCCTGTAGAGGCAAAAATACTTGGAAAATGATAAGGCAAGATCAATGGGTCTTTACATGCAAGTGTAAAGACGTCCTGCGATTTTGTCGCGATGAAAGGTGGCAGGGGAAGACCTCTAATTAGGGAGGTCTAACTTGGAAGACCACACAAAAATGATAAGGCAAGGTCAATGGGCCATTGCATGAAAATGTAAAGGCGGCATGCGACCCTGTCGCAACAAGAAGAGATAAAATAAAGACTACCGAAATGATAAGGCGAGAAAAGTAGGTTTCTCCTTTCATGGAGATACCTGCGACCTTGTCGCAATGATAAAATTCAACGTAAAGCAATGAAGAGATTATACTATTGCATGAGCACAACGCAGGAGATAGAGGAAAGATAAGAATGAAGAAATAACTCACTCATTAAACACTTTTTCAACGATTCTACCTTCGTAGATAAAGAACAGAGGCAACAATGGATTACCGAAAAAAACATCTTATGTTCTTTATTTTCTCGGCAAGAATCATTTCCAAAGAAGATGTTTACCAATGAACAACAAGAATTCTCACCAAAAATGGAATAATGACTTCGCATGAACAGAGGCAATACTTCTTATACTTCAAGGATTAATATTTCTTATCCACTTCGCAAAGTTTCAGAACTTCGCGAAAGAATAGAGCATAGCATGAGGCAAAGAACATGGAGCGAGAGTTTCGCATGATGGATTCGCAATACTTCTTATATATTTCAAGGATTAAGTACTTCATATACTTCTTCAAGGATACTTCATACTTCGCATAATTCAAGAAACGATACTTCATATATACTTCTCAAAGCTTCGGAACTTCGCAAAAGAATAGAGGCAAGTACGTACTTTTCAAGTCCAGTATTCTTCCGCTCGTTCCTTCATCAACAAAGATCAAAGATTACTACGACAACGGATTTTTCCTTAAAGATCGCTCTTCAAGCAATATTCAAGGAAAAAGAGGCAAGATGTAGGATTCAAATATCGCACAACATATTCTCTTAGCGTGCGAGATTCAATTATTTTCTAAACTCGCGAGAGTGTCTCGAGAGAAGGTAGCAAGACTCGCGAGAGTGTCTCGAGAGAAGGTAGCAAGACTCGAGAGAATGTCTCGAGAGAAGGTAGCAAGAGCCTGCGAAATCATTAAAGGGCCCGCGAGAATATGAGCTGTATGTGAGCTGTCATCCACTATGTAAACACCTATATAAAGAGGAGAGCACGACAGAGAAAGGGAGGAAAAATTTTGGAGAGGACACTTTTAGGAGGAGAGAGATATTTTTAGAGAGAGATTTATTTTCTTTATCATCTTCTTCCCCAAATAATTAGATCTAGAGCTCTAAAAAGTATCCATTAATGGAGATTCTCAATGTAATTCAAATGTAACCTCAACAATCATAGTGAAAAATCGTGGATGTAGATCAAATTGATCGAACCACGTAAAAAATCTTATGTGTCTATTTAAATTTCTAGCACTTATATTTGAAATTTAGGTGATTAATATGATTTAGATCTGCAAAATATAGTGAGGGGTGTAGTGTGGGAAATCCTGCTACTACAAAGATCGCAGGACGTCCTTACACTTTCATGTAATGACCCATTGATCTTGTCTTATCATTTCTTTAGTATTTTTGCCTCTGCAGGATATTTTGTTTGCGACAATATGATAGGCCTATGTGTTCTTGCGAACATAAAGCCCCATGACATTGCCGTCTTTTGACACTTATCAGCTCCCTAATGGAGGGTGCCGCCCTTATCATCTCCCTGGTTGCCCCTTCAAGGAGGCGTACATCGGCCATACAAGACTAGCTCCTCCCATCCGGTCTTAACAACAACCAGTTGTTTTTGCAACCTCTTATCCCTTATACCTATAGGGCTTATGGTTACGAGACTGCACCCTAAGTGGAGTTTTCTTCGGGCCGAGTGCAACATGTGCCAAGACTTGCCAAGAATGGCCGAGACACTTCAAATGCCCCAGGCACTCTTGGCTCAACCGTGTACCTCGGCGCCTTGGTCATACACTAACTCCTTGGAAGAGACCCTCGGTCGTCCAACCAGGGTATAACCTTATATATATAGTTGGAAATCCAAGGTATCTCCCCGGATGGGCTTTATTGACCCCAAATTTTCATGACTCGGGTTCCGGGGGCGGTGTAACCTTTTTCCCGAGCCATGTCAAGAGATACCCCCTTATATGACGCACTTTAGGTCTTACATTTGCCTCTTACGAAATATCATTCGCGGACTAGGGTGTACGCCATAAAGGTTTGTCCCATTCACTCACTCATTCATTTCTGTCAATTCGTTCAATCATTCATTCTTGGTTAATATTTGTCAATTCATTTTCGAGATATTCACACATTCTTTCTTAATTTCGCAATATCTCTGTCATAGAACATTTCATATCATTTCATTCATTTAACATTTCAGAATTTATTCTTTCCTTTCCATCTTCTATGGGTAATATTTCTTGAGATATAATCTATTTCATGGTCTACCCAATCTCTCGGCCCACATCTTTGCCTCGGATCCATTAATCTATATGCCCCTATTCCAACTATCTCCTTGATGATATAAGGTCCATCCCACTTTTTCGCCAACTTGCCACCACTTTCTCGCTGATATATTGGTGTTTCTCGCAACACCATATCACCCGGTTGAAACTCGCGTGTTTTGACACGTTTGTTATATTCTCCGGCCAATCTTCGCTGATAATTCTCCATATCTTTGTAGTGCTCTTTCTCTATTTTCTTCTAACTCATCTAATTTAACTAAAATGTTACCCGCACTAAGATTTTTCTCCCAAGCTTCTCTCTTTGTTGTTGGAATAATAACTTCGTCGGAAGTACAACTTCAACACCATAGGTTAGACAAAACGGTGACATCCCCCGTAGCTTCTCGCCTTGTTGTATTATAAGCCCATACTGCATTATGCACTTGCTCACACCATGCCTTATTATGCCCTTCTAGTTTTTTCTTCAATATATCAGTGATTGTTTTATTTTTTGCTTCTGCCTGTCCGTTGGCCTGCGGGTATAAAAGAGTTGATTTCCCACATTTTATTTGAAATGCATTAAGCAATAATTCTATATTTTGTCCCTCAAACTATTTCCCATTGTCAGATACCAACTGTGCTGGAATTCCAAATCTGCATATTATGTTTTCGAATATGAAAGTAAAAATATCTTTATCGCGAATGTGTTGTACCGCTTTTACTTCGCCCACTTTGTGAAATAATCACATTGCGACAATCAAATATCTTTGCCCTGTACCTGGTAAAAATGGTCCTACAATGTCTAATCCCCACTTTCCAAAAGGCCATACACTTGTTGAAGAGGTTAATGGTGCACCTGGTGCATGTATTTTCTTTCCGTGTCTTTGACAATCTTCGCAGCGTCTTGATATTTGTTTCGCATCTTCATGCATATATGGCCAATAATAGCCTTGCATTTTCGCCTTATGTGCTAAAGATCTTCCGCCACTATGATTGCCATCATCCCCACTGTGTAGCATTTTTAACACTGCTTCTCCTTCCTTTCGTGTTAAACATCTGAGCGAGGGTCCATTAAAGGATCTTCGGTACAATACCCCGTCTCTTAATTCATAATTTGTTGCACGGCTTTTTAATTTATGCATTTCTAATCTATTTCTTGGTGTTTCTCCTTTCATTAGATAAGCATGAAGTTCTGTCCTCCAATCCTCGCAATGGGATCTTTGTGTTTCATCTTCTATGAGCATTACTTCTGCTTCTTCCTCTTCCTCTTTGTTGATTGATGGTGATTTAAGTGTCTGTATTTTTATGCATCTCGCAGATGGATCTGTCATCATACTTGATATAAAAGCAAAAGCATCTGCGAGTCTATTGTCTTTTCTTGATATGTGTCTCCACTTTATTTTTGGTATCTTCGCTGACAATTCTTCAACAAGCTTTTTGTACTTTTTCAAGGATGCTTCATTTGTAGTATATTCTTCTTTTATCTGGCGAATAGCTAACTGAGAATCACTGGTAATTCTTACATTCTCCAACTTCATTTCTATTGCAAATCGCAAAGCATGTATTATAGCTTCATACTCTATTTCATTGTTAGTAGATGCAAACTCCAATCTGAAAGAGAAAGCCATTTTATTGCCTTCTGGCGAAATTATAATGATCCCAATTCTGTTACCTTCTCCATTTGATGATCCATCTACCAATATTTCCCATCTATTTGGCTCTGTTAATAAATCCCTTGGATTTCCATGTTCTTCTTCTATATCCATCATTTCTTCCACTGCCTCATCTTCTTCCAATGGAAATTCTGCTAAAAAGTCTGCTACAACTTGCGATTTTGGTGAGGATAACACTTCATATTTGAGTTTGCAATGACTTACTTGAGCATTCCATCTTTCAACCCTTCCCGACCTTTTCGAATTTTTCATTACTGACTCAATTGGTACTTTTGTCATTACCTTTACCGTGTGCGCTTCGAAATAGATGCGAAGTTTAAACGTCGCGTAAACTAATGCCAAAATTAATTTTTCAATTTTTGAATAGTTTTTCTCTGCAGCGTTGAATGTTTTGCTGATGTAATAGATTGGTTTTTCCACCCCTGCGTCCATTCGCAATAATACTGCGCTTAGTGCATGCGAGGTTGTCGCAAGGTAAATTAGTAATTCCTCCCCTTCTTCTGCTTTTTGTAATATTGATATATCCATTAGATGTTCTTTTATTCCTTGCAATGCCTTTTCACATTCATCCGTCCACCTAAATTTCGTTCCCTTTTTAAGTATGTTGAAAAAATGTTTGCACTTATCAGATGATCTCGAGATGAATCTTCCTAGCAAAGCTAATAGTCCATTTAAATTTTGCACATCTTTTACTGTTGCTGGTGTTGGCATGTCTCGAATTGCTTGTACCTTCTCCGGATCAACTTGTATTCCTTCTTTTGACACAATGTATCCTAAAAATTTTCCAGATGCCACTCCAAAAGTACATTTTTCTGGATTTACTTTGATGTTGAAATGTCTCATTTGTTCAAAAATTTCCTTCAAATCTCGCACATGATCTTTTGCTTTTTTGCTTTTTATTAACATGTCATCCACGTATACCTCTAGTGTTTTGTGTATCCATTGTTCGAACACTTTCTCCACCATCCTTTGATACGTTGCACCGGCATTTCGCAGACCGAATGGCATTTTTGTGTAACAATATAATCCTCTTGGAGCGAAAAGGCGGTATGTTCTTGGTCTTCTTCAGCGAGAGGAATTTGATTGTATCCCTTATATCCATCAAGAGAGGATATCCTTTCATTTCCTGCTGCTGATTCAACCATCTGCAGAATATCTGGCAAGGGAAAACTATCTTTTGGACAAGCTTTGTTTAGATCGGTGAAATCTATGCAAATTCTTATTCCTTTTTTCTTCTTTGGAACTACAACCATATTCGCTATCCATTCGGGGTACTTTGCTTGTCTAATAATGCCAGCATCAAGCATCTTCTGCAACTCTTCTTCTATTTGAGGATGATATCTTTGTTGCGATTTTTCTAATTCTTTGTTTGAATGGTCGGCATTTTTATCAATCTCTAATTTATGACATGCTGAGATGGATCTATTCCAGGCATCTCATCCATATCCCATGCGAAAATATCTTTATAATCTCGCAACAAATCAACGGTCTTTCTTTCTTCATCTCGCCTCCATTTTAGTCCCAATTTTTAATATCTTGGGTTCTTCTTGATTCCAATATTCACTTCCTTTGTTGGTTCGCCGCGATGTAGCTAGCCTTCGGTTCTCCCATGGGCGTCGGTCCTCTTATTTCCTTTGCGAGATCACTTTCTTTACCACATATTCCTTTTCCTTCTTCCGCTCTTATCATGTATGTTTTAAATTCTTCTTCCTTTTTTGCTGCTTTTTCCATCTTCTTGCGATCTTTTCGCCTCTTTACTTGTTCTTCATGTTTTACTTCGATTTTATGATACATTCTTCCTTCATCGGTATCTCCTCTGATTTCGCCAATTCCACTCGGCATAGGAAATCTGACACATTGATGAAATGTTAATGCTACAACTTTTATTGCGTGTATGCATGGCCTTCCCAATAGCATGTTATATGGTGATTCCATATCTACTACGCATAACGTCACATTTGTTTCAATTTCTCCCAACAAAATTTGTATTTTTATTTCCCCTTTAGGTTTTGTTATTGATTTGCCGAAACCATAGACATGACATGTTGCGGAAGTCATTTCTTCATCTTTGTACCCCAATTTTTTATATGCATGATAAAACATTATATTCACTGAACTCCCTGTATCCACTAAAGTTCTACTTATTGCCCATTCTTCCATTGTTTTTGTTAATTTTCCTTCTTCTTTGCTGGCACTTATCGTAATCACTAATGGAGATGTGTGATTTAAATTCTCTCCTGACATCTCCATTGCTGTGAATATAATTCTCTGTTTTTCCCATTCTTTCAAGGGTAGCACCTTCTCTGCTGTTATAATTTTCTTTCCTTCAAAATCTCTTTTATGTATTCTCCCTTTGATACTTTCATGAAATTTATTAACCATTGATTTTGAAATCATATTACATTCCAATTCTTCATTACCCTATCTGATTCTAATTTTCTTCAATTTATCCATCATGCTCTTGATTTTTACCGTTTTAGTGACAATATCCAATCTCTTATCTTCAATCACTCCCTGTTTCTAGCGCCATTATGTAGTTGCAGGAAATCCTACACTACACCCCTCACTAGAATATACATAATTAAGTCATTTTAAGATGAATGATTATGATTCTTATTGATTGAATACTTGAATCTTTACAATATGAAATAGAAATGAGTTATATAATTACAATCACTCTAAAACTTTCTCTCTCCTAACGACTTGCTTAACAATTCAAAAGAACTCCCCCACTCAACAGACTTACTCAACCCTTTATATAGGGTAGTACACAGTGGATGACAACTAAGTTGTCCTTTATTTTCGGGAATGGCTTGCGAAATATCGCAAGCGTACAAGTATACAATCTCGCGATACTATTAAACTTTGCCATATTTTCATATCTTCTTCGTGTTCTGGCTGTCGTCATTCATTGCGTCATTTATTTTACTTCCCTGCGACTCCCTCGCAATGTCGTCATTTATTAATCTCGCGAAGTATTGATGTCGCGATATTCTGATCCTACAATCGTATTGAGTAATATCTTCTCTAAGATTTGCTCGAGATTTAATCTCCGATAGGTAAGTGTTTGAGGGTAAAAACTGATTCTGCTGTTTTTGGTAAATTTGGTGTGTTTATGAGAAACGAATTCAAACCCTAAACAAATGTACTGCACATGAGTACTTTTAGATTCGAGAGATCAATCAGTAAGAATCTTTCCTAAACCAAGAAATGGCCGTTCCAGATTCAATTCGTTCACAAAGTGAAGGAGAAGGTTTGATCTTAGGGAGGGAAGCGAAGTAAGTGTTTGAGATCAAAATGTTGAATTATAAAGGTGTGGTTGTTTTATGACTTGTATCAGAATGTGGAACTGGCTTGCAGAATGTAAGATTATCAGTTCTTGGTGTTTTCTGGATACTTGTGTTGATCACCTTGTGTCCTCTATTTAAATAGGTTGAAATCCTATTTATACAAGTCATTGAGCGCACCCTGATCTCGTAGGAAGTGGAGGCAATTAAGTAGTGGAGAAGTGGGGTTTTGCAAAAGGTGGTGATCATCACGTTTCCATTATGAGGGAAGACTGGTCACCCTTTTGTCCTTTCCTGACACTTTCTCGTAATGGGAGCGTTGCACGCCGCACGCCGTAAACCACCAGACCAATACCCTAGTGAACATCCCCCAGTTTGTGACACGTTTGATGTCTCGAGTATTTTGTAGGAAAATATGTACAGCAGGCTGCTGAATGAATCAAGTCATGAGACTCGTTGTTTAAAGTAGCATATAGTGCTTTTAGGTCAAATAATAAAATTATTTGTGAGATCAATATTCATAAAGCATCGTTTATAGTTGATGCAAATGAAACATCCCTTTTAAACAAATTGCTGAAAAAAAATCGATGTGCAGGAAGCATCGTTGTTTTAGAGTTCGTCCAAATTAGTCGCGAGTTGAATGTCTTAAAAAGAGCGTGACCGGCCACCTTTGGGCGATCGTTTAGGAACCTTATGATCAAGCTACAACTTGGCCGATCGTTCCCTATGGAGGAGGGATAATCGGTTATTACATCGTTACCCTGTTGGCCTCCTGAAGATAAATCTAGACCATCCGACTAGGCTAGAAAAGTTGGATGGATGAGATGATTTGCGGCAGTTGCGTACTGTCGTTGATTGAATTTAGGGTATACAAACCGTGTGGCCAACCTTATTTAGGCTAATCGATTCAAGGCACTGGACATTGGTTTGAGCTGGCCGATTGGTCAGATGCAAAGGCGAGCTGCCGGTGATCATGCTGACATCTATTGGGTCGCCTAAAATCATATCTAAGCCATTCAATTTGGCTGGCGAAGATGGACGGACGTGATCGATTTGCGACAGTAGCATGCTGCCGTAAAAATTAGCGCTTCCAAAACAGCGCGTTCACCCTAGTTTGATCAAGCGATTTGGTGCGCTCTTGGCTTTCCATGAGCAAGTCGATCAACCAGGGATGGAGTTGGGTCACCGGTGAACACGCCAACACCCTTTTGATCATTCGAAGGAAGATCTAGACCATCCAACTAAACTAGCTAAGTTGGGCGGTTGTGATGAATTTGAGACCGTTATGGTCGGTCTTAGCTCGTTTGAGCTCTTTTTTCAACATCGTGATCACCCTGATTCTGGCTAACATTCAGGGCTGTTGCTGGTGAACTAAAGGAATTCCTATCGGCTAGGATGCTAGTGGGCCCGCCGGTGGACATGATGGAAGTTGCCTAGTTCCGCTAGGAAGAGGCTAAGCTTGTTGAATTGTGTGGCCAAATCGTGTGGCCGCAATTGCTCTTTAAGACTGACATGGACAGTCTAGATTTTACTTAAGGAATTTAAGCGCGTCGATCGTGCTAACTTTTAATTAAAAAGCACGTTGACACGAAAAATCTCTTTATCAGAGTGTGGTGCAGCCTGTGTGAGTACTTTCATGTAGATCTCAATACCGACACTTCAGGAGATTCGTGCTACTCCGCTGCGAGTGAACATTAATCGTCATGTCATGCCAATATTGAGAGTTCATCTGGGGAACATAGCATAGGAAAATACTAGGCAGGCCATGCATTAGTGAATAATGCTGGTGCAAGATAAAATTTATAGATTATTTGGGATTGTTGCTACATGCACCATTCTGAGTAAATTTTATATACACAAATATATTGAATTGCTCAATACATATATGAGCGAAGAGGCTTAGGCACTCATCACTTTTAAATGGCTCCATTTCATTAGTGAATAATGCAACTAGGAGCTTAAATACTCATTAGGTTCTATACTAGTGAACGATTCATCTAGGAGCTTGAGTTTCAATACAATATGAAGAGCGGCATAGGCACTCATAAGATTTTGATATATTCTTCAAATTCCTTGCGGAATATAGACATATCAAGGTCTACTACTTCTGATACTGGGTCAGGTAGGCAGACTTTTATAGTTTTCACCCTATACTAAAAACCACCATCAACAGTGAGATAAAAAGTAGTCACAAACATCTTCGTCTCATCATTTGTGATTCCACAATATCTAGTTCCGCTACCATACGGTTAAGATTATTGTGAGGTGATTGATATTTCTAGGTTGTTCTTCGGGAACGTATGATATATGTGTATCTTCCTTTCCCTGGGAACTAGTGATGCTCAAGACGAATTGAGGATAGAATGCTACATTAAGAAGGATTCCTTGTTTAGGATAAATTCCTAGTTTAGGAAGGAGTATTTTTTTGAGCAGTATTCTTAGTTTAGGTAATATACCTAGAAAAGGAATTAGTCCTACAAAAGGAAATAGATTCCTAGAAGGTTTAGGAAACCGTTAAACCTATAAATAGAGATGTTTAGCTCATAGATAAGACATCTGGAGTGTGGTTTGTGATACAGACACACTTAGATCTAGAGTGTGGTTTGTGATACAGACACACCTATAAAGGGAGGTTTGTGTGATACACGGATCTAGAGAAAAGTTTGTGAGGCAATACTAGATTATTGTAAAAACAAGCTTAGAAAAACAGTTAAAGGTTATTTACTGTTTAGAGAGATTGTGAGTGTAACAAAGAGAGAATTGTAATAGTTTTCTTGTTCATAATATAAAGAAGATATTTTCTTCGAATCTGGTTTCTAGTGTGTTCCGTTTTCTAGTTTTCGTATATTATTAATCTTAATTCCGCCTCTATAATAATAGTCACCAAGGTACAGATATCAATACGTTTCAACGTAAGTCTGGTATATCAATTGGTTCTTCTTCACCTTGATTTATCAAAATACGGAACAAAACTCGTAGGTATTTCTATGGGAGACAGATTTATCTATTCAATAGACTTTTCTGTGTGAGGCAGATTTGTTTATCAAGTCTTCGACTTTGGGTCATAGCAACTCTTAGTTGTGGGTGAGATCAGCTAAGGGAATCAAGTGCGCATAATCCAGTGTGGTTCTAGAGGCGTGAGGAATGCGACTGTACCTTGATCAGTGTGAGATTGGTTTGGGTTCAACTACATTCCATTTCGAAGTTCACTTGCAATAGACTAGTGTATGTAGTGGCTTGATACAGTGTGGTGTTCAAATCTGGACTAGGTCCCGGGGTTTTTCTGCATTTGCGGTTTTCTCGTTAACAAAATTTCTGGTGTCTGTGTTATTTCTTTTCCGTATTATATTTTCTATATAATTGAAATATCACAGGTTGTGCGTAGTTCAATCAATTAGATAATCCAACCCTTGGTTGTTGATATAAATTGATTGACACTTGAACATTGGTATTTGGTACCGTTCAAGTTGTTTCTTATATTAATCAGGATCACAGATTTCTATCTGTTTGATTTGCTGATTACATTAAGAAATTGAGAAATAACTCTTGGATATATTTCTTGATCGAGCTCGCTTTATTAGTTGGTGCTCTCAGAATTATATTGGAGTTAGTCCATACAGATTGCCTAAACGAAATATTGGGTGTGCTTGTTAGACCCCGCTTTTTCAATTGGTATCAGAGCAGGCAAACACGTTTTAGACCTCACAAGTCTGTGTTTGTAGCAATTTGACTCTATGGAAAATTATGCTATCTCTGAAAAACGCATCACCAGAAACAAAAGGTATGTTTCTATGAAATCTATTAAAGAGAAAGATTTGTCAATCACGAATATAGATGAACACTGTGTTCCAACCAAACAGACTAGCATTGATAAGTTTTTTCTTGATTACCTTACCGACGAGTCTGACTCTGAAGTAGAAAGGGAAGAAGCCTAAGAGAGTGCAGCGATTCTAAAATTTGTTAGAATCCAGGATGATGAAATCAATCGGTTGAAACACAAAGTCAGTGTGATTATTGTTATGGTAAATGATCGTGACTTTAAATTAAAGGTTATGTGCGAGGAGAAACTCAAAGAGGATGCCTTGAAAAATGAACGTATTTTGAGTAAACTCTCTATTCAAGGAAGTTCTGTAGAGTCCACCATACCAATCGCTTCTGAATCAACAATGAATTCAGTTCTAGAAGCTAAATCGCAATCCCTTCCTATTGGTAAAGATGTGCATGTATCTTCCTCTAATCAAGGAATCACCACATCTCATGGAAGGAAGAAATCTCCTAACGATGGTATTAAGTTTGTGTGTCTCTTTTGTGACTCAAAAGGGCATATTGAACAAAAGAGCAAATCTAGGTTGAATGAAAACTATACTGTTCGACTTCAACTTACCTTGGATTTAATTCTTAAAGGTGTAACTGACATTCGTTTGTCCAAACCAATCGGTTTCAGTACTTTCCCTGTGAATTCTACCAGAAAACTCAGTTAGATTTGTTCCTCGAATGTTCATAACGATTATCTTAACACATGTAGGATCAAAATATCGCAACATCAATACCTTTGCGAAATCTTTATACAACACACTGCGAAGATATCGCAGACTGGTTACAGAAATGATGCAACAGATGACGATAGCCTAAACACGAGAAAGATGTGGAGACCTAGCGAGATTTAAGAGTGTTGCGAAATTTAACATTTATATACTTGCGAGAATATCGCAAGTCAGATCCGAAAATAAAGGACAACTTAGCTGTCACCCACTATGTAATATCCTATATAAAGAGCCGAACGGGCTTAAGGTAGGGAGAGATATTTTTAGAGTAGAGAGAAAGTGTTGAGGAGAGAGAAAGTCTAGAACAGTAATTATATTCTTGATTTCATTTCCTTCTTGTAAAATTCTTAAACTCAATTAATAAAAAGAGTGATTGTTGAACTTAAAGATGTGTTGATTATTATGAATTCTTGTGAGGGATGTATTGTGGGATTTCCTGCAACTACATAATGGCGCTAGAAACAGGGAGTGAAGATTGATATTGTGATTTGAAAGAATTTGAAGTAATAGGTAAAGAATTTCATATAATTTTCAACAACTCATTAAGGTTGAAAAATGGCTAGAAGAAGAAATACATCAAAACAACCAACAATTGTTAGAAGGAGTAGGATGCTTGCTGGAAATGGGAGAGATGAAATGGAGGAAGCTTCAAGAGTGAACACAAGAAACAATGGAGAAAATAAAGTTCAACCGCCAATTCAACGTACACCAATACAAAATAGAACTGTGGATTATGACAGAGTGAGTGTACATACTTGGCGATCAGATTCCGTAGATGAAATGGAAGAAGAGCAGCAATTAAGAAGCAATGGGCGAGAGGAGAGAGACCAAGAAATAATTGGAGGAATAATTCATGGAAACGAAGAGATTGAAGCGTTAGAGGCATTGAGGCAAAGAATACACGAAGAAAGGCGATTAGAAGCAGAAGAACGTGCAAATCTGACAAGGCAAAATCATGAGTTAAGGATGGAAAACATGAGATTACAAAGTATAATGTCAAGAAGCACTACAATATCAAGTTCAAGATCAGTTAGAGGAGAAATAAGACGAAATTTTCCTGTAGAAAATGCTAATGAAAATACTCGAGAGGAAGTACAAAATCCAGACGAAGAACGTCGTGAAAGAAGAGAAATAATGGAAGATCGTTATATTCAACATGGTGAAATTCTTCAAAATGGACAAACAACGGAAATCAGGGAAATAGGCAACGCCAGGAACGAAATAATCAAGATGGCGAAGAAAATCAGGAGGAAGGAAGGAGAATATTACATGGGAGAGAAGTTCAAAGAAATCGACAAATAATTGAAGATGAAATCGAAAGACATTACACTGAACAAGCACGTCTAGCTTGCGAAAGGGAAAGACTGAGAGCGGAAGTGGAAGAACAAGAGCTCCAAGAGGCAATTCGCAAGAACAATCATGATAATCGAGAAAGAAGGCATGAACAAAATCGCAATAATGGTAATATCAATGAAGAGTATGATAGAGTACAAAAGAGAGCTGAAAGGCGGCAAAGAAGAGAAAAGGAGAAATATAATCATGTGCGAATTCATGAAAGAAATGAAAGAGAAGATCGCAGAGAAAGACGAGAAGAAAATGATGAACAAGAAAATCAAAACAGATATGAACGCAGAAGAAGAGAAGCGGAGTTAAAAAGACCAATGGATCCAAATTCTGGTATAAATGAACAAATTTTGAGAGAGCTAGCGGAAATGAGAGGAATGTTAAATGATAAAAGGAAAGGAGGTAGGAGACAACTGGACGAAGCCATAGAGGAAGCTGCGAAAACTCCATTCACATAAGAAGTACAATTAGGAGGAATACCACCAAAGTGCAACTTACCTGCGTTAACCAACATTTTTGACGGAACAACTTGTGCAGTACAACACATCAAAGCTTATGTGAGATGTATGCTACAATGGGAAAACCATGATGCTGTGTTATGCAAATATTTTGCATCAAGTTTAACAGGAGAGGCCTTAAAATGGTTTAAAGGTTTGCCAAAGAATACTATAACATATTTCAACCATTTGCAGGCTGCATTCTTAGGGGCATATATAAGTAACAATTCTTCGCGACCTTGCATTGAAGATGTATTTGGACTAAAGCAAAGAATTGGCGAAAGTTTGAAGCATATAACCAAGAGGTGGATGACAATGTGTAGTGAAATTTTTGGCCGCGTGGATGAGAGATACCTCATTCTATCATTCATTAACGCAATGTTCGCAACCAATCTGTTGTATATTCAAGTTTTCAGAATCAAGAATACAATCACAATGACTGAGTTGCGAGAGCTTCAAGAGGAGTATATCGCTCTTGAAGAAAAACAAAATGACATGGAATCATACCCAGTTGCGAACACAAGTTCAAAAGCAGAGAATGCAAGCCTATTACCCAAGCTGATAAGCACAGTGGCGAGCACTTCGCAAGTACAACAAGAGAAGATAATGAATGATAGTCAGAAAAATCTAGTAGCTATGGGAAGTCGTGATCAAGAAGAATTCGAAAGGGAGAGAAACACCCCTTACTCGATTTTGCTTAATTAATCCATTGAAAGATGTAAGATCAAGAATATTTATTGATTAATAATAAGATTCAAACTAATGACTCGCTCAACAACTCCAAAAGATCTCTCACAAGAAGGGTAATTTAATGGAGGTCAAAGACAAAATTATCATCACGTCTTCTTTAGAGGATTCATTGCGTCGTTTATTTTAGGGAAGTCACAAGATCGAATATGGGAAGAAATCAAGATGCCACAAAAGAATACTTTCCGAATGCTAGTGTGGAAAAAATATGGGAAGAGATTTTTATAATCTTGATGGAAAATATACCAACACCATGGAACATGGGACCGCAAAACCACCTCCAAACCGATAATGGCTTCCATTAGTCATGAATTTTGTTCTTATAACCATTTTTTCATGGACATTCAACAAATGATTGTCGGCACCCGGCAATAATACTACTCCTCGCCACTCCAAAGATGAGAAGTGGTGGGTTGTACCCTTGATTTTAAATGGCCCTTATATCGCGGGCTCGCACGAAATATAAAAAGAATCATCCTGAACGAGATGAACTCCTTCGAATACCATGCTTAAACGCGAGAAGAGCAAGTTCGTTCTCTTCTCGTTATTAATAGTGATGATGAATTTGCTGGGCTGCGAAAGTTTTAGATAATGCCAGGAATAACCTTGGTGTTGATGTTAGTCTTCATGCCGAGCATAATAAAAGATATGATCAAGGTGAAATTGCTTGTAAATTAAATCATTTTCTAAAAGACAAGTATTCCAAGTTGAAGAAACCTAACAAAGCCATGGAGTATGTTTGTAATGACCACAAAATCCCTCTTGGTAGAAGTTCCTGAGAATCTGCCTGTCTCAGACGTTTCTGATAGTGAGGCTAGCGAAGGAGAAAATTCTGGCGATGAGAATAATAGAACTGAAGAATCAGATAAAGGAGAAGAATCACCAAAGAGATAATTCCTTTTGTTTTCTTTTTCTGCCTGTAATATCTGTACATTTCTGTATCTTTATCATAGTGTACTTCTTGGATTTTTCCCCCCTGAATTCAATCTTCACTCCCCTTTTTTTGGTAGTTCTTCCTTGTAATATAATTGGCTAACATTATTGATGTATAACTCTTTCATCAGAAGATGAATAACAATATTCCATCTTTTCCATTCCCATACTTGCCTCTGTTATTTATCTTCAGATGGAAGATTTTAGTTGTCCTCATGTATGTGGTTGAATAATAATTTTATTGTTATTGAAATGTATTGTTGCGACGAGGTCGCAGGTATCTTCATAAATCAAGAATTCTACTTGCCTTGCCTTATCTTCATAAATGTATTTTATCTCTTCTCATTGCGACAAGGTCGCAAGCCGCGCTTACATTTTCAAGTAAGGGCCCATTGACCCTGCCTTATCATTTTTGTGTGGTCTTCCGAGTTAGACCTCCCTAATTAGAGGTCTTCCCCACCTTTTATTGCGACAAAAAAGACGTCTTTACACTTGCATGTAAAGACCCATTGATCTTGCCTTATCATTTTCCAAGTATTTTTGCCTCTGCAGGATGTTTTAGTTGCGACAATATGACAGGCCTATATATCCTTGCGAACATAAAGCTCCATGACATTGCCGTCGTGCGACGAAATCGCAGGACGTCCGTACACTTTCGTGTAAAGACCCATTGATCTCGCCTTACCCTCGCGTTAGTATTATTGCCTCTGCAGGATCATTGCACAAATATGACGAGCCTAAATTCTCTTGCGAAAACATAGCCTTATGACATTTGCGTCTGTTTTGACACTCCCCTAATGGAGAGCGTCGCCCTTATCATCTCCCGGTTGCCCCTTCAAGGAGGCGAAACATCGGCCATACAAGACTAGCTCCTCCCATCCTGGTCTTAACAACAACCAGTTGTTTTCGCAGCCTCTTATCCCTTATACCTATATGGTTCATGGTTACGAGACTGCACCCTAAGTGGAGTTTTCTTCGGGCGAGTGCAACATATGCCAAGACTTGCCAAGAATGGCCAGGGTAGGTTCATCCATCCGGGCACTCGCTCAACCGTGTACCTCGGCGCCTTGAGCATACACGACTCCTTGGAAGAGACCCTCGGTCGCCCAACCAGGGTATAACCTTATATAGTTGGGAATCCAAGGTATCTCTCCCGGATAGGCTTTCATGGGCCCCAAATTTTCATGACTCAGGCTTCCGGAGCGGTGTAACCTTCCCCCTGAGCCATGTCGAGAGATACCCCCTTATATGACGCACTTTAGGTCTTACATTTGCCTCTTACGAAATGTTATTCGCGAACTAGGGTGTACGCCATAAAGGTTCGGCCCATTCTTTTACTCATTCATATTTGTTAAATCATTCAATCATCCATGTTTTATTATTTGCTGATATTTGTTTACGAAGTATTCGCACAATTCTGTTTCATTTGTTGTATTTTCATTTTTCTTTCTTAACTGAATTCCCATATATTCTTGGCTGCGAGATTCTCGCACATCATTACTTCAATTGCTGCTTTTTCTCTTGTTTTTGTTGATTATTCACTTCTTATGCCTTTTGTTCCTCATATCCTTTGCTCCTTTATCATCATAATATTCGCCTATCTCTAGGTATTCACCTCGCGAGGTATGTTCAGTCCTTACCTCTATAGCATCCACCATCAGTTTTTCTTTTCTCTGCTCATCTCTCACATATTGCTTCCAACCTTTTCTTTTGGTATTTCTTTCTTCGCAGCTTTCTATATCGACCTCATGACATTGTTGCGACTCCTTCCAATCTCCCTGTATGATACCAATGCCATTTGGATGTGGAAATTTTATACATTGATGATATGTTGATGCGACTCCCAAGATTTCATGAAGCCATGGCCTCCCAATCAGCGCATTATATGGAGATTCCACGTCAACCACACGAGAATAAAATATCGGTTGATAATCCTTGTAGAGGTATTCTCATGTGAACCTCTCCCTTTGGTTTGTTTGCAGTGCCATTAAAGCCATATATCTTGTATGTCGAGGGGATCAAATCCTCATCTTTTCCTCCCATCGTCTTGTAAGTATGGTAAAAGAGAATATTCACCGAACTTCCGGTGTCGATTAGGATTCGGTTGATCGCC
Organism: Papaver armeniacum; assembly: GCA_023531295.1. Lineage (NCBI taxonomy): Eukaryota > Viridiplantae > Streptophyta > Magnoliopsida > Ranunculales > Papaveraceae > Papaver > Papaver armeniacum. Next base: position 110,158 of record JAJJWW010013744.1, read on the forward strand.
AAACAAGCTTCTGCTTCATCATCTTCTCCATCAAGCTGGTTTTGGGTTAATCTCTAGTTTCACAACCAACGGGCTATCATGTGTTTCTCTTCCTTTTGGCACTTCATCTGCGAGAGAAAGAGATAGTCTTGACTGCCACTTTTCTAATCGTCGTTCTCGAGACTCATTATTTCTTTATCATTAGCATCTCTCGCAAAGACTCTACCGAGCACGTTGTCATGAAAATCTTCGATTGTGCGATAGGAGTGGACGATAGAGTTGCAGTTCAAATTTCTAGCTTTTGTTCCAACTTCTATAACAAATGTTTCCTTTCCTTTCGCCGACAGCATTACGTGCATCTCTCCGGTGGTGGTGGTAATGTTTGGCATGTTTCTTCTCCCTTTAGAAAGTGATTTAGCTTCCCCGATCAATCATCCCGAGAATAATTCTCTTTATGTTTCTACAATCGTTTGTTTGATGCCCATGGAAGCGATGGTAAGAACAAAACTCATGACTTCTATCGCTTTGGCGGTGGTTCCATTCCCACGTTCCAAGGTCTTGGTACATTTTCCATCACAAGTATAGCTTCCCCGGATCTTTTCCACACTAGCGTTCAGTGGAGGCATCTTAATCTCTTCCCATACTATTCTGCGACTTCTCTGCCCTCCACGGTTATTTTGCCTTCGTCCACCGTATGTTTCTTGCACATGATCTAGCCTACGAATCTTATTATTCTTTGTTACGGTTGTGATAGTTCCTTTCTCGTTCAAATTCCTCTTGATCGTGGCTTCCCATGGCTACTATCTTCTTGTCCCTCATCGCCTTTCCTTGCTTGCTGTCCTTGCGAAGTACTCGCCACTGTATTTATGAATTGAGGCAACAAACTTGCGTTCGCAGCATTCGAGCTTGTGTTCGCGACTGGATAAGAATTCATTTCATTCTGTCTTTCTTCTAAAGCAATATATTCTTCCTGTAACTCTCGCAGTTCTGCCATCGTGATTGTATTTTTGATTCTAAAAATTTGAATGTATAACAAGTTAGTCGCAAAGAGAGCATTCACAAATGAGAGGATGAGATATCTTTCCTCAACCCGTCCTGCCATTTCGCTACACATGGTTCTCCATCTTATTGTCAACTGCCTTAAGCTCGCCAACCCTTTGTTTCAACCCGAATACATCTTCAATACGGTAAATTGTTACTTATGTATGCTCCCAGGAATGTGGCTTGTAAATGGTTAAATGATGTGATTGTGTTCCTTGGCAGACCTTCAAACCATTTTAGTGCTTCTCCTATTAGGCTTGATGCGAAATATTTGCATAGTATAGCATCATGATTCTCCCACTGTAACATACATCTCATATAAGCCTTGATATGTTGTACCGCAATGGTCTTTTTAACTCGCTTCTCTCCTTTTCGCTCGTGCCTATTTTGACCGGCCCGCTCGTTATTTTCTCCTCTTCTTTCCCCGCGACGCTCTTCTTCGTTTCTTTCGTCAATTCGCACGCCATTATATCGGTTGTTCTCTCTTCTTGGTTGTCTCTCGGCTCTCATCTCGCACCCTCTCATATTCTTCATTAATATTTCTATTGGTACGATTTTGTTCCCTCCTTCTTTCGCGGTTGTCATGGTTATTCGCCGGATTGCCTCTTCCATCTCTTGATTTTCCATTTCTTCTCTTATCCTTTTCTCTCGCGAGCTAGCCGCGCTTGTTCAATGTAGTGTCTCTCAATGTCATCCTCGATCTCTCGGTTTCTTCTCAATTATTCTCTCCCGTGCAAGATTATTCTCCTTGAATTTGGTGGTCATTCGGTTCTTGGAGTTGCATGTTTCCTTGATTTTCCCTATTCCGCTCATTTTGAAGATTTTTGCCGAGGAATATAACGATCTTCTATTTCCCCTCTTCTCTCGCCATGCTCTCGTACTCGGATTTTGTGTTTCTTCCTCGGTACTTTCTCGTTGGTAAAACTCTCCTTCTTTCTTCCCTATTCGATCTTGAACTTGATCTCACGCTACTTCTAGATCTCCTATTTTGCAACCTCATACTTTTCATCCTCAATTCATGATTCTGTCTTGTCAAGTTTGCTCGTTCCTCCGCCTTTAGTCTCTCTTCGTGTATTGTTTGTCTCAATCTTTCTAATCTTTGCGATTTCTTCGTTTCCGGATTCATTTCTCCATTCATTCCTTGCTCTCCTTGTCCATTGTTCACCATTCTTGCTCCTCTTCCCTCTCGTCTTCGAATCGGACCTCCAAGTATGTACACTTACTCTATCATAATCCACGTGCTCGCGTTTGCTTTGGGGAGATCGGTGGCTGATTTTGATCTTCTCCATCATTTCTCATATTCATCCTTGACGATTCTCTGTTTCATTCCTCCTTTCTCCAAGCAAGTCTCCCACTTCTTCTCACAATCGTTGGTTGCCCTTGTACATTTCTTCTTCTAGCCATTTTTCTTTTCCAATGAATTCTTTGTTAATCCAAATTCCTTCCAATTTCTACGTCAATCTCTCGCTCAATCCCTGTTTCTAGCGCATATGTAGTGGCAGGAAATCCCACACTACACCCCTTACTCGATTTTGCTTAATTAATCCATTGAAAGATGTAAGATCAAGAATATTTATTGATTGAATCCATGAACTATTTACACAAGAAAATAGAATTACACTTAGAAATTAAAACACTCTTAAACTTTCTCTCTCCTAATGACTCGCTCAACAACTCCCAAAGATCTCTCTCTTTTACAGACTCATTTAGCCCTTTATATAGGGTAATACATAGTGGATGACAGCTAAGCTACCCTTTATTTTCGGGAATGTCTCGCGAAGTGTCGCAGATGCACAAACATTTGCTCTCGCGACACTTCTTAACCCTCGCCAGGTCTCACGTCTTCTTTATGTTTTGCCTGTCGTTATTCATTGCGTCGTTTATTTTAGCTCCTGCGACTCCTTCGCGATGCTGTCGTTTATTAATCCCGCGAACCCATTACCAGGTCAAAGACAAAATTATCCAGGGGAAGTCACAAGATCGTATGGGAAGAAATCAAGATGCCACCTACGAATGCTAGTGTGGAAAAAATATGGGAAGCTATAATCTTGATGGAAAAATACCACACCATGGAAAAGAACCACCTCCAAACCACGAAGAGGAGAAACAAATTTGCGAAAATAAAAAGAATCATCCTCGAATGATTTGGAAACTAAATCATTTTCTAAAAGACCAAAGGCGTAAAAGTAAATACAACAAAACGAGGAGAAACATTTGTAATATAAGTTGGATCAAAGGCAAAGAATCTATTTTGTCACTTTATTGTACACTCGTACAAAACGATTGAAGACTTTCACGATAACATTCTAAAGCGGGGTTTTCGCAAGAGATGCCGATGATAGAGAAATAATGAACATTGCGAAAGTATCGCCACTGAAAGAATGGCAAAAGAAGACTATTTCCTTCACCGCAAAAGAGGTACCTGAGGGTGGAGAAATGCACGATAACCCATTAGTGGTGAGATTGGAGATAAACCCAAAACCTAGTGATGATGAAGATGATGAAGCTAAGAATTCATGGGCAATCAACAGAGTTTTAATCGATACTGGAAGTTCCGTGGATATCCTTTTTATCATGCTTATAAAACTATGGGAGGAAAAGACGAAGATCTAATACCTTCAACTTACAAAATCTATGGTTTTAATGGTACTGCCAATAAACCTAAAGGGGAAGTTAATATGTGAATTCCATTGAAAGGATTGTCCTCTGAAATCCTGTTCTGTGTAGTCGATGTGGAATCACCATATAACACATTGATTACATGGGATTCTAGGTGTAGCATCGACTTTCCATCAATGCATCAAGTTCCCTCATCCCAGTGGTATTGGCATCATAAAAGGAGATTGGATTGAAGGAAAGAAGTGTTATGAAATTGATGTAGAATCTTGAGAAGAAAGAGCTGCGAAGAAGAAGAATTGGAAACATAACATCAGAGAAAAACAAAAAAGTGAAAGATTGATGGTAGATGCAATAAAACAAAGAGAAGAAGAAACGATGCGAAACCAATGCATGCTGAAGGTAAGAAGCGACAAAGATTTCGCAAAAGATAAGAAAATAACATAAATTTTCAAAAATGCAGAGGCAGAAAGTAGCAGAAGTAAGAGACTTAAAGAGTGAATATATTTGTTGATTTTATGACTGCAAAAGTAAAATTGAGAGAAGAAAGAAAGATGTAAAAAAAAAAAAATTATGAATGACAAAGATGAGATTGCGAAATTACAAAAGAGCTGACATGCAGAAGAAGAAAATATATTTTATGAATGACAAAGATGAGATTGCGAAATTACAAAAGAGCTAATATGCAGAAGAAGAAATAAAACAATCAGAAAGGGGCGAACCTTCTATGGCGTACACCCTAGTTCGCGAAATCAAAATTTCGCAAGAGGCAGATGTAAGACCTAAAGTGCGTCATAGAAGGGGGTACCTGTTGCATGGCTCAGCGAAAAGGTTACACCGCCCCTGGAACCCGAGTCATGGAGATTTGGGGTCAATAAAGCCCATCCAGGAGAGGTACCTTGGATTTTCAACCTAAGCTAATGACTTAGGTTGGACAACTGAGGGTCTTTTCTAAGGAGTGCGGCATCTGATCAAGGCGCCGAGGTACACGGTTGAGCCAAGAGTGCCTGGGGCGTTTGAAGCGTCTCGGCCATTCTTGGCAAGTCTTGACTTATGCTGCACTCGACCCGAAGAAAACCCCACTTAGGGTGCGTCTCTTAACCATAAGCCATATAGGCAAAAGGGATAAGAGGCTGCGAAAAAAACTGGTTGTTGTTAAGACCGGATGGGAGGAGCCAACCTTATATGGTAGAGGTACGTCTCCTTGAAGGGGCAACCAGGGGGAAGATAAGGGCGGCACCCTCCATTAGGGAGCTGATAAGTATCTTAAGACGCAAATGTCACGAGGCTTTATTTTCGCAAGAATATTTAGGCTTGTCATATTTGTGCGACAATCCTGAAGAGGCAATAATACAAAAGAGAAATATAAGGCGAGATCAATGGGTCAATACATGAAAATGTAAAGACGTCCTGCGATTTCGTCGCAAGACGGCAATGTCATGGGGCTTTATTTTCGCAAGAATATTTAGGCCTGTCATATTGTCGCAACAAAAACGACAAAAGAAAAAAGTTAAGGCAAGATCAATGGGTTTTTGCATGCAAGTGCAAAGACGTCCTGTGATTTTGTCGCAATGACAAGGGGTGGCGAAATAAGACCTTTAACTATGAAGGCAAAATAAGACCACATAAGAGAATCGGAAATAATGAAATCTTGGGAAAACCCAAGAAATATCTAATCACGAAAATTCAAAAATAGATGCGAAACTGAGGCATAAATACATGTTGATATTCAAAAGTGACTTGCTTAATCTTTCATTTGGATACAAATAACAGAGGAAGAAACAAAAGATTGAAGAAAAAAGGTAGAACTTGCATTTGAAGATTGAAGAAATTCGCAGCAAAAAATTACAAAGATAGGAGATTAAAGAATGAATGTACAGATATTACAAAAAGAGAAAGAAGGAAATAGAACTATTTCATGTTTGATTCTTCTTCTTCTTCATCATCATCAAATCCTTCTTCTTCTTCACTAGCATCACTGTCAGAGATATCCAGAGGGGGTATATTCTTTGGAATTTCTTCTGAGAGGCAAGGGTATTTGGAATGAAGGATGTTATTGTCATCACAGACCTTCTTAATAGTTTGATTGCGAAAGAGAGTAGCGTCATTCTTAAAGTTCGCAACATTAATCTTTAATTGACTCTTCAGTCTAAAACATTTATCATTGCGAGAAGAAAGATTCTTTGCGAGCTGCTCTTTTTCAGACTCAGGTTCTTCAATTCTTTTGAGAAATCTCTCTTCAGCTTCTGCGAACATATAACAATGAATCGGCAACTTGATGATAATTTGTGAAAGACAAATAATTAATAAAGAAGAACAATTAACAACCTTCTTTGTCAGAAATCATATCCCTAACCAAGGTTGTGTGCTCAGCTTGAAGACTAACATTTACACCTAAATTATTTCTGGCGTCATCTAGAACTTTTGCAGCCCAAGCGAATTCATCATCATTATTTATGAGAAGAAGGGAGCGAATTTGATTCTCTCTTTCGCTAAGTACAGCATTTTTGCGGTTAGATTCATCTCTTTCAATTTGAACCTCAAGAAGAGTTTTTTGGAATTTCGCTAACGCTTGAGCACGTTGTCTAGCGATACGATCTTTATCATCTATGAGATCACTGATCTTGGTTCTCAAAGCATTAATTTCCTCTTTAGAATTAAGATATAAACGCTTAAATTTGTTGGCTAAGCCCAAGTTGGATCTATGGTCAATTTCTAAGAGGCGAAGTTTGGATATGAGTTCATTTATGGGAAGAGATTTAATCTTGTCATTTGAAAAACTATTCAAAGAATTATTAAGATGTTCAAGAAGGGTATTATTATCCATAGAAATGGGGAATGAATGAAGGAGAATGGCTTCATCAGAAAGATCATAGACGTCTGCGAAAATGATAAATTATATGAGGGAGGATAGTGATAAAACAAAATAAAGAAAAAGAGAAAAATTTCATACAATAAAGTTGCTTATTGGCATCTTGAGGACTATATATTTTGTTCTTCTGAGTGGAAGAATCAGCTTCTAATTGTTTGTTCTTTTCGCGAAGATCAACGGCTTCAGCTTCAAGTTATTCATTTCTCTTGCGAAGTTGAAGATTCTTCTTTTCAAGAATCCCACATCTTTTTTCCAGATCTGAGGCAACAGCGAAAGAAGCCTTCCCAGTCTGCGAAGGAAAATGAAGAAATTTTCAAGATATAGTATAAATTTAAATCATAATTATGAAGAAATAGAGAAACGAAGGCATACCAAGATACCAAGTGAATTCAGAAAGCTATGAGTCACTGATCTGGATACTCCCTGAAGAGAATCATCACCATCCAGTAAAGGGGCATCACATATATTCGCATGAGCTTTGCATGTGCTAGTGAGATGATCATCCAAAATCCCTTGCATGGAGTCAGAGAAGATGCTAGACAGTTGTGCCATAGAAGATTCAGGTGGAAAATCTTCCCTTGCGAAAGAAATATCAATATCATCATTATCATCATCATCATATCTTTCACCAGACTGAAGATTTGAAGGAGAGGGAGAGTGAACTTTTCGTTTCTTTGAAGGTGGGGCAGATAACTTCTCCTTGCGAAGAGAACCTTTACCCTTGCCTTTGGTCTTCGCAACCTTAGACCCTTCTTCTTCAACAACTACAACACAAATCTTCGCACACAAATGAAGATAAGAAACAGAGGCAACAATATTGTTAAAAATAATGTTTCTGTAAAGATAATGTTTCTTACTTCATCCATGATGGAGCGTAGAGCAGCTAAAGTGCTAGCTTTCCCAGTCCTTTTGTAGCTTGATTTCAGCTTTTCAATCTAAAATTTTCACAAGAATTAGAGAACAAGAAAATAACAATAAATGAAAGATTATGAAGTGAGCAAGATTTGAAGACATACCTCTTTCTTTTTCTCGGGCCAATTAAATACCCAAGGTTGATAAGTAGCGAGATTCGGAGGAAGCACATTTGAACCTGAAATATAAGGCCCCTTCAAGACCAGTGGAAAGACACACCATCTGTCATCTTTAGAGTGATGAGGAGTATTATTCTCGCCATAATGCAAATCAATATCTTGCATAAGTACTTTATCATCAGCAATGTTATCTTTTCTCTTCAAGCGGACACCCCAGCGAGTACTATCTTTCTTCATGGGTATTAATTCATAATTTTCAAAGAAGCTCTCTATTGTATATTTTTCAGCGAATATTTCCAAATCCTTAAAATTTGGATCCCTAGCTTCTTTTTGATAAAGAGACCATTTAACAGCACCACGGTTAGCGAATTCAAGAATTAAACGAATGCAGTCCCCACTCAATTGGTAGATGGCTCACGAGAAGTTCGCGTGAGCAAGAATTTCATAAAACAAAGGAAGGTTAGGATCATAGAGAGGAATGGGAAGGCCAGCGAGAATCTGACCAAGCGAAACCATGATTTCTTTATTATCACAATGATGATCAGAAAACAGTTTAGCAGAAAGAATGGATTTAGCTCCTTGATCGGGAATGGTGGTTAATGTAAAACCCATCTCTTTGAGATCTTTCTGAATTCCTTCAAGAGAAGTTTCATATATGCGACCAACTGGAGGCATTTTAAGTATGGGAATGAAGAAAAAATTAAAGATCAAAAGAGGTAGAAACAAGAAAATTTACAGCAGCAGGAGAGGAATTTACGGAGAAACGGTGAAGAAAAATTGCAGAAAAGATAAGAAGGAAAGTAAAAAAGAAGAAGAGAAGAATGAGAAGAATATATATAGAGAGAGGAATTCTCGAGAAGATAAATGCATTGCGAAGAGTAGAGGTGAACGGTTGAGAAATAGCGGTTGAAAAAGACGTGTCAATATGGATGGAAGAAGAGATACGCGTAATAAATTCTGCGTAAAAGTACAGAATCATTTCAATACAGAAGAATATGGAAAAATGAACAGTTGCGGCATTCTGAAACATTAATTCTCATATCATTTTCTTTTTCACAGAGAAGACATGAGAAGAGGCAAGATGTAGGATCATAATATCGCAACATCAATACCTTTGCGAAATCTTTATACAACACACTGCGAAGATATTGCAGACTGGTTACAGAAATGACGCAACAGATGACGATAGCCTAAACACGAGAAAGATGTGGAGACCTAGCGAGATTTAGGAGTGTAGCGAAATTTAACATTTATATACTTGCGAGAATATCGCAAGTCAGATCCGAAAATAAAGGACAGCTTAGCTGTCACCCACTATGTAATATCCTATATAAAGAGCCGAACGGGCTTAAGGTAGGGAGAGATCTTTTAGAGTAGAGAGAAAGTGGTGAGGAGAGAGAAAGTCTAGAACAGTAGTTATATTCTTGATTTCATTTCCTTCTTGTAAAATTCTTAAACTCAATTAATAAAAAGAGTGATTGTTGATCTTAAAGATGTGTTGATTATTATGAATTCTTGTGAGGGATGTATTGTGGCATTTCCTGCAACTACAACACAAATCGTCCAAGAAGATTTCAAGAAGGATCTTCTTCGGTTAAAAAGGGAAATGATGTTGTTCTTGATGTGAATAAGGTATCTTAAGAAGGAAAGAAAAATGGAGGTGTGAGAGACAACCTAAATATGATAATTGAAGGATACAAAGAGCTCATAAACAGGCTGTCAAATCCATCTGGTCAAAACCTTTCTGGTAAGAATTCATACTATGAGTCTTATCTTGATGATAGTAAGTTTTATGATAACTTTTCGCATCAAAAGGTTTTTCCTCCAAAAATTAGAAAAAAGAGGTTTAATTGTGAACAACATTCATTTAATGAGCTTAGGGCTCATACTTGTGCTAATTAATCACAATGATTGAAATCTTACTCATGAAAAATCTTGTTGAGTAAGACTGTTCTATAAACAGGTATGTCTGCTGGAAAAATATTCTCTATTTTGTTTGTGCTACTCTCTTATCGGTTGCTAGCCAAACTTTTATCCACATGCATTGTTGCGTAAGTCCTTTAATTTCAAAAATATTAGGTTTATTTGCTTCTGTTTTTGAAAATTATCCTTGGTTTAAGAATGCTACTCTTATGCTCTAAATTTTCCTCTTGAGGGAATATAAAATTTATTGAGCTAAGATTTGTGAAAATATCCACTTACCAATATTTTGCTTTGCAAATTGTTTTCTTGGTTTTCCTTTTCAATTGTCTTAGTGTCTTTCGTTTATGGGTCCAGGCTGTGTTCGTACGGGTACCCGTGTTACTTGTCACGAGCTGTCTTTAGAAACCATAAAATCTTATTCCCTGAGAAACCATTTAAATACCAAACCTATTAAGTTGAGTACGCGTACTCTAGGTTATTTTTCTTGTCAAGAATGGCGTCACTTCTGGCACTTGTGATTTTGCAAAAGGTTTTCTTGATAAGGGTTTTAGTTTCGAGTCCAAAGGGAAGAAGAAAAGAACCTTTGTAGAAGTTGACGATATCTCTTATCAATCACCTGATAATTATTCAGACATTGATGAAGATGAAGTTATTTCTGCAGAAGTGGTTCTCGATTTTATTAGACACTTAGAGGAAGCAAAACTGCAGCTCGTTGATACTATGAAAGGTCTTGATGTGTTACGAACTGAGTTGAAAAAGGTTAACTCTGACCTTGTTCTCATGAAGAAACATATTAAGGATCTTCTCAATGAGAATACCTTCTCCGAAGAAGCCGTTGATGATGTCAATCACAAGCTCAAAGGTCTTGAATCCCGTGAAGCTTCCGAACGTGAACTCTGATTTTAGCTTGTGATCGGTTTTGTTTTTAGGAGTAGTTTTTAATATGTCTAGGAAACTTCTTATGAGAATTTATTCTTGTGTTTTAAGAAGGATAATTAGGGTTTGGAATAGCAATTATTGTGATTAACCATAGCTATTTCCAATAATTTCATCTTGCAATGTTTTTAGATTTATTTATTTTAAATTCTAAAGTTGATTTGGAAGATGATTTTGCAGTATTAATTTTATTGGTTTTATATATTGCAAATAAATTTATGGGGTATGTGTGTTTACGTCCGTGAACTATGATTGTCCCATATATACTCAAAAGTTAAGTCTATCATATGTCATCATGCAAATATTGATGGAAAATAGAATGAACTTTTGATGAAAAAGATTAAGTCTATGGTATCATTAGGCAAATTTTGATGAAAAATAGAATGAATCTTTGAATATTCCACAGTATTGATCTTTCCCTGATCCACTTCTATGTGAAAGTACTGCGCGGCTCCGTAAGTTCTCTTATGTTGAGCATTTTCGATTAAATTAATCATGGGTTCTCTTGTGGTTAATTTAATTGGGTTTTCTAGATACAAATTCATGTTTCATGTAATTTGTTAATGTCCAAAGAAATCCTTCTTTTCTTGTAAAAGTAAGGTCTCTCTTGTTGTTCTTTTGGGAATGACATTTTATGGGGGAGAGTTTTTAATTGAACTTGTGCGTAATTGCCAAATCTTTGAGGGGAGTTCGGCTGTGGAATTTTGTAGGAGTTATCTTGTATCTTTATAAACTCCTTGATGAATACACTAAGTTTCGACTATGTGAAATCATCGAAACAAAGTTGATATGTTCTCTTTTAGTCATGAAGTATCTCCATGAGAATTTCATTATGATCCCGCTAGTTTTCGTACCTTTGCCAATTTATATTGACAAAAAGGGGGAGAATTATTGTGTAGTTCACACTACAAATACATATGGTTTACGAATCATAATGTAAGGGGGGGGGGGAGTCATTGTGAGATGAAGTATTGACCAAGGGGGAGTGATACATATCACCATAGTATTATTGTCAAAGTTGTGATACAGTTGGACTTTGATGATGTGTTATAATACTATGACACTGTATAACAATAATTGAGAGCTACTGTGTCTTGTATACTTCTATGAGAATATAATCAATTCATGAACATTATCAATTCATGTCTTGTATTCTCATAGAAGTATACAAGACATAGTATCTCTCAATCACTGTTATACAATGTCATAGTATTATTACACCACATCAAAGTCCAATTGCATCACAACTTTGACAACAATACTATGGTGATATGTATCACTCTCCATTAGTCAATACTTCATCTCACAATGAAAACCACGCCCCCTTACATAATGATCCATAAACCATATGTATTTGTAGTGTGAACTACACAATAATTCTCCCCCTTTTTCTCAATATAAATTGGCAAACGTACAAAAACTAGCGGGATCATAATGAAATTCTCATAAAGATACTTCATGACTAAAAGAGAACATATCAACTTGGTTTCAATGATTTCACATAGTCGAAACTTAGTGTATTCATCAAGGAGTTTATAAAGATACAAGAAAACTCCTTCAATATTCCACAGCCGCACTCCCCACAAATATTTGGCAATTAAGCACAAGTTCAATTAAGAACTCTCCCCCATAGAATGTCATTCCAAAAGGAACAACAAGAGTGACCTTACTTTCACTAGAAAAGAAGGATTTCTTTGGACATTAAAAAACTACATGAAACATGAATTTGTATCCAAAAAACTCAATCAAATTAACCACAAGAGAACCCATGATTAATTTAATCGGAAATGCTCAACATAAGAAAACTTACGGAGCCGTACAATACTTTCAGATAAAGTGGATCATGGAAAGATCAATACTGCGGAATATATAAAGAGTCATTTTATTTTTCATCAAAATTTTCATAATGATATCATAGACTTAATCTTTGTTATCAAAATTTCATTCTATTTTCCATCAATATTTGCATAAAGACATATAATAGACTTAACTTTTAACATATATGGGACAATCATAGTTCAAGAACATAAACACACATATCCCATAATATTTTTGCAATATATGAAACCGATAAAGATTAATACTGCAAAATCATCTTCCAAATAAACTTTGGAATTTAAATAAATAAATCTAAAAATATTGCAAGATGAAAATCGTTGGAAAAGCTATGTGTACTCACAATAATTGTTATTCCAAACCCTAGTTATCCTTCCGTAAAACACTAGAATAAATTCTCTTAAGAAGTTTCCTAGACAAAAAAAATACAAAATTCGACATTCGAACGAAGGAAGAGTAATTTGAACTGACTTTCCAAGAAGAGTTCACAGGGTAAGTACTAAAACCAATTGGTTTAGACATCCGAATGTCAGTTACACCGTTGAGTATTAAATCTAAGGTGTGTTGAAGACGACCAAAGAAATTTTCATTCTTCCTCATATTACATCTCCGTTGAACATGTCATTTTTAATCACAAAAGAGACATCTCAGATCACAAGAGTGATAAGTGTGAGTAGGATTAACAAGATCGTTAGGAGACTCATTCCTTCCGAGAGATGTGGTGATTTCTTGATGAGTGGGAGTCACAGGAACAACTTTAGAAATCGGACTGGAGGGTATTTCAACTTTTGAAACTGTTTTTGTAAGAGGATCATGATTATACATGGTCACGTTTTCTAACTCCACAGTTGGTTTAGAAGTGAATGGTATAGTGGACTCGCCAGAACATACTTTATCCTGAATAGAGAGTCTACTCAATAGATGTTTAATTTCCAAAACATCCTCCTTGAGTTTGGCCTCGAGTAAGCTCTGAGATGAACAGACTTTGGCGTTTTCCTCACGAAGAGCTTTTATTTGGAAATCACGATCATTTACTATACCAATGATCTTATTGACTTTGTGTTTTAGCCTATTGATTTCAGCTGCCTGGATTTAACACGATTCAAAATCATTACACTTCCTTTGGCTGCTTCCCTCTCAACTTCAGAGTCAGACTCATCAGTAATAAAATCAGGGTAATACTTGTCAATACATGTCTGTTTTATGGGAACAAGATGTTTATCTATTTGTGAGATAGAAACATCTTTCTCTTTAATAGAATCCATAGAAGCAGACTTTTTATTTCTGGTGATGCGTTTATCAGAGATATCACAACTGTCCATAGAGTCAGATTGCTACAAACACAAACTTATGATGTCTTAAATGTGTTTGCCTGCTCTGATACCAACTGAAAAACCGGGGGTACAAAACCACACCCAATATTTCGTTTAGGAAATCTGTATGGACAAACCCCAATATAATTCCAAGAGAATCAACTAGACAGTCAGACTCAATCAATGGAAATATATCCAAGAGTTGTATCTATGTTTCTTAATGTAATCAGCAAATCAAACAGATAGAAATCCGTGAGCCTGATTATTATAAGAAACAACTTGAACGGTACCAAAGACCAATGTTCAAGTGTCAATCAATTTATATCAACAACCAAAGGTTGGATTATCTAATTGATTGAACTACGCACAACCTGTGATATTCCAATTATATAAACAAATATAATGCGAAAAAGAAATAACACAAACACCAGAAATTTTGTCAACGAGGAAATCGCAAATGTAGAAAAACCCCGGGACCTAGTACAGATTTGAACACCACACTGTATTAAGCCGCTACAGACACTAGCCTACTGCAAGTGAACTTCGGACTGGAATGTAGTTGAGCCCTAACCAATCTCACACTGTTCAAGGTACAGTTGCGTTCCTTACGCCTCTAGAACCACGCCGGATTCTGGGCACTTGATTCCCTTAGCTGATCTCACCCACAACTAAGAGTTACTACGACCCAAAGTCGAAGACTTGATGAACCAGTTTGTCTCACACAGAAAAGTCTATTGAATAGATAAATCTGTCTCCCACATAAATACCTACGAGTTTTGTTCAGTCTTTTGATAAATCAAAGTGAACAGGAACCAATTGCTACACCGGACTTATGTTCCTGAAGAACAGCCTAAAAATATCGATCACCTCACAATAATCTTAACCGTATAGTAGCGGAACAAGATATTGTGGAATCACAAATGATGAGACGAAGATGTTTGAGACTACTTTTTATCTTACCTATCGGAGACTAAATCTCGAGCAAATCTTAGAGAAGATAGTACTCAATACGATAGAACAAAGTAAGATCACAACACGGAAATACAGGGAAAATAGTTGGGTCTGGCTTCACAATCCCAATGAATTCTTCAAGTCGTTAACCTATAATGGTTTTAGGAAAAACCTAGGTTAAAGGAGAATCGACTCTAGTTGCAACTAGTATCACACAAGAGATGTGGGGATTAGGTTTCCTAGTTGCTAGAGTTCTCCCTTATATAGTCTCCAAATCAGGGTTTGTTTACTTTGGACAAAGCAACCAATATTCGTCGTTAGATGAAAACCTGATTAGATTCAAGCTAATATCTTTCAACCGTTAGATTGAACTTAGTTTGTTACACACAAATGAAATGCACCTTCATTTAGATATGGGTAACCGTACCTAAACGTGTACACTTAGTTGGCTCAACAATAGTTAACCGAAGTTAGCCATATGAAAACTTTCATATCAACCTTGTTCATCTTAACACAACTAGTTCAAATGACTCAAATGAAACTAGTTCTAGAGTTGTTCAATTGTTTATATTCTCATAGAAGTATACAAGACACAATTGAAGCAAAGTTGGTTTTGATTCACTCGAATCAATTCATGAACATTATAGCCACGGTTTGCAAAGATTGCATTCCTTATTATATAAATGTATTTTTTTCATGAGTATGTAAACATACATTTCCGATTTTAGAACTTAACCCACTCAAGTATGCAAACATGTACGCATACCTAAGTTCCCGAACTTGGCCCGTGTTCGCCAGTATGCAAACTGTACGCATACTTGCCTACACTACCAAAACTCAGTTGAAGTAAGTATGCAAACGGGTACACATACTTTAGTTCCCAGACTTCAACTGTTGAATTTAGTACGCATACGGGTATGCACACTAGATTCCCGGACTTGGAATAACTTGCAATAGTTAGCATACAAGTACGCATACTATTCTATATCCAATCAAAGGTTAATTGTTTTAAACTCCCATTTCAATCATTGAAACATTCTTAGAAGACGACAATAGCTGTCTCACACAAACTATTAGCTTCAAAGCAATTTTCAAGTGATCAAATGATCAATACGAAACATTCCGAGTCTACACCAAATGACTGTCTCACACAAATCATATAAGATGTTACCAGGCGATTTTCACATGACCATCTTTTGACTTTCGTCAAGAATATAAGATGAACTTGGTTAAAGAGAAAGCTTACCCACACATATTTCGAGAAATATGTAAGCGAGTTAAACTCAGCTCGACATATCAAATGTGTATAATATGAAGTCTATATAGCACTACGACTTTTGTCTCAATATGAGATAGAATAGAAATAGATTTTCCAAGTGATAGACGAGTTCAAGTCTCCACATACTTTTTGTTGATGAAGTTACACAAGCTCCACTTAGTAGTTCTTCATCTTCAATCGATGAACGCCGTGAAGTCTAAAGCTCAACTACACATTCTATCCTAATTCGAGACTTAGCTATAAGTAGACTAGAAATCAAGACTTATAGTTTTAGCAACTAAACTTGACAAACAAGCTTGAGATAGCAACGCTTGCGAGTTTGACCGAGCAGTGCCCTAACAATTCTTATGTGTTATACATTAGTTATTCCAAATACTATGATCTTGCATGTTTAAAGTTTATTTGATTAAATATTATGTTAGAAGATGACTTGTAATGCCTAATCTTTATGGATTATATATATGCATTGCTTACTTTGTGAGATCTTTTCTTTGATATCATATTCTGGTGATTAGAAAATATATCTCATATTTTCTCATAGGTTAAGCTCTTAGCTCTTGCAAAAGAGGAGTAAACTATTTTGATAATGGTAGTATTGATCTCTCCATGATTACACTTTTGTGAATATACTGCTACAGGATTTTGTAAGATGTTTTCTAGGAATTTACTTACTTCGTGGATTGCATAACCGCCAGGGAATAAGTGGTGAACTTTAATATCTACGTTCGTACATGGCTAGAGAAGTTATAATTCTTGTGTTGAATCATATCGCACTAATTTTTCTCTTGTTCGTAACTGGCGCAGAGAATAGTTTTTTTCGATGATTATTTTTCTCATGAAAATCTTGAAGCTTAGTTCCTCTAACATTAAGATTGTTATTTTTAACTTCTTTGTTCGTAGGCAGCGAGAAGAGAGAAAAATATTATGATACTTATTTACTTTATTCGTAACTGGCGAGTATATATGTATGTACGAGGAAAATCCTTCTCTTGTGATTAGAGTTAAGGTCGCTCATGTTGTTCTTTAGGGAATGACATCAAATAGGGGAGAGTTCTTTTCAACTTGTGCTTAATGGTAATATCTTTCTGGGGAGAGTGGATGTAGAATTGTAGGAGTTTCTTATACCTTTACGTCTCCTTGACGCAAACCGAGGTTTCTTGGTGAAATCGTCTACACTAAATGATGGTATATGTTCCCTAGTCTTGAAACTCTTTTGTTTAATACATTGTGATCCTGATTTTTTGCCTTTGCCAATTTCGTTGACAAAAAAGGGGAAGAATTATTAAGTAGTATCTTACTACATTACATATGGTTTTTTGGAGCGTAAGGGGGAGTGGATTATTGTCTATAGGTTTTACATATTTTTCTAAAGTAGTATGTATTGACTAAGGAGCAGAAAATATCGTCGTAGTATTGCTTCAAAGTTGTGGTGTAATTGAATTTTGAGGAAGGTAACAATACTATGTTTCTGTATAACAACCGATGAGTAGATTGTGATTACCTCATTCTAACAAAGCTCTTTGAGTATTCTTATAAGTTGTTATCGCTAGAGATCTTCAACAACAAAAGTGTTAAACGAACACATGTAGAACCATAGACGAACTTGAAGTACGAAGAATTCAAGACGTGTGTTGAAGAACCAAAGATATCAAGCATAGTGGATTGAGCTGAAAAGTTTATTTATTTGGAATCCATATGTATTGAATAGTTTTGTCACTAAAATTGACAAAGGGGGGGATTGTTAGAGCAATGCTCTATTGAACCCCACGAGTTTTATTATCTCAAGCTTGTTGTCAATGTTAGATGATCAAAACTATATCTTGATTTCTAGTTTACTAAGTCAAGTCTCGGATTAGGTTAAATTTGGTAGTTGAGTATCAGACATCACCCTCGAAACCTGGAGATCGACAAATACATTTGAAGTACTTCTGTATCAGGTATGTGAAGACTGAACCATTCTATTTTACTCAATATCTTACCATTCTATTTGTTGAGAAGATGTCATATGACTCTAGTAGATTTACCAAGAAGAAGTTTCGATTCAAGCTTGTTTTGTTAATAATCTCGAAATATGATTTTAGCAAAGATGTTCAACAATCCTTAACAATATTAGTTCTAAGCAATTTATTGTGTGAATTAATTTTTGGATCAATTGAAAATTGCCCACGCAAATAATTTCATCACTTGGAAATGTTTCAAACATTAAAAGAGAGAAATTCAGAACCACCAATATTTCTGCTCAGGGTAGGTTGGCGAACCAGTTCGCAAACCGTGAGTTCAATTGGGAACAGTTCACGAACCGTTGTGAACTGATTTCTCAAAGTTGGTATTTTAGGCTAGCAATTGGCGAACCCGGTTCACGATCCGTGGTCAACCGAGTTCGGTAGTCTTGTAAGGTTGTTAAACCCGGTTCACGAATTGTTACACCCTGACTCGTGAACAAGCCTTACGGTTCACGAACCGTTGTACCAACCGTCCCAGCAGATGCTCAAAGACTTATTTTTTAAATATGTTTAGCATTGCTAAAACTGTCTCAAACAGTTCTAAGACTTCATTGATCATTCAAACACTTATGTGTGTGCATCATGATTAAATTCTTAGGTGTTTAAGTGAATATCAAATTGTTTTAGTTCCTTGGCACACTTGCCAAACCGAACAATCATTATACATGGTTACAGAACCGGTCCATAGTGTATATTCTTCTATTGTATTTTCAATACCTAAAAGTGTTTACTTGATTCCCAAGTTATCTTAGCTTGAATTCTAAGCAACCCATGGTCTTTGAAAACTATAAATAGAGATACTCTTTCAACTAGGAAAATCAATCCCTGACACTTTGTGCCCTAGTTGATTCTAGAGTCTTCCTCTATAGACCATGGTTTCCTCGGAGAAACATAATTAAGTTTACGACTAAAACACTTCGCTTTTGGAATTTATGAAGCCATGCATGTCTGACTATCTTTACCTTGATAGTTCATGTATCCTGATCTTGCTTTTCTATTTTCGAGGTTTTCGTAATCTCTTTCAGGCAATATAGATACTAACAGCAAAGTTCTCTTCGTCTCAGACTTTGTATTCTTCAAGATAAATATCTGAAAACCGATCTTAATTGATATTTTGAAGATTGTTCTTGAGAGGTGGTTAAGAATCTAGGGTGCTCATCAGGAGTCGTAAGTTTCGGATTTGTGAGGTTTGCTAGCTTTGTCTATTGCAAATAAAAATTTTACCTTGACTATTTGACCTGGCAGCTTGGCTACTCGTTTTGGCTATTAGGCCTGGCAGCTTGGCCATGGCCACGCGTAGTTGGCGTTGTCCCTTTATTAATACCCGGAAGTACACATATAATATATTCAAGGAAATCTGTCGTGCAAGTTCTGCGACTCGAAGTGATGTTCAATACAACTTTGTACTAAATAGTGTGCTTCTGATAGTACTTTTATTCAAAATGGCATAATAGCTCATTCTGAATATTTATAATTTGTACCATCATTATACACTGATTAATACATGAAAATTTGTATGGTCGTGCATGAAATAATGAGAGTTCAGCCGAGTGAAGCATCTGAAATCTTGTAGGCATACATAAGAAAGCTACAAGGCCAATATATCCATTAGCAGAACCGGTCCTGAGTCTTGAAAGGCCTTGTGCGAACTTAATCATAGGGCCTTTATATATGGTTAAAACAAATTCCCATATAATATAGTACACTATTAGAAAAGCGTAATTTGTTATCAACAACTAAGAAAAACAAAAATATAGGAGGAAAACCCGTTTTTCATTCCTAAGAATCGTGTTAGAGCACTGCTCGGTTGAACCTACCAAGCGTTGGTATGTCAAGTTTGGTTGTCATATTTAGTTCCAAAACTCGAGTCGCTTAATAAGTAAACTAGAGTCAACTTCGTTCGGTTAGGCTATAAACGATAGAAATATTGTGCTCCAGTTACTCACGAAGATCAGAAGATGGATTGAAGACGACAAAGACATTATCCTTCAGCTCGAGGTTAGTAACTACAGACTTGACTTTTTATATTTGTGTCTTATTTCTTTCAAGTCATGTATATTGAAAACATAACATTCTAAGCTGTATATAATACTCTAGTGGATAGACATGATCATAATAGTATGGTCATAATATTAAGGAATGATATTACGAAGTATAACGCTTATCTTTTGAACTTCGTAGATATGACATCGACCTTGTAATGTTGTTATGATTATGTGAATGGGTTCTGGTGAAGATTTCATCCTAGAAAACAATGTTTTACATTTGTTTAAAGGAAGTACATTCATGAACTTGTTTTATGAATCGAAAGGGAAATCGCTAGGCTTATTGGTACGACTATTCATTGCAAATATTTGGATTACCAATATGTGTGAGATGGTAGAACCGATCGTAACTTTGTTATGTATCTTGGTATAACTAATCACAATGCCTGACTTATGATTTGGTATGACTAGTTTTCATTAATTAGTGTAACCGATCCTAAGTATTCACCATGAGATGGTATGATCGATTTTCGTAATTGGTGTGACCGATCACAAGAGATTGTGTAATCGATCCTTGTAATTGGTGTAACCGATCCTAGTGACTGGTGTGACCAATCACAAGTAGATACCATATATAGGTGTAACCGATCCTACCTAATTATTTTTATGGGGTAGTAACAAGTCCCTACCTGATTAATTTTATAAGGTAATTGGTGTAACCGGTCCTGGTAATTAATGTAACCGATCTTGGTAACTGATGTAACCGGTCCTGGTAATTTGTGTGACCGATCCTGGTAGCTGGTGTAATCGATCCTACTTGATTATTTTTATTGGGTAATATCGCCTCCTACCTAATTATTTTTATAAGGTAGAACCGACTATCTTAAACTTCAAGATGTCAACATACTTTGAACACAAACAATAACTCTTATCTTTTATTGTTCAAAGATATTCCTTATTACTCAAGGAGATCCCAGTCCAAAATAAATTAAGAATCTTTTAATTAAGGTTGTTAGTTTCATATGCTTTAATTACCAGCGATTAAATGCATATATCTAGAGAATAAAAATTAGTAATGTGCATTTACTAATTGGAAATTTATATTGAGAGATTTCGGAAAATATTGGACAAAGCATTTCCTAGAATTATGAAAACCGAATATGCATTTATTGCATATCTTGAGAATACTTTCGGTTTTGGAAATTCCTTGGTGTCCAAACATCCTTGGTCTATAAATACATAAGTTTGCATTTCTAGCAAACTATCCTAAGAGCCAGGCAAACTTCATATTTTTGTTATTCCTGGTGGAGACGTCTATCCGGAGAGGAAAGTACCCTAATTAGGCGAAATCTCTTACGACCGCTCGTTTATAGACTTTTGTGGGATCAAGAAGCTCTACGAGTACCGTTGGTGGGAAACTAGATGATTGCATTGTTATTTTAGTTTTTGATTATTGATTTGATTGACTAAGGGTTGTTGAACCTTTGATTGCACCTAGTTTGTTTATTCTTGAGAACCTTTTCTTCTGATATAAGGCTCACTCAAACTAGATCAAAGATTTAACGTTTCTATGGATCTAAGTTTTTCTAGATCCGTAAGATAGATTCATTGATCTACCATTGTTAACAGACTCCGTTCTGTGCGACAAATCAATAAGGAATAAAGTTTGTTTTTGCAGGTTGTTACTTTGAAGATTAAATCGAAGATTGAAGACTTTGAAGATTTGAAGACTTTAATTCTTGTGTTTTGATCTTGGTGTAACTTTCAGTGACTTGATTCTATGGGATTAAAAGGTTGTTTATTTTCGATAAACATAAGCCTTTTTAGATCAACAAGTTTTTTGTGATTTTATTATAAACCTTGTAATCAAGATTGATTATTTCGATAATCATTGTCTTGTTTGATCTTGTAACCGAGGAGCTTCGGATCTGGTAACGGGTCTTAAAAATAGAAGATCCGTAACTGTGCTTTTATCATATATTTAGGTATTATTATAATAAAGTGAGTTTGGTTACCAAGCAGTTTTGATCCTTTACTGTTTGGAATACGATCCAAAGTAATCTTGTCTTTCCATTTGAAAGATCGGTATAAGAAGTTATTGTGAACCATTAAGAAGATATACTAGATTTAGTCCTAAAGAGAACGTCTGTTCTGCTAGGATATCTAGAATCAAATATCTATTGAGAACTTCGGTTATGCTAGATATTATCAAAACTAGAATATTGTTGAAGCTGAGTAACTAGGATTTTAGTTTAGTTGGTATTGTCTACACGAACTTGAAGGTTTACTTTTTAATTCATTGAGTATTCAAAACTGGACTAGGTCCCTGGGTTTTTCTACAAGATTGTAGTTTCCTCGTTAACAAAATTCTGGAGTGTGCTTTACTTTATTTCCGCATTATAATTGTGTATATATTATAATTAAAGTAAATACACTTGTACATTAACTAGGCACTTGATATTTATCCTATAAGGTTTCGGTTATACCGTACCTATTATCAAGTGAACACTTTGTCGTAGTATTGTCTCGATTTCATATCCATAGACGATCACACAAAATGTATTGGATTTCTCCACTTGACTTTGATATTCTCACATTGTTAGTCCAGTCCGGACTAACCCTATTTCAAGTGGACAGCGTGTTGAAATATTCCTTGAGTGATTGTTGCTCCAAGAAGTTTATACACGATAGAGATTGAATAGGTGTTGATGGTAGTTTTTAGCTTAGGGTTAAAATCGTAAAACTGTACAACTGACATGACGTCACTATGACCATTAGCACATTTATTGAATCGATCAGCATGCTTACGTAAGAATTAATGGGTACCTTTTTTTTACATGGGTCATGTTCCACGGCAGAACCCTTAACATTGACCGACATCATCTATGCCAAACCCTAATTCTCATGCTACCGCGCCAAGGCATGCCAACCATGCCAGCCGCACCACTGTGCCAATGGCAAACCATGCCAGCCACATCTCCGCGCCAAGGCATGCCAACCATGCTAGCAGCACCATGCGCCAAGGCATGCCAACCATGCCATGCCAGCCGCGTCTACCGCGCCAAGGCATGCCAACCATGTTAGCCTCACCATGCGCCGATGGCATGACAAACCCTTGGCCCCACCAAGCCAACCGCACCTTGCCTTGGCCCCACCATGCCAAGCCGTCCGTGCCAAACCCTTGGCCCCAACCATGCTATCCGCACCATGCGCCAACGGCATGCCAAACCCTTGGCCCCACCATGCCAACCGCACCTTGCCGTTGCCCCACCATGCCAAGCCAACCGCACCTTGCCTTGGTCCCACCATGCCAAGCCGTCTGTGCCAAACCCTTGGCCCCACTATGCCAAGCCATCCGCGCCATTTTGCCTTGGCCCCACCATGCCGGCCTTCCCCATGCGGCTACCAAAACGAAGGCGTGCGACGATCAATGGCCACCATTCCATCCTAGATGCAAATCCTACCCGTCCAAGGTCGCCAAACAACGCATGGTAACCTTGGCCCAAAACCCTAGTTTTGGCCACGCTAAACCGCGCCAAGGCATACCATACCGCATGTGCCAATGGCATGCAAACCACCTTGCCAGCCTTCCCCATGTGTCTACCAAAACGAAGGCGTGAAACGATCAACAACCACCCTTCCAGATGCAAATCCTAGCCATACAGGGTCGCCAAACAACGCATGGTAACATTTGCCCAAAACCCTAGTTTTGGCCACGCCAAACCATGCCAATGGCATGCCAACCGCCTTGCCGCGCCATGCCATGCCGGCCTTCCCTATTGCGGCTACCAAAACGAAGACGTGCGACGATCAACGGACACCCTTCCATCCTAGATGCAAATCCTAGCCGTCCAAGGTCGCCAAACAACGCATGGTAACCTTTGTCCCAAAAACCTAGTTTTGGCCACGCCAAACCGCGCCAAGGCATACCATACCACATGTGCCAATGGCATGCCAACCACTTTGCCGCGCCACACCATACCGGCCTTCCCTATGCGGCTACCAAAACGAAGGCCTACAACAATCAACGACCACTTTCTCATCTGAGGTGCAGATCTTAGCCGTCCAAGGTTACCAGCCAAAGCATGGCAACCTTTGGCCCTAGTTTAGTCGCGCCTAAACAAAGCCAAAACCCTAACTTTTGGCCGCGCCTAAACTAAGCCATATTAAAGCCATATTGATCATGCTTTCATGCCACTGGCCACCAAACGAAGGGTTGCAATAATCAACGTCTATCTTTCCTCTTAAGATGCAAAATCTCGACCGTCGAAGGTCACCACCGAGCCGACAAGTCTCCCAAGCTCAACTCGCCGGACAACAACAACGTGCTACATGTTTTCCACGAAAACACTAGAGACATCAACGCATGTCACAAACTGGGGGATGCTCATTGGATATTGGTTTGGCGGTTTACAGCGTGCGGCGTACACTACGCCCGTTATAGGAAAGTGTCATAAGGATGAGGCGGTTAGTAAATACAGGGAGTAATGGTGAAATATTTTCTTTTATGGAACATTAATTCCAGGCGTTACCGGTTACCACCTCCTCCGATTTACTCACCCGTTTTCCATTTCTTAATGAGATCATAGTACGTTTCACTTTGACTTGTATAAATAGGCATTACCTATTTCCACCGAACAACAAGTTTAGGTCAGGAGCATACAACACTCAGAAAACATTTGCTAGCTATCCATCTGTGAGCTTCCCACTTTTTGATACAAGTCGTAAAACAACTACTCTTCCAGAATCAACTATTCTGGTCTCAACACTTTCTTCGCTTCCCTCCCCAAAACCAACCCTTCTCCTTCACTTTGTGACCGAAGCAAGTCTGGAACGGCCATTTCTTGGTTTAGGCCGGATTTGTACAGATTGATCTCTCGAATCTAAAGTACTCCCTTGCAGTACATTGTTTAGGGTTTAAATTTGTTTCTCACCCACACACCCGAAATTACCAAAATCAGCAGAAACCGTTTTCACCCTCAAACAATAGGTTGTGATCAAATAAAAAGATTGTGGTGTATTTGGGTACCCTCGTCTTTTGAATTGGTATCAGAGCAGGCAAACAAGAAAAGATCTAACAATCTGTGTTTGGCGTGATCCAACCTATAAGTTTTGAATCAAATGGTTGATTCAGTTAACGTACCGCCAGGGTTTGATGGATCAAACTATCTATGGTGGAAAATGGCAATGCAATATTTTCTTCAATCCCGTGACTTTAACACTTGGGTTTTAGTTATTGATGGATATGAACACCCAAAAGTACTTGTCAACAACTCAACCACTGAGTTTAGACTAAAAGAATTTAAAGAGTTCAATAATGAAGAAAAATTATTTTAGAAGCAAAATTCCGATGGATTGAATGCCATTATTCATGTTTTGACTCGAGACCTCCATAGTCATGTAACTACGTGTAAAACGTCAAAGGAGGCTTGGGATATTCTTAATATCGTATTTGAAGGGAATGCCTCTGAAAAGGAAGCTAGGCTTCAAACCCTATCTTCTAAATGGGAAAACCTTCGTATGGATGAAGAAGATACTTTTGACGAGTTTGACCAAAAACTTTCTGAAACAGTGAATGCCTCTTACGCTTTAGGAAAAACTATTTCATATAAGGATATTGTGTGTAAAACTCTAAGGTCTTTACCGCCAAGATACGAATCTAAAAGCATGCCATCACGGAAGCAAATGATCTTTCCACACTATCTAGAAGCGCTCTAGTTGGTAAATTAAAGATCTTTGACCTTGAATACCAATCCAAGAATGGAGTGGGTATTACCCTTAGAGATGTGACTAAGACTAGTCCTTCAGTAGAAAATTCTTGTGAAACACAAACTGTGAATTGTAGTGAAGATATTACACGACAATTTAGAAAGTTATTAAGACAAAAGAAAAGGAGATCTAATAAAGATGCATCTTCTCATTCTCAAAAATCATAGAAATGTGTAGAGAATTGAGAACAAAATGATGGTGATAGCTCTAATTGTTCCAAGGATCAAGAGAAAAAAACTTTTACTGCAATTGCTGAATGCACGCCTGAAAAGGATACTGAAGTAACTCCAGAGCCAAAGGCACTTGAATGTGATCTTCGTGGAGAGAATGAAAGTTTGAAAGAGGAACTTGATGATTTGTACAAGGATATAGAGATTCTTGGTACTGGTAATTATTTTGAATGCATGAAATGTTACAGAGCACAAATTGAAGAAAGTCAAGATCGAGAAGTGAAACTGCATATGGATCTAGAGAACCTAAAGAACATTGAGGTAAGTAAATCTCCTAAATCTGAAATAGATCTCAAATTGAAAAATTGAAAAAATTTGAGGTTGATCTAGATAATGCTCTCGAAAAAATAAAAACGTTGGAAAAAGAGAATATGGGTCTAAAAACGGACTAGAAAAAGTTCAAAGTAGCACAAAACAACTTGACTCAATGTTGAAGGCAACTAGAGTTCCTCGTGACACGCGAGGATTGGGCTACAAAGGTAAACAAACTTTGAATGCTAAACGGGAGACAAAGTTTGTAAAACCTAAAGACTCTGCTGAAGAAATTGCTTCAAAAGTTGCCACAAAAGATTGCTCTTCCATAAAAGAAAAATCTGTAGCACCTTCATCTTCAGCAAAGGATGGAAAACGTAAAATTCGTCAAACTCCAATACAAGTGGATCCAAAACAAGGTAACACTAAGCCTTATGATTCGTGTGTTACTAAGCATTGCTTTTATTGTGGAAAAAATTATTTTATTTATTGAGGAATAAAGAAAAATTAATATACATAGTTGGTTGGGAGCCTAGCAACAAGTTGCGCCCCTACTCCTTTTTAGATAGCTACACCTACCCTATGAAAAAGAAAATTTCCTATCTTATAATTAACATCATAATTAGCTAAGCAATTCCTCACCCGGTTCAAAAAAGCAACAAAATCATCTCCTAGTTCGCCTAATGTAGAAAATGCTAAAACCCCAAAACTATAACCATGAGATGTGCATGTGTCAAATATTTGGCGCGCTTGCGATTGATAGCCGCAGAAACAACACGTCCCGGAACAAAGCTATGAACACCACCACCCGTAAAGGGAGAAATCCCAGTAACATCAAAACAAGTGTGTTAACCGTTTTCCCAGTTATATACAAGAATTTCAGCTGGTTTTAAGCCATTACCATCCGCCAAAAATCCCAAAGAAGCCTCCTTTCTAGCATCTACACCTGCTTTGTTACATATATCCATGACCACATCACTTGGAAATGACACTTGTTTCCTTATGAGCAAAATTGGCTGAACTCAATAATGACACTTGGAAAGGGGATGCATATTCCGTAAAAGGAATGAGAAATCCATAGATGCACGCGTTTACGCAAAATTGGATGAACTCAATAATGCTCCTCGTGCTAAATCAGATCATCATTGCCCTAAAAATAAGCAAAAGAATTATTATAATGATAGTTCAAAGTTTTCTTATCAGGATTCTACAAATTTTTCTCATTATCACTTAAACAATTAAAGGGGGGGATAACTTTGTAAAGACAAGATCTGATGTTCCAAATTGGAGAAAGGTTAATTCTCAAAGTTTTCAACATTTCAGTTACCCTAATGTTTCCTCAAGAGATTCGTCAAAGATTTCAGGAGGAAATAATAGGAAGAACAAAGCTGCTCTTGTAAAACCCATTTCTAAATGGAGTCCAAAGTCTTCTCTAAAGACAACCAGAGAGGTATCAAAAGATAGTCACAATGATGACACTCGAATGATAAGTTTCAATACTCGTCACATTCAAAATATTGTGCTAAACGTTCTTGATCAAATGAATGTATCTCCGTGTTGTCACCGTTGTATGAGATAATTAGGTCTCATATTGGTTTCCTTTTTATGATTTTGTGACTTTTGATTTAGCGGATTTCATATCTAATTAACCTATTGGGTTGCTTAATCAAATAATCATAAAAGGATGATAACAATTAATCTCATATGTGAGTCACGATTATACTATTATCAATTTATTGTTCATAAGTTGTGTATATAATATACATATGATTTTTTGGTTTTAGCTTATTACTATTGGCACGTAATAGTTAAAATCAGTTCAACCTTTCTCCGGTAAAGGTTGTTTTTCTTGTTGTTCTTTTGTTCTTGCGAGAGGATAACAACACACTGGGGAGAAGATGATGCGGAATCTGAGGTAACGAATTTTTTAGTTAATCGTTTTCCTATTTAAGAAAAGCATGCTTATATTGCGTATATTTTGCGTTTGCTTAACAAAATTTCGGTACAATTGATATATATTACATTATGTATGTGTGTGATTGAATTGTTTCCGGTTAAGAAAAACTGTGTCAATTTATTTGACTTATTGTTTGGTATCTTCTTTATTTTTTGGTATCAAGTGTTTTTGCTTAATGAAATTTCGGTGCAATTGCGGTGCTATAATTCCTATGTTTGTTTCAATTGCTTCCGGTTAAGAAAATAATTGTGCAAGTCAATTTATTTTGGTTTGTATGATTGTTTATGGCTTAACAAAATACGGGATCATTTGTTTAGTCCAATTCGATTCCGGATAAGAGAAACTAAGTTAATTCTGATCTTAGTTAGACTTATTAAATTGAAGGATTCAGTTATTCAAGTCTAATCGAATGCCTTGACAAGAAATACTAGTTAACTAACCTAGTACTTGTCTTGTATAAAAGAGAAAGGTCTAAGTTATTGTCTGAATAATTAGAACCTGATGAGAGAAATAAAGTTAATTCTGATCTTTATTTTGGTCTTATCGAAATAAGCGATTGTATGTTTACAATCAGTTTAACAAGGGAACTAAGTTTCTTAGTCAATTTGTTAAACTAGTAGGGAAAATTTCTTCGGGAAATTGTTTCCTTGATAACATATTAAAACTAAATTACTTGTAGTTTTGGTTTTAATATTGATTATCTAAAGTGGTATATGAAACCTTCGTGCTTAACTCTTATAGGTTGTACAAGTCTTTTAGATTTGTAAGATCCTTTCGGTTTGACCTTTATTTGCTCGAACCTTTGTCATTTTGTGACAAAAAGGGGGAGAAATATATGGAGTAAACAAATGATTTGCAATCACTAAACAAACGACAATTGTGCGTAAACGTTATATCTAACGAAAGAGTAAAGCATTGACTAAGGGGGAGAAACATACCATATTGATGTGTAGTATTTAGACTACAAAAGTGGAATAACAAAGATGTTCAGATTGAAT
This sequence comes from Papaver armeniacum, assembly GCA_023531295.1. Taxonomy (NCBI): domain Eukaryota; kingdom Viridiplantae; phylum Streptophyta; class Magnoliopsida; order Ranunculales; family Papaveraceae; genus Papaver; species Papaver armeniacum. Next base: position 139,129 of record JAJJWW010013744.1, read on the forward strand.
ATTTACCTAGCTTGCCTTTATGGGGAGTAAAAGCTTTAGTTATTCAAATATCAATAACAACATTTATTGATTGAATACATGCAGGTTATTGTGCTGTTTGTTAGAGCACTGCTCGGTCGAACTCGCAAGCGTTGCTATATCAAGCTTGTTTGTCAAGTTTAGTTGCCAAAACTATAAGTCTTGATTTATAGTCTACTTATGGCTAAGTTTCGGATTAGGATAGTAAGTGTAGTTGAGCTTTAGACTTCACGGCGTTCATCGAATGCAGACGAAGAACTACTCAAGGGAACTTGTGGAACTTCATCAACAAAAGTTATGTGCAGACTTGAACTCATCTATCACTCAAAAGTCTATCTACTCTATCTCCTATTTGAGACAAAAAGTCGTATTGCTATATAGACTTCAATTATACACATTTGGTATTTCAAGTCGAGTTTATCTCGCATATCTATTTCTCGAAATATGTGTTGGTAAGCTTTCGCTTTAACCAAGTTCATCTTTTATTCTTGACGAAAGTCAAAAGATAATCATGTGAAAATCGCCTTGTAACATCTTACATGATTTGTGTGAGACAGTCATTTGATGTAGACTCGGAATGTTTCGTATTGATCATTCGATCACTTGAAAATTGCTTTTAAGCTAATAGTTTGTGTGAGATAGCTATTGTCATCTTCCAAGAATGTTTCAATGATTGAAATGAGGGTTTAGAACATGTAACCATGATTGGATATAAACATAGTGTGTATTCACATTTGTGTAAAGTCCAAAACCATGAACCATGGTATGCGTACACGTACGCGTACTGGTTGGTTGTTGGAAGTCCGGGAACTAAGTATGCGTACCCGTACGCGTACTGGCGGAAGTTCAAGTTCCGTGAATTTCTGCTGGAGCTTGGAAGTGTAAATTGGTATGCTTACACCTACGCGTACTGGCATAATCAAACTCAGTTCGGCTACCTTGGTATGCGTATACGTTTGCACACTTAAGTAGGTTATGTTCTAAAATCAGTTTGTTCATGAACTATTACATTTATATAATAAGGAATGCAATCTTTATAAAATCGTGGCTATAATGTTCATGAACTGATTCGAGTGAATCAAAATCGATTTTGCTTCAATTGTGTCTTGTATATGTTTGTACCCTAATAGTTTACATCAAAAATAAGCTTACTTGGGCCTAATATGCTCCTTTTATTAGCCAAGCATGGCTAACTAGGCCTCACAAGCACTATACATACGAGCCCATGAGCAGAAGTCCAAGTCAAGTTAAGGGGACGCCACGTCAGCATGCCACGTCATCAGTGATGGATGCCACGTCAGCAAAGCGGGCAAATCAGAAGGTGCCACGTCAGCAACCAACTGGGCGGTGACGTCTGCAGATGCTGATGTCGTCATAATATTCCGTTACCTTCTTTAACACCGTCAGCATATACCATTAAGAACAAGATTGAAAAATGAGATGTCACTGAGGCTGTTGCAGTGAAGAATTGAGTTGGTTGTGCATGCATTGGAGCTGAAGTGTAGGTAGCATCCATTATAGCTGGATGTGTAATGTTGTTGCACAATGATATGCAACTGAGTGTAGGCCTATGCAAATGGCTCAGGACTTAGCAAGTCAGCCCACTCGGCCTAGAGATCTCAGCTGATTCATGGTCTGACTCTCTGAATCACTTTACCCCGATTGACTCGGTATGACTCGGTGCTTGACCCGAGTTAACTCAGTTGACCCGATTGACTCGTTGACCGGTGACCGGGTGGACTTTGCCGGTCACCTGAGCTACTTTCCGGTCACTTCTCCGGACAATTTCCGACCATTATACCAGTTTTCCGGCGACAGATTTTGGGGCATATTTTCTACATGGGTTTTCTTACATATGGGCTTGGTGGACTTCTATCTATTGGACCTTTGAGATTTGACCTAATTTTGGAAAGCAAAGCTATTTAAAGGAAAGATTTCTACAACTTTATATGACGTATTATTCTTGGAACTTGGAGAGAGAGCCGCTTTTGTTTACGCTACTAGGGTTTGATTTTGTTCATCTTCTTCTTTATTAAATTAATATTTTTGTGATGAACTCCATAGCTATGAGTAGCTAATTTAATATTATTGGTTAAGGATGTAGTCCTATTTCTAAAACTTGTGCTTGTGTTATGTATTAGTTTTCTCTCTTGATTATCGATCACATCTCTACTGTGTTTAATAATCACATGATTGATGTATTGTGATAGGACTAAGATGTTTGGTTAGTTAAGTGGCCAATTAATTGAACTTGCATCCTTGTCCATAGCTATTTTAGGGTTTTTCATCGAGCGATAACCCTGAATACAAGTAGCATAATATGTTTACGGTTTGTAGTGATACACTCTCGTAATCATATGTAGAGTTTGACCATTGTCCGAATTGTTATGCGCAATGTATGATAATTACATTGATTAGCCTATTTCTGAAACTTAATGCTCCTAGGAATTGAACTTAATTAGCGCAAGGCGTTAGGTTATTCTTTAGGTAGAATTCACATACGCAGCTTTAATGTGTGTGTTGATGAACTTAGGAAATTAATAGATTATCTTGCTCTCTTGATTCTCTAGGCTTTTGATAATAAAAGAGATTAAATTGTAATTCTAATCATATATGCAAGCACATGTCTAAGATTGAAGACGAATTCCTTGACCAATATCTTTCTCTATTGATTACTTCCTACAATTTATTTTGCTTTTGATTTACTTTTATTGCTTACTTAAAAATCAGAAACCCCCCCAATTGGTTACTTTAAGAAATTGAATACATAATAACTACAATTGCCTCTCTGTGGAAACGAACTCTTTCTTATCATATACTTTAGGAAAGTGAAATTATTTTTGACGCATACGACAGCGATCAAATTTTGGCGCCGCTGCCGGGGAGGCATATGGCTAGTTATTAAGTTTTTAGTTTCTTATTTTTTTTTTTGCTTTTATCTTTGCTTCTTGTTTTTTTTGTTTGTCTTGTTTCTCACTTGTTTGCGAGAAGTGTTTTCAGGTACCTAATCCCTGGATTCTAAAGATTGGAATTATCCAAGGTGCGGGATAGCTACTCGAAGAGGCACAATACTCCAACCAAGTCAAGACACAACGAAAGAACAAGAGTTGGAAGTAGAAGAAGAGACTTTCCAACAAGAAGAAGCAGTTTTAGAACAAGAGGTTCCAGGTGAACAAGAACCACCTTTTGAAGAAAAAGAAGAAGCAATGGGTGATGCAAATCGTTCACTCAAGGACTTGGCTTCTCATAGGCTTGATACACAACAGGGGTGTATTCAAACAAACTCTACTTTTGAGATCAAGTCGGGGTTGCTTAGAGAATTACCAAAGTTCCATGGCATGGTGAATGAAGACCCAAACAAGCATCTTATGGACTTCCACGCCATTGTCATGGCCATGCTTCCAGCGGATGTTGAGGCAGACGGTGCAATGTTGAAAGTTTTCCGTTTCTCTTTGATGGATAGTGCTAAGGATTGGTTGTACTATTTGAAGTTAGCACCATCCACTTTATATCTCTCTACACCAACAGATCCATAGAAACACCATCATCATCAATAAGAGGAGCATCACAAATTCGAAGGAAAGTTGAATACGTTCAAGGTTTACAAGCAACAGTGCAGAAATGAGCATATTTCAGATTCAAGTAAAGCAACTGTAGGAGCAAAATCTCGCAACAACTATGTGCTAGCGAAACTAATAAGAATTCGCGAAGACTTCGCAGAGTACTTAAAGAATGACGTAGCAGATGACATCAGCATAATTCATGAGGAAAGTGTGAGTAACTTGCGAAATTATAGAGTGAACCTGCGAGAAGGTGACAAGAGCTTGCGAGAATATGAGTTGTATGTGAGCTGTCATCCACTATGTAAACACTATATAAAGAGGAGAGCAGGAGAGAGAAAAGGGGGGATAATTTTGGTAAGAGAGAGAGATATATTTTTAAGAGAGAGATTTTTAGAGAGAGATTTATTTTCTTTATCATCTTCTTCCCCTAAAACTAGATCTAGAGCTCTACAAAATATCCATTAATGGAGTCCCAATGTAATCCCAATGTAATTTCAATAATCATAGTGAAGAACCCTAACCCCGTGGATGTAGATCACATTGATCGAACCACGTAAATTTTGTGTCTTATTTTACAATTTTAGCACTTTAATCTTTATTTTGATTATGAAATAGATTTAGATCTATGAAATATTATAGGGGGTGTGTTGTAGGAAATCCTGCAACTACATTTTTGGCGCTAGAAACAGGGAGAGTTGGATCAAGAAATTTCCATGAAAATTAGTTACTGTTCATACTTTTTATTTAGATATATAAAGTTTAGGTTCGAAAATGGAAGTTTTATGGAAGAAATCACGTTTTCAGGGAACAAACATCATCAACAATTCAAAGACATGAAAAGAGTAAGAGAAAAATAGGTTGTTGTGGTGAAATTCGGAGAAGAAAATCAAGGTTTCAATGGAAGATTTCCATGTTCAGGAGAAAAAGCAAGAGGCAAATTGTTGAAGGAAATAAAGGAAGGCGAAGAGAAGATAAGAGGCAGACGATGTGATTTTTATCACAAACAGAAGCTCGCACAGATGGTTTGAGTTGGAGCGAATAAGCAAGAGGTCACGGGTTCGAATTCGCATAGACACATATTTTTTATATTTTTTTCCAGTGGCGAATAAGAGAATAAAGAAAAAAGTTATGAGTTAATTTCGCAGAGAAGTTCTTGAACAGTTGGCCTAGAGAGCAATATGTGCGTTCGTGGTCGCAAGTTCGAATTCATTTGCGAGCATAATTTTCTTCTTTTTACATAGGGGAAAAATGGATAATTTCGCAAGGTTGTTTCATTATTTCGCAAACAAGAGGCAACACAGTTGGTTATTTGCGAAGTTAATGAGTTCATGGTCGCGAGTTCAAATCCCAACGAACGTGTATTTTTTGCATGGATTTTTCGCATGTGATATTTCGCAAGAAGAAAGTAGGTGATTATTTCGCGTAAAACACTTCGCAGAGGCAGGGCTAGCACAGTTGGTCAGGAGACATGAATGCAAGCAGCAGGTCGCAGGATCAATTCTTGCTTCTCGCACATTTATTTTTGTTATGCAAAATTTCGGACGAACTTTGATTATTTCGCAAAGAAGAAAGTTGATGATTATTTCGCAAGAAAGGGTTAGAAAAGTTGGTATGGTGCGAGAAAATCCAAGAAGCAGGTCAAGGGTTCAAATCTCATTTCTCATACTTCTTTTTGTTGCGCGAAGTTCATACATTTCAAGGCATTTATTCACTTCTTTGGCATCAACAGCGAATCACATAAAATCTAAGTACCACTTTCCTTGAACATTTTACTTTTACAGAAAATAAAAGATTTTTGATTTGATTTACAAAACGCGGTACAATCGCAGAATTACAAAGATTTCAGAACTACAAAGATGTCACGATTACAATAATTCGAGAAAAATCTCGCACAAATCAATTTATATATTTCCCTTAAATACTTGCTTTGTTTCAAATGAGAATGATATCCAACATGGAGAGTAGTAGCGGGCAAACCTTTGTGGCGTACACCCTAGTTCGCGAACAATATTCTCAAGAGGCAATGTACCTAAAGTGCGTCATATAAGGGGGTACCTATTAGGATCATTTCCATGAAAGATGTTTATCGGATGAGACGAAACAAGTTATACAAAGGAAATCAAAACAAAGAAAAACGATTTGAACTTTCAATTAAATGAATATTTTTGATAAAAGAAATGTTGAATACTAATCTAAATTCTTATTTGCATTACAGCACTGCATGAGGCAGAGAACATGGAGTAATAATTTCGTAATGCTTCTTATTCGCGATCAAGGACGGATACTTCTTATACTTCTCAAAGGATACTTCATACTTCTTATATATTTCGAGGATTGAGTACTTCATATACTTCTTCAAGGATACTTCATACTTCTTATACTTCAAGGGTTGATAATTCTTATTTATTTCACAAAGCTTCGGAACTCCGCAAAAGAATAGAGGCAAGTACGTACTTTTTAAGTCCAGTATTCTTTCGCTCGTTCCTTCATCAACAAAGATCAAAGACTACTACAACAACGGATTTTTCTTAAAGATCGCTCTTCAAGCAATATTCAAGAAAAAAGAGGCAAAATGTAGGAGCAGAATCTCGCAACAACTATGTGCTAGCGAAATTGTGACTAATAAGAATTCGCGAAGACTTCGCAGAGTACTTAAAGAATGACGTAGCATATGACATCAGCATAATTCATGAGGAAAGTGTGAGTAACTTGCGAAATTATAGAGTGAACCTGCGAGAAGGTGACAAGAGCTTGCGAGAATATGAGTTGTATGTGAGCTGTCATCCACTATGTAAACACTATATAAAGAGGAGAGCAGGAGAGATAAAAGGGGGGGATAATTTTGGTAAGAGAGAGAGAGAGAGATTTTTAAGAGAGAGATTTATTTTCTTTATCATCTTCTTCCCCTAAAACTAGATCTAGAGCTCTACAAAATATCCATTAATGGAGTCCCAATGTAATCCAAATGTAATTTCAATAATCATAGTGAAGAACCCTAACCCCGTGGATGTAGATCACATTGATCGAACCAAGTAAATCTTGTGTCTTATTTTACAATTTTAGCACTTTAATCTTTATTTTGATTATGAAATAGATTTAGATCTATGAAATATTATAGGGGGTGTGTTGTAGGAAATCCTGCAACTACAGCAACAATACAAGGAGCAGAATTTTTACAAGTTGAAGACTATGTACAAGAGCGAAGATTATCAAGGATGAGAGTTCGAGAAGTTTATGATATCAAGACATACAAGTTGTGAAGAATCAAGCGGTAAAGTACTTACACCATGGCCATTTGTACTTATTTTATTTTTATTTTCAGTTTGTGTTTATTTCTCTTGTCTCAACAAAGAAAAAAAAAAGTAACAAAAAAAAAAGACAAGAGAAAACTTTGTTAGGTGCATTATTAGTTTTATTATTTTGTTTTCATTTTGTATTTGTTTTATTTTTATTGTCTCCTCTAAAAAAATAAAAAAAAAAAAAGACAAGAAAAATGTGTTGTATCATATTTTGGTTCGTTTTTAGTTTTGTTCTTTCAATAAAGCCAATGGAAAGAAGGAATATCAATAATGAAGTTTCAAGCAACAAGGAATTAGAGGAAAGAATCACATTGTCAAGATTCTATGAAGTTCAAGAGTTATCATCAAGAGTTGAAGACCGAAGACGAAGATGAAGACAAAGATTGAAGACCAAAGACGTTTTTATGGATGTTGTGAGAGTGGTGCTAGCTGCACGTCGAACGTCTAAGTATTAATCTTTATGGTTTCATATATTTCAACTTGTTATGGGATATGTGTGTTTGCGCGTCCGTGAACTATGATTGTCCCATACATGGTCAAAGTTAAGTCTTTCATATGTCATTATGCAAATATTGATAAAAGACTGAATGAACTTTTGACAAACAAAAGTTAAGCCTATTATGTCATTATGCAAATATTGATGGAAGATAGGATGAAGTTTTGTTTACAAAGATTAAGACTATTATATGTCTCTATGCAAATAGTGATGAAAGATTGAATGAATCTTTGTTTATTCCGCAGTATTGGCCTTCCCTGATCTACATCTTTGTGTAAATACTATGCGGCTCCGTAAGTTTTCTTATGTTGAGTATTTCCGATTAAATTAATCATGGGTTCTCTTGTGGTTAATTTAATTGAGTATTTTGGATACAAATTCATGGTTCATGTGATTTGTTAATGTCCAAAGAAATCATTTTTTTCTTGTGAAAGTAAGGTCGCTCTTGTTGTTCTTTCGGGAATGACATTTTATGGGGGAGAGTTCTTAATTGAACTTGTGCTTAATTGCCATATCTTTGTGGGGAGTACGGATGTGGAATATTATAGGGGTTATCTTGTATCTTTATAAACTCTTTGATGAATGCATTTAGCTTCGGCTATATGATTGCATCTAAACAAAGTTGATATGTGGTTCTGTTTTGGTCATGAAGTATCTCTATGAAAATTTCATTAGTATCCCACTAGTTTTCGTACCTTTGCCAATTTATATTGACAAAAAGGGGGAGAATTAATGTGTAGTTCACACTACAAATACATATGGTTTACAGATCATTATGTAAGGTGGAGTGGTTTTCATATGAGATGAAGTATTGACTAAGGGGGAGTGATACATATCACCATAGTATTGTTGTCAAAGTTGTGATACAATTGAACTTTGATGTTGTGTCATAATACTATGACACTGTATAACAATGATTGAGAGCTATTGTTTTCTCATTGTTATAGCTACGTATCTTCGACAACTATGATGCTGAGTTGAACACATTTAGAATCATTGGAGTACTTGGAAGTGACGAAGATTTCGAGTAATGTTGAAGAACCAAGGATATCAAGCATTTGGATGAGAAGCTATAAAGTTTATTTATTTTGTAATCCATATGTATTGATAGTTTTGTCAGTAAAATTGACAAAGGGGGGGATTGTTAGAGCACTGCTCGGTCGAACTCGCAAGCATTTCTATCTCAAGCTTGTTTTTCAAGTTTATTTTCCAAAACTATAAGTCTTGATTTCTAGTCTACTTATAGCTAAGTGTCGGATTAGGATAGTAAGTGTAGTTGAGCTTTAGACTTCACGGCGTTCATCGAATGAAGACGAAGAACTACTCAAGGGAACTTGTGGAACTACATCAACAAAAGGTATGTGGAGACTTGAACTCATCTATCACTCAAAATTCTATCTACTTTATCTCCTATTTGAGACAAAAAGTCGTATTGTTATATAGATTTCAATTATACACATTTGGTATTTCGAGCCAAGTTTATCTCGCTTATCCATTTCTCGAAATATGTGTTGGTAAGATTTCTCTTTAACCAAGTTCATCTTTTATTCTTAACGAAAGTCAAAAGATGACCATGTGAAAATCGCCTTGTAACATCTTACATGATTTGTGTGAGACAATCATTTGATGTAGATCAAAATATTTCGTATTGATCATTCGATCACTTGAAAATTGCTTTGAAGCTAATAGTTTGTGTGAGACAGCTATTGTCGTCTTCCAAGAATGTTTCAATGATTGAAATGAGGGTTTAGAACATGTAACCATGGTTGGATATAAACATAGTGTGTATTCACATTTGTGTAAAGTCCGAAACCGGGAACCATGGTATGCGTACACGTACGCGTACTGGTTGGTTGTTGGAAGTCCGGGAACTAAGTACGCGTACGCGTACTAGCAGAAGTTCAAGTTGTGTGAATTTATGCTGGAGTTTGGAAGTGTAAATTGGTATGCGTAACCGTACGCGTACTGGCGTAACCAAACTCAGTCTGTCTACTTATGTATGCATACCCGTTTGCATACTTAAGTAGGTTATGTTTTAAAATCGGTTTATTCATGAACTAATACATTTATATAATAAGGAATGTAATCTTTTGCAAACCGTGGCTATAATGTTCATAAAATGATTCGAGTGAATCAAAATCGATTTTGTTTCAATTGTGTCTTGTATACTTCTATGAGAATATAAACAATTGCACAACTCTCTAACTAGTTTCATTTGAGTCATTTGAACTAGTTATGATAAAGATGAATAAGGTTGATATGAAAGTGCTCCTATGGCTAACCATTGGTTAACTATTGTTGAACCAACTAAGTGTACACGTTTAGGTACAGTTACCTTTATCTAAATGATGGTACATTTCATTTGTGTATAACAAGCTAAGTTCGATCTAACGGTTGAAAGATATTAGCTTGAATCTAATTAGGTTTTCATCTAACGGTAAATAGTGAATGCTTTGTTAGCAAGGTAACATTGATTGCAAACCCTGATTTGGAGACTATATAAAGGAGAACTCTAGCAACTAGGAAACCTAATCCCCACACCTTACTCGATTTTGCTTAATTAATACTAGTAAGATCAAGCGATTGAATTCATGAAGTATTTCAGAAAATAGAATTCTCCTTTAACCTTAGGCCTAACCATTTTTCTAAAACCCTTTATATAGGGTAATACATAGTGGGTTAACGACTTGAAGACTTCATTGGGATTGACACTTCTTAACCCTCGGATTCCATGTCCAACTATTTTCGTCGTTTATTTTAGTTGCGGCGTGTTCCCGCGATCTTGCATTGCGATATTTTCTACATTTTTGTGATTGAGTACTATCTTCTTTAAGATTTTCTCGAGATTTATTCTCCGATAGGTAATATTGAAAAGTTGTCACAAACATCTTCGTCTCATCGTTTGTGATTCCATAATATTTTGTTTCGTTAATCGATTAAGATTATTGTGATTGATAACACTAGGCTGTTCTTCGGGAATATAAGTCCGGTTTATCAATTGGTTCATGTTCACCTTGATTTATCAAAAGACGGAACAAAACTCGTAGGTATATCTGTAGGAGACAGATTTATCTATTCAATAGACTTTTCTGTGTGAGACAGATTTGTTTATCAAGTCTTCGACTTTGGGTCGTAGCAACTCTTAGTTGTGGGTGAGATCATCTAAGGGAATCAAGAGCGCAGAATCCGGCGTGGTTCAAGAGGTGTAAGGAACGCAACTATACCTTGATCAGTGTGAGATTGGTTAGGGCTCAACTACATTCCAGTCTGAAGTTAACTGGTAGTAGGCTAGTTTCTGTAGCGGCTTAATACAGTGTGGTGTTCAAATCTGGACTAGGTCCCGGGATTTTTCTGCATTTGCGGTTTCTTCATTAACAAAATTTCTGGTATATGTGTTATTTCTTTTCCGCATTATATTTGTTTATATAATTAAAATATCACAGGTTCTGTGTAAGTTCAATCAATTAGATATAAATTGATTGACACTTGAACATTGGCCTTTGGTACCGTTCAAGTTATTTCTTATATTCAACCGGGCTCGCAAATTCCTATTTGTTTGATTGCAGATTGAATTGAGAAATTGAGATACAACTCTTGGATATATTTCCATTGATTGAGTCTGACTGTCTAGTTGATTCACTAGGAATTATATTGGAGTTAGTCCATACAGATTGTTAAGCGAAATATTGGGTGAGGTTGTTAGACCCCCGCTTTTTCATTCTTGAAACTTGGATTAAGCGTATGTAGAATGAGTTATTTTTGTAATTCATTTATCTCCATATATATAATAGAGTTTTGTCACTAAATTGACAAAGGGGGAGATTGTTAGAGAACTGCTCGGTTGAACCTACCAAGCGTTGGTATGTCAAGTTTGGTTGTTATATTTAGTTCCAAAACTCGATTCGCTTAATAAGTAAACTAGAGTCAAATTCGTTAGGTTAGACTAGAAACGATAGAAATATTGTGCTCCAGTTACTCACGAAGATCTGAAGATGGATTGAAGACGACAAAGACATTATCCTTCAGCTCGAGGTTAATAACTACAGACTTGACTTTTTCCATTTCTATCTTGTTTCTTTCAAGTCATGTATATTGAAAACATAACATGCTAAGCTGTATATAATACTCTAGTGGATAGATATGATCATAATAGTATGGTCATAGTATTAAGGAATGATATTATGAAGTATAACGCTTATCTTTTGAACTTTGTAGATATGACATCGACATAATCTTGTAATGTTGTTATGATTATGTGAATGGGTTATGGTGAAGATTTCATCCTATAAAACAATGTTTTACATTCGTTTAAAGGAAGTACATTCATGAACTTGTTTTATGAATCGAAAGGGAAATCGCTAGGCTTATTGGTACGGTTATTCATTGCAAATATTTGGATTACCAATATGTGTGAGATGGTAGAACCGATCGTAACTTTGTTATGTATCTTGGTATAACTAATCACAATGCCCGACTTATGATTTGGTATGACTAGTTTTCATTAATTAGTGTAACCGATCCTAAGTAATCACCATGAAATGGTATGATCGATTTTTGTAATTGGTGTGACCGATCACAAAGGCTTGTGTAATCGATCCTTGTAATTGGTGTAACCGATCCTAGTGATTGGTGTGACCAATCACAAGTAGATACCATATATAGGTGTAACCGATCCTACCTAATTATTTTTATGAGGTAGTAACCGATCCCTACCTGATTAATTTTATAAGGTAATTGGTGTAACCGTTCCTGGTAATTGATGTAACCGATCCTGGTAACTGATTTAACCGGTCCTGGTAACTTTTGTGACCGATCCTAGTGATTGGTGTAATCGATCCTACCTGATTATTTTTATTGTCCTACCTGATTATTTTTATAAGGTAGAACCGATTATCTTAAACTTCAAGATGATTGGTGTAACTCTTATCTTTTATTGTTCAAAGATATTCCTTATTACTCAAGGAGATCCCAGTCCAAAATAAATTAAGAATCTTTTAATTAATGTTGTTAGTTTTTTATGCTTTAATTACCAGCGATTAAATGCATATCTCTAGAGAATAAAAATTAGTAATGTGCATTTACTAATGAAAGATTTTCTATTGAGAGATTTCGGAAAATATTGGACAAAGCATTTCCTGGAATATGAAAACCGAATGGGCATTTATTGCATATATTGAGAATACTTTCGGTTTTGGAAATTCCTTGGTGTCCAAACATCCTTGGTCTATAAATACCTAAGTTTGCATTTCTAGAAAACTATCCTAAGAGCCAGGCAAACTTCATCTTTTTGTTGTTTCTGGTGGAGACGTCTATCCGGAGAGGTAAGTACCCTAATTAGGCGAAATCTCTTACGACCGCTCGTTTAAAGACTTCTGTGGGATCAAGAATCTCTACGAGTACCGTTGGTGGGAAACTAGATGATTGCATTGTTATTTTAGTTTTCGATTATCGATTTGATTGACTGACGGTTGTTGAATCTTTGATTGCCCCTAGTTTGTTTATTCTTGAGAACCTTCTCTTCTGATATAAGGCTCACTCAAACTAGATCAAAGATTTAACGTTTCTACGGATCTAAGTTTTTCTAGATCCGTAAGATAGATTCATTGATTTTCCATTGTTAACAGACTCCGTTATGTGCGACAAATCAATAAGGAATCAAGTTTGTTTTTGCAGGTTGTTACTTTGAAGATTAAATCGAAGATTGAAGACTTTAATTCTTGTGTTTTGATCTTGGTAACTTTCTGTGACTTGATTCTCAGGGGTTAAAAGGTTTTTTATTTTCGATAAACATAAGCCTTTTTAGATCAACAAGTTGTTTGTGATTTTATCATAAACCTTGTTATCAAGATTGATTATTTCGGTAATCATTGTCTTGTTTGATCTTGTAACCGAGGAGCTTCGGATCTGGTAACGGGTCTTAAAAGTAGAATATCGGTAATTGTGTTTTTATCATATATTTCGGTATTGTGATTATAAAGTGAGTTTGGTTACCAAACAATTTTGATCCTTTACTGTTTGGAATACGATCCAAAGGAATCTTGTCTTTCCAGTTGAAAGATTGGTAGAAGAAGTTATTGTGAACCATTAAGAAGATGTACTAGATTTATTCCTAAAGAGAACGTCTGTTCTGTTAGGATATCTAGTATCAAATATCTATTGAGAACTTCGGTTTCTGCTAGATATTATCAAAATACGAATAATGTTGAAGCTGAGTAACTAGGATTTTAGTTTAGTTGGTATTGTCTACACGAAGTAGCAGGTTTAATTTATGTAGCGTCTTAATTCATTGAGTATTCAAAACTGAACTAGGTCCCGGGGTTTTTCTACAAGATTGTAGTTTTCCTCGTTAACAAAATTCTGATGTGTGCTTTATTTTATTTCCACGTTATAATTGTGTTTATATTATAATTAAAGTAAATACACTTGTACGTTAACTAGGAACTTGATATTTATCCTATAAGGTTTCGGTTATACTATACCTATTATCAAGTGAACACTTTGTTGTAGTATTTTCTCGATTTCATATCCATAGACGATCACACAAAGTGTATTGGATTTCTCCACTTGACTTTGATATTCTCACATTGTTAGTCCAGTCCGAACTAACCCTATTTCAAGTGGACACCGTGTTGAAATATTCCTTGAGTGATTGTTGATCCAAGTGGTTTATACACGATAGAGATTGAATAGGTTGTGATCAAATAAAAAGATTGTGGTTTATTTGGGTACCCTCGTCTTTTCAAATCGAATCGCATGTTAACTTTAAAAATTTATAGCCAATTTTAACATACAATAATAGATAAATTTAATATTTAAATATAGCATATGCATTATATATATAAATCCAAAAATAACAAATGGTTAATATATTAACTCTTAGCAGTTGGAGATTCATAGCCAATTAAAAAAATTAATTAAATAAATCGGGTGTTTATGTAGGTGTGCACGCTATAAAGCAATGTTTGATTCATATATCTAATAGATTTGCACTAATTATCGCCATCAGATTAGCAGTCTAGTTCTAGTGGTTGAGTCTTCTGTTTAACATAAGTGGTCGAGGTTTCGAATCACTTTCCAGTGTTCTTCATTTTTTCTTTTTACTCAATAATACTTCAGAGAGAAAGCCCAAAATGAAAGGCCTAAATACAGAGTTGGGCCTTGTGTGTCACACACTCTGAACACCCTCAGGACCGGCTCTGAGCTGGATACGCATTCTCAATTCTATTGTGGAATGTAATGTAGAAGTACGAATCTATAATTATGATGTCGGGCCAGGAATTTATACGTATTTATAAACATATATAGAATAATTAGAATTCATCTAGGTGAAGCCCTAGCACATATATATATACTTATAAATATGTATATGATGTAGGTACAGAGACGATTTTACAAGTTTTTCCCTTGTCAAAAAACCATCATCAACAATTGGGAAGAGATAATATCTCCTAGATCTGATTCTATCTAAGTTTGAAAAGAGTAGGAAACAATTCATGAAGACGCATAAACATGGAGAGGAAAAGAATAATCCCATACCTTGGGTTAAAAAAAAAAACAATTGAGATTTCTTTGAGATACAAATGGCATGTTGGGTATATATAGGTTGTTAGAGACGCAGAAAAGAGGGTATTGAGGGTTTGAGATGGAACAGAGAGATTAAATTTATCTGCAGAGAAGTGCAGAGTCGTTTATTCACCAGCAGAGAAGAATAAGAAGAAAACGAAAAACAGATTGTTCAAGACAATTTTTCTTCTGTAACAGTCCATTTGCAACACTTATTTTGATGTGTAACACTTTCTCGTAACAATTGATCTGTAACGCCTATAGCGTTGATAATCCAATTTGTTAGAGCATGGCTCGGTTTAACCCACCAAGCGTTGGTATGTCAAGTTTGGTTGTCATATTTTAGTGAATCAAAACTCAAGTTAAGAGTCGCTTGATTATGTACTAGAGTTAAACTTCGTATAGGTTAGCTTGAAAGTATTAGGATATGAGACATTACAAGTATTGCGAAGACTTGAAGATGTGAAGAAGCAAGGAGCTACAACGACAACAATCATCCTTCCACTTGAGGTTAGTGATATTTGACTTGAACTGTTTCATTCCCTAACGTATCTTTCAAGTCGTGCATATTGAAAACATAACTGCGAAGCATATTTGAACTCTAGATAGACATAGTGTTACGGAATACAATACGAGGTTTATTGCTTAACCATTAAACTTTGTAGATAAGACATCGACATAATCATTTGAATGTTATTGTGATTATATATGGGTATGAGGTGAGGATTTCATCCTAGGGAACAATGTTTACATGTGTTCTAAGGAAGTAAGTTCATAAACTTGTTTGTGGACCGAAAAGGAAATTGTCAGGTGTTATTGGTTTTGTTATGCATTGCATATTTTATGAACAACCAATATGTGTGATAGAGTATAACCTCTCACAACTTGTTGTGTTCTTGGTAGAACTGTTCACAAAGGCCTGACTTATGTATTGGTATAACTTTTATTAGTAAAACCGATCTTAAGTAATAACCTGTGGTATGATCGGATTTTGTATGTCTGACCTTGTAAGGGAAAGGGAACCGATCCTTGTAAGGGGAAGGGAACCGATCCTAGTAAGGGGTGCAGTACATCAAAGGGAACCGATCCTTGTATGGGGTGCATCAAGGTTTATAGCAGAAAGGGGAACCGATCCTATGGACATGTGCAACATATATAAGTTAGATACCATATATATGTTAGGAACCGATCCTAGTACCTAGTCAACCGAACTTTTGGGAAGCTAGTGTGACTATGCACAGTACTCACATGGAGGTAGAACCGAAACTTGTTTTGGTAGAACCGTAAACCCATGATTGTGATTAAATGTTGGTTTGATCAATCACATAGTTCTTGAAATTCAGATGAACCAATTCTAAACTTGTTTGGAAGTGTGGCAAATCGGTTTCAAGGTTGTAAGTGTGAAAGAGAACTTACAAAGTTAAGATGTCGACAAACTTTGAACACGTGTTGTGAATGTTTATTTCCATAATTGTGCAAAGATATTCCTTAACGGCTAAGGGAAGAGAATCCCAGAAACATAAGTAAGTTAAGAAACCTTTAATTAAGGTTATTAATTTCATTTTATAGGGAAATTACAGAATTAGTAATGTGCATTTACTAATTAGATTTTCCGAGAGATTTCGATCGTTATTTTTGGACAGAGCATTTCCAGGAATTATGAAAACCGAATATGTGCTTTTATGAATATCTTGAGAATATTTTCGGTTTTGGAAATTCCTTGGTGTCCAAACTTCCTTGTCTATAAATACACGAAGTTTGCCTTTCTAGCAAATTAATCCTTCGTAACAACAAATTTACTCTTTTGTTGTTGTTATTGGTGTAGCCGCCTATTCGGAGAGGAGAGTAACCTAATTAGGCGAAATCTCTTACAACCGCTTAGTTTAAAGTCTTCTTTGGGATTGAGAAGCTCTAGCGCGACCCGTTGGTGGGAAACTAGATAATTGTGGCTTATCTTTGTTTTCGATTGATTTGATTGACTAACGGTGATTGAAATCTGATTGCACCTAGTTTGTTTATTCTTGAGAATCTTCTCTTCTGATATAAGATTCACTCAAACTAGTTCAGAGTTTCGAAAGGGATCTTTAGACTGTTGTTAGTTCTAAAGACGATCTTGTGATAATCCATTGTTAACAGACTCCGTTTTGTGCGTGATTGATCACAAGAGATTCAAGTGATTGTGTGCAGTTTTTTTATTGAAGATTTAAGAAGATTTGAAGACAAAGAAGATATTGAAGATCTGACTTGGGTTTTATAATCTTTGGTGTGCACAATACTTGTTTCGTTAAAAGAGGATTAATAATCGGTTTATCCTTATGGTAGATTGGATTGATTAATTTAGTAGATCGGCATCAATACGTTTACTTGTGATTAAAGGTATTGATTGGCTTAATCTTAAACGATTACCTTTGGGTGATTGAACATAAGATAGATCTAAGGACCCGACGAAGGAGTTTATGTTAAGATAAACACAAGAGCCTTTGTCCGACTCATATCACTTGGTTGAATAGAGTTGATACCAAACAGATTTGTTGTTCCTTTACTATTTGGAATACGAACCAAAGGAATTGTTCCAAGTACGTGACTTATTCACAAGTCGGAGGCGTGGGAATACAGACGGAACTAAGTGAACTATAGGGTTAGTTACTTGGTCTCAACTATACGAGGTTATGTGTAATTTTGTGTAGCGGCTTAATCCTGAGAGTATTCAATTCTGAACAAGGTCCAGGGGGGTTTCTGCATTTGCGGTTTCCTCGTTAACAGAATCTTGCTGTGTCATTTACTTTTATTTTCCGCATTATAATTGTTTTATTATAATTAAAGTAAATCACACAAACGTTAATTCCTATTTAATTGATAAGCAATCCTATTGTGTTTGGTTAAGTCCGAACCTTTGTATCAAGTAAACATACTTCGTTGTTGTATTGTCTCGATTTCGTATCCATAGACGATCACACGAAGTGTGAACCGATTAGTTATATTGTCTCGACTCAGTCCATAGACAATCACTTTCGGAGAAAGGACTTATAGGTAGGAAAAGTTTTAGCTTGAGGTATATTTGGGTACCCTCGCCTTTTCAATTGGTATCAGAGCAGGCAAACACGAAAAGATCTAACAATCTGTGTTTGGTGCTATCCAACCTATAAGAATTGAATCTAATGTTTGATTCAGTTAACGTTATGCAAGAGTATGAATACTCAAATGTTGAAGATGTTACCACTTCGTTAACTCATGATCCAGGAGTTACGAAAGCATCTATGTCTATCTCTGATGAAAGAGAAGAAGCTGATAAAGAGTTGGTAAAAATCCTAAAGCCTATACAGTCTATGTCTTCTAAAGTGCTCATTTTAAAGACAGAGTCAAATATTCTTAAACAAGAGATAAGACAAAAAGACATTCAACTGAACTGTCTAGCCAAAGAAAATAGATCTCGCTGTCAAACTAGAAGCTCTTGGTAAATCTCTTACAGATAAAGAGACACGTCCCATGATTCTGACTAATGATGTTGTTGTGATTTCTTCTGATGAGGAAACTAAAAGTCCTTGCTCGACTTTTACAGATTATGACAAAACCGGGTTGATCACATCTGAAACAGATCAAGATGATGGTAGTTTGCCTAACTACATCAAGTTAGAATAGGATGAGAAACCAGCTTCTAGATCTACTGATTATCAAACGAAATCTTGTCCAAAGGAAACTTTGAACCGATTCCGTGATGACTCTAAGGAATACAACTTTCAGTCACTTGACAGGAAACTTATACTTCTTCAACATACGGTGGTAAAAATTTTGAGAGAAGTTTCTTATCTTAAAAAACTGAAAGATTATTCCTCAGTAGAAAGACAGATTATACTACATCTCGATAAGATCAACTCAAAGGAGCCAGAGGAAAGATTTGATAATCGCTTCTGGAAAAAGGTTCCTCTGCACCCATATCGAAACAGTTCTGGTTTTGATGAGGAACGACTTCGGAAAAGGAAGGGAAAGGGCGAATCTCTGCCGAAAGAAATAATCAGGATTTTCCGATAGTTGTTTCAGATGATCACACTAATGTGAATAATAAGGAAGTCCTTATAATGAGAAAATCATATGAAAATCTCATTGAAAGAATTAAGAGAGATCTAGCTATCTCCGAGAATTCTCACATTAGTACATTTTCTCCACATGATCATATCTCTAGAGCTAGAAAAGATCATCATCTTGGGAGAAAATATTTTGGGCAGAAATTCCCTAAAAGAGACATGAACTATGTGTCTGATGTTCACTGTAAGCTGGAAAAAGCTTACTCCGATGCAACTTAGTTGTATCGAAATCGTGCACTGTCATCCCATACTGTGCTCTTAATATTGGATGAGAAAAGCACATATAAACAAGGAGCACATGATAAAGAAAGTTTTTTTTTTTTTGTAAAAAGGAGATATTGTTGGAATATCTTTCGATTCTATTCTTTAAGAAGAAGAGAAGTTCGAAAACATATTTGTATATATTTTCGAAAAACCCTGGTTCATAAAATCATCTCTTAAGATTATTGTCCTTTCTTGATAAAGATGTCTCATATAACTCACAGTCTTACAAGGAGTGATAGAAAGGAAGCACGAAAAGTAAGAAACTGTCACGGGTTTGTCCCATATCGAAGAATCAGGAAGATTGTCTCAAGAAGCGTGTCTGATAATAAATCTGATAGATCTTAAGAAGAAATTAGTCTCTTTGCGATCGATGTTTCAAAATCTACCAAGTGGTTCTCCACTGATGATATGCATGAAGATATGTATGGGTTTGATGAACTCATAAGAAGACTTTTCTCCTTGATGCAAGAACGAGATGGACTAAAAGAAAGTTTAGAGGAGGCAAAAAGTGATCTTGCTAACTTGAAGCTTCGGTTGGAAGATCTTATAAAATTTAAAGTGGTTGCGGACAAGTCTATTGAGACATGCTTTAGGAGTTTGAGCACTGAAGAGACCTCAGTGAATAACAAGATCACCACTATAGATTAAGTTATTTATTGTATTACTTAATCTAGTATAATAGACATCAATTTTTGATTTCTTTCATTGATTGTATTGGTATATTATGAATAAAATTATGTGATTGGTAATTTTTCTTGTGATAGTTTTTGGTTTACATATCATGTGCTTAATTGCTTTTACCTTATTGCTATGTATGTTTATGGGATGTTTGATTTCGGTTTTACTACCTTAATATTCGATCTCATATATTGTGAACCCTCATGGTTTGGGTGACTTTTTGATTTAGCGAGATTAAGTTCTAGCCCTTGTAGGTAGGCTTTATCGAAGGATTATGAGGGGTTCTGATAGAAACAATATGTGAAAAAGTCACAATATGTTGAATCGGTTTTGGTTTAGCATAAAAGCATATGTGTTTCGACGGTTTTCAACTTTTGCTTGCAATTGTTAAAACCGGTTTTCAACCTTTCTCTGGTAAAGGTTAAGGTGTGTTGTTATTCTTTTGTTCACTCATAAGGATGACAACGTGGTGATATTTCGATATCAATTCTCCCTGGACGAAGATGTAATCATATTGGAGAAGTGGATGCGAAATTTGAGGTAACAATCTTGTTAGTTAATTGTTTTCCTGTTTAAGAAAAGTCTGAGTTTATATTATATATATTTGTTGTTTTTTTCTTAACAAAATTTCGGTTCAATTGATATTTATTCCATGATGTGTGTGTGGATGTGTGTTTCAATTGGTTCCGGTTAAGAAAAACTATTGTTATCTTGCTTTATTGTGTGGTATCAATTGTTTAGGCTTACAAAATTTCGGTACAATTGATGTGTGTGTGTGATTCAATTGGTTCCGATTAAGAAAAACTATTATTATCTTGCTTTTGTATGGTATCAATAGTTTAGGCTTACAAAATTACGGTGCAATTTCGGTGCTTATAATGTCTATGTTGTTTCAATTGCTTCCGGTTGAGGTGAATAATTATGCAAGTTGATTTATTTTGGTTTGTATGAATTATTTATGTCTTAACGAAATAATATGTGTACGGAATGATTTGTTTAGTCCAATTCGATTCCGGATAAGATAAACAAAGTTAATTCTGATCTTAGTTAGACTTATCGAAGTGAGGTTTCGGTTATTCAAGTCTAATTGAATGCCTAAACACGAAATGCTAGTTAACTAACCTAGTATTTGTCTTGTTTAAAATTGAAAGGTCTAAGTTTATGGATAATTAGAACATGATGAGAAAAATGGAGTTTATCTTTATTTTGGCCTTATCGAATTAAGCGGTTGTTTTTGAACAATCGGTTTAGCAAAGGGACTAATATGCTTAGTTGTTTTGGGTTTGCTAAACTAAATTGGAAAAATTGTTTCGGATAATTGTTTCCTTGGTAACATATCAAAATAAGACTACTTGTAGTTTCGGTTTTGATATTGGTTATCAGAACATGATGTGTGGAACCCTCGTGCCTAACTCTACAGGTTTGCAAGTCTATTATGAGATTTGTAAGATTCTTTTCGTTTTGTCCTTTATTTTTTCGTTTATTTGTCATTTTTGTGACAAAAAGGGGGAGAAATATATGGAGTAAACATGTGATTCTGGCATTGATATTTATATTGATTGGCATCGCTAGGGAAAAGAACATTGGTACTTGAATGTTTTTATCTAACGAAAGAGTGAAAGCACAGACTAAGGGGGAGTAACATGTCATATGATTGGTATAACAAAGATGTGCGGATTGAATATCTACCTATCTTCCTTAGGGGGAGTAATAGCTTTGTTATTATAATGTCAACAGCGACATTTTCAAGGATTGAATGTAAGCAGTTTCACTGTGCTATTGAATCGGGAATCAGGCGGATTGTAATGAATTATTATAATTTGTTTATCCATATGATGTAAGAGTTTTGTCACTAAAATTGACAAATGGGGAGATTGTTAGAGCATGGCTTGGTGAACCCACCAAGCGTTGGTATGTCAAGTTTGGTTGTCATATTTTAGTGAATCAAAACTCATGTTAAGAGTCGCTTGATTATGTACTAGAGTTAAACTTCGTATAGGTTAGCTTGAAAGTATTAGGATATGAGACATTACAAGTATTGCGAAGACTTGAAGATGTGAAGAAGCAAGGAGCTACAACGACAACAATCATCCTTCCACTCGAGGTTAGTGATATTTGACTTGAACTGTTTCATTCCCTAACGTATCTTTCAAGTCGTACATATTGAAAACATAACTGCGAAGCATATTTGAACTCTAGATAGACATAGTATTAAGGAATACAATACGAGGTTTATTGCTTAACCATTAAACTTTGTAGATAAGACATCGCCATAATCATTTGAATGCTATTGTGATTATGTATCGTTATGAGGTGAGGATTTCATCCTAGGGAACAATGTTTACATGTGTTCTAAGGAAGTAAGTTCATAAACTTGTTTGTGGACCGAAAAGGAAATTACCAGGTGTTATTGGTTTTGTTATTCATTGCATATCTTATGAACAACCAATATGTGTGATAGAGTATAACCGCTCACAACTTGTTGTGTTCTTGGTAGAACTGTTCACAAAGGCCTGACTTATGTATTGGTATAACTTTTATTAGTAAAAACGATCTTAAGTAATCACCTGTGGTATGATCGGATTTTGTATGTCTGACCTTGTAAGGGAAAGGGAACCGATCCTTGTAAGGGAAAGGGAACCGATCCTTGTAAGGGAACGGATCCTAGTAAGGGGTGCAGTACATCAAAGGGAACCGATCCTTGTATGGGGTGCATCAAGGTTTATAGCAGAAAGGGGAACCGATTCTATGGACATGTGCAACACATATAAGTTAGATACCATATACATGTGAGGAACCGATCCTAGTACCTAGTCAACCGAAATTTTGGGAAGCTAGTGTGACTATGCACAGTAGTCACATAGAGGTAGAACCGAAACTTGTTTTGGTAGAACCGTAAACCCATGATTGTGATTGAATGTTGGTTTGATCAATCACATAGTTCTTGAAAGTCAGATGAACCAATTCTAAACTTGTTTGGAAGTGTGGCAAATCGGTTTCAAGGTTGTAAGTGTGAAAGAGAACTTACAAAGTTAAGATGTCGACAAACTTTGAACACGTGTTGTGAATGTTTATTTCTATAATTGTTCAAGGATATTCCTTAACGGCTAAGGGAAGAGAATCCCAGGATCGAAACATAAGTAAGTTAAGAATCCTTTAATTAAGGTTATTAATTTCATTTTATAGGGAAATTACAGAATTAGTAATGTGTATTTACTAATTAGATTTTCCGAGAGATTTCGATCGTTATTTTTGGACAGAGCATTTCCAGGAATTATGAAAACCGAATCTGTTCTTTTATGAATAACTTGAGAATATTTTCGGTTTTGGAAATTCCTTGGTGTCCAAACTTCCTTGTCTATAAATACACGAAGTTTGCCTTTCTAGCAAACTAATCCTTCGTAACAACAGATTTACTCTTTTGTTGTTGTTATTGGTGTATCCGCCTATTAGGAGAGGAGAGTAACCTGATTAGGCGAAATCTCTTATGGCCGCTCAGTTTAAAGTCTTCTTTGGGAATGAGAAGCTCTAGCGCGATCCGTTGGTGGGAAACTAGATAATTGCGGTTTATCTTTGTTTTCGATTGATTTGATTGACTAACGGTGGTTGAAATCTGATTGCACGTAGTTTGTTTATTCTTGAGAATCTTCTCTTCTGATATAAGATTCACTCAAACTAGTTCAGAGTTTCGACATGGATCTTTAGACTGTTGTTAGTTCTAAAGATGATCTTGTGATAATCCATTGTTAATGAGACTCCGTTACGTGCGTGATTGATCACAAGAGATTCAAGTGATTGTGTGCGAGTTTTTATTGAAGATTTAAGAAGATTTGAAGACAAAGAAGATATTGAAGATCTGACTTGGGTTTTATAATCTTTGGTGTGCACAATACTTGTTTCGGTAAAAGGGGATCCAATTAATAATCGGTTTATCCTTGTGGTAGATTGGATTTATTAATTGAGTACACCGGCATCAATACGTTTCCTTGTGATTAAAGGTATTGATTTGCTTAATCTTAAACAATTACCTTAAGGTGATTGAACATAAGATAGACCTAAGGACCCGACGAAGGAGTTTATATTAAGATAAACAGAAGAGCCTTTGTCCGACTCATATCACTTGGTTGAATAGAGTTGATACCAAACAGATTTGTTGTTCCTTTACTGTTTGGAATACGAACCAAAGGAATTGTTCCAAGTACGTGACTTATTCACAAGTCGGAGGCGTGGGAATACAGATGGAACTAAGTGAACTATAGGGTTAGTTACTTGGTCTCAACTATACGAAGTTAGGTGTAATTTTGTGTAGCGGCTTAATCCTGAGAGTATTCAATTCTGGACAAGGTCCCGGGGTTTTTCTGCATTTGCATTTCCTCGTTAACAAAATCTTGCTGTGTCATTTACTTTTATTTTCTGCATTATAATTGTTTTATTATAATTAAAGTACATCACACAAACGTTGATTCCTATTTACTTGATAAGAAATCCTATTGTGTTTGGTTAAGTCCGAACCTTTGTATCAAGACTGAACCTATTGTGTTTGTTAACAACATCATACTTCGTTGTTGTATTGTCTCGATCTCGTATCCATAGACGATCACACGATGTGTGAACCGATTAGTTGTATTGTCTCGACTCAGTCCATAGACAATCACTTTCGGAGAAAGGACTTATAGGTAGGAAAAGTTTTAGCTTGAGGTATATTTGGGTACCCTCGCCTTTTCACTCTCCATCTTCTTGTAACACTTGTGAGCATGATCCACTATATTGAGCAAGTGATTACTACGAGGAGCTAGATCACATTGCTGAGGTGACAGAGGAAACAATTTTTCCAATAATTATGTGGTAATATCTTTTTAATTAATTTCCACAATTTTTTTTTATGATTATTTGCATTGAATCAAAACTGAAATAATGATTTTTATTAACTAATTGCGTTTTTACTTGATGGTGCATGCTTAATTTAGGGCTCTTGATGCTCCATGCTTGCGATTAACACATAATATTTCGAAAATCTAATATTGGCAATACTTCAGAATCAATTGAATGTACAAATTGCATGATAATTATTATTATTGAATCACATAAAAATTAGTAAATAGCGGAATCTTAGCCTCGGTATTCTTTTAATCTTGATATCATCTTTGTCTGAGTTTTCTATTTTTAGTGTTAGAATTTAAGTCTGAAATCAACCTTCACAAATCTGAGTAACGAATATTTTTATCACTTTCGACTATTACATCACCTAACCGCATAGTATTCCCCAAAAATTGAGAGCAGTCTCCAAAAAAATTCTTCAGGTTTATTAAGGACATGGACACTAGGGATGTGCAACGGACGGACAGATGCATATTAGGGGTCACCCGCGTCCAATCCGTCAAAGTTGCGGATTTGGGAAATCCAACCGTGTCCAGCCCAATCACCCGCGGATTTGACATCCGCGGATCAGTGGATGATACGGGCCGGATGCGGATTAACCGCGGATTTAGTCCAAAAAAGAAAAGAAGAGTAAAACAAAACCTAATTTTATAGTAAGAAAACCTAACTTCAGTAAGAACGATATATATGGTGGGATATTGTGAGTAATTGCTGTGGTAGGTAATCATCAAAGTAATGAGATGTGTATCTGTTTGGCATACTAACTCATTTATGTGATTGTGATGAAAAGTTTTATTTTTTTACTGTAGCAGGATTTTCCTGGTCAGGATGGTAATGGAGGTCCCTTATACATCGAGAGTGGTTGCTTTCTCAGAAGAGAAACACTTTTGGGAAAAGAGAATAACAAAGTATCTAAGACAGATCAATGGGAAACAGTCTCGGGAGGGTTTACAAGAGATATACCCACAAAACCTTTACACTCTAGACCCTAACTATCTATGCAGAACCTTGGAAGGCACTAAAAATCTCCTTGGTTGGCATACCTATTGACTACATGGAGGAAGTACCCCGATGCGAAATTCCAATTGTTGTACACGAGTTTGCACTCAAGCATACTAAAATTCATATATAAGTCACAGAGCTCTACTCAGATAGTCACACTATGGACATCAATACCCGGAGTCAAAACTAATCACATGGATAGATCAAGAAGATGGATATAGAGAAAAACATAGATGGTTTTGATGTTTACTAAGTGATCAATGTTTCCCATATCTGTCTGAAGGCCTCCGCCAAAATGAACCTATCCTAATGGACTGAGACACCGGTCTGACTAATATCAACACACTGGCATATACAAGGGAACCAAAGGGTCGAAAATCCTAACTCTAGGTCAACACAACTGGCATATACAAGGGTTCCAGTGGTCGACTTTATTGAATTTATTCCGGTTGGTCAGATGGTCCGGTCTCAATTTCTTTTTTTTTTTTTTTTTTTTTTTTTTTTTCACTTCACTTTTTTTTTTTTTTTTTTGGTATCTCAATCACTCTATTTCACCCTAGCATTGGTAACAACTTGAATCGTGGGACCCACCTAATCACTTAGAGAAACATAGTTTAAAAACAAAACAAAATAAAAACAGAAGTGAAAAGGACTCAACGAGATTGGTGAAACTATCATGTTATTTCTAACACCTGAGCTCTGTGCTTTTATGAATAGACTCTTTGGATGTTGCCATCTAATCAGATTGGTTCCTCAACTCCTACAACCAAAATGCTTCCATCCACTTAGATTGGTTAGTGCCATCCTTAGTAAACATAAATATCTAGGCTCTGGAGTTTATTTATCGCAACTAACAGTTTCTCCCATACCCCCAAACTTAAATCTAACATTGTCCTCAATGTTCTAAAGATAAAATTAAAAGCATGAGCAAGGAGAAACTGTTACCATTTGAAGCAAAGAGATAAGGAAAGATATTACCGTGTCGCATGAATGTTGGGTTACCTCCCAAGAAGTGCTAAGTTTAACGTCTTCAGCCAGACTAAGAAAGGATTAGTCACCTCATAAAATCATAAAGTAATAGCCGAAATATATGTGGGTCATCAAAACCAAATAGAGCTATCACATGTAAAAGGAATCGCAACATGCCTTAAAATAAACAAATAAAGCACACCCTTGTCTAGTTTCCTCGCTAAGACAACTATATCTAGTCGTGGTTCAGTTCAAAGCTCTATAACCGGGTCGAGATAAAATATTTTCATGGGTTGTATTTCCTGAGCTAAGATCCTGTTTGTGTTTTAAAGTCCAGCAAAAACTCAAATAAGAACTTAGAAGCACATAATAATAACCTCGAATAATTGCGATCCTTAAATTGAATCGTTTTGACTCACACAATTGACCACGATGAAACCGCGGTCAATCTTAAGCAAATGTGTCGATACTAATTTCCTAAAGTACTTAGGTTTAGTCTCAAAACTAAATAATTGACACATCTCGAAACTTATACGTTCCCACAATTGGTTGAAAAATATTTGGTGGGAACACAAAATCAATCTTGGTATCATAGCCTGGGTAAACCACATCAACCAGAGGATGGGTTTCTAACAACCGAACTTCTTCCCGGACATTATTAGGTTCGAGAACTAGTATGAAGGCAACTGGCTCAATGGTTAAGGCACATATATCAAGTCCCAAGTGAGGGATCTCTATAAGAGCTAAAGGTAAAGCACGGGGAGAATGATAATCACCCCCAAACTTAGAGTTTTGGGTGTCTCTAGATAGACTATCTACAATTTCCCTAATTTCTAGATCATCGGAATCCTGAAAATGGTCAATTGCTTCTTCTAAGTTATAATCGGAAGGTGCATCCTCACTCATCATATTTGAAAGCTCTACGAGTTCATCTTCTAAGACTAATGTTTCTAAACCGTTAGACTCTAAAACAATGTTCTCAGAAGAAACTCGTTCCTCTAAACCATAATCGGCTTTGTAATCATAAGGAAATACTACATCGTCTAAAACTGTGGTATCTCTAGTCAAAATGTCAAATCCTCGTCCTTTTGAATAGGTGAATAATTATTAAAATTATTTGAATTTGAACTAGAAATATTATCATTGTAAAGCTCAATTGGAGTAACAAATTCCTGATCACTATGCCTACTTATTTCAAATTCTTCATCAACACTATCCTCATCATAATCATCATTGTAATAACATGAAAATGGTTGAACCTCATCTAAAGTAGTGTTACCAATTCTAACCTCGTCATCTTGATTATGCAAATAACTATCCTCATTTTCAAAGGTACTATTGGAAACACTATATTGGAAATTAAAACTATCTTGAGCATTTCTTTCCCGGGCCTCTAACAAAGATTTTCCGAGTCGACTCACATGACTTCCCGATTTTATCTAGAAAGAAGGTTCACACGTTGCATTACTTTCGTCCATAACTAAGTTATTCATCTCGGCTTAACCACGTGTCGACTTAAGTATGTTTTGTCTTTGACTCACCTAACTTTACGTGCGAGACTTCTAGTAGAGAGGAATTTTGCTCGTATGACCGGTGGGTGTATGGATAGTAATTGGGCTCATCATGGTATGAGCCATAACCTTGAAAAGGCTGATGTTCCCAATCACTATTCACATTATGGTCAAAGTAGTAACGTCCATTTTGAAACTCAGTCGGATATTCGTTGTAATCGCTATTGTTATACCAAATCGACATTCTATTCGGCAGGGATGTGAGTTGTCACACAAAATAAAACCCACCGACAGGGGGATTCGTGGGTGGATAGAGTCTTACCTCCCGTACTGCACGGGCGATGAACCGTTGAAGTCGACTGTGCCACCGACTCCGATGTCGTGTACGAACTCCGGGGCCGAGACAAAGATCGTGAATCGTCCCTCCTTCCCCGCAAACAGATTTTATATTTAATTTTTAACCCTTCCTTAGGGTTTTAAAATAATGTCCAGTCCAAAAGAAAAATAAAGTCCAAAAAGTGTCCAAAAATAAAAAGAAAAATTACAAAAATACAACCCTATTTACAGTTTCTAAAAATAAAACAAAATAACTATATACAAAATCTTCTTCTTCACTCCTTGGACTCCTCTTTTCTTTCCTTCTTTGGCGATGCTTTCCTTTTATAGCACTTTTGTTTCCTTGTAGCTTCGCTCCAAATCTGAAAAGAATCGAAAAAATACCAAAGGCGTAAAAGAGAACAAAAATAATAAAATAAAAACCTAAAACAAATCTAAATACAAGTCCGCGTCGGCGGCGCCAAAAATTGATGTTATTTTAATTTTGTAGTAAAGTGGTAGTAAGATGTCGTTCCTCTCAGACTTGTAAAGACTCGATTTAAGAAAATACTAAAAACAAAGAAAATATGTACACAAGATTGTCACAAAATATCGAGAGAACTGAGACTCAGGATTTCACCAATTCATATATTCATGTGGTTCAACTATTAATTCTAGACAATTATAGCTTACAAGATATTGACTCTTTCTTTGCCAAAAATAGATTTTATAAAGTATTAGATGTAAATCATAAGCATGATGCATCAAAAGTTCTTAGACTAAGCATACACCATCGTACAAAATCACAATAATCAAGAAAAATCATAAATCGATTTAGAATAGTGCAAAAGTCATAAAAGAATTAATTAGAATTACCACATGCGTAAAGAATGGCTTCCTCCATTTTCCCAAAGGTTGGGGTTTAGCTCCTCATATTATTCACGTGCTCAAAATAGGTGTTCATAGCTCAAATAGGTGAAAACAAGAGAAAACTAATGACTCAGACAGTTTGCAACGTCAGATAAGCGTTACAAGCAACCGTTACAACACTCGTTACGTAAACGATATAGGTAAACCGTCGTAGAAAATAAGATCGCCCGATTTAGATAGCTTCCTCTGCCGTGATATTACGTTATTGTTTCGCGATCGTCTTTGTCGATTCAATGTTCTTCGTCCCTTTTTCTTTCAGCAGCCAGCAGAGAACTTCTTCCGCAATTATTGTTCTTCGCTCCCGAGCCCTCTCGTTGGCTCTCCCAACTTCTCCCAAAGTCTCGACCACCCCCACCGGCTTCTACCAATTCCTATTTATAGATAATGTGTACCTTATGAATCTAAGTTAATTCCTTCTTTCTCTCCACTCTTCCTTCCGTGCAAGTCACGGATTTTTTCTTTCACGCGGCTTCGTGATATCATCCAACGTCCCTCAACTCATCCGTGATAGAATAAATCTCACGTAATATATTTCCTTCAATGAAACTCAATCCACTTTCCAAAAATATACAACCAAATACCCGATATCTTTTCTCCTTCCCTGTCTTATCAAATCATGCTCGAAATCCTCTTTTCTTCCATTCTCAAACACGTAGCATCCCCGGTTTATCGTAACAGATATATCCAAATCAACTCCCATGAAAATCGACACCGTAAACCTACAAAATCTCGCCTCGGAAATCTTCGCAGCTAGCCGAGATTACATTTTCCCGCCAAATTTGGTGTTTGAACGTGGAGAGGACAAGTCGCCCCCTAACCTGATGTCGGGTGCCTTTAACAGCTGGGTGCCCTGGAGTATAAATAACAATTAGGGTTCCCCTTATCAATGGTGTACCCCTTAGTAATTGAAGTGCCCCTTATCCAAATGAGGGGTCCGAATAGTAATTTTCTCCCACGAGCGCAAATACCACTTTTCGAGCCAATTTTCCCGCAAAAGCTTATTTCTCCAAAAACACCTACAAAGACATAAAAAGCCATAATAAATACAAAATCGAGTACTAACATTACAGAGAATTGAGACTAAAATAGACACATAAATGCGTCTATCAGAAACCGATGATATCCTAGGAGGAAAATACTCAATGGGGAAATAAGGTTCGTTGTGTGTGTGTGAATGCGTTGTTGAATCCTCATATCTTCATGGGATTGAAGTATGGTTGTCCAGTCGAAGATGTACTGACAGGATTATCCTCTCTACGGTGCGGGTGAATCTGCGGATTTCAAAGTCCAACCGCAACCAAACCGCTAAAAGTACGGATTTGAGAATCCCATCCGTGTTCGGCCCATAAATCTTGCGGATTGGGTTTCATCTGCAATTTTGCGGACGGATATGGGTGAAATCCGAAGTTCCGGACTTTTTTGCTCACCCCTAAGATTGGACACACATTTAGGATCACATGAAGCATTTGGGTCTCTTAGAAAATTATGGATATGAGGCCCATCAAGGACCACAAAGAGACTTTTTAATATTTTAAGAATCCTAATTTGGGGCATACATGATAATTTTGGGGCATACAGAATTATGATGCCATCCAATGCAAACTGCTAAGGGGTGTCCTAGTGATGTTAAAGTTACTGTAATACCCTCGTATAGTTTAAATTACATTACTACCCTTCCACTTAATTAAATTCTAATCCTAAAACTTTCCCACTAATTAACCCATCCCCTAATTAACTACCCTCCCACTAATTAACCATTACCCACTAATTAACTCACTCATTAATCCTAAAACGGTTACTTAAACAAAACAAAAAAATTAAAAGTTTTAAAAACCAAAAACCCTTCTCTCTCCCTCTTTTTCTCATCTTCTTCTCCAAAATTTCTGAAATTTTCTGAAAATTTGTTCGATTAACAGACTCGATTAAACACATACATGCACCTCGTGTTAAGCGGTGTCGAATCCTGGTGTTGCTTCTGTAGCATCTCAATCTAGGCTTTTTGGAAAAGATGCAGATGAAGTGGATAGTGGATCGATTGGTGTTGGAGAGGGAGAAATAGAGGCTGATTCTTTAAAATTGCACATAGAAAGGTATTTCCCACAAACCCATTGTTTATTTTTGCGTATTTCGTTGATTTATGACATGTAATCGATGATTCGTCTAGGTTTTTGTTAGTTTCAGGGTAGTGTTCTAATTTGAAATGTCGCATTAGAACTTATTTTTTTTTATACAGACGAAGAACAGTTCGGCTTAAAATGTGTTATATTTTGAATATCGTATGAGCCGAATCAATGAGTTCGTCACAGAAAATTTTGTATGATAACCAGCTGAACTTGAATACCATTGTTATATTTTGAATATCGAATGAGCCGAACCTGAGTGTTCGGCTTATAATTGTTTTTTATGCTAATCAGCCGAACTTGGATACGATTACTTAATAATCCATCTTTCATTGTTCGGCACATTGTTCGGCTCACTCGATAAATATCGAATGTGCCGAACTTGACTCTGTGTATGGCTAATAGCATCCTATAAACTTGTTCATATATATGTGACTTATCACATTGTTTAGTAGAGTCATATTTATTTATTTTGGAAAATTAATTAAGGTGTATCATTTTTTTAGCACCCATTCGGGAAAATTCAAAGAGAAGATTAAAAGGAAAACAATGGAAGTGACTACTTCTAATTCAAAAAATCTCAAACCTCGAGGTGGTGGCACCAAAAACTTGCATGCAGGGCGGATGTTTGCCGGTAGAACAAGAGGATGATAATGATGAAAATAAGGATGTAGTATGAGGTTATGATGAAGATTGTGGTGGAGGGGGAGGAGGGGATGATGAATAGGGTGGTGATCGTGAACCTCTAACTTGATTTTTCTTCTCAAAATTGATGCATGTCGTTTTAGAGCTTTGGATGTATTTTTTATGATGTGGAAGATAATATGAATGATAAAATGTGGTGTAAAGAGATAATAAAAATTGAAAGATCTCTTCTTAAGGATTTTCTTATATAGAGCTCTCAAAGTTAGGCTTTAGAATCCTTCCTAAACCGTTTCTCCTTGAAATAAAAGTCCATTTTGCGTCCAAACATGTCCTGCATCAAAGTGTCGAGTTCGGCTAATACCTTGCCAACCTTTCCGGCCGAACCTAACAAGTGAAATTTACCTCAGGTGGTTGTCAGGTTCGGCTGACTCGATTAGATTACTTTTAAGCCGAACTTATCTCTGTAAACACTTCGAAAATCTTGATTTTTAGGCTCGTGATGATGAGTTATCAGCCGAACTTATCTCTGTACACTCAAGTTTTTAAATTTTATTTTGGCCATAACTTCTTCGTCCGATGTCGGAATGACCTCATTCTTTTTGCGTTGTTTTCGTATTTTCATTATCTTAAAGATGACGATAATATCTCATTGATTTGAATGAGTTTAATTTGGACCTTAATGTTCTCCATTGGTAGACTTCACTATCGTTTGGGGTTAGGTTCGGCTCATTCGCAATACTATTTGAAAGCCGATCTTTCAAGTTCGGCTCATTCGTGTTTGAATTGAAAAGCCGAACTACTTGTCATATATGCGTTCGGCTTATTGGGGACTAAAATTATAAGCCGAACTGTTCTTATTTATCAAGGTTCGGCATACAAATTATCTCTATGAAGCACGGATACTGATACGGGGATACGGATACGGGGATACTGATATGAGGATTCGTCAATTTTCCAAAAATGGGGATACGGGATACGTGTATTAATTAAAAAATATTTAATGAATAATGAATAAGAATGTTAGGGTTAGACATTTATATACTGCTTTTATAGAATAATTTGTGATAAATACGAATATATTACATATCTAAAAATATTTAACATATTATATAAATATTTGGCAATATATTATATACATATATATATATCTTATACTATCACAAGTGTCCCCTCTAGAGTATCCGAGAAGTATCCCAAAAGTATCCCCTACCCTTTTCGTAATTAATAAAAAGGGACACTTTAAATGGGGTGTCCGATACGTATCCCCAAGTGTCCCCATGTGTCCGACACTGATACGGCGTCCGACACGGATACGTCACCGGTTTTGAGGTGTCCGTGCTTCATAGAATTATCTGCTGAATCTAACTCTGTTGCGCCGAACTACATACAAAAATCAAAACTTTTGGTGAATTCAAGCTACAAAACGGACATTAAACAACGTCTACAACCATACCTATGTATTATTAGCATTGGGTTCCTCATCCATGTACTCATCTTTGGGATTTGGCTCCAAAAAGTCATCATCTTGAGCTTGAGAAAAAAGTTGAGTTTGAGATTGAGTTTGAGTAAATTCATTTTCATAATCCAACAAATAAGCCATCTCCGGATCTCCATCGTAATTGATATGTATTTTCTTGGGTTTACGTGATGAAGATTCACCTTTCTCATTTGAATTTGGATCACACATCTATCAACAATCACAAAAATCTAAAAGAAAAAAAAAGTTTTCTTTTTTCTACTTCCTCCTCTTCTTCTTCTTCTTTTTTCTACTCACTCACTCACTCTATTTAAAAAGAAAATTATTATCCTAAATTAAACTCTAATCCTAATTCCAATCATTAACAATCATTTAAGTTAACACTAATTAACCAATAATCATTCAGGGGTATTTTTGCAATTATGAAAATAAGTTGGATAAGGGATACCCTAGAAATATTATTTCCAACGTGATTTTTGTCTTATTATGTATGCCCCAAAATTTTATTGTATGCCCCAAATGATGGTTCTATTTTAATTTTTACATCCGTTCATCAGCTAAACATTACATATGTGGGCCTTTATTGCGTTGGTGTAAGAGCTAAACAGGTGCAGGATGCATATTTTTGACAGTGATGCTACGCTGACTGCGGGATTCAACGGCCAAAAATCCCGTGTGAGAGAGCCCCTGGGACCCGCTGGAGTTAGGAGGGGTGGGCATATGGGTTCCTACAAAAAGGTGTGAGGCGCGGGATTTTTGGCGGTTGAATCCCGCCGTAGACTAAGCATTATTGTATTTTTGAGGATGGTGCAGTGTATGGTTATATTTTAGAATTTTTCTTTTTGATCGATATAGAATATTGCGCATACGAGTTTCAAAGTCAAATCACCGGTATCTTCGTGCAATGACTTTACCGCTGTATTTTAGAATTGGCGGGAGAAATAATCTACAAAAACCATTCGCAAGGAGAAACAGTAAATAAAATCTGAATATCTTATACATTGGAAGGTTTATATGCATCCCAACTGGCAACTGGGTTGTAACTTGATTATTTCCCTACCATTTTTATACGTTATGGGGTAGTACTTCGCTAAGAACACATGTCAACTGACGCCGATCAATAATCAATTACTAAACATCACAAACATACCATGACCTTTACTCTCTGCAGAAAGAAAAGTTGGATAGTAAGTAAAATTCACAAAATTGGTCAATTAACCCAATAACGACAATTCCTGGGTGAAAAAGAGATGTCCAATTTGATACTGTTTAAATGAACGAGAATGTAAAAATATTCAAGATGTAAACAGTTTCATCCTACCCATTTTTAGATACTTTTTCTTATTTTTAATTTACATCAGTATGCATCCAATTTCACCCTCGCTATTTTTAAAGTTTAAGCCAGGATGAATCCAGATTCATTCTTGCTATTTTTTTGATGTCCATTTCACTCATACTAATTTTTACTATTCCATTAGAACCATGTTTTAAAAATATTTGGACAATTTACCCATTTTCCAATTTCAATTTCTCACTGGCCACAGTAAAGCATTATTGCGTGCACTGGTGCACATAAGAATATTCGGCCTTCAAATGAATCTGCCAAAAGCGTTTTCGTTATCAAGAGAACTAACAATTGGTAATAACATGAATTATGATTTTTATCTTATGAAATTATTGTAAACCAGCGACCGGTTTCTCTTTTGCCGGAGCAATTCAAACAACAAACAAAACCAAAAAGGGAAGAACTTAGAAACAACAAATGGGCCTAATCAACCGCATCATTATTGGGCTTTTCATATAGTGGTTCCTCAGTTGAACATTACAAAAAGTGCGCCTTTACTGCGTTGCGTTGGTGTTGGAGGTAAACGGATGTTCCATTTTGCGCTTCTCATTTTCTTCACATAGGATTTACTTGGTCTGATTCGAGTAACACAACTTACGGACACATGTAAGTGCGATCTTTGATCGACAGCTATTAACAATTTTTTATAGTGTCTATGATTGCTGACAGCTTCTAACTTAAACTCATTTCCATCCATAATTTTTTAAAAAAGAGGGAACCATATATTCTATTAACTCGTCAAGTTGAAACTTCGTAATAAATTGACCCGCTGACATCGTTCTCTCGAACTGACCGTACAATGAAATGTCCAAGTGAATAGCGATAACCTCTTTGGGTTCTCCATACAACACAAGCTAGGAGACACAAAACCTTGACAAAAAAGAGAATCTGATTTTATAGATGGTTTATGTTATCCAACTTGTGCATACCAACTTCTATCTAGATTAGGATTGTTTTTATTGATGCCCTTTATTATTCTCTATCAAAGATTAAGAACTTACAATATGCAAGAATCCAACAAGAAAGGTCCATACAAAAGCATTTAGAAATAGTTGGCCGTTAAGCTGTACACATGAAAGCTTATTCTGTCTTATTATTTGGAGATTTCCTATGAAGCTTCGTTTAATTTAGTGTTAAAGTCTTGACTCGTTTTATTAATTAAGAGGCAAAATTGGAGTTAAGTTGTTTGTTTAGTTAGGCTAAAAATGACAAGAGTGGTATTGATTCCAAAAAAACCCTCAAAACTCCTCTAATGTTGTTTTATCTAGTGTATTTTGTGATGTTTGTGGGCTTTCAACTTTCTCTCTTGTTTTGTTCTCATTTAGTAGTTAAGATAGGCCAAAAGGGACAAGTACAGGTATCAATTTTTCATTAGATTCCCTTTTGAACTTTTGTAGCTGTTTAAGTCGATAACAGACAACGTTAAGATTCTGTAACGAGTGTTCACGTAGCATTTCAATCATGCTCGGAATAACATATCTTAAGCCAAAATTGGTTCTTAAAAACACATACTACCATATTGCCAAACGGTCGGACAAACAATCATCATTAAAGGCCGGTAATCATTTGATAACTTCTTGAAGTCTACTAAAATCTGCATTGGAAGATCTTGGCAATAACTTCACTCATTAAAAGTAATTCACTTCTCTCTCGAGAACCATGCATCCGCATTGTAATCACATTTTGAAAAGACTCGCCTCAACTTGGTCAGTTGGCTCTGTTTTGTATTGAAAATAGTGGGATATTTTGGAAAGGTGTGAAATCCAACTCATCTCCACCATGGCATACCACTGAAAGCTCTCTTGAACCTTGGGTTTATTGGGTGTCTTCTGTACAATTTTGTACTTTTTCCACAAAATATTACTTGCACAACGTACCTACTAAATCGATAGGTTTTGACCAAAGTGGTACATAGGTCTACTTTATATAAACTAAAGAAAGATAATTTCGAAGACTTTGTGACTTCGACTGACACACGTGGACTTCTAAATTTGAATTTTGGAAAAGAAGCATTGTTCTTCTTTTCATAAAGTTTTTGGCTTCGACCAAACAATACCAAGCTCAAATTTTAACTGTTTTTAGATTTCTGTGATTCTTCTCTGCATGTTTTTCTTTTTCCATACTGGTTTTGCATTAGCTGTAGGTCCTGGTTCAGTAATGTTTGTTGGTTGTCGCGAAAAATGACTGGCTTCGACAAAGATCTTTTCAATAGTATTATTGGCTTCTGGTTGGAGCTTGATTACAAATGTTATGGGTTTTGTTGTGACCCTAGTAAGTTCGCGAATGATTAGTAAGTTCGAGAATGATTCGCGAATCATTCATGAATTTTTCCGTATCACAAATTTTACCGTCTTATTCTCATATGTTTGCAACTCCGAATCCAAGACGCGTATTATATGGTATTCCCGGATTATTCGCGAATCGTTCACGAACTTTACGTATCCCGAATAATACGTCCGCTTAATTCGCCAGAAATTCTTTAGCTTTTACGTTTTTAAAGGCCCCATTTTTTGGGCTTTACTGCCTCCCGAGCATACACAACCCAATATTAGACATTGTTGTAACTTTTATGAAACAAAAATGACTGAAGAGATTTGAAGGTGCATCTAAACCACTATACCATGTCCTCTTGGATGACTAATAGTGTATATATTATTAATATCATCATATTAAGTTTATTTTTCTTTAAATAACTCTCAAATATGCATAAAAATTAGTCTATGTCCTTATAAATAATAATTATTTATTATAATAGATACCGAATTTTCAGAGCCGAACTCACATTTATAAATCGAATTATACACTTACGTATGTCGTTAAACCATCGACGAATCACGTCCCGTTGACCGAATTTTGGACCGAATTTGGGGTTTACAAAACCGTATAATACTCGTACGTTTGCCGTTCCGTACGTTTTCCGAATCCCGAATTGCTAACTAGGGTTGTGACAGTTGTGTGATGATGATATATGAGGAATTAGTATATGATTTCGGATAAAAAGCATGATTTGTTAGAGCATCTCCAATAGAAGGTGGAAGATTTATTTTTTAGTGACACATAGGATTTTAGACCTTCATTTTAACTAAATCCATCTCCAATAGTAGGTCATACAAAACAGGAGGGGTGAAATACTAATTTTGAAGGTTTTGAAGAAATTCTTATCTTGACCTCCGGAATGACCTCCACGTCATATTTTTTATTTTTAATAATTAATTAAAATGCAATTAAACGGTTAAGATTTCATCACATAAGGTTTTTTAAGGGTCAAACCTCTATACTATTGGAGATGGTTTATTAGTCATGGGGTCCTATATTTACTATATGTACAAATCCTCCTAGATAAGGGTCTTAAAAAAAATTTCACATAGGATTTTTAACACCTGCTATTGGAGATGCTCTTAGATACTTGAACCGGTGACAATAAAAGTATGCAGATGTCGTTGATGCATAATGGTAAAAGTAACAAGTAATGTATTGTCGGTGTGAGAGTGTTCTGCAGTCTGTCATGTTTGTTGTTTATCATGTCATGTAACTTTCGGGGTAAAACCTGTCTATTAAAAAAAAAAAAAGTATTGATGGGGCAAAATGATTTGCTGGTTTTTAGGAAAGTGAAGAGACGACCGTGCGGACGGGGACTCCTCGACCGAGCAAACTGCTTAACCTCACACAGATGCATTGCACGGGAGTGCTTTGAGTCCGAGAGATCAATCTGTAGGACTCCGGCCTAAACCAAGCAATGGTCGTTCCAGATTAAATTCGGTAACAAAGAGGGAAGAGGGTCGATCTGTAGGAGGGAAGATGAGAAGTGTGTGAGATCAATGATGATCAAGGATTGTGGATGTGTCGAAGATTTCTGCAAGTTGATGAAGTGTTGAGTTCTGGGATAAGTTTTTAATCGATTGAGCGATAATTTCTTGTGTTGAAATTGTTGTTCTTCAATCGTTGATTCAGAAACTTATTTATATTGTCAGAATAGTAAACACATTGATCCCAGTAAGTGTGACGGTTGCTCGAGTGAAAGAGTGGGAAAAGTGGGAGATCGTGGTAAAACTAGTTCCATGTCGTGCAGAGACTTGGTTGATCGTCCACCCACTACTTTGCTAACTCCCTCAACTGCTTGCACGACTTACTCACATTTCTCATCGTGGATGAACACACGTGTCGTAGGCCTCCAGACCAAAACCCTAATTAATATCCCCTATGTGACGTGATTAATGTCTCACGAACGTGGAGTCTGCAAGGCAGACGTGTATTTAATTAGTCAGTTGTTGACTTGACTAGACAATGAGTCTTATCCTTGATGAGTCGAGCATAATGAACGAATGTGGTATGCTCTGAGACTCATGAATTGAAGATGTCCGCAGGGACAATAATGATGTTCAGACGTTGAGTCTTGATGAACCGTGACATAACATTTTACCAGCCGAGGTAATAATGATATTATGGAAATTTGGATGATCATCCGATGAAGTTGTTCGATCGAGGACTTATTCTGATATGTCAAGTATTCGACAGGAAATCAGAGATACCGTTGAGTCATATAGAATGTTCGCTTCTGATCTAATATATCATGAATGATCGAATGATAAATTGAGAATCAGACATATTGGATGGTTGTCCGTTCGAACCATGTTGCTCAGTCGAGCAAGAATGTTGGTAGCAGAACCAGAACATTAAAATATAAGTTAGAATATTGATTGATGAATCAATAGGATTCTATAATATCGATTGTTGGATCAATAGGATTCTCGAATGTTGATAGTTGAATCAACATAAGGAATATTGCTCGGTCGAGCAATTAATAGTTGAATCAATGAGTTATGAACCCAGTTGACCATGCATGTGTTTAGATGAGCAAAACAAATATTGATCATTTGAGAAAATATTGCTCGTTTCATGAATTATTGGTAGCGGGACCAAATAAAATATTAATTAAAATACTGGTAGCTGGACCGAATATTGTATAATTAATTAGAATGTTGATTGCTGGATCAACATAAAATTATTAGTGTTTGAACTTGCTCAGAATTATGATTTGTAGAGCATTCAGTTCAAAACCCTAATTTTGATTGATTGTTGATCAACTGACGATTTACTGAAAATCAATCACTGAGTGAGAGAGGGACCGGTTACATGGGATGATGGACGATCATGTAACGACCAGATGCTCGAGTGAGCATGCACCAAAGTCCTTTGTAGACCAGTAGGTGAAAGGATGATTAAATGTTGGTTTAATAATTTATTGAAATAGTGCTCGTCTGAGCATTAGGCAATAAAACCTAATTATGGAGAGATGAGGGGCCGACCAAGGGGTATAAAACCGTCCCTTGATGGTCGTGGGACCAGTTGATGGTCGATTGA
Organism: Papaver armeniacum; assembly: GCA_023531295.1. Classification (NCBI taxonomy): domain Eukaryota; kingdom Viridiplantae; phylum Streptophyta; class Magnoliopsida; order Ranunculales; family Papaveraceae; genus Papaver; species Papaver armeniacum. The sequence continues at coordinate 179,645 of JAJJWW010013744.1, forward strand.
GCAAGTTCCAAGTTGATTGGAAGGAGTTTGAACCCAATATGAACTGTAGAAGAGTAATTAGGTCAAAATTGTTAAAGTATGTGGGACCGGCTCCTTGCAAGCCTAAGGGCGGACCTTGGTCGGTCAAGGTGGCATTCCCGTGTCACCATATGTCCATGTCTCAGTCCTGAGAATTTTGGTATTTTTTGGTGCACGTTTGAGCAATATTTTGGATTTTCAGAAGAGTTTGATCTTGACTGAAACTCTCGATTTTGCTCGAATGAGCAAGTAGAACTTTGCTCGTGCGACCAATGTTTTGAGAATATTAAAATAATAATATTTTAATATTTGCCGTGATTAGCCTAGTTGGTCATGTGACCATTTGACTTTTTTTGCTTTTGATGATTTGAGCAATATTTGAGAAAATATGGAAAACTAGGATTTTTGCTCCAACGGAGGAGTTTCATGAGATGAAGGAAATAATAATAATAAAAAAAATAAGGGATCATAAGGTGTGGGACCGGCCAAGGCTAGGGCATGGCCGGTCGGCTAGTAGGCCTGGTCCTGCGACGTCTTTCCCTATTTTTAATTATTATTTTTCATCATGTGAAGGAAATATGGAGAAACTAGGAGTTTTGCTCAAACGAGGGAGTTTGCTCGAATGAAGGAGTTTTCATGAGATTAGGAAAAATAATAAAATAAGGTAAAATAAAAGGAAGAGGCATGGGACCGGCCACGACGGCATGACCGGCCTGCCGGTGGACCCGGTCCCCTGAGCGCCTCTTTATTATTTTGTTAATATTATTTTTCTTCCCTATTTTGCATAGGTTTCCTCGTTTGTCCATATTTTTGAGTGCTCGTTCGTGCGCTCGGGTACTCGTTCGTGCATATTGCTAAGTACACTCACACCATTTTCTCGGGGCTTACTCGGTGGTGGTCCAGATGCCTGATCAATGAATATTTATTACTAATTCATGGAATTCAGCTAAGAATCAGCCATGAAATAGAGTAATGAAATAAATCGAGTATTTATTACTGAACCATGGAATCCAGCTGAGGATCAGCCACGGAACAAAGTAATGAGATAAATAGATTATTTTCTAGGAATTCAATTGATGAATGACAAGCTAGAATTAATCTATGAATTACAGAATCGAGATATGAAATAATGGAAGCATCATACTCATTCTAAGGGGGTGTATAGTCAGGGAACATCGAATAGCGTGACGTCATGAAGGCGTTAGGTACTATACTAGCATGCAATATGTCTAGGAGCCGCCCAATCATTATGAATTCTATACATATTTTCTCTACATAGTCGGGGAACAACGAATAGCGTGACGTCCTAAAGGCGTTAAGCTCTATACTAGCATGCAATATGTCTAGGAGCCGCCCAATCATTTTGATTTTATGTATAGTTGATGATAAAATGTGCGAAGCATCGAAAGCTCAGCTGAGAGGCCTTTCGAGAAAACATATTCATCATAGCTCTGGGAGGATATTCGCTCAGTCAGAGATCGTGAAATGGTCCACGGATCATAAAATATGAGTTTCACATACATTTCTGAAGCCGGGTCAGAAACATGCAGTATGATGATTTTACGAGTTTAGCCTTTGTCGAAAATCCACCATCAGCATTAAGTCCCCTGCTTAGTGAGGGACGGTCATGTTCCGCAGTAAGCACTAGATGGTGATTTTCTAGTAAACGAGATAAGTAGTTGAACTTAGTCGTAAAAGTTTAATCTTGCTTTATTGTCCAAGATGGCTTGGATATTAACTCATGGATCTGATGAGTTATGGTTTAACATTTTAAAATGCAAATACTTTAATAACAATCATTCTTTACATGTTAATAAAAATCAAAAGTCTTCTTGGATTTGGAAAGGTATATGCATTGTTCAAGAAATTGTGAAACAATTTTTCTTTTTAGGAAGTTAAAAATGGTAACAATATTCATGCTTTTGATGATAATTGGATTCCTAATGCTACATCCCCTATTTGCATTCAATATCCTGACTCTAACTTAGTGGTTTATGATTTCGTATACCAAAACACTAGGCAATAGAATGAGAACATGATTAATGCTTATTTTACTAGGGAGAATGCTGATACAATTAAGCAGATTTGAATACCTTACTCTGGAAATGATAGACTAGTTTGGTTTTCTTCTCATAATGATATTTTCTCAGTTAAATCTCGTATAGGACTCTGTCTAGAGATAATTCTAGTGTTTCTGTTAACTCTAGCCCTAATTCTATTTTTAAAGCTTTATGGAAAGCAAATCTGCTTCCCAAAGTCCGGATTTCTCTGGAAGTGCGTTAGTGATGTTTTACCTATCAAATTCAGATTATCTCAATATGCCAATAACCATGATATTCCTTGTAGCATGTGTAGCAGCAATGAACCTGAATCTACTGAACATATTATTTTTCATTGTCAATTTGTTAAATTGGTTTGGTCTGCAACACCAAATGGATCTATTACCTTGCAGGATTTTGGTACTAACCCTATTACAAGGACTGGTTAGAGAAATGACTGTGTAAGTAATAGTCATAATGAAAGCATTCAAATTGAAATTCTCACCACTGCTTAGATTATTTGGAGGGAAAGATGTTTTAAAATCTTTCAAGACAAACCTATCCATGCCACTACTACAGCTAGATTAGCCATTAAATTAGCTAATGATACTATAGCTTCCTATACCGCTGATAATCCTCATTTAGATAGCTCTTTTAATATTGTACAAAACATTATAGCTTCTAACACCTTGCTTATGGAGAATTTTCCTAACGTTTGCACCTTGATTTATTGTGATGCTTCCTTTGATAAAGTACTAACAGAATAGACATATGACTATAATTGCAGGTACACACATGAGATGTAAAACAGTCAAAGGAGTAGCAAGGAACCTAGAAGAGATATAGAGTTTAGTTGTGCTATAAGCTATCAAGTGGGGGAAAAGTAAGAATTTGAGGTCCATCAGGCCTCTACAGTGATGCAAAAAAGTAGTGGATTACTTGAAGAATAAAAATAACAACATGTGTCAGTTTACTATCTCCATCATAGAAGATTGTTATGTCTTGTTAGACTCTTTTTCATTTATGAAAACTAGTCATCTCAGTAGAGATTTAAACTCTTTAGCTAACAAAACAACTAAGTATTGTAGACGATTTTATATGTAAGGAGTGGTGGAAAATCTTTCCTGATTTCCTCTCACAACAATTGTAATTTCTTCTCTTAATACAAAACTTATTTTTCTACGATTATCCAAACTCAAATAACGAAAACATGTGTAATGGATATGAATTTTTATGCTTTTATAATGACAATCTTCATATTTTGTTATGACCCAAATATTACATGCCCCGAAAATTTGTATTGTTGTAAAAATATTTTACTTAGTGACCAAAAGTTGACTCGCTGAACCAAAATCGAAACTGTTACTCAAAAGATATCACTATGGTTTATGACCTACTTCTCATACAATTTAATTAATTGATCCAAAAACTGGACCGTGATGCGAAAATAGCCGTTATGACCCAAAAACGTAAAACCAATGAAAAATATGAAATTCTCAACCATTATGCTTACTAATTTAAATTTTATACCTGCTTACGATTCAAAATCTCTCCCGTGACATAAAAATTATAGTTGACCTAATTTTCCACGTGAACTGAATCCAAGAATATATCAATATAATCTAGGCTGACTAGTGATCAAAACTTGTACCGTGACCCCAAAGCTTCCGCTCTGATTAAAAATTGATGAACCTATACTTCCTATGTGACCCTTTGTTGAGTTCCCCAGAATCAACAACATTACCCAGGTTTGCATTATAATTTGAGTCGTGATTGAACCTTCCTTTGAAACTCGAAATCTCCTAATTAGCCCATATTATCTCATATGCTCTAACTTTTTCAAGCGACCAAGAATTTGTAATGTGATTTAGAATCTGCGTTGTACTTTAAGATATGTTTCAATTACAATTATAAAACAATGATTCTAGGTTGACATCATTTTTTCTAGAGAATTGTCCTAAGAGGAAATCCAATGGTCCTCATCCAAACCCTTTATTATTGGTAAAGGATGAAAGTAGGATCCATCTGTTTGTTCCATCAGGACAAGTCTCGAGATATCTAGCATTTTCCATTATAAAATAAATATAAAAATGGGTTTAAAACAGGGTTGTCGATAAATACATTGCCTCAAGTTACCATTGAAACAAAATTGGGTAATAAACCTGTTTATATAAGTCGGATCCATGTCCGGATCCTAAATTGATAGAACCCTGACCCCAATTCCCATTTATAAAAATCGGATTCAGTTCTGAATAACCCTGGTCAAGACAATTGATTCCCTCGAAACACTGGAGCCTGATGTGGGGAGTTGTTTAACCCTTGTGGATGAACTGGTAAGGCCCAAGCAATAAAACTCCCACATATATATATATATATATATATATGCGTACATTTAGGTGGTTTCTCTCTCTTTTTTTTTTCTCTACACGCCATATCTGGATATCACTCAAGAGGTTGCATTTTAATTTCTGAAAGCAGAAAAGTCAAAAATTAATTTGGATACATAAATTCAAAATGACTTCTATCATCAGAAAAATAAACTTTTTGTGAAGCAAAAACATTCCGTTTCTGGCTTTTTTTTTTTTAATGGAGAAGCAAAAACATTTGTGCTTCTGGCGTACGAACATGCTATAAACAAATTCGATGGGGATGAAGATTTTCGGAAACCCATTGCCACACTTTAATACCAATCTAATCTTCAAAACCACCCGCACCCTCAATTATAACTTTGAAGTAGTAGAACACAAGCATGATTGACCCCATTTTCTTGACCATCTACCAAACAACTCCCCTCCCCTTCCTATCCGTCTCTCAAAGGAAAATCACGTGATGCCCGTACATGCATTGGGTCCTGTTATCATATCACAATTCACACTCATATACATATGGACCAAGTTACCACCACCAAGCCAGCTAAGTTACCCATCAAATCAGGCGCATCAACCGGGTACATGCATGCATTTTATGGCCAAACCACGTTCTTCCCTGTCATCTCATTCTCTCCCTCCCATTTCTTAACTTTGAAAAAAAATTCCTCATCGTGCCCTGCATTTTCAACTTTTCTTTCTTTTACTTTAACCACAGCCTAAGCTATTCCGGGACTCTCTTGCACGTCCACAAGGTCTCCTCTGAAATCGTCTTTATTACCAGATCAGGTAAGTGGGAGACGTGCAAGAGTGTAGGTACTAAGACTCTTAATGTCTACGATTATTAAGAGTTAAGCCAGTCTACTAATTTTTGATTAATTTGGCGGTGCAAGTTAATACTCTTAAATGGGTCTTTTGTGGGTATCACACTTGTGATTTCTAATCCAGAAGTGGTAGAGAGCAGCAGAGTAGGTGTGTCGTAGATTTCAAACGAGTGGGATAAATTAAAACCCATTTGTAATTTAGGACTCAAAAATAATAAGTAATGTTCTAAACTTACTTTTAAAAACCTTACAAATTGAATGTCATTTTTTTGGCCATCATCCAAGTTTATTGACGTTATGTGAGTTTTCTTGATTGTATGGTAATGGCTTAGTCATAGTGGAAGAAAAAACTAATCGTACTCCTACACCAAACCGGAATTGAGGTAAGTGCACGTGATAAATTAAAACCCTTAATTTAGGACTAATAATAAGACAAACTAGAAGACGGTCGAGCTTATGTCTTAATCTCTTTTAACCTTACAAATTGAATGAATTGTCTTAATTCATTTTGTCCTAAACACAGCTTTATGACGTTATGTGAGTCATAACTGATGCAGCATTTCAGCATTCATGTCAAAGATGATTGTGGATTGGGAGGTGCCAAAAATGAAAAAAAATGGCTTCTTAAGATAAAATCAAGAAAAACTAATCGATCAAACAAGATTGATTCCGATCAAAGTAACAAGAGGCAAATATAATTAACTAAGAAGAAGAAGAAGAGAAATAAAAACAACGTAATGAAAGACAAATTAAAACCCTTAATTTAGGACTAATAATAAGACAAACTAGAAGACGGTCGAGCTTATGTCTTAATCTCTTTTAACCTTACAAATTGAATGAATTGTCTTAATTCATTTTGTCCTAAACACAGCTTTATGACGTTATGTGAGTCATAACTGATGCAGCATTTCAGCTGATTGTATGGTAATGGCTTCCGCAAGAAAAACTAATCGATATTGATTCGGAGGCAGATAAAACATTTCAAAGTTTGTAAATGGGTGTAATCTGAGTTTGAAACTTATTAGGGTGCAAAGTTTGAATAGAAATCCGATTACGTACGCATAAGCTCCTCAACCTCAAGTTTACGATTTTGTTGAAAAATATATATTAAAAAATAAACATGTTCCTGGTAATTATTGACTGTCCATAGTTTCCCATCTCTCGGGTTGTTTTTTTCTTGCTTACGGCTACTTTCCACTAAATCCTGGACTGTGTTTGTACGTAATCAGACAGTAATTCAACACTTAAACTTAATTCATAATTGTTTTATCCTTAATTAAGTTAATTTTATATGATTTGCTTAGTTACCTTGTTTCAAGGAGAAAACTACGAACCATGCAAATACAGTGCTCCCCGACAAACATTTGAGTGTAGAGATCGTATAGTATTCGAATTCGGGGGTGCATGTCACGAGATCCCAGCGGTTTTCCGTAACTACTGTCTCTACCCCTCTTATCATATCTACCTTATCCCATAGACCTTCCCCACCGTAATCTCTGTCTTTAATTTTGCATTTTTGTTTGCTAGAATGCAACTTTTACATCTGTATGTACACGTAGGCATCACCTTGCCAGTCATACCATCCTTCTCGGTCACATATCCTCTCATACTTGGGCAAAAAGTGTTATCACTAACAATTTTAAACTAGGCAATCAATATTTTTTTTTGATAGGTAACGGTGAAAAAGAATGTGATGTTGGGGAGTTTTGAACTCACGTAATGTTGTCATCACCCAGTTATTTTACCATTGTACTACAATGGCACCTGCAATCATTCGGTATTTTCATTGCCGTATTATAGTGACACCAACTTCAAGTACATTGATTTGTTCACTTGTGAGATACTTCAAGTACATTGATTTGTTCACTTGTGAGATGAGAGATTATGTATATCCCACGTAAATTATATCTATAATGGCGAAAATCTGATGAAAATTATGGATGCAAATCTGGTTTTTAATTTGAAATATAGAATTAAACGATTCGTAACTTTCACGACCAACACCTGAATCAAGTCGTGTCTTTCAAAGTTTTTTACGAAGACATAATACTCTTTTTGTTTCAGTAAAAGTGATAGTTTTACATTTTTTCCTTCGATTTAACCTTTCAGTCAAACGTGAAAAAAAAATATACTATCATTTTTTCAGAAATGGAGGCTGGAGAATTTTCCGTCCTTAACTATAGAACAATTGCATAATATGTCACGACATATGTCGAATAGTGCTTTAGAGGTGTGACTTAGGCTGTCTAGGTGTGCAATATGGCGTGGTTTGATTCCAAGATGCTCTTGATTGGTACTAGCATGATGCAGAAGCATCTCAAAATAGTAGAAAGCAACTTTACAGGCGTGTAAATTCGATTTGTCACATTAGCAACAGCTAAAAGGAACTTAACCCCGCAAACAAAAATAACAAGAGAATCACATAATTAAAATGAACAAAACAACACTTAAAAATAGATTAGATTTGATTAATATAGAGGAAATCCACAAATGTCAACCACTAATTTCTTCTTCTTCTTCTAAGTTGTTGCAACTAACAAATGAAAGTCATCATCATAACTATATACAAATCAACTGTCGGTGTAAAAAACCTGTAATAAAAATTCTAACACACTGATTTTCCCCCCCAAACAATCCAATCCAATCCAAGATTTTTCTTTTAGATCTTCACTTTTCTACCAACTCTCTTCTCCTGTCTTTGTTGCCAGCTAAATTCTCATCCCCACCACCACCACCACCACAGTCCACAGAATCATCCAAATCTTAGCCTTCAAGTATTTCCCTCCCCTTTTCAAATTCAAGCAGCAGGTAGAATCAAAAATGGGGGACCTCATAGTATCAATTTTCAACCAACCAAACCCTAACTATAAATCAACTACTACTACTTGGACCCCCAAATTTCATTTTCATTCCCTTCCCAAGCCTTTTGAATAATAAATTCTTTATGTACACAAATTGAACCCCAATTCTTCAAGCAAAGTATATTCCCATTTCCCTCCCTTCCTACACAAATTAATAGTCCTAATTCTGCTGAACTTTTTTTAATTTCCCTCCTCCTACTATTACTGTGTATGTTGTTCTTCTTCATCTTGCTTTTTCTCTTGTTAACTCTGTCTTCTATGGTTGAATCTTCCCCCCTTAAGCTCTATGAATAATAGAGCTCAAACTGTATAGATGCCTTCTAACTAAACTTCCCAATGATACTAGTACTGCACCTCCAACTCCGCCGGCCGGAGAATCATCCCATGAAACTTTTGGAATAGAACATGGTGGGTCTTTGACAATTAAATCATCCAGTCCTATTCTTTCGCGAACTTCTTCGATTGTTTTGGAAGAAACTTGATAGCCGGCTGTATCTGTCACGTAAAATATGTTATGAGCCATGTCATCTTTGGTTGAGATTTCTGCTCTTGCAACATTTAATCCGTTTTCGCGAAAGGTTCGTGTAACATCAGATAGCAACCCTTGTCGATCTGCCGTGCATAACTCAAGCCTTACACCCTGATAACACAAACAAGAACAAATATTATTAGCACTTGATTAAAAATGAAATTTCAAACAGAACTGCAATTGCCTAGAAATGAAATGATTAATTGACAAGGACTATGAAATTACCTCAGATGCCCTTCTCTCAATGGAAGCTACTAAACACTGAATGACTCTTTGTCTTTCAGCTTCTGAACTAATTGGGGTTCCATCAGTATGTCTGATATAAAACTCCTGTTGTGCTTGGTTTCCTATTGTATCAATTGTGCCGTGGAAGACAACATACTGCATATCAGTCAACGTACAAACGATGTCGAAAAATAACTTAGGTCTGTCTTTACACATAACATTAACAACAGAATAACCCCTCTCAGCCCAGTTCTGAACTGTAACAGTAGGCGAATCATCGTCGGATTTCTTCTCGTAATCACGGTCAGCAAACATCATTTGGTGAAGCCTTCTCTCAGTATGAGTAACAGCAATTGAAGAAACTGTAGTTTTAGCACTTCTAATATCATTATCCCCTTTAAGAACATTCCTTAATCGGCTTTCGATTTTACTGATCTTCAACGAATCTTCAATTGGGCAACCAGAATCAACATCTTTAACATAAATCAGAGATGCAATTCTTCCATTGTGTGTCCAGACTTTCGATTCAACAACATTACACTGAAGATCAGATAGAACAGCGAAAACTTCTGAGAGTAAACCTAAACGATCAGTCCCTGTTAATTCCAACACGGTTAGTCCATTCAACTCGTTGGGTTTCACTGTGTTGTTGCTCGTGTTGAAAGACTGCTCAAGGTAACTGATCACGCTCTCATCAGTGAGTTTGTTGCCGTTTTGATCTGTCACATGAAAAACTGAAGCACACAGAACAAATATTTAATCAAAAAACTGAAAGAAAAAAAAAAACAGAAGAAATGTGTTTGAGAAAGAAACAGAGAAAAGGGGTTTGTTTGTGCTTACCATCCATGAACCATCTTCCATCAGAGGATATGTAAGCTTTCTTGATAGACAGGTTGAGATCCGTAAGGATTTGAACAGCTTCTAACAGAATTCCATCCTTTTGGGCACTATCAATCTGAAATGGAAGAATGAATTAGTTTATTGAAAACCAATTTTTAGGGTTAAAATCTTAGAAATATGAGGGTGGATGTGTGAAATTTACCTTGACTAGTGTTGAAGAAGCACAAACAGCATTGTCAATTTCAACTCTGTAAAGAAGAAATCAAAGAGAGAAAAATTAGAAAACACAAATTTCAAACAGAAGAAGAAGAAGTCCAAATTGGACCATCTAGAAATATTGAAAGATCAAATCAAACTTTTGAGGGATTGAAGAGTCGGGCTAATTTTGACGAGACCATGGAAAATTAAGAAAAAAAATAAAGGTGATAATTACGTTTTGCAAAAGAAAACATCATTCAAATCCCAAATTAAAAAAAGTTAAAATCAGAGAAATTTTTTTATTTTTGTTAAGAAAATCTCCACAATATGGGAAGATAATTGAAAAATCTCTAAAAATAACAAAAATTACCAAATTAAACCCCCTTTCAGAAAAATTAACAAATTCAACGCCCCCTTTCAGAAAAATGTTTGAAGGATGAGAAAACAAACCTTGGTGTGTTCATTCTGATGACAAGCTTTTCATATTCATTCAGACAACCAGACCACTCCATCTTTCTCTGCTTCCTTGAAATTTCTTGAACTGCTTGAAAAATTCTTCAGACTTAAATAGCAAACAAACACAGAAACTTTCTCCTTGTTTAAACAACGAGATAAACAAAGATAATTTATCTCAACTTCTTCTCCTTAAAATAACTCAATAATGCCAGTGAATGATACTAAGAATAATCTACAGAAGCCCTTTTCTTCGTTCTTGTTGTTGTGGGGTTCTTGTCTAAATCGCCATTAACAACCACCACTTTCTTCAAATTTCTTCTTCTTGTTGGGGGGTTCTTCTTTTTTCTCTCTGGCTGTGTGTAAAATAAAGTTTTTAGTAAGTGGGAAAGACAAAGGCTTCTGTGTTATTTATACCAATATCCCCTTCTTTAATTTAGAAGTTCTCATTTTTATTATTATTTTATTGCCAGTAATAAGACGATTTCCCGATATTTTTTATAGTTACCATTTTTAAAACTGAGTTACTGAGACGAATCGGTGTTGTTGAACAAACGATTTTGGACAGCTCCGTGTCCTTTGTTAAGACCGCATTCTTTTGTCCACATCACATGCCAGGTGGCCTGTTGCTTTGCTTGCATTCGACTCCTGTTTTGTTGATTTTATAGCTGTAGTTGTTGGCCAGCAGCTTCCATTTTGTATCTACCGTAGTCTGCATCCCTTGTTGCTTGGAAGATGCCCATTGACTCCATTCTTTTAAACCGGTTTGCAAGGAAATGATTGTTCCCGGCTCTACGTTCCTAATACCCTTTGAATCGATTTATAAGGAAATAATTGTCATGTCCGATTACTCTTTAACCGGTTTTTGTTTTCTTTTGATCGGTAAAGAATTTTGTACTGGCGAGTTTCGAACCCAGATCACCAGTATCGTTACGCAATGATGATACCACTTTACTACAGTGACACCAGTCTTTTTAACGAGTGCGAATTCGTGCACACTCCTTAACGAGTGTATATTTCACATTTTAATCTCTACCCTCGATTTAATTTAGGGAGTTATGTAACGAGGGTCGTGATTCTAAACATGGAGGGTAATGGGGCCATCGGTTAAATAATCAACCTATCAGAAGAATATGTGAAATATATGTGAAATATACACTCGTTAGAGGAGTGTTAACTGATTTGTACTCCTTTTTAACGGGTTTACAAAGAAAGAATCATCCCAACAAGCAGGCCTAATCGTTCAGTAGTGAACCCACATAATTGCATTTGCAAAATTTGCGTAAGAAACAGTAGTTTAGGAAGTGTTCTCTAAGAATCAGTGACATATTCAACCGTAGTAATTGTCTAAACATGTGGCCTTATATGATGTGCCGCCCCGCCAACCATATCATACGTCTTAAAGATTAAGATTTTAGCCATTTGGTTCTGCCGACCGACCCATGGACTGGTATTATGGAGGCGTCATACCGTTACTGTCGGCCGCTTACTTTTTGGCTTTTCCTTTTATTACATCGTTGCGGCCGGTCTTTGGTTTACACTATGTTTTCTTTTCTTTTTGTGTGCAATTAATTACGCAACATATCGATGCAAAACTGGTGGTGTTATTAACTGCTTTGAAAATTTGAGGTCGGGTTTGTCAATTCGAAAGTGGAATCTACTCTAATTGGGTAGACAGAGAGGAGAAGCCATGTCCTCTTGGTATTTCTATTGTTAGAAATAGATCCATTGACGTTTGACTATAATTCAAAATGGACCACATGGGGTGCATTTATACATTGACTAATTTGCATCTATGGGGCATGGTCATTGCTCAAGTACTCTGTTGATGGCTATTGATATGGTTCTGTTCGAGAAGTGGTTTAGATGATTGATTTGTAGCTATTGCAGGGATTACGTGGTCTAAACTCCCACAAGTGATTTTGGAAGCGGAATTATTTTTTTTTGAAGCTAAAATTATGATCACCCTCTAGAAACTATAGATTCCTATCAAGATGTTGCTCAAGGAATATTCACAAGGAAGATTCTTCTTTTTTCCAATTAGTTAAGATCGAAAATAAGAGAATCCAAAGTAACAAGAACATACCGTAAAAGTACAATACCGAGAAATCCGGCAAGAGAAAGAGAAGGATTACCGGAATAAGACAAATACAAGTATGAATAAGATCTGATTAAATCGGAAGAAGGATGGTTTTTCTCGGAATTAACTTCCAACCATTTAGTTTGTTTTTCTTCTATAGAAAGATGTGCTCCCAAAGTAGGAGTGATTTGCTCAAATCTCTTGTAACTAGTGATGAAGCTTCCGTTGTCAAAAAGACCACCTATGGAGATTCCGTCGCCGGATAAGTTGATGATGAAGAATCCGATGAAGATTCTGTCGCCGGAGACAACCAAGATGAAGATTTTTTCGTTGGAAAGCATGGAGAGCATCACTATTAATCTTAAAACCGAACCCAATAACCAAGAATCGTCATTAAAGTGAAGATAAACCTCAAAAGAATAAATAAAACCACCATAATGGTGTACATGAGTAGGAAACACAAGGAAGATTCTCGTTAAGTTATTATGCTAGCTATCAAAGCCGTAGTAATCAAAAATATTTTGTTTTGTTAAATCAGATACCAGAACTACCAAGCCAAGACCTTAATTTAATTATAGCAAATAAGATATATCATATTTACTCTATTGTTGGTTAGCATGGCTAGAAACTCAGTAATTTATTTTGTAACCTCTAAACCACTTTTTTTTTTCCAGGGAAAGAGGCAAGCCTCGTATATTAATAATAAACTAATGTCGATTTGGAGCAGTTACAATAGTTGCAGGATATATGACTGGTTAATGAGCTTTTTTTTTTAGCAAACTTGGATAATTCAACCAGATAGCATACACTTCATACCAAGGACTAACGACATAGATATAGATACATCACGAGATTTGAAGAAAAATATAACCGTTCCCGGCCGATTTTCAAGTAACATGAGAAATTTAAATAGATTGGTTTAAATTAAGGTCACTTTTATTCTAACCCTAATGTCATTCCTGTCATTTACACATATAAATGTATCTTTTAAATTGTAAAAAGGAATTGAAACGCAAAAGGGAATTGTTGAAGATATGTGAACAACACATATTAGAAGTAGGTTACCATCAAGTTTTGGCAGGACAAGTCGAAGTACAATCCATGTTTGAAGAATTTTTCCAGAAACTTCCCTAAAATCTCTTCTCAAAAGAATGATAATCTCAATAAAATGGTGTCTCCAGGTTCCTGGAATGTGATACTGAGAAGAAATGGTGAACTCAGATGAGATTCTAGAGGTCGTGGAGCCTTTACTTTTTTAGTTACTCTTACTCATCTGGATACGAAAAAAGATGAGCTAAAATGTAGTGTGGCGGGTAATTTCAATGCAAAAAACTGCCATGATAGGTTAATCACACGACATAAAAACATAGCAACAAGGGTGCCTTTCAAAGCTACTCCCTTTGTTTTTAAAAAAAAGAGATATTTTCATTTTTATTCATTTTAATCTAAACATATGCCAAATTGAAAAAGTGATAGTATCTGTTTTAAAAAAAAAAAAAAAAAACAGAGGTAGCATTTGGGTAAATTTGTTCCTCCTGATGCCAAGCACAATGGTAAAGGATATCCCTTAGCCATCCCTTATTTGAAGCGTAGCGAAATGCGCCCAAAAGTCATCTCACTATAGCCATCCCTTAGCTAAACAACACAGAAACTGAGTTTCTGTGCAAATAGTGCAAATCAGAGAACTCAGTTTCCATTTTATTTTATATTTTATTTTTCTTTTAATTGAAGTGAAATATTTGTATATGTTAAAAGGTAATTAAGAGACAAAAAAAAGAGATATATTACGTAAAAAAAAGTTTTAGTAAATAAAAAAATGAAAAAATAGAATTTTTAGAAGAGTGAAAACCAGAGTCGGTGATTCAGTATCCGTTGGAAATCACACGGACACGGAGTTTCCATAGAGTGAAAAGGCACACAGAATTTTTGTAACACCCCGTATTTTTAGCATGGCGCATGCTCAAAGATGCGCCATGGCATGAGCTGAAGCTTCATCTCAAGCTTATGTTGCGTTAAGAGGAACATTGGCCTAGAGCCAATATAGCGCCAAGTGTGACGCATTTCGAAGGTATATTGGCCAAGGGCAATTGTTGCATCATCATAACGCATTAGGCCAGTTGGGTAGATGGTCTTGGACGATGCAACGCAAACATCACGCATTTTGCGGACGATTGGCCTAGGGCCAATATCGCACAATCATTGTGCATCAGGCCAGAGAGGGCTGGCCAAGTGAATATTGCACAATCATTGTGCAATACGCCGGAGTAAATGTTGCACAATCATTGTACAATAGCCAGAACGAGTGTTGCGTAATCATTGTGCAGTTTGCCATAGTAACTGTTGCGCAATCATTGTGCAATACGCTAGAGCGAGCCGACAGAAGGAATGTTACGCAATTATTGTGAAACACTGAAGTAAACCCAACAATCATTGTCGGTTATTCATAAATACATGGAAACGAACATGAATAGTGAAGCAGGCATGTCAATCCTCTCCCATTTAGAAAGTTGTATAAATGTCAAGTAAACATATATAGGGAGAGGTAGTTGGTTGAAGGTGCATTTGCGGACTATGTGCCAAGTAAGCTTCATAGATTAGCAGAAAGAGTATAAATGATGCGTAAGCCTCCTTTATAGTTGTGTAGCCTTGCAAATAGGGCATTTGATGCTTAGGCATCACTATGCCATGTCGCGGACCCGATAATGCGTAACCTTTGTGCATTTTGACGGAACAACATATACGGACTAGGCCATTACCATTATTGCTAGGCCACGGCCTTGCATACGAGTTTGGCTTAAGTTGTCGTCCCTTCGAGGATGAACTAAGGTCTGTGCTTGATCACTTTGAAGTAGGAATGGTACGTAGGCAGCCGTAATGAGCAACAACATTGCCGGTCCAGCACTTTGTCGCTCATATCATCTAATTTAGAGATGATTGCGACATACTTGCCTCTCATATCATCTGGCTCGGCAGTTTGGCACAAGAGATGATTGTGGCCAAACTTGATGAGGCAAGTTGCATTTCATTCTTTGTATGCTCATACTTCCTATCAAGGCATTCGACATAGGCATGTACCAATGGCGCATTGGGCATGTCCAGGAAAGTAAGTTATATCAATATGCAAGTTAGCGGAGCTTGCATACTCTTAAGAAGAGTACGACATGAGCCTGATTGATGCACCCTTGGCATGATCAAGACGAGTGCATGCTTTCATCAATGCCTAAGCTAAGTTAAGAGGGGGGTATTAGGCCTGCAATGGCCTATGCGTAAGCCCAAGGCATGTCTTATACCTGGACAAGACTCGGCATGCCTTATGCCTCATGCCTATGTGATGAATATCCTACGTTGAGGTAAGGCTTTATACCCCTGTACTATGTCAAATTGGAACGGTATGGAATCTAAGTTAACTGCATCATGCTCCACGAGCATGCTTGCAATGGCAAATAGACGTGCATTTGCCTAGCTTTAAGTCCCGGTTAGTAGCATCATCATGGCGCATCGGGGGAGTTATGGCCTGCGCGCCCAGGCGCGCCATCCGTAATTTTCCGGTCCGTCACAATTTCCCTTAGCTACAAGACGCATCAGATGTGATGAACTCTAAAGTATAGCTGAGGGATATCGCTACTCTAAAGCAATATGAAATACCATAGTAGTTGGATTTCGCTACAATTAAGTTATAGCGAAGCGAAATCGCTTACCATAGTGCTTGGTCTAAGGTGCAAATTTTTGGTCTGCAACATAAAATGCTATTATGACAACAAATAATCTTGTAAGTAGATGATGTCAGCTCAGCAGTATACAATGTTCTCTGTGTCATCAAGTTCATGAATCCATAAACCATTTACTTCTACATTACAACATTACATCTATGTAGAAAAAAAAATATGAATATTTCATTGGTAGCATTAATGTTAGATGTGCAAAGACATAAAGGGGATAGACATAAAAGAGGGAGAAACATAAAAGGAAAATCTGGATATAAGTCACCTTTACATTATGTTGGGCAGTTTGAGAAGCAAAAAATAGAAGAACAATGGATAATAGCTTCATAGATTTGCGGGAATAATTATTAATAAAGCTAAAGCCGGTATTTTCCAATGGGTGCATATGGGAATTGGTCAAGAATTACATCTTTCAGAAATCTAATCCCTTACTGGAAAGTCATTATAGATTGCAATTAGAATTTTTGTTGTTAGGTTAGAGGGTTTGATATTGTAATATGTAAGCTTTTAGCTGTGCTTTTCATTCAATATAAATACAATGTAAAAAAGTTCTCTCAAACAATTTTTTTTTTATCTTTTAACTTCTGGTTTTCTTGACTTAACTCTTCCCGCATCCCATATTATGGGATCCAAGTTTGTGCACTCTCATTGAACGTATCAATTGGTAAACTTAGTTCAAATATGTTGTATTTTAATTTAGTACTCCATAAGAAATTGGAAAAAAGAAAACAATATGATGGTTTTCACAAGAGCTCGAGTTACCCACATATCACAACTAATTTTAACACTTCAAAATAGTAGACAATGTTAAAATTGATCACCGACCAGTGACGGAAAGACAATGGCCAAAAGTTATTTTTGAAACGGACTCGGAAAATCTGATGTGTTTCATTAAATCCGAGATTGAAGCCCCATGGTATATTGCAGACATGATTTTCGAAATTAAACAGATAGTCCGACAAATTCCACAATGTGTTATTCAACACATCTATAGAGAAGGGAATCAAGCGGCAGATGGTTTAGCCAACTATGGAGCAGATGGCAGCCAAGCAGGAAACTTTCTCGACAACAATTTGGGACAAGACAATCCCATATTTCATCAGCCAAATTTTTTCAGAGGTATAAAATACCCACGTATTTTGGCTACGTAGTTTTGTTCTTTCGTTTTTGCATGCTTAAAAAAAAAAAAAAAAATTACACGGATCACGTCGGAGTTATGGCACCAAGAGACGGGAGTCATTAAATTCTATCAATTCTCTTGCACGGGAACACATACAACGCACATATGCCCTGGAATCCGTACTCAAGAACTCTCGGATATTAGATTACCCTGTCTAGCTATACTGGTGGAGTTGGATGAGAATTAGATGCAACAATTTGAATTCACAATCTCGTTTCCAATCATAAATTCGAACCACATTTGTTATAATTTTCATGGACAACAAAATAATTACATGCAATTACAATATCATCATAAATTGTAACAATATTTTTGTTCATCGCATTTGTTTCGACACAATGTACTGATTTTAATAGACAAAATAAGTGCGCATATCACACAACTTATCCGCAATATATCCTCTCCAAACGTAAATAGCTTTAAATTACCATTTACTCATCCGTAAAAATCATTATAACATCACTGCTGCACTGCACATGATACTTCTCTATCAAAATATATATTCTCCCATTCATTACTAATTCTCTGTTCGACCATTTCCAGTGAGCACATGAATAGTCCAATTAATAGCCAAATTGATTGCCTTGATTGAAAACAAAAATCTCGTATTTTGTATTGTAATTTGAAATCGACAATTCGTATGAGCCGTATATTTATAGGAAAAAAACATACTGTATTTTAGATACACTCCTAGAGAATCAGAGTATCAGGCTACTATACCATGCAAGTTGACATCAACCTATGGCTAGCTAGGCTACAGTACTAGGTTGTACGCGAAAATGACTTTGCACTAAAAAGCAACCATAAATATCAAAGTAGAGGTAACTCTGTCCATCTCACGAACAAAAAGTCATCGTCTATTTATGTTCTCTTTTCAAAACCCTAAATGCACCTATTGTCGTTTTTCCAAAATCGACAAGCCACTCCAACAGTATATAGGTTCCTGCAGTTGCCGGCAAAGTTCTTCAACAGCTAACTTTTCAACGTCATGTCACTACTAAAAGTAATTTATGAACCCTGTTTTGACTAGAGAAATACATTTTCACTGTTCCACCCATTTATCAACCCTGAGGGTGGTTTCGCAGATAGTGACCCACCATGTCCACCACCACCACCACCACAGAACACCACCCTTTTCCTCTCAGAATTAAATTGTCTGGGTGAACCCATCATCATGTGCAACAATGTCAGTAAATCACGTGCTCATGTTTTTCGTTTAGTGAACCTAATTTAAGTCCCATGTGGCACGACAACATTACGATTGTTCTCCTATACATAGTATCTCACTATCTACTCCTCCACTCTGCTCTGCATAAAATAATCATTTGAAAATTATATGAAAAAAAATATCAGAAACAGACACTCATGACCGTCAGATCAAGTAAAAAGCTCAGTTTCCGTCATGATCCTGCCGAGTAGATAGAACCAACATTCAATGTGATTCATTCAACGTGCGCAGTAGTAGTAGACCACTAACCACTTACACTATTACAAGCCGTTATAAGTAACGGTACTTGTCAGATAAATATCGGCAGTTTAAGAGTTGAAATGTTTGACTTTTTTTCTGTAACGGGGTTTTGATCTGGCGGGAAATCTGAACATTTTTCCCGCTAATTTGGGAAGTTGGATAACAGATCATTTATTTCTCCGAATATCCCGAGAAAAGAAGTTTGGTGGGGTTGAGTAGGTAAAGTACGGTCGGGAGAAGAGATGGCGAAATGTCCGAGATGTTTTTTTTTCACTTTAGAAAGAGAGAAGATGGGCTAGAGGTCTAAAAGAGAGAGATAGGAAATGGCTTTTCATTGGTGTAGAGAGACAACTTGTACGAGGTGTGAATGACGTGGATATGGATTTTTTTAATTACATGTTTGATGCCATGTCAGAAAAACGATATGATTCCTATGTCTCTTTAATTTTTATTTAATCTTGTAGAGGTGGTGCAAATTAAAAAAAAAAAATTCATTGGTCGGCAGAGTATGTGGTGCACAATTTGGTCCATTGATCAAAAAATTTGGGCAGTTTGGAATACATGGCGTCATGGAGGTCAAAACCCTTCGTAGGGAAAACAAAACTCACAGAAAATACCCAGTCTTACGTAAGAGTTACCAAATTCTATGGGATAGGCTGTTCTTAGCTCCAAATATAGTAATTAGGTGTTGAACATAGTAATTAGTAACCCATGTAACAGCATTAAAAGAATTATCGAACCTCTGATCAGGTAACTATATTCGTTATAGAAGGTCGCAATAATTGCAAGGCCAAACGGCAAGTACTTGTGGGTTAAACAAAATCTTAATTATGTAAACCAAAAGGCCAACATATCATATGTTATGTTGAACAAGAACCGCATTGTACATCACATTTTAAAATTCTGCCGAACTTAGTTTTAATAAACAAGGACATGGCAATGTGTCCTTGTGCAAGTACTTGCGGGTTTAAACTTAACCTTCCATTCCAATGAAATGTTAGTTCCGCAATATTCAAAGAAAATCTGATGAGCTGAAAATCAAATCTCGCACCTTCTAAAGTTTTTTTTATGGGGGAGATCCAGCTTTATTCTTGTGCTGCTGTTTGTTTTTCTAGCTTTTTGACCGTTGAAACAGTAACCCATTCCCGCCAACATTTGAAAAGTAGCAAAGGTTGTATTCCCATGCCCCCACGGTTTCGGATCTTGAAAGGAGATCTTAGAATAAAAAAAAAACACAAGTGTACAGGGAAAGCAGTGTATTCTTTTTCTAGTGTCGTGGTATCCGACTATCCTCCGCATGGCGCTGCACGTCTTTGCATTGTGAAATTAAAGTAAGGTCCATCATTGTTAGTGTTAAATGCAAATCTGACAAGATTGTGTTTAGGAGGAGAAGATTAGTTTGAACTGGTTGATCCCCGTTCGTGCTTACTACTGCTGAAATGAAAATATCTTGTACGACAACTGTACATGGCAAGTGATCCTGCGACTACCTACTGCATTCATTTCTTACAGTACATAAGTTGCTGGCTTTGTGGAATGTTCGCATTAAATGTGAAATAAATACAGGTTACGACGAGCTCTTGTGCTAGCTAGCTCCATATTAACACTAACATAGATCTTACATTGATTTTCTAAATAGTACAAAACTACAAAGACGTGCGGCACCTAACCGTGTTGAAACTGTAGTTGATCGACCTGACTCAGTGGACAAAACGATCTAACTTAAATTGGAAGTTGAGTTGAAGGGTAATTACAGTCAAAATATAATCAACATGTTCTTAGGTATTGTAGTAAATTTTAAATGAAGGATAAAAAATTTATAAGGGGGTATGTATTGGATTCCGAATTATATCGATAACAATATATTTTAATTTTTCTAGAAACTGGAGGATTTATATAGAATCTAGGAATATCAGCGGAATACAAGACTATATGGGATTTATTGTATAGAAAAATAAGGTATAATATAGATTTTTAAAATAAAAATTATATAGATGCGGATATATTTGCGGTGTTGGAGGCGACGGTGATAGTGGTGGTGGCTGCGACGACAGGTGTGATAGTAGTAGTGCTGGTTGTGGCGGTGGCAGTGGAAGTAGGGATAGTCCTGGTGCTCCTGGTGGTGGTGGCGGCAGTAGACAATGCTGGCGATCCGGTTGTTGTGTTCGTAATTGTGGTGCTAGTGGCGGCAGTAGTGGTGGAGGTACCGGTGGTGGGTGGTACTGGGTGTGGAAGTGGGGTGTATGTAGGACTGCTGGGAAGGGGGTGGTTACGGTGATGGTGCTAGTTTATAAGAAAATTAAGAGAATCCAAAATTCTTGTGTCTTGAGTTGAGATTTGTATAATAAAATTAAGTATATAATTTGCCTTGTAATGTTCATAAGGTTCCCAAAAATCTTGGATCTCTAACTAACAATCGATAAAAATCTTAATAAATTGAATATCTCGAATTTTTATGGAGTCTAATATCCATAAAGTTGAATACCTTGAAACGTTAAGGAATCCAAATAAGCCTAAATTCAACACATGAAATTTTTGGGAATTTTAATTATAACTATCCATATAATTCATGATTCAATACACCCCTGTTAAGCTACAACACAAAAGAAGACTTTATGACATGGAGATTACTGAACTCTCTGTTCTTATTCTGTTGCTTGAGTCTATTGTGCTATTTCCAAATCAGGAGGACCAACTTATTTGGCTCGGTGATAAGATGCGCATCTTCTTATCGAAGGCGGCATATTTTAATTACTTGCAAGGTAATATCCCTGTCATTTCTTTTCCAAGTTCTAAGGTCTGGTCCATGGTTTGGCCTCATAGGATAAGTTTTTCTTTAGAAAGTGTGTTTTAATAGGTTGCCAACTTTGAGTAATCTACACCATAAACATACTTCCCTTGATACCCCTAACCAATGTTACCTTTGAGGAAATATTGAAAAAACTGAAGACCATTTGCTGTTTGAATACCCATTGGCCTCTCGTGTCTGAACTATTTCATCAATGTCGTTTGTTATGCTCAATACTGTTAGAGAGACTATAGTGGGTTGGAAAATTTCTCCTCTTTCTTCCCAAGGGAATCAACTCTGGAAACGTCTGCCGGCGGCCATTCCATGGGGTTTATGGAAAGCTCGTAGTGTCATAGCTTTCTCCGGTAAAACTTTCAAACTTCATGAAGTTATCCGAGACAACAAAGTTGATGCTTTCAATTGGTCTAAAAGCATGAATTAACACGTCTAATGTAATTGTGGGTTGGGAACAGTTTTTTTTTAAACCTACATTGATTTAACTTTTAACTTTGGGTTTGTTTTTCTTTTTTATGGGTTCCTTTATTGTGTTTCAGTTTGCCTCTTTAGCCTCCTTGGCTAGTGGTTTTTTGTATTCTTTCAATACTTGTTCCCTTTTTGCCAAGCAAAAGAAGCAAAAAAAAAAAAAAAACGCACGTTAACGTAAATTTTATGTTACAAAGCATTTGTTCCAATGAAGTACATTTTGGGTTATAGTGGCAAACTGTGAGCACTTGATCGTGTTCCTTCACATGATAGATTCCGATTCAAAATAACAGTTCCAGAACTTCATTTGGCATGATGCAGATTTTAAATCACCAATCAAAAAGTTTGAGCGGTAAAATTTTCATTACAATAGTAAGGTCATATGATTGATCATTTATGAATTGGTTCAAGGGAATATTTTGAGTCGTGGTACTATTGTGCATGGATGATCTGCGCGATTTGGCGGGAAGGAAATCTAAGAGTTTTTTTTTTTTTTTTTTTTTTTTTAACTCAACTGAAAATCAAATAATAACCAGCGTGAAAGTTTGTTAGGTGATACGTGTCTAAAACACCTTGATTATCATCTATAATGTGACGGTCCGGAAAATTACGCCTAGCGCGCCCAGCCATAACTTTCCCGATGCGCCACTCTGATGCTACTTACCGGGCTTTAAAACTAGACAAATGCACGTCCATTCGCCCTTGCAAGCATGCTCGTGGAGCATGATGCAGCTAACTTAGATTCCACAACGTTCCAACTTACCCCCTGTTCTGCGAAGGGTTTAATGCCACTAAGGCTAGTGCCGACACATATTTCATGCATCTCCGGCCTTCGAGTCCATTATAGGCATAGAACATGCCTTGAAATTACGCATATGCCATTGTGGGCCTAATTCCACCTCTTTACTTAGCTTGGGCATTGCTGAAATCATGCATGAACTTGTCTTGATCGAGGAAAGGGTACATAAATCAGGCTCATGCAAGCTCCGCGAACTTGCATATTGCCGTAGCTTACTTCCCTGGCCATGCCCAATACGCCATTCGTACATGGCTACGTCAAACGCCTTGATAGGAAGTTTGAGCATTCAAGGAATGGAATGCAACTAGCCTCATCAAGTTTGGCCACAATCATCTCTTGCATCGCAATACCAAGCCATACGATATGAGATGCCCATATGCCGCAATCATCTCGTAATTAGATGATATGAGCGACAATGTGCTGGACCGGAAATGCTGCAACTCATTGCGGCTGCCTTCGTACCCTTCCCTACTCTAAAGGGATCGAGCACTGACAGTATTTTATCCTCAAAGGGACATCAACTTAAGCCAACTCGTTTGGAAAGTACCCTTTCGTGGAAAGGGTGCATAAATCAGGATCATGCAAGCTCCGATAACTTGGATACTGCTGTAGCTTACTTCCCTGGCCATGCCCAATACACCATTCGTACATGCCTAAGTCGAACGCCTTGATAGGAAGTTTGAGCATTCAAGGAATGGAATGCAACCAGCCTCATCAAGTTTGGCCACAATCATCTCTTGCATCGCAATACCAAGCCATATGATATGAGAGGCCCATATGCCGTAATCATCTCGCAATTAGATGATATGAGCGACAATGTGCTGGACCGAAAATGCTGCAACTCATTGCGTCTGCCTTCGTACCCTTCCCTACTCTAAAGGGATCAAGCACTGACCGTATTTTATCCTCAAAGGGACATCAACTTAAGCCAACTCGTTTGGAAGGCCATAGCCAAGCAATAATGGTAATGTCCTAGTCCGCGTAGGACGTTCCGTCAAAATACACAAAGGTTGCGCATTACAAAGTCCGCGGCATGGCATAGTAACGCCTATGCTTAATATGCTCCATTGACAAGCTACGTAGCTATAAATGAGGCCTAAGCATTATTTACACTCTTCCGGCTAAGCTATGAAGCTTACTTGGTGTATACTCCGCGTATGCACTCCATATATATATATATATATATATATGTCTGAATGAATGAAATTTATACAACTTAAACCCCGGGACCACTTTTACATTCACCAAGTACCATTTTTGAGGTGCTTGTTTCACTATTCATGGTCGTTGCCATGTACTTCTGAAAAACCGGCAATGATTGCTGAGTTTTCGTTCTGGCCCATAGGCCAACTGCAATATTGCACAATGATTGCGTAATATTCTCTCGGCTAGCTCACTCTGGCATATTACACAACTGTTGTGCAATATTGGCTGTAGGCCAACAAACTGCATAACACGCTAAGGTAGCGCTACAACGCTCAAGGCCATCTACCCAATTGGCCAAATGCATCATTTGATGCGAGATTGGCCTTTGGCTAATATAGCTAGCAACATGATATTGGTCATTGGCTAATATGCCAAACATAATGCGCCACTTTTGCACGATATTGGCCTTGGATCAATATGCCTCTTTTCACGCAACAAAAACTCTGGATGAAGCTTCATCTCAGGCCATGTAGCATCTTTGAGTATGCGCCAGCTAAAAACATGAGGTGTTACATATAGTTTATACTTTCTTTGTTGTTTATCTTGTAAACTATGTATAATATGATTGTTTTGAGTTTATTAGGTACTTTGGAGTCATTTGGAGCAAAAAAAGAAAGCATCCATTTTGAATGAGAAAGGCAAAATCGTCATTTCACAGACAACTGATATCGAGAGCTCATCTGAGGATAAGGGGCTACCAGCTGAAGTCTTAAAGATTACTAAAAACACCCATGGAATTGCTCAGGCCACCAGGAGTACAAGTTCATAAATGCAAAGATTTTATTAATATTTATTGCATTGGAGCCAAAGAATGTGTACGATCCTATATAAGATATAGGGAAGCTTACAAGGATCCATCGACATAGTTACTCTCTATCTTACTATTTTAGCATCATTTTTTTTTTCCATAAAATCCAAAGGATATAATTGATTTGAAGCTAATCCTCCCATCATATATAACCTTATCCTCTACCACTTTCAAAATCAGATGTGAAAATTAATGTCGACATCAAAAATTATAAATGTTGAAATTTGATATCTTGGAATGTACTAATTTTTGGTAAGAATGTAAATCTTCGTAATAGAGATTTATTAATGAAAGACTATTTTTAAATTCATTATCGTTTGAGTTTTAAATCAAATATTAGTACTAACATTGCCATATTGTGGGAGAATAACCATATCAAAAGATCTTCCCTTTCAAATAAAATATCACATTTTTAACTCAAACTTAAATGAGAAAATGGTTCATTTGTCCAAAAAAATTTAAAACACGGTTCAAATGGACAAGTAAAAAAAAGTACGGGTGAAATAGCCAAAAAAAAAATAGCAAGGATGAAACTGGATTCATCCTGGCTTATACTTAAAAAATAGCAAGGATGAAACCTGGATGCATCCCGTGTAAAATAAAAATAAGAAAAAAATATTTGAAAATGGACAGGATGAAAGCGGTTTACATCCTCGCCTATTTTTAAATTTTTGTCCATTTAAACAGTATCTTTTTAATTTTTGGCTATTTAAACAGTATCAAAACCTAAGTGTCTTTTTCACCCAGGAATTGTTGATTTTGGTCTTTTTGACCAATTTTGTGAACTTAAATTGTTGGCCAACTGTGCATATTTTAACGACTGCCCATATTATTTGCAAACAGACATAGAGTACTACATATTTGTGAAGGCAACTAAACAAGATGTTAAAGTTCGAAGCCGTGCCACAGTGTTGAACAAGTGAAACTAAACAACATTGTTGCCAACCCAAAATTCTAAAAATCAATTTCTTAATAACCCCGATAGAATTTTTATTTATTCTTTGACCATCATGTTATCAGTAGCATATCGACTTCGCCAGATGCGTCTGTGTCATCGCTGAATCAGCATTCAGTTCCCTAGTATAAGTACACCAAGAAAATGATTAACCTAATCCTTAAACTCATCTTCTTCTTAATGTACTCTCACGTTCTCGCCACGAGATGAAGGATAAGTGCTTCAGCTTGAAGCATGTCTGGATCACTTCTCTTACACCGTCTCATCCTTAATTAATCAAATCAAAGATTCAAAATCAGTTTAATATTTTAATCTTAAAGCATGAAATTCATCGCGAGCACGACCTCTGTACTTAATTAACTATGAAGATTATACAAATCAGTTTTGACTTAAATTGTATCATGAACTATGCAGTAAGTGCACGCACAATATGCTATAATAAATGCCGCATCTATATTTTTTTTTACGTGATAAGCTATATACTGTATAATACTTGGTCACGTATTTGCAACAGCAACACTAATAGATTTAATACATAAATTCTCGACAATTTGCATTAACAACTGTTTTGGGAGACTCTTATGTCGAGCACGAACTGTATTCGATTCAGCGCACGTCTTGCACGTACTCACAAGTTACCAGTACTTTGACTTCGATTGTAGTTCATTTAGCGGCCATGATATCCTCGATCCCGGCTCCATCCATGCCGGTAGGAACTTTTGTGAATTGATAATTGGCAATTGAGAAGTCATATAATGATCACTGTTTCACGGCTTCGAGGCCGCAGAAATCCATTCTTCGGCCTTGGGAATGTTTTTGTACCATTTGGACTTAATTTAGGAAGTGTATTTGAAGAAACGAATTCAAGATGATATACTGCGTGATTCATGAGATAAAAAAAAGAGATAGAATAAGGTTGCATTCCCCCCATACATAGTACTAAATGCACAGATCACAAGCATAACGGGATCTACTGATCTACATCTACAAGCCCTGTGGAACATATATGATCCATCTCGTGCTCCACATTGAAATGTGTCTGGGATGGGCATACATAATTGATAATTCCCCCACGGGTAAATTTATATCCAACTTCATAGCGTATAAAATTTCACACGAGTATACTTACTTGACCTAGAGCTAAACTGTCTAGGCGATCGGTTGGTGAGCCATAAAATTTAGCCTTGTCACTAAATGTGGAACCGTAATACTAGCATAGCCATAAGTCGGTGATAGATTGCATGTTTTTTTTTCTGGCGGATGCTCGTACAAATTCTTATGCATATACTTTATTAACTTTTAAGCTAGATAACTCGTCTAGCTGAACACCAGTCTATTATGAAACCAAATAGCTGAAAACATTCCACACCGCCATTTATCTCTGTTTGCATTGTTATAATAATTTTTTGTTCGATTTTGCAACCTTGCTTGACGTGGGATTGATTGATACCCATCTCAATCGCAATTCATAACATGCACCCACTCTAATTCCTTCATTAAGAGTAAGTGCTTCCATTTATGTTTTAGATAGTACTTGATTATCAAATATATTATTATGACACAAGAAAGTAAAATCATTAAACCAGTCTAACTAGTGGGGAGGTGCAAAAAGCTTATTATTTTAACATTAGAAGTAAATGAATACACCCATCATGACTCCACCGTTAACCAAAGGAAATCAGTAGGATGTACTAACCACCGAATCCGAAGTAATCCAACGGTGAAAAATGCAACAACACACCAAATTAGATCACAAAAAAGTGCAATTTCCACCACTCCTTCCTACGTAATACTTGATTTGATTTCATGTGCATGTTAACTTGCCTTGCAAGTAGGGTTTAAGGTTCTAAATCTCAAATATTGCACCATCTCAATCACTTTCTTCACTTGATTAATTTCAAGAAATGAGTGTTTATAAAACTAGGCAATGAAAAAGTTATTACCCAAAACTGAGTTCTTATCATTAGTAGAAAAAAGAAAGTGAAAGCGGTTGTTAACAGTAACCCATAAATTAGATACCAGCTAATTGATATTTTGATCCAATCAGAGTCAATTCTTGCTATGGTTGTCAATGAAAATGATATCCTAATTTGACTGGTGATCTGTTGTTTTAATTTCAATGATTGAAACCCCTCAATGTCCGGAGCATATTCTTATTTGTTTCAATAGCAAATTAAGTATCATCATTAATATTAAAATAATCCTAATAATTTAAGCTGACATCAACGATAGATTTACCTTGTTTACCTGGTATTTGTAGCTACATGTTTAAAATTTGTTATGTTTCATTTCATATCAACAAGAATTTTTAATACAATTGGTGAACCACTTAATAAAACACTTTATTAGGATTATTATTGCCAAAGTCAAGACTTATTTATTTGTGGGTCAAAATCAAGACTAATTATTATGCCATTTAAAGAAATTTTGTAATATTTTCCTTCTAAACCAATATAAACACTCCAAGCTCGAAGAATTAGTCTCGATACATCTACGGCCGGACAAATGCAACTAGAGCCAATTTCTTGAAATGATAGGCTTCTGAGCCTTTTAGTTCAACCCCTGGCACACTAAAAGGTAACAAGACTACTTACGTTGCACCGGGAACAAGCTTTTATTTTTCTTCGAGCTCAAATTAAGATGATAAAAGATTCGTAACATAAGCTTGGCTGCCATAGACTTGTGCAAGATTTTTCCTTCTTTTTTGTAAAACTGAAAAAAGCCTGATATTATTTAGTATAATAGTAAAATTTTTGGAAGATAATACTAATGATCTGAGTTCATAATTCGTTAATGACAAATTAAAAAACTGAGTTCTTTGTCGATTAAAAAACTGAAACAAATAGTTGCCTTATGCAAATTATTGTTAGTTATACAATTCACCCCAGGATTGGTGAAGCACTAATTAGACGCCAACCCTTATTTTTTTCACAATGCACCTTGACCAAGCTTAACATCTCTGTACTACCTTGGTCCTTGACCTTTGGAGAGCATCCAGCGGGATATTCGTATTTTATAGTAAAACTGAAACAAGAAACTGTCTCAGTTACACCCTTCCTCGTAGGATTGGCGAGCCACTATTTAAACGTCAACCTTAACTTATTTTTTTCCCAATAATTGCAGAAGTCAAAAGGTATTATAATCCTAAGTCAAAATCAATATTACTTTTCGGATGATTTTCAGACTTTTTCTCCGACACCAAGTATAAACACTCCAAATCAAAAGAATGGGTAAAATTCAAAAAGAGAAAGGAGATCATGCAAGTCAAATGCCCACAGCCAAGCTCCGAAATGTAAACCAGGGTTTGCAATAGCTGAAGAGACAGATGCCACTGCATTTGTGTAGAGGCAATATATTAAAGTGTATCCGAAAACGTGAATTCACGCGAGGAATCGTGGTTGATCATATACCTTACCCTGAGTGACAAATACAAATTCCTTGTAGTACCAAACCTGAATCAATAGTTATCCAAAATATGGGCGCCACGCCAAACGGCTAAAGACCACCGAATATGACTAGGGGACCTCCTGGCCACCATCAGCGAGCGCTTTTTCCTACCGCAAAACTTCTTGCAAACAGAATACAGTGATTGAGGGTGAATCTCTTGCGATTGTGACAACACTTGATTTGTTGTAAATATCATCATTGACACTTGACTTGTTTACTGATGAAATCAGTAGCGGCGGATTTCATGATGTTTGATCGTCAAAGATGATTGGTTAACAGTAAGCTAAATCTCCAAGGAGCCATCAACCAAGCTCTCAAGATTTTCCAGAAAGTATTGCAGTGGTGAAAGAGGCGGCGGCCGTCTGTGATGTTTTAGGGTTCTACTCATTTTTAAAATGAGATTCTGTTAGGGTTTCAAAATTCTTGGTTACTTGAGGCTTCTGGGTTTGGGCTTTCTATACGGGTCTTCTCACAATTATTGTGATTAGAATTTCTTGGGCCTGCCATTTTGGTCAGGATTTTTACAATGTTTAAGAACATGTTTAAGTTTCTTAAAATGATGTACGGGTACTTCTACATGTAAGATGGGGTGTACAGTTCCAATTACCGAGCAAAAATAAATAAATAAAATAATAGTATACCAACCACTTAGATCTCCTCAGATTTTAGTCACTATCCATCCAGCTGGGAAGATGAGCTGAACTATAACTTTTTCAGGTGTGTGGTGTCCATATTCATAAATTCAAATTTTGCATATTCCCACCAATTGAAGGCTATTTGGGGTCTACCCTTCTTTGAATGATTCACAATGACATGGTATCTTGAATCCAAAGCATATTACACACGGTTTACATTGATCGTTCATTGTAAGCCAAGAGGCGTGTTTTAAAAAAAATTGAACAAGCATCGTCTAAATCAAACTCAAGGTTGCTACACGAGGTTTATGAACCAAAGAGTTACCTTTTACCATTTGTGCGCTTACAAAGAACCGGAACACTATTGCTGGAATTTGGTTGTAGGAATACTAATTCTACTATAAATTATGCCAATTTGCTAGTGAGGTTTTATCATTTACCATTTCTCTTGTCTATACTGCTCAATCTATAACATGACATTTAGATTGAGCTTGTTCGTGTGAGAGCAATAAGGATATATTGCCAACCCTGATAGAGTACCTTACAAGGACCAAGCATGATTAAATCTTGCTGTTAACAGAGCTGCACATTAATTCCAGACATCATGACTCGAAGCAACACGGTCGGTAGCAGCATAACTTCTAGCATTATTTGTCAGTGGAATCAAATGAGGCCGTCACTAGTGACCAAAGAAGAACAAGAGCAACAATTTGAAAAAATTTGTTCTGAAAGTTGCTTTTTGACTGAGAATGGATATTTA
This sequence comes from Papaver armeniacum, assembly GCA_023531295.1. Taxonomy (NCBI): domain Eukaryota; kingdom Viridiplantae; phylum Streptophyta; class Magnoliopsida; order Ranunculales; family Papaveraceae; genus Papaver; species Papaver armeniacum. Next base: position 210,329 of record JAJJWW010013744.1, read on the forward strand.
TAATTGATCTAAAACGGATTCCTTTCTTGCTTCTTCCAATTCGACAGTTGAAAAGCAACTTCTCAAGATCTATCCATACAATGGGCAGAATATGTTGCATACAATGGGACTGTTAAGAAAGTTTAAATTATAAAAACTTTCGCATTCACAGTGCCAGTTGAAGAGCTAGTTTACAATTTATAGATAGTTCGATAACTCAGAGGAGTGAGAGACCTTTTTTTTTTCTTCTTGGTACAGAAATGAAGTCACTTCAGCCACCATAAGTTCGACAACAGGAATTAGATATTAAGAATGCATGTAGATAGAATAGTCAGGAGTTCTAACGCCTTAACTCATATATAATAAATACTCAGTCGGAAGGAAGCACCTGAATCAAGCTACTTGGTAGTTGTCAAGATATGGATCCGCACCTAATCAACTGTAAACACCCTGAGGTTATGAGGAGACTAATCACAATACATAGTACAATTCTCTCGAAAAGCTCTGTCTCTCTCGGAGGATTACTCGCTTTTTATAGGCAAAGCCTGATATGGAAATACCGTACAAGTGTATCCTTATACCTTTCCTAGTAAGTCTTCTATCATTAGCCGTACACGTGTACTATTATAGTTGGGGTTATTTAGGCAATCACTGATCATCTCTTGAGGGAACCCCGTCTGTGTCACGTCATCGTTGCTGGCGACCTCGGCTTGTCGTGCTATCGTCAATGGTGGCTTCGGTTAGTCATCATCCGAAGCTCTCATTTTGGTGCTTTCGGCCCTAGCCAAATCCATGTGCTTACATTAGCCCCCTGACTGTTTTGTCAAGACTTGCAGGCTTGGCGATCAGTCATAGCTCGTGTTAGAATGCATCTTTGGAATTGTCGTTTTGATGCGCCCTTTTGTTCCCTTGAAGCACCCTTTTTGATCGCGACTTCGGATTTGATTGTTAGCTGGAGCCCCTTTTTCTCTTTTAGTTTTATTCTTTCTGCTTCCTTGTCTCTTCTTCTTATCTTTTAGGTTTTAACCAACAGTCATTAACCATAGGGCATGATTCTCTTCTGCCGTTTCATCTTCCCACTGATTGATTGACACGTATGCCCTTTCGTCAAACGTGCCGACTCTTCGTCTTTCTGGTATCTTCTTGTATAAAATCCTTTCTTCTCAATTTCTTTCCTTTTATTCCTTCTTTCAGTAATTTTCTTCTTCACTCTCTCCTCTTCTCTTCTCCTTCTCCTTTTATTCTTTCCTTTTACCGTCTTCGGTACTTCAATTGATTTCGATCTTGGGATGGAACCGCAGATGTCTGGTGCTGGTAAATCCATTTCTGCGGAGAATTCCGCAGCCATGAGAAAAGTTCGTCTATTTGGTGTAGAGTCGAGGGATCCTAATTCTGGGTCTATTTTCCAGGACAAGTTCATCCCTAAATTACGTGCTCCGGGGTTTCACACCATTAATAATAGCTCGAGATTGTTAGCCCCCGAAGTTATTCCCCCTAAAAAGCTTCCCCTTGATAATTTTCCTCGGTTATGTATTGAGCGCGGGGATTATAGAGAATCCTCAATATAATTTGTATCAACTACTCTTGTTATCCATGATTGGTCTTCATGGAAGCATTACATTTTGTCAAAACCACGACACGTACAACGCATTCGAGAGCTTAATATTGAGCATGCTTTGGAATTGTCTGCCCATCGGAGTATTTATCGTGCTAATAAGGCCCTTTTTCCAGCCTGTCTTCGGTGGGTTGCTGGTGTGCATACCTTAGTCTTTGCTTCGGGAGAGGCTTCCCCTACATTGGAGGACGTTGTTGCCCTCACAGGATTACCCGTTCATAGTTCTCACAGTTTCGAAGAGGTTGACCCCGATGGTACCATGACTGATTCGGACTCGGAGTTGTATAAAGTGTTGGTGGGAGTTCGAAAGGCTATAGTCCGTAAGGTGAGTACCGATGCTGCTGCAGATTTAGTTAAGGAAGATAAGCGTGCCTCTCTTTCGGGCTGGATGAATTATTGGGCGCCCCGTGTTACTGAAGCAATTAGTAAGAAAGAACTTCCATCAGTTGTGAAGTCCTATGACCCTCCTTCTCATGGGCATAGTAATGATGCCGAGCTTGTTGCCTTCTTGACATATTGGTTGATCAATGATCTTTTCGAGTGTTCACCAAAAGATACCATTCGTGATGACATTCTTCGAAATGCTGTCAAGATGGTGGGAGGGATTACTTATCCTTTGGCTCCAATGTTTTTAGGTGGGGTATATCGTCATTTGGATATGCTTGTCTTATATGTGGAGATTTTAGATAGTCATCAGCACATAATTGAGAGTTATGTTCCCACCAGTTTCATACAGATGTGGTTTTGGGAGAGGGTTCCTGCTAGTAGGTTCGATGTTCATGACTTAGTTGTAAGAAAAGATAATGCTGTAGGTACCTCTGGTCGGCTCCCCCTTTCCCCAGTTTGTCATCCTCGTACCGCTTTGAATGAGAATAAGCACATCAAAAAGGCAAGCAATGAACTTATGTGGATAGTGGATGAACTGAAATCGTTCCGAGCGCGCCCATACGATGATACACCCAGAGGGGCATTATTTCTTGGTCCTAGCTTCGTGTTTCTTGATGATATATTAGACTCGGACAGTTCGACTCTCAATGACGATGAGTGGGATTTTTTAGCGATGGTGACTCCGGGTTTTATTCCTGGGTACTATGAGGGAAAGTTTTGTGTTGTTGGTTATAATGTGGACAGAGTTGCCGGGCAGTTGGGTTATGATCAAGGATTGGCTTCCATCCAGACTCCAGTATTCCCGGTAAGTGGTGATTTGATGAGGGAAAGTTATCGTCGATTTGTCTTTAAACCCGATGAGCCAAGATATTGTCGGGATCTCCCATTTCGTTTATCGGTCCCTTCGTCGAAGGATCCTCCTAAATTTTTTACACTATCATGGTGCACAAATTGGTATGACGAGTTAACACGAATGGACGAATTCAATCACACACAAATTCAATCATTCGTGTTAACTCGTCATTAAATGCCCGAGGGCGAATTAAGCTTGCGCCCGAGGTTGCTACTGCACATGGGATAAAGCCCAGATCGAGGGGAAAAGGTATTGTAGATTCGGCCCGCAAAGGCAAGGAAGCATCTTCTGCTGCTACTGTTAAGGTAAGTCTGGTGTTGTTTTGGAATTTCTAAAATATTGTATAGTGCTTCGTTGTTTGACAACTCTTGATGTAGAATTAGTTTTCTTTGTGAAGCCCCAAAAGCGTACACGAGTGGTGATTCGAAACAGGGGAGAGTCAACAACATCATCTGAAGATCAAAGAGGTAAGAGGAACGTAATTACGTAAGCTTTATGTACTAGACCACACGTGATTGTCATAAAGTATCCATAAGTTTTGTCGGTGTGTTGTCCAACTCAGCTGTTCTTAATGCCTTATAAATACGCCTTTCTGTATGTTCAAAATTCATTTATTTGTATTGAGCCTCTCCCTTGTCTTTGTTTTGATTATTCAGTTGGTGGAGCAACAAGTCCTCAGAATTATTTTTCCGGTGTTGGTTTTCAGGTGAGATATTTTGCTTTGCGCTTTTAGTTGAATTTGTGGTAATGGGTATTCATTGAGACATTGGGTTGTCTTGTATGATGGTACTGCAAGTGAAGCACAATGATTGTGCGTTACAGAGTTGTAGGCCAAATCAGTACTCCGCCGTAATAGTGCAATGCGATAATAGCACAACGTAAGCTATAATAGTGCAACACAAGCCATAATAGCGGTATTACTGTATAGATTGGCAAGTGTCAAGAATGGCATAAACCCACAGGGCCAATGTAGTGCAAGTGCAACATTACATTGTAAACACATTTGGCTAAGTGATGAATCTTATTGGCCGACACAATGAAGCTTCTTGGCAAGGCATGAAGTATTGAATGCGAGTGTCTTATGCAAAAGAACCCCTATTTACTTTGTGACGTGCTTAATGAGGATCACGGAGAACAACAGTTCAAAGGCGGGTTGCCAGCAAAATTGATTGCAAACGAGGCCAAGTCATTTATAAGTCCTTATCATGTTGAGTATGATAATAAGGAAAAGTCGGAAAGCGTGAGACTATGGCAATGATCGTGGTGATCAGTAGAAGAAGAATCATTCAGTGCGTACACTTAGGCGTAAATGATTCAAGGCGAAATTCAAACCAAAGAAATTGGTACCTGAAACGAGATTCTCAAAACTCGGTTACAAACCAAAGAATAAGAAAAAGTAAAACAAAAGTAAAACAAAAATAAGAAACCAAAAACAATTAACAACATTTGCCTCCCAAGAACGGCGCCAAAAATTTTGACCGGTTGTCACCGACACAAATATAATTACACTTTCTTACTACTCAAAATATATAATGAAGCAAGGGCAAGAAAGGATCGTTCCCACAGAGAGGTCTTGGTTGTCAATATGTTATGGTTTCCTATATAAAACACCGGGGGTTTGCTGATTTTTATAAACGAAAATAAAATAAAAGCGAAGCAAATAAATAAACACGCAAATCAAGGATGAGAAATATTGGATAAAGGTTTCATCTTCAATTGTAAACAAGTTTTGAATATATGAATAGAATTCGTATTTAATCTCGATATCATCAAAAGCCATAGAATACCTTATTGCAAAAATACTCCGTAATTTCCTAAGTCATCAACACACACATTAGAGCTGCGTATGTGAATTCTACCTAAAGAATAACCTAACGCCTTGCGCTAATCAAGTTCAATTCCTAGGAGCATTAAGTTTCAGAAATAGGCTAATCAATGCAATTGAAATACATTGCACAAACAATTCGAACAAGGGTCAATTTCTACATATGATTACAAGGATGTATCACTACAACCTAGAATCATATTATGCTACTCGTATTCAAGGTTATCGCTCGATGAAAACCCTAAAATAGCTATAGATATGGATGTGAGTTCAATCAATTCTAGACTTAACTAAACAAACATTCAATCATATTGCAATACATCAATCATGCAATTATTATAACCCGTAGAAATCATACGATAATATTGAGAGAAAACTAATTCATAAGAATCATAACTCGTTTTCAAAATCCAACTACATCTTTAACCAATAATAAATCAAGTACTTGTGTTTTTGGAAATCATCATAGAAAGTTTAGAAGAACCTATCATGTGAAACCCTAGAACAAAAGTAGAAGTCTCCCTAATGGAGATATCTCTAGGTTTGAGAAAGACTTTTCTATTTATATGCTTCTCCCATTCCAAAAGGATACTCCTTCCAATATTAGGTCTTCTCAAAACCCATCTCCAAGTGGTCCACCAAGCCCATGTGTGAGAAATACCCATGTGAAATTATGTCCAAAAACCGTCGCCGGAAAACTGGGATTATGGTAGGAACTTGGCGGAGGAATAGTCGCCGAGGAAACGGTTCGGGTGGACCTGGCAAAGTCAACCTTGATCACCGGTCAACGAGTCAATCGGCGAGTCAACTCGGTCGGGTCAACGGGTCAGCTCGAGTCAGGACTCGGTCAATCACCGAGTCAGTATGTGAATTGTCATACCGAGTCAGAACAAAGTCAGATCGAGTCAGCTCGAGTCGGACCCGAGTCGAGTGGAGTCGAGATAGAATCAGTATGACCGGTTAACTAGGCTTGACATGAGCCATTGCAAGTCTAATCTGTGCTGCACAATCCTTGTGCTGTAGCAATGCACTTCCAGCCATGATGGCCTGCAACTCATTACCACTTGCTTTCTCACCATTTCCTGCTCTGAATCACCATCAACTACTCCAATCGTAGTCACCGCTCTCAGGTACTGACCTCAATCCATCATCCATTCCTTGCTGCATAACTGAACAACAATAACATTCCATTTCCCTGCACTGAAGATTTGTCACAGCCATTGCACCTGCTATGCTCAAAGCAGCAGCATCACAACACTAATATACCCTTGGCTTCACACCATCTCAGTCATGAACCTTTACGAGTTCATCCCCTTCATTCGTTCACTTGAAAGCACTAACACTGCTCTTCCATCTTGAGCTCAAAAGCAACCCAAACTCCAATACAAAACACCACAACCACCATTTGAACTAAACATGGTTATAAAGACACTTGGCTTCTCCCCGTAGTGCTCGGCTAAGCAAAACCCCCGCAATTCCATCTCACTCTCATAATTGCCACCACCAGCCCATCAGGCCATCTCATTTGCATCTACATTTCACCCAGCAATCCGTCAAACCCCGAGCATCACCTCTACTGAGCTATAAACCGACTATCATGCTTCAATTGTAATTTGAGCTCTAACTATCAATCATGCCAAAGACCAATTATCCCCGCAACCGCAATCGACATACTTGTCCCGTAACATGAACTTCGCAACCTCGGTTCCAAGGCAAACCAACACATCCGAGAGCCTTACAGTAATTGAATCAAAACCCAGCCAATTCTCATATGATGACCGCATCTCCACCGAACCAACACCGCCATCTTAATCTTCTAATTCACCCCATACAAACCGAGCACACCATATTCTCTGCCATCACCACGATCACCGGTCTGCAGCCCAACACCATTCTCTGTTCTTCATCACTGCTTCATTCCAATGGCAGTGGCTGCCATTATTTCTTCCATGTTGTTCCTTGAGTTCTACTTCATCTTTCAAAGAACTCAACTTTCCATTGCTTGCCATGAACCGCATCTTGACTAACTCGAGCTCCATGTCTCTCATGTCTCTTGACCTGAGCTACATCCGAGCTCTTCTCAGCCCTCGGCCAACCTCAATTCCTTGTCTGCAGCTCACTAACACAACCATTTCAGTTATCATCCTCTCAATTCCATACCCATTTGCTTCAATTGACAGACCCATGCTCAAACGATTTCAAACACCAGAAAGAACTTCCCGATCTGCCAAACTTGAACCCAACTTGAATCAACCTAAATTCCGATTCGAATTCAACCCTAGTCTTCAATTATCGAACCCAATCGGATCCCCTTTCTTTTCTCAATTCGGTTCAATCCATCTCTCGAATTCATCGGCATATTCTTCATAAACTCTCAATCCAACACATACCCACGACCATTCACATCTTAATCAACTCAAATCTATCTCCCGATTCTCACGATTCAAAGTGACAACACCAAACCCTAGCTTCTTCCATCCAAATCGAACATCGAGTCATCTCTTGCTTTTGAATTCATCTCGTTCTTAGTCTCAATTTCTCGATCTCTCTATCGATCTCTTCAGCAATAATGTTTCTCCGACAACAGATCTCTCAATTTCGTGGCGCAGCCGGAAGAACAAATGATAAGAGAAATAATCTTCTCTGAAATTCAGGTTTATGTGTAAGAAATGAGAGTGATATAGCCACCCCAGTTACGTTGATAAGGGTTACCCATCTGGCATACCCCTTAACCGTAGCTATCCTGTCCGTAGTGTTTCTCCAACAAAGTTGGCCCTTAACCTTGACTGGGCTCCGGATAGTGTTCGCCCATGAAATGACAATTTTGCCATTTTGCTCAAATTGGGTAATTTCTCCATCTTTTCGTCCGTGCGACTCCAGAGTACCTAATAACTCAAAAACACACGTAAAGTACATAATTCACCAGAAAAATAGCAAAGAAAGCGTAACTACTAGATAGTAAATTAGGTGTTTTAGACACCTATCAGATTCCCCCACACTTAGACTTTGCTAGTCCTCGAGCAAATCAAACAAAATCAATTCTTAAACATACATACAACTCCGTGTCGTCGAGGCTACGGTCACTTTTAGCATATAACAAGCCTTTAAACCACTAGGTGTCCCTAGTGGACGAGTTATAGTCTCGTGAGGGTTTACTAGAGATATACCCACAAAACCTACTTTTCCAACTTACTAGTTCTCCGTAATGATAGCATCCAAGCGCTAAGAAGACATAGAGATTCTGCCCACTAGTCATAAAAAGTTAGACACATAAATGAACAAAATCTCATCCTTAAAAGTTGAGAGAGAAATAACCATCCCTTCTCGACAAAAATTCGGGTTCGGAGTGATCGAAAGTCTCGACTCTGCCTCACAAGAAAGGGTTTTATGAATTTGCTCTCAATAAACAGCTTTTTATGGGTCACACATGTGTCCAGGTAGGAATGAAGAGAGAATCCTGAGACACGTTGAATGGTAGGAAGGCAAAACCCTCCGAATGTTTTGAAAACCCACATCTTTTATAATTTTGAAAACCCATTTTTCTGACGATCTCTTCGAAAGGAAATCAACCATTTAACGAAGGTGGGAATATGCTTACTTACCTCGTTATCCGTTCGGCGTGCAGCTAGCACCACTCTCACAAAGCATCCATAAACGTCTTCGGTCTTCTATCGGTGTCTTCATCTTCGTCTTCGGTCTTCAACTCTTGATGATAACTCTTGAACTTCGTAGAATCTTGACAATGTGATTCTTTCCTCTAATTCCTTGTTGCTTGAAACTTCTTTATGGATATTCCTTCTTTCCATTGGCTTTATTGAAAGAATACAAAAATAAAAACAAACTATACAAACCCAAAATTTAATACAACAAATTTTATTTTTTTTTTTTTTTTTTTTTTTTTTTTTTTTTAAGACAAGAAAAATAAAACAAATACAAAAATAAAAACAAAACAAAAAAAATAAAAACTAGTAACGAACCTATTTTTTTTTCTCTTGTCTCTTTTTTTTTTTCATTTTTTTTTCTTCTAATTTTCGTTTTTTTTTTTTTTTTAATTTTAATTTTAATTTTTTTAATTTTTTTTTTTTTAATTTTTTTTTTGAGATAAGAGAAAAATAAAATACAAAGGCCATGGTATAAGTATTTTACCGCTTGATTCTTCACAACTTATATGTCTTGATATCATAAACTTCTCGAACTCTCATCCTTGATAGTCTTTTTCACTCTTTTTGTATTGTTGCTTTGTAAACCTCAAACGTCTTCAACTTTCCTTGTAGATTTGTGATGCTCCTCTTGTTGATGATGATGGTGTTTCTATGGACCTGTTGGTGTAGAGAGAGATAAGGTGGATGGTGCTAACTGCGAACAAGATTACAAGTGGTATGTAAGTTAGCAATTCGATGTCACCATCATGATTGATAAAAATAGCACTCAAGAGATCAAAATAGTGCTTCTATGGTGGGAGGTTGGGCAGCTCACCATTCTGCCGGAATTTACGTACGGTGACACACACTCAAAAAGCACAAATTTAGACAGGTACAAAGAATTGAAGGTCGGTGCCTCACATTATGTAACATGGGTAGTCTCCACTATAGGGGACCACTACTCTAATACCGAATTCGATCTGCACCTTATTTGCCTTTGGCGTGGTTAAATCCAACTTTAACTCTCATACAATTAAGAAACCCGATCATGTTCTCTGTCATCTCTAAGTTCAGTCACTCTTATGAGATTCTCGATGTAATCTTAGCGACATGTATACTATGTGACTCTAAACTAACTACAAGTTGGAGTTTTATTATTCACTATTTACAAAAAAGTTGAAAAAAATTGAAAAATTTACAACGAAAATGCTTAACCACTCCCCCACACTTAAACTTTACATTGTCCTCAATGTAAATTGAATCGTCCAAAGAAAGTCAAGGTGGGAAATCATATAACAATATGCGACAAGAAAAAGACTAAAAACAAGACAAGAAAAATTAAAAAGATAAGAGATACAAAACCTATGGGTTTCCTCCCATGCAAGCGCTTGGTTTAAAGTCGTCAGCCCGACTATATCCTTGCAAGATTCATTCCCCATATACTAACAATCGGAAAAGTTGGGGATCCTTCCATAGAACCTGTTTTGCAAACACTAGCTTCACACAAATATTAGTAATATAAAGCAAAAGTGAAGCTATGAACCGATAAAAGCTTCCCCCCACACTTATTCTTGTCTACACTTGGAAGTGTATGAAGAATATAGAAGTCGGGTACTTCCACGGTTTCTTGTTCCAAAACCTGCATAGTATGAGAATCAAGTATCTCTAATGGCGGAAAACGAGAAACAAAGTCATTCAACAATATTCTCGAAGCACATACATTCAAACCAATAAGAGGTAAAGGAGAAGAAACAATAGGCAAAGGGTTAGATAAACCTTGCACAATCTCTTGTATTACGGAATCCTCTTCATCCTTGAAAAACTCAAGTGAATGATTCACCTCTTGTATATCATGGTCCTCTATCAAACCTTGCAACCATTCTTCGTCCGTTTCTGCCGTAACCAAAGTATCGACATAAACATCATCATTACAATCATTTGCAAGCTCAATTGGGTCTTCCACAATATTGGTCATAACGGTCTCATTCTCAACATATTCCTCCTTGTTGTAAGGCACATACTCTTTTGCGGATGCAATATTGTCCATAATGAACTTTTTTAGAACACTCCTTGCATCATCCTCAAGCTCTACCTTTTGAATAGGTTCTTGATCGTTATAAAGATCAATGCTTGAGTAATCTACACAAGTGTCAACATATTCCTCTTCGTCTTCACCTTGATCGCAAAAAGACTCCATTGTAAACCTCGGGGATGTCACCATGAATTGGTTTAGGCAATGTATTTTCATAATAATCATCACTATCATAGTCAACATAAGATTGTTCGTCGTTGAATTTAGTGTTGCTAATCTCTAACTCATCCTTTTGAATAGGTGAATGATCATTATTACGATCAAGAGTTGAGTTAACTACACAAATATCAACAAAAGTCCCCAAAGGTTCGCCTTTTTCAACATAATTATTCATTTCCTCCTTGTATTCTTCAATGCCTTGTCTTAAAGTGGAAACACCTCTTTGAAGCTCTTGGAGTGATCCATCCAAATTTTGAAAATAGTGTTCCATTTGTTGGTAAAGCTCATTCGAAAAAGAAAAAGTAGAATTACTTACTTCAGTATTGTTAGGCCAATTATATTCCCTTTGAATGGGTGGATGATCATAACTACGATCAGAAATTGGGCCAAACATACTATGAGCACATTCGATCGATGAAATTGGTTCCACACTTGGTTGTCCACAAACTGACTCCATGCTGTCCATAAATTGTTGCATCTCATCTACCAAACTAGAGGAAAAATTAATAGGAGTAAAACTAGTCTCCCCTCCTTGTGGTTGCTCACTTACATACCCACCGTAAGAAGGTTGGAATGTATGAGAACAACTAAAAGGTTACGTGGAATATTGACCATAACCAAAGGATTGGTTTTGATTGTATTCCCCATAAGGGTGATAGTTTTCATGTTGTTGAGGTTGAAAGCCGTATTGATTGCTCCAATATGCTCCGTCCATAGAAATTGGTACCTGAAACGAGATTCTCAAAACTCGGTTACAAACCAAAGAATAAGAAAAAGTAAAACAAAAGTAAAACAAAAATAAGAAACCAAAAACAATTAACAACCGCTGCCTCCCCGGCAACGGCGCCAAAATTTTGACCGGTTGTCAGCCGACACAAATATAATTACACTTTCTTACTACTCAAAATATATAATGAAGCAAGGGCAAGAAAGGATCGTTCCCACAGAGAGGTCTTGGTTGTCAATATGTTATGGTTTCCTATATAAAACACCGGGGGTTTGCTGATTTTTATAAACGAAAATAAAATAAAAGCGAAGCAAATAAATAAACACGCAAATCAAGGATGAGAAATATTGGATAAAGGTTTCATCTTCAATTGTAAACAAGTTTTGAATATATGAATAGAATTCGTATTTAATCTCGATATCATCAAAAGCCATAGAATACCTTATTGCAAAAATACTCTATTAATTTCCTAAGTCATCAACACACACATTAGAGCTGCGTATGTGAATTCTACCTAAAGAATAACCTAACGCCTTGCGCTAATCAAGTTCAATTCTAGGAGCATTAAGTTTCAGAAATAGGCTAATCAATGCAATTGAAATACATTGCGCAAACAATTCGAACAAGGGTCAATTTCTACATATGATTACAAGGATGTATCACTACAACCTAGAATCATATTATGCTACTCGTATTCAAGGTTATCGCTCGATGAAAACCCTAAAATAGCTATAGATATGGATGTGAGTTCAATCAATTCTAGACTTAACTAAACAAACATTCAATCATATTGCAATACATCAATCATGCAATTATTATAACCCGTAGAAATCATACGATAATATTGAGAGAAAACTAATTCATAAGAATCATAACTCGTTTTCAAAATCCAACTACATCTTTAACCAATAATAAATCAAGTACTTGTGTTTTTGGAAATCATCATAGAAAGTTTAGAAGAACCTATCATGTGAAACCCTAGAACAAAAGTAGAAGTCTCCCTAATGGAGATATCTCTAGGTTTGAGAAAGACTTTTCTATTTATATGCTTCTCCCATTCCAAAAGGATACTCCTTCCAATATTAGGTCTTCTCAAAACCCATCTCCAAGTGGTCCACCAAGCCCATGTGTGAGAAATACCCATGTGAAATTATGTCCAAAAACCGTCGCCGGAAAACTGGGATTATGGCCGGAACTTGGCCGGAATAGTCGCGGAAGCAGTTCAGGTGACCGGCAAAGTCAACCCGGTCAACGAGTCAATTCGGCGAGTCAACTCGGTCGGGTCAACGGGTCAGCTCGAGTCAGGACTCGGTCAATCACCGAGTCAGTATGTGAATTGTCAGACCGAGTCAGAACAAAGTCAGATCGAGTCAACTCAGAGTCAGACCTGAGTCAGAGTGGAGTCAGATAGAATCAGGTCTGACTGGTTAACTAGGCTTGACATGAGCCATTGCAAGTCTAATCTGTGCTGCACAATCCTTGTGCTGTAGCAATGCACTTCTAGCCATGATGGCCTGCAACTCATTACCACTTGCTTTCTCACCATTTCCTGCTCTGAATCACCATCAACTACTCCAATCAGAGTCACTGCCTCAGTGCCCAGCCTCAATCCATCATCCATTCCTTGCTGCATAACTGAACAACATCAACATTCCATTTCCCTGCACTGAATATTTGTCACAGCCATTGCACCTGCTATGCTCAAAGCAGCAGCATCACAACACTAATATACCCTTGGCTTCACACCATCTCAGTCATGAACCTTTACGAGTTCATCCCCTTCATTCGTTCACTGCCAAAGCACTAACACTGCTCTTCCATCTTGAGCTCAAAAGCAACCCAAACTCCAGCTACAAAACACCACAACCACCATTTGAACTAAACACAGTTGCAGCACACTTGGCTTCTCCCTGTAGTGCTCAGCTAAGCAAAACCCTGCAATTCCATCTCACTCTCATAATTGCCACCACCAGCCCATCAGGCCATCTCATTTGCATCTACATTTCACCCAGCAATCCGTCAAACCCTGAGCATCACCTCTACTGAGCTATAAACCGACTATCATGCTTCAATTGTAATTTGAGCTCTAACTATCAATCACTGCCAGCACCAATTATCCCTGCAACTGCAATCGACATACTTGTCCTGTAACATGAACTTCTGCAACCTCAGTTCCAAGGCAAACCAACACATCCGAGAGCCTTCTGTAATTGAATCAAAACCCTGGCCAATTCTCATATGACAGCCATCTCCACCCGAACCAACACTGCCATCTTAATCTTCTAATTCACCCCATACAAACCGAGCACACCATATTCTCTGCCATCACCACGATCACCGGTGCAGCGGCCAACACCATTCTCTGTTCTTCATCACTGCTTCATTCCAATGGCAGTGGCTGCCATTATTTCTTCCATGTTGTTCCTTGAGTTCTACTTCATCTTTTAGCAACTCGAACTTTCCATTGCTGCCATGAACCGCACTTCAGCTAACTCGAGCTCCATGTCTCTCTGTCTCTTGACCTGAGCTATATCCGAGCTCTTCTCAGCCCTCGGCCAACCTCAATTCCTTGTCTGCAGCTCACTAACACAACTATTTCAGTTATCATCCTCTCAATTCCATACCCATTTGCTTCAATTGACAGACCCATGCTCAAACGATTTCAAACACCAGAAAGAACTTCCCGATCTGCCAAACTTGAACCCAACTTGAATCAACCTAAATTCCAGTTCGAATTCAACCCTAGTCTTCAATTATCGAACCCAATCAGATCCCCTTTCTTTTCTCAATTCCGGTTCAATCCATCTCTGAATTCATCTGGCATATTCTTCATAAACTCTCAATCCAACACATACCCACGACCATTCACATCTTAATCAACTCAAATCTATCTCCTGATTCTCACGATTCAGCAGCAACACCAAACCCTAGCTTCTTCCATCCAAATCGACCATCAGAGTCATCTCTTGCTTTTGAATTCATCTCGTTCTTAGTCTCAATTTCTCGATCTCTCTATCGATCTCTTCAGCAATAATGTTTCTCCGACAACAGATCTCTCAATTTCATGGCGCAGCCGGAAGAACAAATGATAAGAGAAATAATCTTCTCTGAAATTCAGGTTTATGTGTAAGAAATGAGAGTGATATAGCCACCCCAGTTACGTTGATAAGGGTTATCCATCTGGCATACCCCTTAACCGTAGCTATCCTGTCCGTAGTGTTTCTCCAACAAAGTTGGCCCTTAACCTTGACTGGGCTCCGGATAGTGTTCGTCCATGAAATGACAATTTTTCCATTTTGCTCAAATTGGGTAATTTCTCCATCTTTTCGTCCGTGCGACTCCAGAGTACCTAATAACTCAAAAACACACGTAAAGTACATAATTCACCAGAAAAATAACAAAGAAAGCGTAACTACTAGATAGTAAATTAGGTGTTTTAGACACCTATCACAGGGTAAGTGCTGTAGAAGACAAGGTGTCTGATGCAACCCTTCTGAATTGCGAAACCAATGCTGAAGTGACTGAATTGAAGGTGCAATTCAGTGACATAAAGAACATACTAACAAGCCATGCGAAGCAAATTTCTGAGGAAGTGGAAAGCATTCGCGGGTTAATCAGTAACGGCATGTTTGTAGGGGAAAACGTGCATGGAGAAAGCTCTAATCGAGTCTCCGAGCCAAGAATTTACACAGGCTAGAGAAATTGAGAATTTCTTGTATGACGTTGAGGCATACTTTGAGGCGAATGGAACTGGGGAAGGACAAAAAGTAACTCTCGCAGGCAATTACCTTGGTGATGATGCAAAGGTTTGGTGGAGAACTATGCTACAAGAAGATGAAGCTGCTGGTTATGCCAATCCTATGTCATGGAATGACATGAAAGATGGACTGAGGTGTCAGTTCTGGCCAAGCAATGGTGCTTGGTATGCAAGAGAAAGTTTACGTAGGCTAAAAATGACAAGTAGTCAAGTACACCACAGGCCTATGCTGAAAACTTCTTTGCATTGGTGCAAGAGACGTGTGGCATGAGTGAAGAAGATTAGATGTTCCAATTTCTGGCTGGCGCAAGTTCAAATGTGATTGCTGAACTTAAGAAGCATAAAGTGCAGAGTATCCAGATGGCTATGCAGACGGTAAGAGAGCTTACCAATAGCACAACGACTGAAGACGTGCAAAGTTGCAAAGGAAAAGCCAAAGGGAAGGAAAAATATGTTGGTAGTAAGCGCAAGCATGAACCTAAGGAAGAGGAACTACTCCCTTCATCCCGGAAGTTTAGGGGATGTTTCATTTGCAAAGGTTTACACTTCGCTAGAAGCTGTCCACTCAAGGCACAACTCAATGTATCAGTTGGGGATGATTATGGGAATCATTCTAGCAAGACTCGTGAAGGCCGAAGTGAAGGTTCAAGGAAGAGACCTCGTAGCGAAGTGGTCGCTAACTTTGACAAAAGAAACTAAGCTAAAAACAAGTAAGTGTTGTTGTCTCCATTGGAAACACTTTGAATGCCAAAACATGAGTGTTTTTGGCCTTGTTTTATGTAGATTGAGTTGTTAGTTGTTGCAAACTCTGTGCGTAGAGTTTAGTTGTACAGACTTTTATTTGAGTCTTCAAGTTTGTATATACTTTGCTTTGGTGTAAGCAAGTTGCTTTACTGATGAAATTTTAGCTTTCCAAAAGTGATAAAGTGGATCAATCATGTAATGGTACATGGTATTATCATGTAAGAGCAGTAATGAATGAAGGTGTTTTCGTTTATAAAGTCTTGCCTCTTTATTTACGATGTAAAGCTAGTTCATGGGGAGATGCTGCAAGTAGCATACTTAGCCGAACGTATGCAATGACAAGACAAGTTGAAAGCTAATAAGCAAAGCATATGACAAGGGTCCTAGTTGATGTAGAAGTGATGTTGCTGTTTGGGAGATTGCAAAATGGCACAATGGCAGATGGGCAGCGACAGTGCAAGTAATACAACAAGTTGGAAATCATTTTATCAACAAGCATGAGTTGGGTAGAACTCATGGCCTTAGAGAAAGACACACACTTTCCAGGCAATTAGCAATGCAGTTCAAAGAAGTATTTGGAGACATATTGGCTTTGAAAGCATGGCATGTGGACAGCTAAAGGGTTAGCTATGTTATGTCGAAGAGATAGTTAGTCACAGTTTTGAAAATGGGCTGTGCGACTCAATAGTTTTGCTGTATGGAAGTTGAGCAAAGAAAACTTGTCATGAGTACGAGTATGCAAGATGGCATAGGTATAGAGCTTCTACTTAAAGGCTACATTCATCGAAATGAGTTCTTGAATGATATTTGCATAATCAGAGTTTGGCAAGGCATGAAGTATTGAATGCGAGTGTCTTATGCAAAATAACCCCTATTTACTTTGTGACGAGCTTAATGAGGATCACAGAGAACAACAGTTCAAAGGAGGGTTTCCAGCAAAATTGATTGAAAACGAGGCCAAGTTGTTTATAAGTCCTTATCATGTTGAGTATGATAATAAGGCAAAGTCGGAAAGCGTGAGACTATGGCAATGATCATGGTGATCAGTAGAAGAAGAATCATTCAGTGCGTACACTTAGGCGTAAATGATTCAAGGCGAAATTCAAGCTAAAGGGAATTGTCTAAGAAGAATTTCAGATTTGCATTTGGGTATTGATGCATAATTTGAGTAGCAGCATAAGCGTAGTGCACAACGCCGAGATGTGGCTCAAAGATATGAGATCAATGGCAAAGCAATAAAGCTAAGTGATGCGGATGCAATCGGAGGGGACCATTGGCAAAGGTTAGCCAAAAGTAGTTGCCGATTTTCAGAAAAGGTTCTGAAAGCAAGTGAAGCAAAGTTAAGACAAATATGGTGTTCATACCGGGTCGCGTCCAACGAGGACGTTGAACGGATTAGGTGGGGGAGGTCTATGACAGTACTGCAAGTGAAGCACAATGATTGTGCGTTACAGAGTTGCAGGCCAAATCAGTACTCCGCCGTAATAGTGCAATGCGAAGCCAAAATAGCACAACGTAAGCTATAATAGTGCAACGCAAGCCATAATAGCGGTATTACTGTATAAATTGGCAAGTGTCAAGAATGGCATAAACCCATAGGGCCAATGTAGTGCAAGTGCAACATTACATTGTAAACACATTTGTCTAAGTGATGAAGATTATTGGCCGACACAATGAAGCTTCATTAAGGAAAGGCAAGACATGGCCAAAGTGACAGATGCAACATGCGATGTTGACATCGATGCATATCCATGGAATTGAGTTGGCCCAAACTCAAGGAGGATGCAAGAGTGAAGAATAGACTGAGAGTTGGTCTATGGCATATATTCAAGGTTGGCCAAAGCTTGAATAATGCAAACAAGTTAGTAATGCAAGAGTTGCATTGCTATTGTCAAGCTAATTGGCGAAGTGAAGCATATATGACGCATGAGCAATTAGAGTGAGCCTAAGGAGCTGGCATCGGTGTTTGAAGCTTAAGGAATGTCCGTGCATGAGTTTAGAATGATAAGCATGCAGGACCAAGAGGGATGAGCGTGGGCGCAAGGCAGAATCCAGTATGCCAAAACAAGTGGTGCAATATGGCTCAAGTGACGGTTGCAAGTTAGTTACGAGTTTCACAAGCATGCCAATGATGCGTGATGAAGAGGAGCGGTTATAAATGAGTTTATAAGCGTGGGAGAAGAGTTCTAACTGCTAAAGAACAGGTGTTGGACGTTTGGCGCGAGTTGGAGAGGAACTGGCCAGTTAGCACAGTTATTGGCAGTTGGAAGAACTGCTTTATGGGACAGTCGGACAGATGGTTGTCCCATGCGTGTGTAACGGTTATGCACGATTTGGACAGGTAAAGCTGATGTATAAATAGTCTTAAGGAGGGGAAAATTCGGCAGGCTTGCATAGAGAACATATGTGAGAGTGAGGTTTGCATATGTGAGTGAATATGAGAGTTTTTGTAAGACTAAGACTTGGTTTGAAGGCGAACAAGTCTGTGTAAGTCCCCAAGTGGGAAAGTTTTGTATTTCTTCCCTTTGATGCAATAAAATGAGTTGATTGTGTCATGTTTTAAGTGTTCTTGGTTGGCTGATTGTTGTCGGTAAAGTATGGCAAAGATTGAATGCATTATGGGGTGTATTTGATGAGTTTTGAGAAGAGAAAGAAGGTTAAAGACTTCCGCTGATAAACCTGAAGAGTTAGCTGTTTGTATTGGTACAAACTTATAAGGCTGAAGTGCAATTGGGTGAAGCTATTCACAGAACCACTTGTGCTGCCGAGTTACACTTTCGCAGAAATTTGCAAAGGCATTTTGGAGGTGTGACATCTTGTATGATATAAGCATGGGGCGTTCGGAATAGCTAGTTGATAGACACATTTTTGTGTATGATTTAATCTCAATTGTATATTTTATTAGTGCTCGATTTTGTATTTATTATAGTTTTTTGTGTCATTGTAGGTGTTTTTGGAGAAATACACTTGTGCGGAGAAATTGGCTTAAAAAGTGGAATTTGCACATACGGAGGACGCGTGCTATTCGGACTCCTCAAATGGATAAGGGGAACCTCAATTGCTAAGGGGTACCCTCCTGCTATTTGCACCCTAGGGCATACCCAAAGGCGTCTGCTAAAGGCTCCCCACCAGTGGTTATGGGGACACCATCTTCATGATTTAAACATACAGTTTTGGCGGGAAAGTTTTCTTCCTCGACTGAAGGTTTGCTGAACCGAATTCAAAGGAGTTTTAATCGCAGATTTTTATTGGGCTGGACTCGTTAAGGCTGAGAAAAGTTAGCATGGGTTTTTAGCTCATTTAAATAGGGCTAGATAATCCGTTTGAAGCAAACAGGGAGAAGTCACGGAAAGAATGGAAGTTTCCATGTTTATCTCGGTTAAAACAGGGCAATGGAGAGTACGGGATTTTGTTTCTATATTTGGGAAGCTCGTGAGGATTCGAATATATCTTGGATAGGAAAGATTTGGGCAATCACAGAAGCCGTGTAAATGAGAGGAATAAAGGGGAAGTCC
Organism: Papaver armeniacum; assembly: GCA_023531295.1. Lineage (NCBI taxonomy): Eukaryota > Viridiplantae > Streptophyta > Magnoliopsida > Ranunculales > Papaveraceae > Papaver > Papaver armeniacum. The sequence continues at coordinate 229,623 of JAJJWW010013744.1, forward strand.
GTGACTTTTGCCGGAGAAAAAGATGAGTTTTCACGGTGATTTGATCGACCCTGAGGTATATATATAACCTGGGATTGAAACACAGGGGGGGGAGACCTAGGGGTACGATTGGAGGCCAACAGAAAGCCGCGGGAGGAGTTGCTGCTGCTGCTGCTGAAGAAGAAGGAATTGAAGAACATCAACCCACAGGAGACAGTCTCAGAAAACTATCGCAGATCAACGACACAACAAACTGCTCTTCAGGGCAGACTTATTTTTCTGTTTTCCACTATAACTCCATTACCGTTGTAATGTAACTGTTTGTAACGCCTCTGCAGCGTTGCAAGCTATGCCTTTGTTAGTTTTCTCTTGTTTTTCACCCTTTTGAGCTATGAACACCTATTTTGAGCACGTGAATAACATGAGGAGCTAAACCCTAACTCTGGGACAATGGAGGAAGCCATTCTTTTCGCATGTGGTAATTCTAATTAATTCTTTTATGACTTTTGCACTATTCTAAATTGATTTAAGATTTTTCTTAATTGATTGTGATGTCGTATGATGATGTATGCTTGGTCTAAGTGCTTTTGATGCGTCATGCTAGTGATGTACTGATCAATCTTCTAAAAATCTATTTTTGGCAAAGAAAGAGTCAATATTTTATAAGCTATAATTGTCTAGAATTAACGGTTGAACCACATGAGTATAAGAATTGGTGGAATCCTGAGTCTCAGCACATCTCGATAATTGTGACAACTTTTTATTATTAAGTCTGAAATCAATCTTTACAAGTCTGAGAGGAACGACATCTTTCTTACCACTTTACTACAACTTGTTAAAATCACATTAATTTTTGGCGCCGACGCGGACTTGTATTTAGATTTGTTTTAGGTTTATTTTTATTATTTTTTGTTCCTTTTTACGCCTTTGGTATTTTTCGATTCTTTTCAGATTTGGAGCGAAGTTATAAGGAAAGAAAAAGTGCTATAAAAGGAAAGCATCGCCAAAGAAGGAAAGAAAAGAGGAGTCCAAGGAGTGAAGAAGATTTTGTACATAGTTGTTTTATTTTGTTTTATTTTTAGAAACTGTAAATAGGGTTGTATTTTTTGTAATCTTTCTTTTTATTTTTGGACACTTTTTGGACAACTTTTGTTTTTTGGACTGGACATTATTTTAAAACCCTAAGGAAGGGTTGAAATTAAATATAAACTGTTTGCGAGGGGAAGGACGACGATTACGATCTTGTCTCGGCCCCTCGGGTTCGTACAACGACATCGGAGTCGGTGGCCCGAGTCGACTTCAACGGTTCATCGCCCGCCCAGTACGGGAGGTAAGACTCTATCCACCCACGAATCCCCTGTCGGTGGGTTTTATTTTGTGTGACAACTCACACCCTGCGAATAGAATGTCGAAGCGGTATAATAATAGCCAATACAACGAATATCCGACTGAGTTTCAAACTGGACGTTACTACTTTGACCATAATGTGAATAGTGGTTGGGAACATCATCCTTTTGAAGGTTATGGTCCACACCATGGTGAGCCCAATTACTATCCATATTCCCACCGGTCATACGAGCAAAATTCCTCTCTATTAGAGTCCGCACGTAAGTTAGCTGAGTCAGCACAAAAGATACTTAAGTCGACACATAGTTCAGATGAGATGAATGACTTAGTTATGGACGAAAGCAATACAACATGTGAACTTTCTTTCCTAGATAAAATCAGGAAGTCATGTGAGTCGACTAGGAAAATGTTGTTAGAGGCCCAGGAAAGAACTGCTCAAGATAGTCTTAATTTCCAATATAGTGTTTCCAATAGTACCTTTGAAAATGAGGATAGTTATTTGCATAATCAAGATGACGAGGTTAGAATTGGTAACACTACTTTAGATGAGGTTCGATCATTTTCATATAATGATGATTATGATGAGGATAGTGTTGATGAAGAATTTGAAATAAGTAGGCATAGTGATCAAGAATTTGTTACTCCAATTGAGCTTTACAATGAAAATATTTCTAGTTCAAATTCAAATAATTTTAATAATTATTCACCTATTCAAAAGGACGGGGATTTGACTAGAGATACCACCGTTTTAGACGATGTAGTATTTCCTTATGATTACGAAGCCAATGATAGTTTTGAGGAAAGAGTTTATTCTGAGAACATTGTTTTAGACGATTTAGAAACATTAGTCTTAGACAAAGAAGATGAACTCGTAGAGCTTTCAAATATGATGAGTGAGGATGCACCTTCCGATTATAACTTAAAAGAAGCAATTGACCATTTTCGTGGATTAGATGATCTAGAAATTAGGGAAATTGTAGATAGTCTATCTAGAGACACCCAAAACTCTAAGTTTGGGGGTGATTATCATTCTCCCAGTGCTTTACCTTTAGCTCTTGTAGAGATCCCTCACTTGGGACTTGATATACGTGCCTCAACCATTGAGCCAGATTGCCTTCATACTAGTTCTCCAGAACCTAATAATGTCCATAAGGAAGTTCAGTTGTTAGAAACCCATCCTCTGGTTGATGTGGTTTATTCAGGCTATGATACCCAGATTGACTTTGTTTTCCCACCAAATATTTTTCAACCAATTGTGGGAACGTATAAGTTTCAGATGTGTCAATTATTTAGTTTTGAGACTACACCTAAGTACTTTAGCAAATTAGTAACGACACATTTGCTTAAGATTGACCGCCAGTTTCATCGTGGTCAATTGTGTGAGTCAAACCTGATTGACTTTAAGGATCCGCAGTTGTTTAGGTTATTATTATGTGCTTCTAAGTTTTTATTTGAGTTTTTCCTGACTCTAATACCTGAATCGGATCTTAGCTTCGAGGAAATCCAACCCATGAAAATATTTTATTTGGACCCAGTTATAGAACCTGAACCTGAACCACAACTAGATGTAGTTGTCTTAAACAGGAAACTAGACAAGGGTGTGCATTATTTGTTAATTTTCTTGGCATGTTGCAGATTCCTTTTACTTGTGATAGCTTTATTTGGGTTTGATGACCCACAGAAATTCCGGCTATTACTTTATGATTCTATGAGGTGATTAATCCTTTGTTAGTCTGGCTGAAGACGTTAAACTTAGCACTTCTTGGGAGGTAACCCAATATTCATGCGACACGGTAATATCTTTCCTTATCTCTTTTGCTTCAAATGGTTACAGTTTCTCCTTGTTCATGCTTTTAATTTTATCTTTAGAACATTGAGGACAATGTTAGATTTAAGTTTGGGGGTATGGGAAAAACATTTTAGTTGCATTGTTAAACTCCAGAGCCTAGAAATTTATGCTTATTAAGGAGGGCACTAACCAATCTAAGTGGATGGAAGCATTTTGGTTATAGGAGTTGAGGAACCAATCTGATTAGATGACAACATCTAAAGAGTCTATTCATAAAAGCACAGAGCTCAGGTGTTAGAAATAACATGATAGTTTCACCAATCTCGTTGAGTCCTTTGCACTTCTGTTTTTGTTTTTATTTTGTTTTTAAACGATGTTTCTCAAAGTGATTAGGTGGGGCCCACGAATCAAGTTGTTACCGATGCTAGTGTGAAATAGAGTGATTGAGATACCAAAAAAAAAAAAAAAAAAAAAAAAAAAAAAGAAAAAAGAAAGTGAGACCAGACCATTTGACCAACCGGAATAAATTCAATAAAGTCGACCACTGGAACCCTTGTATATGCCAGTTGTGTTGACCTAGAGTTAGGATTATCGACCACTGGTTCCCTTGTATATGCCAGTGTGTTGATATTAGTCTAGACTAGTATCTCAGTCCATTAGGATAGGTTCATTTTGGCGGAGGCCTTCAGACAGAGATATGGGAAACACCGTTCACTTAGTAAACATCAAAATCATCTATGTTTTTCCTCTATATCCATCTTCTTGATCTATCCATGTGATTAGTTTTGACTCCGGGTATTGATGTCCATAGTGTGACTATCTAAGTAGAGCTCTGTGACTTATATATGAATTTTAGTATGCTTGAGTGCAAACTCGTGTACAACAATTGGAATTTCGCATCGGGGTACTTCCTCCTGTAGTCAATAAGTATGCCAACCAAGGAGATTCTTTAGTGCCTTCCAAGGTTTTGTGTAGATAGTTAGGGTCTGGAGTGTAAAGGTTTTGTGGGTACACCTCTTGTAAACCCTCCCGAGACTATAACTCGGCCACTAGGGCCACCTAGGGGTTTAAAGGCTTGTTGCATACGCTAAATGCAATCGACGATGCCTGCGACAGTGAGTTAGGATTTTATTTTCTAAATTTGATTTTCTCGAGGACGAGCAAATAATAAGTTTGGGGGTATTTGATAGACACATTTTTGTGTCTGATTTAATCTCAATTGTATATTTTGTTAGTGCTCGATTTTGTATTTATTATGGTTTTTTGTGTCATTGTAGGTGTTTTTGGAGAAATACACTTGTGCGGAGAAATTGGCTTAAAAAGTGGAATTTTCACATACGGAGGACGCGTGCTATTCGGACTCCTCAAATGGATAAGGGGCACCTCAATTGCTAAGGGGTACCCTCCTGCTATTTGCACCCTAGGGCATACCCAAAGGCGTCTGCTAAAGGTACCCCACCAGTGGTTATGGGGACACCATCTTCATGGTTTAAACATACAGTTTTGGCGGGAAAGTTTTCTTCCTCGATCGAAGGTTTCTTTGAACCGAATTCAAAGGAGTTTTAATCGCTTGATTTTTATTGAAATTTGGACTCGTTAAGGCTGAGAAAAGTTAGCATGGGTATTTAGCTCATTTAAATAGGGCTAGATAATCCGTTTGAAGCAAACAGGGAGAAGTCACGGAAAGAATGGAAGTTTCCATGTTTATCTCGGTTAAAACAGGGCAATGGAGAGTACGGGATTTTGTTTCTATATTTGGGAAGCTTGTGAGGATTCGAATATATCTTGGATAGGAAAGATTTGGGCAATCACAGAAGCCGTGTAAAGGAGAGGAATAAAGGGAAGTCCGTGACTTTTGCCGGAGAAAAAGATGAGTTTTCACGATGATTTGATCGACCCTGAGGTATATATATAACCTGGGATTGAAACACGGGGGGGGGAGACCTAGGGGTACGATTGGAGGCCAACAGAAAGCCGCGGGAGGAGTTGCTGCTGCTGAAGAAGAAGGAATTGAAGAACATCAACCCACAGGAGACAGTCTCAGAAAACTATCGCAGATCAACGACACAGCAAACTGCTCTTCAGAGCAGACTTATTTTTCTGTTTTCCACTATAACTCCATTACCGTTGTAACAGCTGTTTGTAACGCCTCTGCAGCGTTGCAAACTGTCTGCTTTGTTAGTTTTCTCTTGTTTTTCACCCTTTTGAGCTATGAACACCTATTTTGAGCACGTGAATAACATGAGGAGCTAAACCCTAACTCTGGGACAATGGAGGAAGCCATTCTTTTCGCATGTGGTAATTCTAATTAATTCTTTTATGACTTTTGCACTATTCTAAATTGATTTAAGATTTTTCTTAATTGATTGTGATGTCGTATGATGATGTATGCTTGGTCTAAGTGCTTTTGATGCGTCATGCTAGTGATGTACAGTCAATCTTCTAAAAATCTATTTTTGGCAAAGAAAGAGTCAATATTTTATAAGCTATAATTGTCTAGAATTAACAGTTGAACCACATGAGTATAAGAATTGGTGGAATCCTGAGTCTCAGCACATCTCGATAATTGTGACAACTTTTTATTATTAAGTCTGAAATCAATCTTTACAAGTCTGAGAGGAACGACATCTTTCTTACCACTTTACTACAACTTGTTAAAATCACATTACTAGTGGAGCAGAATAGTTCGAAGAAAAGGAGACACCGGGGTGGGCAGGTTGGTACTGGCTCGAGGTATCCCGATACTGCATTGCCTCTTGCCATCGGCAGTCCTAATTCCTTAGTCGGCCAAGCGACTTGGTTTGATTTCAAAGGGAATGTGTCTGTTTTTGCAAGCACATATGCTCATTTCGTGCCAGTCTATAACTTTCCTGTCACCCCAGAGTTGAAGGAATACTACAAAGGGGTTGTGGAGGAGCATGGGCATGTGGCAAGCACAGAGGTACTTTCAGATCGCAACAACTTGATTTCCAGTGTGTCCACTTTGGTTGCTGTGGCGAAGGAGATGGATGAGCTCGGTGATGAGTACCCTTCCGGGACCACCTTGGAGACGTGCAAAGACAGTTTTATTTTTCCAAAATTGTTGAAGTTCAATAAAGGCTGGATTGAGGAGCTGTTCAGAGGTGTAGAGGACAAGAGGGCGACCCGACAGTTGGTGTTACCTGGTGAAATTACAAGCTTGAAGGAAGAGATTAAAGTGGAAGCACAGAAGTTGAGGGATCAACCGAAAGAGCAGATTCGTATAACTGCCGAAGAGTCTAGGATTGCAGCCGAAGTTGCCGCAACTTCGACAAAGCTGAAAACAAAACAGAAAGAGTTGGCTAGTTTTGATTAGGCTGTAGTCTTTTGCATCTTTTTTTTTTTTTTTTTTTTTTGTTTTGTTTGCATTTGGGTATGTTAACTGTTATTGGTTCAATATTGCATGAGGTTGCTTTGTTATTCCCAAAGTTATTGTTATCTCGATCATTGTGCGAGGTTATAAAATGAGATGAGGTTTGTTACTTTGGTTTGCTTTTAGCAGTTGGGAAGATGTCAACCCGTATTTAGTTGATTTTGGAGATATCAATGCTCTCGAAGCTAAATGTTGTGTTAGAATTAGCTCTTGGGCATTTCAAGCTTGTTGCAGCCGAAAACCAAGAGTGGATTATGGACTCGGAAATGTCCATGACGAAAACATGGCAAACCAAAACATTGGAAGATTTAAAGGCTGATAGTCTTCGCCTCGTTCATAAGGCAAAATGGGCTAGGATTTTCTTTCTTATTCAGGATATTAATGTTGCTTTGCAGCATTCGAGGGTTGCTTTATTTCAAGCTCGAAGCGAACTGGCTCGGCATGCTTAATCCTTGTATATGTAATGTGTATGATTTTCTTATTTGTGAGATCTCGAGGTCCACAAGAAGCTAGATGAATTGTAATTCATGGATTTGGAGCTTATTCTTATGTTTTGGCAGTTGTATGTTACTTGTTGCAGTAGGAATTTGTTGGACCGTATTGGTTTCTAGCTTAGCTACCGATGTATGTTTCAGATTCAGACTTTTAATTATGAACTTCAGTTTTGAAGCTGACATTCCCTTTAGGTTCGAGGGTGTAGTTATCATGGTATTATCGGATGACGTTGGTCTCAAACTTTTTAGACGAAATTTGAGTTTTCTGTATGTCATTGTATAGAGTCAGTCTAATCATGCGGCATCAGATTTAAGACCTTTTTGTTTTGACACATGGCCTCAAGCCGTGGTGGTCGTTGTCTGTTGTTTGTTTTGTGTTGTTTTTTTTTAAACAAAAATTGAGCCGTATCCGATGTCATATGCGTCTTTTGCATGGATTTGATCCCATTATTATGATGTCGGATATAAAATCTCTCTTGTTTTGAGATGTAGCCTCTAGGCTTGACACCCTTCTTAGACCTAAGCCATAACCGATGTTATATGCATCTTTTGTATGAGCTTGGTCTTGGTGTATTAAGTTTCAATCCTTCTCGAATTGAATTATGTAGGATAAGATTATGCGTTTGTTGATTGCTTGACGCCCTTGCGGTGGTTCAGTGTACCCTTGAAAAGGGTAATAGGAAGAGATTAAGACGAAAAGATGAAGCCTTTTATCAAGTGGCATTGTTGCTTACAGGAATTGGCACTGACTTTTGTTTTATCCTTCTGTAAGCTCCATGCGGTTCCCCCCTTTAGTTGGTGTGTCTTCTCGGAGGTCTTATTGACGGGTGACCTTTCGAAATTGCCTTCGTTCATCCTTGTGGACTTGTATTCGTTTAGTGGAGTTATCTTCGGCTGGACTAGTGTATGTAGTCACCCAATCGGGAATTGGTGTCGAGTAGATGTGTGTGACTACCTCACTTGGTTCACTTAACCCGTTGTAAAAGGCTGCTTCAGCTAAGTGTGCCTCCTCGGTTGTAAAGGGATCTACCGAAGCGGGGACACGTTTCTGCTTTCCCTTCAGGATGAACTTGATACACTAGTAGTAAGTAGAGGGTACAATTCCATGTTTGTGTAACCATGGCCTGCCTAGGAGTAAATGGTAAGCTGGGTGTACGTCCATGACATAGAAAGGTTCACTGGCTCGGATGGGGCCCACCTGGATTTCCAATTTAATAATGATAATTGTTTGTTGTGCAAGTCCGCAAGCCTTGAATTCCAGTAGCAAACTTGTTAATATCTTCTTCTTTAATTCTGACGCTTTCGGCGATATGCAAGGGTATTAGATTGATTGATGCTCCTGTATCCGCAAAGGCTCTTTTGAATTTGTGTTTGCGGATTTCTACCGTAACATATAGTGGCCGCGTATGGTCACAGTTCACTGTTCGATCCTTCTCCGAAGAAGTAATTATGTCAGTGGGTATTTGCGGTCCAAATATTGGCTGACTCCTTCATTTGTTGCTATCTTGGTTAGTATGACTGCATCGATTTGACGTCGCTCAGTTGTAAAATTTAGTGTGTCAAAGAAGTTTGCGAACAATGGTTTCTTCGTGATAGTGGTTGCAATGTATTCATAGTTGTCTGCTTCGGAGTTCGGACACAATGCAGATTTCCTCAGTTGCGGCTTCAACCTCTTCGTGTGTGATCATGAACACTTGTCGTGGCAATGGATCCTTTTGAATGTGTGTTTGTGACCCGAAATCGATTTCTCCGCTTTGCTGCCTGTTATGAATTTTCCATTTGAACGTTCGGCAATTCCTTGTAGCGTGCTCGACCTTTTGGTGATAATGGCAATATCTAGCGTGGCGTTTGTCTTGTTCTGTTGGTTCTTTTGCAGGAGATGGAAGAGTTTTGTGTCCTTCTTTGCGCACTCTTCTAGGAGTTCGATGGCAGTTTCTAGTGAGCACGGGAAGTCTGGTGGTTCCACTATTTCGGCTGAATTACCAACCTTTTTGTATTCTTTCTCATCTCTGAAATTCGCTGACCGTTTGCCATGTCTGGTATTGCCTTATTCTTTAGCATATGCTACCGAGTGCCCCCATTGCTTGGCTTCTGATGCTTTGAATTCTGCCGTGTCATCGACTCGGGAACACGCGTCTTCGAAGTCCGCAAAGGTTTCCAGTTTGACAGATGCTAAGATGAAACTAAGTTCTGTGGGCATTCGACTGATGCCGATCTTGACAAGTTCCTTTTTAGGGATCTTTACACTGCTACGCAGGCATTCTGCTCGAAAGCTCTTTGCGAAATCCAGGTATTTCCCCCTGGTTTGTACTTGTGGTTGCAGATGTCCGAGATTGTGAGTTGCTTTTGTCGGGAATAAAACTTCTGCATAAATTGATTCCACATCTCATTCCAAGACGAAATACTATTTTCTTCCAGTCCCACAAACCATGAGAAGGCTGGACCAGTAAGTGATTTGCCAAATTCTCTCAGAAAAATAGAGTCATTCGTGGCATGTTCGTTTAGGCTCATGAGAAAATGAAACACATGTTCCCTCGTGCTTCCGAACCCGTCGAAAAGTTGGAACTTTGGTTGTTTATACGTTATAGGCATGGATTTATCTAATGATCCCTGGGTGAAAGGAGATTTTACAACATAGTTCGTTGTGGGTGGAGTTAGCCCGTAGTTTTCTTCGAGGTATTTAGAAATGTGATCTTCCGATATCACAACATGGTCTTGTTCCTTATTGGGTTGCCCTTCTGAGTTTCGAGGGCCTTCCTTCGGTGCTTGGACAGTGCCTGGTGTCTCGCTGCACGGGGGGTTTTGCATAGAGAATGAAAAACGTATGCCGAAAGAGTTCCGCTGAGTTCTGCTTTGTAGTAAAAGGGGATGTTGTGTTCCTCCAAAAGGGTCAGGGTCCTCGTCGCCTCCCTCGGGTTGGAGTTCAGCTATCCTATCCATCAAAACTAATCTTCTTTTATCCGAATCGGCCAATTCTTGGCGCATTTGTTGTATCTCGAGTTGCTGTGGATCAGGTAAAGGTTGTTCCTGTATTGGTACACTCACTCTGTTTATTCCAACTTGTGCCTGCGGAACTTCTTCAGCGTGTCTAGGTGCGGCTCCGGGTACATTTGATTGGTTTACTCTTATCTGCAGTTTTTGGCGTGGTCCCCCCGAGTCTTATATCAGTGGCATTCCGAATTCGGGGTTTGCTTGTTGATTCTTCACTTCATTGGGTCCTGAAGTTGGTACTAGTCCTTCCAAGTTCTTAGCGGGGAGGTTCGATCTTGTGGTGTTGAGATTTTCTGCAACCGATGACTCCATGAGTATTGTAGTAGTTTTGAGGATTAGTCCCCAGTGAAGTCGCCAAATGTAAACACCCTATTATTATAAGGTTATGAGGAGACTAATCCCAATATACAGTACTCCCTCTGTTTCAAAAAGACCGTCCTCTATTCCATTTTGATCTGTTTCAAAAATGTGTCCAGCTTCTATTTATAGTCATATTTTTCCAATGAACTCTCTAACATACCCTTAAGTTTTCTATATTCATAAATTCTTTTTTAATGTGACCCGACCTAAAATATTAATGAAATCTGTATAAGGAAACAAATATATATCCTTCATTCCTTTTCGAAGGCAATATATATGGTTCCAAATTAAATTCCTTATAAAGATTATACTCCATTATTTAGAATATTTTTTCTTTTACTTTATTGATACTATTTCCATAAATCGATATGTTTTAGTTTTTTTATTTATTTCCTATTTACAATCCCATAACAATTTTTGGTAGTTTTTATTACTAGCATTTTTATTGAAATAAATTAGGCAAGTAATAAAGGGTAGGAATGTAAACTACTATGGTCTCCTTAATATCTTGACAAAGTCAAACCGGACCGTCTTTTTGAAACGGAGGGAGTACTGTAGTTGAAGGAAATCCCACACTACACCCCTCACAAGAATCCACACAATCAAATCATTTTAAGATGAACAATTATAATTCTTATTGATCAAACTCCAGAAATATTACAAGATGAAAAGGAGATAAACTAAAGAATTATAATCGCTCTAAACTTTCTCTCTCTTAATGACTTGCTCAACACTCGAAAAGATCTCTCCTCTCCTTAAGCCTATTCGGCTCTTTATATAGGACATTACATAGTGGATGGCAACTAAGCTGTCCTTTATTTTCGGGTATGACTTGCGAAGTATCGCAAATGTACAAATGTCAAATCTCGCGACACTCCTCGATCTCGCTACATCTTCACATCTTTATCGTGTTTTGGCTGTCGTCATCCGTTACGTCGTTTTTACTCCCATCCCGCGATGTCTTCGCAGTGTGTCGTTTATGGATTTCGCGAGAATCTTGGTGTCGCGATATTCTGATCCTACAAGTACAATTCTCTGAAAAGCGCTATCTCTCTCTGGAAGATTGCTTTGCTTTTATAGGCAAAGCCTGATATGCAAATACCGTACACGTGTACCCTAATACCTTTCCTAGTAAGTCTTATGTCATTAGCCGTACACATGTACTATTACAGTTGGGGTTATTTAGGCAATCACTAATCATCTCTTGAGGGAAGCCCGTCTGTGCCATGTCATCGTTGCTGGTGACCTCGGCTTGTCGTGCTATCGTCAATGGTGTCTTCGGTTAGTCATCATCCGAAGCCCCCATTCTGGTGCTTTCGGCCTTAGACAAATCCATGTGCTTACACCAACACAAACCAAAAAATGGTAAAACATTAAAGAAGAGTTAATAGGTAACATGATACCCAAAACCCGACTCAAGAAAAGAAAATCGCTATTCCCAGAAAGAAACAATATGAAAATAATATGAAAACGCATCAGGTATTTGAAGTTTCAGGCCGTGGAGAAATGGGAAGAAAAAAAACCTAATTTATAAGCACCTAGTTCCATACCACAAAACAATACGAGAGATGCTTAAAAAAACAAAAAAAAATACAAGAGGAACTTTAAAACCCTACGGCCGTCCAAAAAACTGTATGCCATGGAACTAAAAAACAAAAAGAAGATTTACGTGAAAGGCGGTTTTTTGGGCAGTGTCTGGGGACGGTTCATTTCCATTACCCAAAACCACTTGGCATTTGAAGCTCTTTCGAGAAGCTAATCATCTCTTCGGGACATACATCCATAAGGTACGTAGATCTGTATTCCAGTGCTAGGGTTTTTCCTTTTATCGTGTTCTGGAATCTTAATGATCCTATCTATATCATTGATTCGTTAACGCATTCACTTTATTTGGATTGTTGGGTACCTACTCTGATGCGGTGTTTATATGTTGATTTTGGGGTTGTTTTCTTCCTTAACTTCATTGTCTCTACTATGAGATGAAGGAGTTTGGTTTTCCTGTGGTAGTTCAAAAGTATTGTCTCTGAATAATATAAAAGCATAAGATCATCTGAAGCCAGTGAAGCAGTGAAGTAGCAAGCCAGTGAAGCAATGCAGGTTAAGAGTGTCAGTGGTGCAGGATAAACAGTCACATGTATTGCGTGTTATCCGCACGTGTGAAGTAACGTGTGGCTGTTCTTAGATTGTACAGACAACTATAAATGTTGTCCATGTATTCCATTTATTCTGTAACTTGATGGTCTGTACTTTCTCTGAGAAACAAAATGATTCTTTTCATCACCATCAACACCATGTTATCATGGTATCAGACAGGTTAGATTAGGGTTTCTTCATCAACCTTTTCTATTTTTCGATCCTGTATATTCACAGAAATTCTCAAGTATTTGTTGCTGATCATCTTCATTGATTGAAGATTTGATTCATCCTAGTGGTGTTTTGTTGGTGATTCTTCAGGTTTTTCAGTTTCAAGATCTAATCTCTCGATCTTGATCTCTTCCGCTGTCATCTTTCTTTTCATAGTCATCAAGTTTTGTGATCAATTGTTTACTTTCTTGATTTTTTTTGGTATTTCTTTATTTTCTTGAATCTCCGATCTAGTTTATGATTCAAGAATTCACATCTGCATGCATCATCATCTTCAATGGAAAATCCTACAACAATTACGTTTTCTAAGGTTTCTCTCAATCAAATCAACAATTTTGTCACTTTTAAGCTTAAAGAGGATTATTACTTTACTTGCAAAAATTTTATGCATCCAATAATTCAAAGGTACAAATTAATAAAGTTCTTAGATGGCCCCTTTCCATGTCCACCACAGTACTCATCACCACGCAATGAGGCTAATGGAATCGAAAATCCTAACTATACTGACTGGATTGAAGAAGATTCTACAATCAGAATGTGGATTAACTCAACAATTTCTGATTCTGTTATTGCTTACTTTTCAAGATCTACTTCATCTTATCATCTGTGGAAGAGTATTGAAGAAAGATTTGCAAGAACATCTTCAACTCACTCTATTCAGTTACACACAAAACTTCTCAATATCCCTCAAGGTGATTAATCAATTCCAGCTCTTATTAATGAAATTAAACTCTTATCTGATCAGTTAGCTGCCTCTGGAGAGATTGTATCAGATAGAGAATTGGTGGTTATTACTCTCAAAGCACCCAACTCTAATTATATTCCTTTTGCTACTCCTATGCGGCATAGGAATCCACCAATCATATCACTAGTATTGAGTTGCATAACAATCTCCTGAGTGAAGAAGCAGTTGTTAGTAAAAGAGCTAAACTCAACAAAAGTGATTTGGATGCTAAAGACTTTATGGCGAACAACTATAGAGGTTCATCTAGAGGTTATTATAGAGGTAGACACTCAAATGCATGCAGATTTCCCAATCCAGAAATATTTGCTAGGCACAATTATGGGAGAGGAAATACTAAGCCCGAGATAATTCCTTTTCGAATTTGTAACTCAGATGAACATATTGCACCTAATTGCAATCAAAGATTGAACTTTTCTTACAAAGGAAGAGCACCACCAGCAAACCTCAGTGCTATGTTAGTTGCAGCTGATATTTTTGATAATGATGAGTGGATAATTGACAGTGGAGCTAATAATCATATCACCTCAAATGCTGCTGCTCTTCAAGAGACTACTCCTTATGATGGCACAAAAATCATCAATACAGCAAGTGAAACAGGTATGCACATTTCTCATACTGGAAACTCTAGTAAACTTGTGAATGATCATTCTTTCAAACTAAATGATATTCTTCTAGTACCTCGGGCTTCTCACAATCTACTATCTGCTCATAAATTCACTTCAGACAATAACTGCTCTTTAACACTTGATTCTCATGGATTTTCTGGGAAGATTCTCTTCCAAGGTCCACATACGAATGGTCTCTATCCAATCACCTTCACATCTTCTCCACAAGCTCTTTCATCAATTACTGACAGTGCCATCCTTCATAAAAGATTTGGTCATCCCTCATTTCAAACACTTCAAAAAATATGTACTACTCTTCATTTGAGTAATGTGTCAAATAAGCCATTTCATTGTAATGAGTGCAAATTATGTAGGTCACAAAAGCTTCCTTTTCAGTTATCTTGTACTGAAGCTAATAAACCTTTACAATTGTTGCACATGGACTTGTGGGGTCCTTGTCATGTTGCACCATTGTCTGACAATTTGTACTATGCAAACATAGTTGATAAATACACAAAGTATTGCTGGGTTATTCCATTGCTTACCAAAGCTTCTTTTAAATCTTCTTTCACTTCCTTTGTTACTAGAATAGAAAAATTACTCTCTCACTCTGTCATTACTATTAGGACTGACAATGGTGGAGAGTTCTTAAATACTTTTCTACAAGAATATTGTGCTTCTCATGGCATTACACATGAATTTTCTTGTCCTCATACACCTGAACAAAATGGTGTAGCTGAGGTTAAACATAAACATCTTCTAGTAATAACAAGAGTTCTTTTATTACAATCTGGATTACCTAATGAATTTTGGGTTGAAGCACTTCAAACATCTAATTACCTCATAAATAGACTTCCTACTAGATCTATTTCATTTTTATCTCCTTTTGAAATGTTGTTTCACACTAAACCAGATTATCACTTTCTACAAGTGTTTGGATGCTCTTGTTTTCCTTGGTTGAAGCCTTACACATCAAACAAATTAGAACCTAGAAGCAAACATTGTGTTTTTCTAGGATATAGTCTTCATCATAAAGGCTATAGATGTTATGATCCAACTTCAAGTACTATTTATATTTCAAGACATTTATCATTCAATGAGTCATGTTTTCCATACAATGAACTTTCTAGTTCCAGTTCATCTCCTTCACTCAATTCCAGCACCTACAGTTACTTCACCTGCTTTATCTTTTACTCTTGATAACTCCACTTCAAATCCTTTACCTTCTTCTACTCTCACTGTACCAGAACCATCATCTTCAGTTACAGTACTCATCACTAAGAATGATCATTCTATGGTTACTAGGGGAAAGAGAGGAATTTACACTCCGAAGTCTTATTCTGCAACTAAATATCCATTGCCCACAACATTTGTTTGTCATATACCTAAAAGCATTATAGCAGCAAATAAAGTACAAGAGTGGAGAATTTCTTCAGTTGATGAATACAAGTTACTAATGCAAGCTGGCACTTGGTCACTTGTTCCTCCTGACAAAGCTCATAATCTCATTGGCTGTAAATGGATCTTTAGAAAAAAATACAAGGCAGATGGAACTTTAGATAAACACAAGGCAAGACTTATGGCAAAAGGATTTCATCAGCAACCAGGACTTGACTATGAAGAAACATTTAGTCATGTTGCTAAACCTACAACTATTAGGATCATTTTATCTATGGCAGTTCAGTTCAGCTGGAAAATACATCAGCTTGATATAAGTAATGTATTTCTGCATGGAGATTTGGAGGAAGAAGTTTACATGAATTAACCACCAGGATTTGTGGATCCAAAAAAACCACATCATGTTTGTTTACTTCATAAAGCAATTTATGGCTTGAAGCAAGCTCCCAGAGCTTGGTATGACAAGCTCAGCAATGCACTGAAATCACTTCAGTTTGTCAACTCATTATCTGATGCTTCATTATTTGTTCATAAAACTGGCTCTCAAATCACAGTGGCTTTGGTATATGTTGATGACATTCTACTTACAGGTTTTTCTTCAACTTTTCTGAAGTATGTTATTACTCAACTGCAAGCTAGCTTTCCCATTAAAGATTTGGGTAATTTACACTACTTTTTGGGCTTGAAGTTTTGAGAACTAAAGATTCTTTGTGCTTATCACAAACCAAGTATGTAGTTGACCTGTTACATAAACATCATATGGAAGGTGCCAAACCCTGTCAAACTCCTATTTCTGCTACTAAAAAGTTAACTCAAGCTTCTGGTGATCTGCTTCCCAATCCTACAGAGTATAGATCTTTAGTGGGTGCTCTACAATATCTTATATGGACAAGACCAGATATCTCTTTTGCAGTAAATTTAGTCTGTCAGTATATGCAGAACCCCAGAACTGATAATCAAATGGCTGCTAAGAGAATACTGAGATATATAAAAGGCACTTTGAATTATGGGTTGAAGTATACAAGTGGTATTCTTTTCTGTTAGGTTTTTCAGATGATGACTGAGTGACTGGGCTGGTTCTTTATATGATAGAAAATCTACAGGTGGTTACTGTATTTTTGTGGGTTCTAATATCATTTCTTGGTCATTCAAGAAACAATCTACTATTGCCAGGTCAAGCACCGAAGCAGAATATAAAACTCTTGACAACAGTGGAGCTGCAGATGAAATGATATGGATCTGCTATGTATTGAATGATCTTTATTTTTCAGTTCCTGGTATTACCATATTAGGCTTTGATAACATTAGCTTCATCTCTCTGGCCAGAAATCCTGTTCTGCACACTAAAATGAAGCATGTTCAGTTAGATTTTCACTTCATGAGGGAGCTAGTGCAGACAAAAGCTTTGGATGTTTTCTATGTTCATACACTTGATCAAGTTGCTGATATTCATACAAAGGGTCTTCATGGTCCAAGGTTTCAATATCTCAGATCCAAACTAAGACTTACACGTATTAGGTTGAGGGGGGATATAAGCATAAGATCATCTGAAGCCAGTGAAGCAGTGTAGCAGCAAGCCAGTGAAGCAGTGCAGGTTAAGAGAGTGGCGCAGGATAAACAGTCACATGTATTGTGTGTTGTCTACACGTGCGAAGTAACGTGTGGCTGTTCTTAGCTTATACAAACAACTATAAATGTTGTCCATGTATTCCATTTCTTCTGTAACTTGATAGTCTGTACTTTTTCTGAGAAACAAAATGATTTTTTTCATCACCATCAACACCATGTTATCATAATATGCATGGGACTACCAAATATAAGTGGCTTTGTAAACACTTCTTCGTTCGATGTAATTGACAGGAGATCAATGTTACTTTGGTCATATGCATTGTCATGCCTTAGTTTTTTGGTCGAAATTTATTTTTCTAAAACCTTTCAAGTAGAAAATAGATTATTGGTTTTCTTATTTTGTCTTCAAACACAAGTTTCTTCTAATATCCATCTGAGAGCACGATAAAGTCTCGAAATCAAACTCCCTAGTTGAATGCGCAAGTTGGCGAGGTTATCAACAACCCTTTTGGTTTCTCTGTAAACATGTTTAGTAGAAAACTAGTCAAACTACCAAATTTCAGCACCTCTCTAGTGTTTACCACCCAGCGTGGTTCAACATGTTTTGTAATAATGTCGCAGAATCGACACGTAGTCGACAACACCTTCTACTCTAATAGTACGACTTATTTGATTTCATTTTTCTTCTTTGGTTAGGAGTTCGAAAATCTGTGTTTCCGTGCTTTGATTTTATTTGGGTCGCCCTATCATATGATGTATACTAAAATTTTCTCTGCTCGTAATAGTAGGTTTGAAACCTGCCCCGCCTAGGTGTTTCCCATATCTCCTTGTGAGGACATTGTTACTTTGCATCATTAAATCTCTAACTATTCTACGCCTTTGGTGTATGCACGTTAAGGCTTGCTAAATTTGAAACTAGCATGGAAATCCCTCATTTGGCGAAGTTTTAAGGGAGACCCTTACTTTGGTTTGCAGGTTAAAAGAATACAAGATCAAAAGATGGAAATGGCATTAAGAACTGCTGGAAGATTTGTGGATACAAAATACCGCACACCAATCAAGTATGCGAAATGATGATCATCAAGACCGAGCGAAGACAACCGCATACAGCTTATCCAGAATGACGCATCACATGACGTCAGCTTTAATCACGAGTAAAGTGTGAAGATCTCATGCGATAGTCAAGCGTGCGTCAACAATAAAGTCCACGCGACGTTGACGCACGTCGATCCGAAATTAGGGGCTTTATTAGTTTGTCATCCACTATGTAAACTCCTATATAAGGAGCCGAGCGACCTTGTATTGAGAGGGAGCTTTTTGGAGAGTCTAGACAAGATATTTAGAAGAGAGAAAGATTATTTTCTTCCCAAGTTAGGGTTTTCTCATTACTTTGTATCTAATTTGAAGATCTCAATGAATGTTCTTGTGATTCTCATGGAGTTAACTTAGATTGTTCTATAGATTTTACCAAGGGTATGGTTGTAGGATTTCCTGCAACTACATTTTGGCGCTAGGAAACATCTTGGAATGATGTACCCTGTTGGTGGAATTCCTTAAAAACAAGTTAGAAGATATTCACAGTCTTGGAAATTTTTTGGAGGTTTAGATCTAAAAGATTCAATTGTTTATGGGTGAAAACTATTCCTGCCGGATTTGGTAATTTGGGGTGTGTGGATGAGGAATGAATCTAAACCCTAAACAAATGCACTGCACGGTGAGTGCTTGTGATTCGAGAAATCAATCTGTACAATGTAGTAACAGGTTTTCCCACACTACACCCCTTACTTGATTTTGCTTAATTAGTTCATTGAAAGTTGTATAATTGAGAATGTTTATTGATTAATTTCATGAATTGTATACACCGGAAAAGTAGAATTACACTTAGCAAGTAAAACACTCTTTAAACTTTCTCTCTCCTAATGACTTGCCCAACAATTCCCAAAAAGATCTCTCCCTCACAGACTCACTCAACCCCTTTATATAGGGTGATACATAGTGGATGACAGCTAAGCTCCCCTTTATTTTCGGGAATGTCCCGCGAAGTGTCGCAGATGCACAAACATTCGTTTCTCGCGACACTTCTTAACCCTCGCCAGATCTCACGTCTTCTTTACGTGAGAAGAAGACGTGAGGGAGTCAGTGAGTGAGTCGTGAGTGAGTCTCCCTCACAGACTCACTCAACCCCTTTATATAGGGTGATACATAGTGGATGACAGCTAAGCTCCCCTTTATTTTCGGGAATGTCCCGCGAAGTGTCGCAGATGCACAAACATTCGTTTCTCGCGACACTTCTTAACCCTCGCTGTGATCTCACGTCTTCTTTACGTTTTTTCTGTCGTTATTCATTGCGTCGTTTATTTTAGCTTCTGCGACTCCCTCGCGACATCGTCGTTTATTAAACCTGCGAGCCCTGTCTGTTGCGATATTATGATCCTACATCTTGCCTCTTTTTCCTTGAATATTGCTTGAAGAGCGATCTTTTAAGGAAAAATCTGTTGTTGTAGTAACCTTTGGTCTTTGCTGATGAGGGAACGAGCGGAAGAATACTGTACTTGAAAAGTACGTACTTGCCTCTATTCTTTTGCGAAGTTCCAAAGCTTCTATATACGAAGTATCGTCTCCTATCTCTCCTCATATTTCCTCTGCGAAGGGAGGAATATCACGAAAGTGATTCTTTTGATTTACCGCGACTGCTTATTTTTATTTGTTTCAGTTTTGTACCTTTATACGGATTTTGATTATTAATGTCTTTTCTTGACACGTCTCTTTCAACCGCTTATTCTTGACCGTTCATGTCTCTTCGCGCATTAAATGACCTCGTTTTCTCGAGGATCTTTTTCCTATATATAATTTTCTTTTCTCTTCTTTTCATTCTTTAGTTTCTCTCTGCAATTTTTCTTTGACTCTCTTCTTCCGCAATTTGCGCTCCTGCTACTGCAAATCTTTTCTTCGTCCTTTCTAGCGCTGATCTTAATCCCCAATCTTCCATCCATTCCCATACTGATAAATGGCTCTCATCAATCGTGCATACAAAGCTTCTTTTGAAGAGGTTCAACAGAAGTTACTCGAGAAGGGTTTTACTCTATCAACCATTCCCGATCAAGAATCTTCATCCATTCTTTCGCAAATTATTTTTCGATCATCAATGTGATGATCAAAGGATTATAGTCTCGCTAGGTCGAACTTCTCGCGGGACTTCCCATTCCTTATACGATCCGAGTTGCCTCTATTTTATGAAATCTTGGCCCATGAAAAATTCTCTCGGGCAAGTTTATCAATTGAGTGGCGATTGCATTCGCCTAATGCTTGAATTCGCGCATCGTGGTGCTGGCAAAGGATCTTTATACCTCGCTATCATTAGACACCCCGATTTCAAAGACTTGGAAATAGCTGCCGAGAAGTACATCAGAGAAGACTTTTTTTTGAAAACTATTCAGTGATAAAGATGGTTAATGCGAAGTCTCACTGGGGGCATTCGCTCGAAAAGAAGGATAATGTCCCCCGAGGATAAATTGCTCATGCAAAGATATTGATTGGCACCGGGCAATAATACTACTCTCGCCATTCCAAAGATGAGAAGTGGTGGGTTGTACCCTTGTTTTTAAATGGTCCTTATATCGCGGGCCGCAAGACGTTCTTCCCCGCGAATCTCGCAGGTATCATCCTTGGGAATTCAAATGGCCCGATAAAGCAAATGAGGTATGTTTCCCATTTTAAATCTTGTCTTTGCAACTTTCTTTTTACATATGTTGAGTTTGTATAATTTTTCGGATCGCCAAATTGAGAAGAAAGTACAAGGATAATCCATTGAGAGTACTCGACCATACTTCGATCGCTACGAGTGAAGTAAGAAACACTTCCTTTGTTATTTGAAACAATATTGTTGCCTCTGTTTCTTATCTTTCACTGTATGCGAAGGTTGGAGTTGAAGAATCTTTAGCCGCGAAGACTAAAGGTAAAGGCAAAACTATCATTCGCCAGGGTAAATCTTCTGCTCCATTAACTAAGAAGCGAAAGGTTCAATCTTCTTCTCGTCTTAACTCAAGCTCGAATCTTCGATGAGGATAACCATGATTCGAATCTCTCTCTTGCTAAGGAGATTTCGTTGGTCGGCTCTCCTATGGATCGATTATCTAGCATCTTCTCGGACTCTTTCCAAGGAATGGGAGATGCTCCCTAGCTTCCCTTTGCGGTACTCTCGCAAATGTGTGTAATGCTACTTTATTAGAAGGCAATGATTCTTTCAATGGAGCCTCTAGAATCGTGTCTCCCGACTTCTTGAACGCCCTTGGGTCTTTGGTATGTATGCAAATCACATTTCCCTGTTAATTTTAAATTTTTAAATATATATGTACTTGACAGTTTTTTGTTTTCTTTCATAGGTTGGAAGAACTTCTTTGTAGTTGCCTCGGATCTCGAGAGAAGACGCAACAATCTTGAAAAGAAGAACTCGTTGAGCAAGAAGATTCGAGAATTAGAGACTGAAGCTGCGTCATCTCGCGATAAAGACGAGAGAATTCAAAAGTTAAATACCGAGCTTGACTCCCAAAGGGATAGGGTATCCTCTCTTCAAAACGCTAATCAGCAACTTTATGGTATAAAATTTCACTTCCTTTTATTATTTCTATCTTATCGGTCGCATACTACTACCTAATTTATTACCTTCGCAGATGTATATAATCTCTCCGATGAGGCTATTCTTCTCCATACGTTTCCTGAACCCATGGATAATGACCTTCTCCTCGCACACCTCAATCAATCTCTAAGTAGTTCCTCAGATAAAACTAACCTCCTTTCATTAAAGGATCTTCAGTCCAAACATCAGCTTTTAAAGATCGAACACAGATCTAATTTAAATTTAACTAACCGCTTTAAACGAATGTACCTTGATTCCGAGAAGAAAATCAAGATTTTAAGGAAGAAAATTAGTGACCTCATAGATGAGAACGATCGCATTACTAACAGAGGTGCACAGGCATTAGTAGAATTCCACAAATCTCTTCTTGGTGTGCAAATTGAACGAGATGAACTCCTTCATCAAAATACTATGCTTAAGCGTGAGAAGAACAAGTTCGTTCTCTTCTTGTTATCAATAGTGATGATGAATTCGCACTGGGCTGCGAAAGTTTTAGATAATGCCAGGAATAACCTAGGTGTTGATGTTAGTCTTCATGCCGAGCATACTTCCTTGATTAAAGATATGATATCCGATAGAGAAGGTTACTTATTATACCTTCTTCGCTTCTTACTTGTGGTATTGCTTGTAAATTATTAACTTGTTGTTTCTTATTTGCAGAATCGAGAAGAAGCTTCAAGTTAGAATTAGAGAACTTGAATCGAAAAAGAACAACTCGCCAGAATTTTCCAAGCGAGAATTGAAGAACTCAAACCGAAAAACAACAACTCGCCAAGAGTCTCTCCCTTCGTAATAACAAGTATTCCAAGTTGAAGAAACAATTTGAAACAACAGTGGAGAACTTTAACAATGATGCTGTTCGTTTTCGCAATGAAGCCATGGAGTATGTTTGTAAGCACCAGAACATCCCTCTGCGTACATATCCCTGGCTTCTTGAAAAGGTTCCTGAGAATCTACCTGTCTCGATGTTTCGATAGTGAAGCCGGCGAAGAAGAAAATTCAGCGATGAGAATAATAAAATCGAAGAATCGATGAAGAAGAAGAATCACCAAAGATATAACTCTTTTGTTTTCTTTTGCTGCGTGTAATATCTCGTACATTCTTTGTATCTTTGTTATAGTGAACTTCTTGGATTTTTTCCCCATGAATTCAATCTTCACTCCCTTTTTTGGTAGTTCTTCCTTGTAATATAATTGGCTAACATTATTGATGTATAACTCTTTCGTCGAAGATGAATAACAATGTTCCATCTTTTCCATTCCCATACTTGCCTCTGTTATTTATCTTCAGATGAAAGATTTTAGTTGTCTTCTTGTATTTGATAATAATCTTGTTGTTAATTGAAATGGATCATCGCGACGGGGTCGCGGGTATCTTCATGAATTGAGAATTCTATCTCTTTTTGTGGCGACAAGGTCGCAGACCGCCTTTACATTTTCATGTGATGGCTCATTGACCCTGCCTTATCATTTTTGTGTGGTCTTCCGAGTTAGACCTCCCTAATTAGAGGTCCTCCTCTGCCACCTTTTATGGCGACAAAATCGCAGGACGTCTTTACACTTGCGTGTAAAGACCCATTGATCTTGCCTTATCATTTTCCAAGTATTTTTGCCTCTGCGGGATGTTTTAGTTTGCGACAATATGACAGGCCTAGATATCCTTGCGAACATAAAGCCCCATGACATTGTTGCCGTGCGACGAAATCGCAGACGTCCGTACACTTTCGTGTAAAGACCCATTGATCTCGCCTTACCCTCGCGTTAGTATTATTGCCTCTGCGCAGGATCATTGCACAAATATGACGAGCCTACGTTCTCTTGCGAAAACATAGCCTTATGACATTTTATCTGTTTTGACACCCCCTAATGGAGAGCGTCGCCCTTATCATCTCCCGGTTGCCCCTTCAAGGAGGCGAAACATCGGCCATACAAGACTAGCTCCTCCCATCCGGTCTTAACAACAACTGTTGTTTTCGCAGCCTCTTATCCCTTATACCTATATGGTTTATGGTTACGAGACTGCACCTAAGTGGAGTTTTCTTCGGGCGAGTGCAACGCATGCCAAGACTTGCCAAGAATGGCCGAGGTAGGTTCATCCATCCGGGCACTCTGGCTCAACCGTGTACCTCGGCGCCTTGTGCATACACCGACTCCTTGGAAGAGACCTCGGTCGCCCAACCAGGGTATAACCTACATATATAGTTGGGAATCCAAGGTATCTCCCGGATAGGCTTTCATGGGCCCCAAATGCATGACCCAGGTTTCGGGAGCGGTGTAACCTTCCACCCGAGCCATGTTAAGAGATACCCCTTATATGACGCACTTTAGGTCTTACATTTGCCTCTTACGAAATATAATTCGCGAACTAGGGTGTACGCCATAAAGGTTCGTCCCATTCATTCATTCTTTTATTTAATTCTTCATTCTTCATCATTTGCTATTTTGTCTCATGCGAGATACTCGCCGATTTATTTATTTAATCATTCCGTATCTCTTGTTGTTTTGTTAAGCCATTCATGACTTTTTTGTTATTCTTGTCGCGAGATATTCGCGGATTCTCTCCGCATTTTACTGAACGTCGCATATATCTGGCGAAGAAGTACTTCATCTTGATTCCTTTTTCCTCTCTCCTTATTACGGGTAATATTTCTTTAGATATAACCTATTCCATGGTCTATCCAATTTTTGTCCCACATCTCTTCCTTCGGGGTCCATCAATCTATATGCCCCTGTACCAACTACCTCTTTGATAATATAAGGTCCATCCCATTTCCTCGCCACTTGCCTCCGCTTTCACGTTGATATATTGGGGTTTTCGCAACACCAAGTCTCCGGTTGGAACTCACGTATTTTTACACGCTTGTTATATTCTCTAGCCGTCTTCGCCGATAATTCTCCATGTGTCGCAAGGCCTTTCTCGTTTTTCTTCCAATTCATCCAACTTGATTAGAATGTTGCCCGCGCTAAGATTTTTATCCCAGGACCTCTTTTTGGTTGTCGGAATCACGACCTCCGTTGGGAGTCTTGCTTCAACTCCGTAAGTTAAGCAAAAAGGAGACATTCCCTGTGGCTTCTCTTCTAGTTGTATTATAGGCCCACACCGCATTGGGTACTTGTTCGCACCATCCTCTATTGTGTCCTTCCAACTTTTTCTTCAATATATAAGCAATTGTTTTGTTTGTTGCCTCCGCTTTTGGCCATTAGCTTGTGGATATAATGGAGTTGATTTTCCACATCTTATCTCAAATGCATTAAGCGGCAACTCTATATTTTGTCCTTCAAACTGCTTCCCATTATCGATACCGGTTGTGGGGATCCCAAATCTCGCATATAATATTTTCAAATATGAAAGTAAAAACATCCTTATCGCGAATGTGCTGGACCGCTTTCACCTCTGCCCATTTTGTGAAATAATCCGTTGCGACAATTAGGTACCTTCTTTGTCTTGTTCCCGGTAAAAATGGTCCCACAATATCTAAACCCCATTTTCCAAAAGGCCACACACTTCTTGAAGAATTTAACGGTGCTCCCGGTGCATGTATCTTCTTCCCGTGTCTTTGACAATCTTCGCAGCGTCTGGCTATTGCTTTCGCGTCCTCATGCATATATGGCCAATAATATCCTTGCGTCTTTGCCTTGTATGCCAAAGATCTTCCGCCGCTATGATTTCCCGCATCCCCACTATGCAGCATCTTCAATATGGTTTCTCCTTCTTTCCTTGTCAGACATCGAAGCGAAGGTCCATCAAAAGAACACCGATAAAGCACGCCATCTCGCAATTCATAATTTGTTGCCCGGCTCTTTAACTTGTGTGCTTCCAATCTATTTCTTGGTACCTCGCCTTTCATTAAATATGCGTGAAGTTCTATTCTCCAATCTTCCTCGCGACGTTGCATCTCATCTACCACCATCATTATATCTCGCTTCTTGTCCCTCTTCTTTATTAATTGATGGCGCTTGATAGGCGTCTCGTATTTTGATATTCCTCGCAGCTTGGGTCTGTCATCATACTTGATATAAAGGCAAAAGCATCTCATTGAGTCTCGTTATCTCTCCTTTATATGTGCCTCCATTTTATTTTCTAGATCCGTACCGACAACACTTCTACAAGCTTCCCGTATTTCTGTAGGGATGGGTCATTTGTAGCATACTTCGTTATCCCGACAGATTGCCAATTGCGAGTCACTGGTAATCCTCACATTCTCCAATTTCATTTCTATTGCAAATCTTAGAGCATGTATTATAGCTTCATACTCCGTTTCATTATTGGTAGACTCAAATTCCAATCTGAAAGCAAAAGCTAACTTATTGCCTTCTGGCGAAATCACAACAATTCCCACTCCTTTACCTTCTCCGTTGGATGATCCATCCACTAATATTTCCCACCGATCTGGCTCAGTTAACAAATCTTTTGGATCTCCATGCTCTTCTTCTACATCCATCATTTCATCCACTCGCTTCATCTTCTTCCAAAGGAAATTCCGCTGTAAAAGTCTGCGACAACCTGTGACTTGGTTGAAGATAATATTTCATATTTGAG
Source organism: Papaver armeniacum (assembly GCA_023531295.1). Lineage (NCBI taxonomy): Eukaryota > Viridiplantae > Streptophyta > Magnoliopsida > Ranunculales > Papaveraceae > Papaver > Papaver armeniacum. The sequence continues at coordinate 255,830 of JAJJWW010013744.1, forward strand.
TTTGTAATGGCTTATTTGAGCATTCCATCTTTCGACTCTTCCTGATCTTTTTGAATTTTTCATTACTGACTCGATTGGTATTTTCGTTACTACTCTAACAGTATGTGCCTGAAAATATATGCGAAGTTTAAACGACGCATAGACTAATGCCAGGATTAGTTTTTCAATCTTCGAATAATTCCTTTCTGCAAAGCATTAAAAGTTTTTCTTTGATATAATAAATTGGTTTTTCGCTCCTGCGTCTACTCGCAGAAAAACCGCACTTAAGGCATGCGAAGTCGTCGCGAGGTATATTAATAATTCCTCTCCTGGTTTCGCTTCGCATAATGGATATATCCATTAAATGCTCTTTGATCCCTTGTAAAGCCTTTTCGCATTCGTCCGTCCATCTAAATTTCGACCTTTTTGAGAACATTGAAAAAGTGTTTACATTTATCGATGACCGCGAGATGAACCTTCCTAGCGATGCTAGTAATCCATTACTTTTGAACATCTTTTTTTTATCGTCGCAGTGTCGGCATATCGCGAACTGCTTTTACTTTCTCCGGTCAACGTGTATTCCTTCCTTTGATATAATATAACCCAAGAATTTCCCCGAGGCAACTCCGAAGGTACATTTCTCTGGATTGACTTTGATGTTGAAACGCCTCATTTGTTCAAAGATTTCTTTCAAGTCTCGCACGTGATCTTCTGCCTTTTTACTTTTCACCAGCATGTCATCTACGTATACCTCTAGTGTTTTATGTATCCATTCTGCGAATACATCTTCTACCATCCTTTGATACGTTGCCCCAGCATTTCGCAAACCAAACGGCATTTTAGTATAACAGTATAATCCTCTTGGAGCAAAGAAAGCAGTGTGTTCTTGGTCTTCCTCGGCGAGAGGAATTTGATTGTAACCTTTGTATCCGTCCAGCGATGATACTCTTTCATTCCCGGCCGCTGATTCGACCAGTTGTGGAATGTCTGGTAATGGAAAACTGTCTTTAGGGCAAGCTTTATTTAGATCAGTGAAATCAATGCAAATCCTTATTCCCTTATTCTTCTTTGGAACTATAACCATATTCGCTATCCATTCAGGGTATTTTGCTTGTCTAATAATTCCTGCATCCAGCATCTTCTGCAGTTCTTCTTCTATCTGAGGGTGATATGCTGTTGCTATCTTTCTAATTCTTTGTTTGAATGGCTTCACATTTTTATCAATTTCCAACTTGTGACAAAGCTGCGACGGATCTATACCGTGCACTTCACCCATATCCCACGCGAATATATCTTTATAATCCCGCAATAGATCGACAGTTCTTTTCTCTTCTTCCGCTCCCATGTTAGTTCCAATCTTTAGCGTCTTGGGTTTTTCCTTAGTTCCAATATTCACTTCTTTAGTTTGCTCGCCGCGACGTAATCGGCCTTTGGTTCTCCCATAGGGGTTGGTCCTTTCGGTTCTTTCGCGGGATCGTTTTCTTTTCCCGAGATATCGCTGGGTATGCCTTTTCCTTCCTTCGCTCTGATCATGTAAACTCTGAACTCTTCTTCTTTCTTAGCCGCCCTCGCCATCTTTTTGCGGTGCTTAGATATATTCTTTTGTTTGTTTACTTGTTCCTCGCAACATTTTACTTCATTTTGATAATATATTCTTCCTTTAGCAGCGTCCCCTTTGATCTCGCCTATTCCAGTTGGTGTTGGAAAATTGATACATTGATGAAGCGTCGACGCCACAGCTTTTATTGCATGTACCCATGATCTTCCTAGTAACAAGTTATACGGTGATTCCATATCTACTATACTCAATGTCACCTGAGTTTCGATTCTTCCTAATGGAATACGTATTTTTATCTCCCCTCTAACTTTGGTTATGGATTTACCAAAACCTTGAATATTGTATGCCGCGAATGTCATATCTTCGTCTTCATATCCCATCTTTTTGTAAGCGTGATAGAACATTATGTTCACCAGACTCCCTGTATCAATTAAAACTCCATTTACCACCCATGTTTTTACTGTGTTCTCCGATTCTTCTCCTTCCTTATACGCGTTAACTGCGATCACCAATGGAGATGGGTGATCCAAATTTTCTTTGGATATCTCTCCCGTCGTGAATGTTATCTCTTGTTTTTCCCAATCTTTCAAAGGTGATATCATTTCTCTATCTGTAATCTTCTTTCCTTCAAAATCCCGTTTGTGTATTCTTCCTCTCGATATTTTCATGAAATTCACTAATCATTACTCCCGTATCGCGCCACATGCCATATCTTTTTCCCCCGCTTCATCCGATCTAAGATTTTCCTTTCTCATTTTCTTGATCCAAACAACTTTAATTGCGATTTTCTTTCTTGAACCAACAAGATTAGGTCCCTGTTTCTAGCGCATATGTAGTAGCAGGTTTTCCCACACTACACCCCTTACTTGATTTTGCTTAATTAGTTCATTGAAAGTTGTATAATTGAGAATGTTTATTGATTAATTTCATGAATTGTATACACCGGAAAAGTAGAATTACACTTAGCAAGTAAAACACTCTTTAAACTTTCTCTCTCCTAATGACTTGCCCAACAATTCCCAAAAAGATCTCTCCCTCACAGACTCACTCAACCCCTTTATATAGGGTGATACATAGTGGATGACAGCTAAGCTACCCTTTATTTTCGGGAATGTCCCGCGAAGTGTCGCAGATGCACAAACATTCGTTTCTCGCGACACTTCTTAACCCTCGCCAGATCTCACGTCTTCTTTACGTTTTGCCTGTCGTTATTCATTGCGTCGTTTATTTTAGCTTCCTGCGACTCCCTCGCGACATCGTCGTTTATTAAACCTGCGAGCCCTGTCTGTTGCGATATTATGATCCTACATACAACTCTGGCCTAAACCAAGAAATTGCCGTTCCAGACTTGCTTCAGTCACAAAGTGAAGGAGATGGGGTTGATCTTAGGGAGGGAAGCGAAGAAGGTGTTGAGATTGTGAAGGTGTAGGCTTGTTTATGATTTGTAAATGTAAAGGTGAGCGTGCTTACGATTGATGCAAGCGAGCTTTGAGTGTTTGAATACGTTTTGTATTAACACTTGGTTTCTGTCTTGTCTTGACTTGTTCTTGTTGTTTTTTGAAAAATAGGGAGGAGAACCTATTTATACAAGTCATTTGAGCCTTATTCACGTCTCTCGTGGGAAGTGGAGGAAGTGGAGTGATGGAGTAGTGGAGTTGTGTGTTGGTGTTACACGACCAGTCTTGCCCACTTCTCATGTATCTCTAACCGTCCATGACTTCCTGACACGTTCTTGTGATGGCGCGTTGCACGCTACATGTTGTAAACCGCCAGACCAATACCCCAGTATGTATCCCCCAGTTTGTGACATGATTGATGTCTCGAGTGTGTGGATCGTGGGACCCACAGAAAGTAGCATGTAATGCTAGACTAAATAACTAAATTATTTAGGAAGTCGATACTTGTGAAGTATCGTGTGTATTCTATCGGAGTGCTTCGCATCGAGTATATTCGGCATGTATGAAACATCGTTTGTTTTTTAAGGCTTAGGAGTAAGTCACAAATTTAAGCGTCTTAAAATAGCACCATGTCCAGCCATCTTCGAGTGATCGTTTGGAGGCTATACGGGTAAGCCCTGACTTGACCGATCACTCCATGTGGAAGAGTAGTGGACGGTGATTGTGGTGACGCTCATTTATAGCCTAACTCATATCTTAGGCTGTCCGCCCAAGCTGGTAAATTTGGACGGACGAGATGACTTGCAACCCTCATCTGCGACCGTGGGGCTTAAGAGGTACGCAAGTTCCTTCTTTCAGCTTGGTCGAATCCAAGCATGGGAAGTGTTTTATAGAGGACCGATCATGCATGTGTGTAGACGACATGCTGGTGTCCATGTTTATACTTAACTATCCCACGAATGTGCGATCTAGGCCACTCAAGTTTACCGGTAAAGAAGAGCGGTTGAGATCGATTTGCAACAGAAATCCCATGCTGCAAAGAAGTTGTAAACTGCGCACCATGCTTACTTCGGGCGCGTTTCGAGACATCCGGCCATGGTTGGCCTTGGTCGACCGGTCATGTGTGTAGGTGGTCCCACGATGATCATGTTGACATGCTCAGGACCTTTTAAGTCTACATCTACACCCTTCGTCCAAGCTTGTGAAGATGGACGCTCATGATCGATTAGCGACACATGTAACATGCCGCAAACCCTAATTAGGGTTTTGGATCGGTCGTGTGTACACGATTCCAACCTAAAGGTTTGGAAAGCTATGCTCCTCCTTTGGGGAGGCCGACCATGTGGGGCCCACATTAGGCCGGTGGTGATCACGCCAATACCTGTCCTCGACGGGTGGGGATCCGATCTAAGCCATCCAAACATGCCGATGAAGTTGGATGGTCGAGATCGATTTAAGACCCTTAGTGGAATTTCCTACGACACTTAAAGCATCACGCCGGCCAAACTTTGGGTAAGCGTTTGCTCCTTCCCAGCTAGGTCGTGAGATGGTCGGTTATGCAGGTAGAAAGGGGGCCCGCCGGTGTTCATAACGGTACTGTACGACCGGGAATGGGACGATCCGCGCCGTCAAATTGCGCTGGCGAAGATGAACGGACGTGATGGATTTGAGACTCGCCGAGGCGGACTTTGTTCATACGAGCTTCTCCAATTCGTTCCATACCGGCTTGGACATCCAACTCCCGTGCCGGTGTTTGGTGGTTGTTTGGAGGGCGTGACTTGTACTTGACCGACCATGGCACTAAGGGGCCCGCTGGTGGTCATTGTTGTGGCTGCCTGCTCCTGCTAGGGTTCGTCCAGGCTGGTTAAATCGTGAGGACAACTTGCGTGGTCATGATTGTTTCTGAGACTGATATGGACAGTCCAGATTCAAAATATGCTCAATCGGGCTAGTATAACACACCGAGAGTTGTAGCCTGTATGGGTATTTCATTACATGCTTCATTATTAATGCTTAGAGATTCGTGTTGCTCTCGCCGAGAACAACACTCGGTCGTCATGCCGCATCGGTAATGAGTACATGAAATACGAGGTTGGTCATGCATTAATTAATAATGTTTGTAAATTCACTGTGGTATATGGGATTGTTGCTACATGCTCCAACCTAGATGAATTTTGTGTATTTAATTCACATAATACTGGGATTGTTGCCACATGCTCTATTCTAGGTGAATTAGTAAAGTGAAGAAGTATTCATCACTTATTAATGGCTTGGTCTTTTGCAAGATGTTAGCGCATAATTTTGGCTTTTACAATTTCAGCCCTTAAATGAAAATCCACCATCAACATTAAGTCCCCTGCCTAGCACATAATGGTTACACTATTGTGGGGTAGGCATGATATGGTGACATATACAAACATAAGATGACAAGATAAAGGAAGTCTACCTGGAGAGATTATGACCAATCGTGGGCAATCCTCCATACGTGCGTGACCACAGGCCTTGATGGGCCGGCTTCCTCCCTTAGGTGTTTGAGTTAGGGATAAGATTATTCTTCTACTGGGATTCCGGGTGTGGGTGCTTACACACTGCTGGTTGAATCGCTCATATCCAGATGCTCTTCTGATTCTTGATTAGGGTTCAAAAGAAAGCCTGACTTGGTCGGTGTCGAATCCCCATATATCGGGCGCCATAATCGTTTTAGGGTTTCCTCAGCATATATGCAGGTGTAGAGATTTTGGACCACTTTTACGATTTTACAATAGGGCTTTCTCGCAGAAACTCTGTTTCCTCATCATGTCGAACAACAGTGAATCGTCTTCTTCATACCATCCAGGATCTTCCGTTAAACATGCACGACCTGCGTCTGAGCTTCATGATGAATCCCCTGCTCGTGTTCTCCGAGTCAAGAAGATCATACCGGTTCATCTCTTTTTCCTTTTCTGAACAATTGCTTGTTCTTCATAATGATCAGGTGAATAATCCCCTCATTCTTGCAGAGATACCCTACCGGAACATGTGTGACGGTTATCGATGATGACGACTTAACCAGTCCTCTTCCTCCAAACTCAAACACGCCTACCCCTGTGGACCTCGAAGATGCTGATCTGGGTATCTCATCTTATGAATACCCAAATGCAGGTCTTTCATTCGATGTTCGCATGAAATGTTTATCCTCCAGCTACCAAGATGTCGGTGGATTCTTAGTGCGGAAGGAGTTTGTGCCTTTGTACACAAAGTTATGGAGAAAGTACGGCCATATCGCAACCAGGAATGTGGTCCTAAGACCTTTGTTCATCCGCTTTGGTCACCGCGGTAAACCGCCTTCTTCCCATGATTCTTTGAGATGGAGAATATTTCTATCCGCAACGTTGTCGAATCAAGCCTCGAAAAGTGGGAGAATATGGTATCTACCCGCGAATCCATGGGGTTCAACGTGGGCTGGTTGCGGCAGCGTCTTGATATCATCAAGGTCGATCGAGCGGGTATCCTCGTAAATGTTGTTCCTGCTGCGAAAGCTATCTTGGAAGAGGGGAAGGCTCTAGCTGCAGAATCAAAGGAGGTAGAACGGGTTGTACAGGACTTGAAGAAAATAACAGAAAGATTTCAAGATAGACTGGAGATGATGCTCTCAAGGAACTATAATCTTCTAGATGGCCTCTTCTAAGTCGTATTCAGCTGTGTTCCCTTATTGTTAATGACGTTTATGTCAAAGTTTCTTGAACGTCTTTGCGGAATAAATTGCATTGGTTTTTTGATTGGTGAAACGGGTTTTTTCATTGATGCATCTCTGAATATAATTGATGATTCAAACATGTAATGAAAATAAATGCCTGTATTGTTGACAGAGCAGATAGTGTTCAGGAATGATATGCCTTGAGCCACTTTCCATTGATGACTGCTTCCAGTTTGCCTCTGTCCACCTTAATGATCTTGTAGTAGCAAGTATTGTAAGCCTTGGTGACTGTGTAAGGACCTTCCCATTTCGGTGAGAATTTTGGTGCGGACATGTCTTATTGGATGTGTTTGGACGTTTTCAAAACCAAATCTCCCACTTTGAAAACACGTGATTTCACAGTTTTGTTGTATGCCCTGGAAATTCTATTCATGTACACCTGAGTGCGTTCTTCTGCTTTGTTTCTTCTGAAATCCAGAGTGTCTAACTACGCTACTCTAGAGTTAGAGGCTTCATCCTCGTTCCAGTGGATCCCGGTTGCCGCTGCAATCCTGGCTGATGGGATTTTGATCTTTGCCGGGAGAATTGCATCCGCTCCGTAAACAAGTGAGTATGGGAAAACTCCAATGGATCTTCTGAGTGATGTCCGGTATGCCCATAGCGCCATCGGTAACTGGTCATGCCATTCCCTAGGATTATCGTGTACTGTTCGACTGATGATCCGGATCAATGTCTTGTTGGTACTTTCAGCTTGTCCGTTCCCTTGAGGATAGTAGATGGTGGAGAAGACCTGTTTAATGCCATACTCTTCAAGTAACTCTCGTACCTGTTTATTGGCGAAGGGAGTGCCATTATCAGTGATGATATGCTTAGGCACACCAAAACGACAAATGATATGTTCTTTAATGAAAGGCGCAATTGTTGCTCCTGTAGTCCCTCGCAGAGGAATGGCTTCTACCCGTTTGGTAAAGTTTTCTGTCGCATTTATGATGTACTCGTGCTACTTTGATGATGGAGGGTTGATTTTCCCGATAATGTCCGATCCCAGTGTAAAATGACCATGGACTTCTTATCGAGTGCAAAGGGGTGGAAGGCGCATGAACAAGGTTCCCATGAATTTGGCATTTGTGTGACTTTGAACAAAAGCGGCTGCGCTATCCTCCATGGTCGGCCAATAATATTTCTCGTGTATCTGGAGAAACAGTTTCCTCTTCCCTTGATGTTCTCCTTCGTGTGTCTCCTTCAGCATGACTGGGATTTCTTCCCCAGCCAGGCATCATAGTAGATCACCTCCTAAGCTCTTGCGATACAGGATCCCTTCGTGGAATACGAACTGCTTGGCCTTTTGCTTAATCTTGATAGTATCCTTTTGATTGGCAGGAGTTGTTCCGTCACGGAGATAACTAATGTATGGATCTCTCCAGTCTCCAGTGTGGTTCACGTTAAAAAAATTCAATTGATGTGGCGGTGCTTGGCAATTTGAGCAGGACTTCTGAAGTAGGCTGGATTGAGTCTCCATCTCTGGCCAGTAATAGCCCAGGCATTGAAGTCGTCGGTAAAGCGTTACCACCAGTGATTGTCCACAAATTTCATTGTGAACACGACTCAGCTTTAGTTGTCCTTCGTCATCCCCAAGACATCTTGACAGGGAACCATCCGGGTTCCGATAATACAGCATACCAGGAAGCATGAAGAAGTTCTGCAGGGTTTTAAGACTGAACTTTCCTTGGGAGAGTGAGCTGTTGAGCTCTTGAATGATCGGAGTTAGCCAATCGTCGGTCTTGGTGTCTTTGTATTGTGATAGCCATGTCGATTATATGGTTCTCCTCTTTACTGTCAGGGTTTCTTCCAAACCTTCGAACTTCAATTTGGAAGCCACTGTTTCTAGACAATCGGCGTGTTTGTTGTTGCTGCGACCGACATGGGTTATGGTTGCATCAGCAAAATAGTTTACTAACCTTTGTACTTCTGATCGATATGGAGCTAGCGTTACTTCCTTCAGTGTGTATACCCCATTCATCTGATTCACCAGTAACTTGGATTCACCTCTTATCTCCAGATGCGTGACTCCTGCTTGCTTGGCTAGTGACAGCCCTATGAGGAAGGCTTCATACTCTGCTGAGTTGTTGGTGCATTCGAAGTCCAACTTGAAGGAGTGTGAGAATACTTCCCCAGTTGGAGATACTAATACCACGCCCGCTCCTCAAGTATTACTGCTAGGGGTAGCAGAGCCATCAAAATACAAGAGCCACACTTCTTCTTCCAAAACAGAGATGTCTGGAAATTCTCCAGGAAGAACCTCGTGGAGCCCTGTAGTGCCTTCTCCAGGGAAAGCTTCTATTAAGTCCGCGACTGCTTGACCCTTGATAGCTCTAGGTGACGTACATTTTATGTCCAGCTCTGACATTTGGAGAAGCCACTTGCCTGTCCTTCCCATCAAGACCGGCTTTGAAAGTAAAAACTTTGCAGGGTCAGATTTAGACACAAGTATCACCTTGTTGGATAGTAGGTAATGCCTAAACTTCTGAATGGAATGGATCAAAGCTAAACATGCTTTCTCTGCTTTGGGATATCTGAGTTCATCATCTCTTAATATTCGGGTGAAATAGTATATGGGACGTTCGATTCCCTCGTCGTCTTCCTGAGCGAGTAGAGCCCATGCGGCGGTGTCACTGAAGGAAGTGTAGAGATATATCGGCTTTTCTTGTGCAGGAGACTTCATGATGGCTGGAGATGACAGTATTCGTTGAATCTTTCGAAAAGCTTCCTGCTAGGTTGCGGTCCAAACGAAGCTGGCTCCTTTCTTCAATAAGGGGGTGAATGAGGCGATAAGTTGGGCTAGACCAGGTATAAAACGTCGAATATAGTTCACCTTGCCCATGAAACTCTGGAGCTCCTTCACAGTTCATGGGGGAGGCATTGTGAGGATAGCCCGAGTCTTGGATGGGTCTACCTTGATCCCTCTGCAGTTACTTGGAATCCCGTAAATTTACTCGAAGAGACGCCGAAAGCGCATTTCAAAGGATTCATCTTCAATTTGTATTCTCGACACCTCTCAAACACTTGCCGTAAGACGCTGGTGTGATCTGCTCGAGCCCTTGACTTGACCACGATATCATCTTCATAGTCTTCTACTTGTTTATGCATCATGTCGTGGAAGATTGCCGTCGTAGCATGTTGATACGTTGCGCCGGCGTTCTTTAAACCGAATGGCATAACAGTATACTAAAAATTGCCAAGAGGGGTTCGGAAGGCTGTCTTACTTGCATCGTGCTCATACATCCTTATCTGATTGTAGCTGATGTAACCATCCATGAAGGAAAACATGCCGTGTCCGCTAGTGGCGTCTACTAACATGTCGATGTTAGGCAGAGGAAAGTCGTCCTTGGGGCAGCACTTGTTCAAGTCTCTGAAATCCACGCAAAGACCGAATCGTCCGTTTTTTCTTCTTTACTAGGACCACATTAGCTAACCAGGTCGGATGATGAATAGGTCTGATGAAGCCAGCAGCTAGTAACTTCTGAATTTCGTTCTTGATTTGTTCTTCTACTTCATGTCTGAATTGCCTCGGAGATTGCTTGATTGGCTTGGATCCAGGTATGACATGTAGGCTATGGGTGACCAATTTTTCATCTAGACCAGGCATTTCCTCGTATGTCCAGTTGAACACATCTTGGTACTCCTTGAGTAGTTGAACAAGACTCAAACGTTCGTTCCGTGGGGGAGAGTCGAACCGATAGAGACCGGCCTGGGAGATTCTTCATTCTCGATGTTAACAGTCTCGAGCTCGTCAGTCGTGGAATTGGTTCCATCTTGTAGTTGTCGCGGGGTATCCAATACCTCCTCTTGTATTTCGTCGTTCTTGTAGCATTCAATTGGGCGGAGAGACTGGGTGCCAGTCTCTCCTGCTAATTGCTAACATCAGCGTCGATATATTGTCTTCCCCTTCTGATCACGTTTCGCCTCGAAAGTGCGTTCCCTTTTGGTGTGAGCGTGGGTTGAAGCTTCACCGGATAAAGATGGACGCCTCGTCAGAGAAGGCGTGTCGTGGTGCTTGGCCCCCAGTGATGCAAGTCGGTCTTCTTCCTGGATTGAAGCCCACGTGGGTAGTGGGGTGCACATGACTTTGTCTGATCTTCCCTGCGGAGTATCTTTTGACTCGAACAGCTCCACTCCGCATATTGGTGCGTACAGAGACAATGATGCAGGAATACGGATGACTTCCTCATTTAGCATGGTCTTTGCAATCGGTAATACGTTGAAGGAATGACCTTGTTGTCATGAAGCCACGGTCTCCCTAGTATCATATGGTAGTCCGGCTCCTTTTCTATGACTTCAAATTTTGCTTTTGACTGAACGGGTCCTACTGATAAATTCAGATTGACATACCCGTATGTGCTGGTCTGGTTTCCTTCGAAATCCGTCATCGTGGTGGGCTGTCGTACAATCTTGCATGGGCTAACCTTGGCTGTCCTGAGAGTCTTGAGAGTAATCACATTCGAAGATGCTCATGTGTCGACGAGGGCCCTCCTGAACTCTGAACCCTTTATGTGTACGGTAACATGTAGGGCCCGGTTGTAACCTTCCTCTGCCATCATGTCGTCTTCTGTAAATGTAACATTATTTACAGATGTTTCCGATGCAGTTAAGACTTCTGGACGAGAAGGAGTCAGGTGTACGTCCAGAGCTATTTTATTAACTGCAGCAAACGTCTCTGCCCGTTGATTCTTCGAGAGGTGCAAGAGTTCACACAAGCTTTCCACTAGAGATGCCGCTTCCTGATCCACTGGCCTCTGGTTCGTAGTAAAACTGTTGATCTGAGGGAAACTAGTCCCCGGTGTAAAGGTCTCCGGAACGCTCATCTCTAATGTCATCTTGATGCGGAGATCAAGTATGTTGTTTACCGCTTCTTTGATTAGCTCAATGTTCTTCGTGTGAATCTCCTGTACCCGTGCTAGTTCGCTTAATGTTGGAAATCTCCTGATCATGCCGTCAGATACGCCATTAGGAGGAGAGGTATCTCCGTTGGAGGAACCATCAGGATTTGAGACCGTCGAGGTGGTCCTAAGACTAACCATCTCGAAATTGATTGAATGGTATTTAAGAAATTGACTTTACAACCGAGAGATTAACCTCCCACTGTGGTCGCCCATTGTTTATGGGTGAAAACTATTCCTGCCGGATTTGGTAATTTGGGGTGTGTGGATGAGGAATGAATCTAATCCCTAAACAAATGCACTGCGCGGTGAGTGCTTGTGATTCGAGAAATCAATCTGTACAACTCTGGCCTAAACCAAGAAATGGCCGTTCCAGACTTGCTTCGGTCACAAAGTGAAGGAGATGGGGTTGATCTTAGGGAGGGAAGCGAAGAAGGTGTTGAGATTGTGAAGGTGTAGGCTTGTTTATGACTTGTAACAAAAAGGTGAGCAGGCTTACGATTGATGCAAGCAGGCTTTGAGTGTTTGAATATGTTTTGTATTAACACTTGGTTTATGTCTTGTCTTGACTTGCTCTTGTTGTTTTTTCTGAAAAATAGGGAGGAGAACCTATTTATACAAGTCTTTTGAGCCTTACTCACGTCTCTCGTGGGAAGTGGAGGAAGTGGAGTGATGGAGTAGTGGAGTTGTGTGTTGGTGTTACACGACCCGGCCTTGCCCACTTCTCCCGTATCTCTAACCGTCCATAACTTCCCCGACACGTTCTTGTGATGGCGCGTTGCACGCCGTAAACCGCCAGACCAATACCCCAAAGTATGTATCCCCCGTTTGTGACATGATTGATGTCTCGAGTGTGTGGATCGTGGGACCCACAGAAAGTAGAATGTAATGCTAGACTAAATAACTAAATTATTTAGGAAGTCGATACTTGTGAAGTATCGTGTGTATTCTATGCAGGTACTGCATCGAGTATATTCATCATGTATGAAACATCGTTGTTTTTTAAGGCTTACCGGAGTAAGTCACAAATTTAAGCGTCTTAAAATAGCATCATGTCCAGCCATCTTCGAGTGATCGTTTGGAGGCTATACACTGTAAGCCCCCGACTTGACCGATCACTCCATGTGGAAGAGTGGTGGACGGTGATTGTGGTGACGCCTCATTGATAGCCTAACTCATGTCTTAGGCTGTCCGCCCAAGCTGGTAAAGTTGAACGGACGAGATGACTTGCAACCCTCATCTGCGACCGTGGGGTTTAAGAGGTAAGCAAGTTCCTTCTTTCAGCTTGGTCGAATCCAAGCATGGGAAGTGTTTTATAGAGGACCGATCATGCATGTGTGTAGACGACATGCTGGTGTCCATGTTTATACTTCACTATCCCACGAAGGTGCGATCTAGGCCACTCAAGTTTACCGATAAAGAAGAGCGGTTGAGATCGATTTGCAACAGAAATCCCATGCTGCAAAGAAGTTGGAAACCGTGCACCATGCTTACTTCGGGCGCGCGTTTCGAGACATCCGGCCATGGTTGGCCTTGGTCGACCGGTCATGTGTGTAGGTGGTCCCATGATGATTATGTTGACATGCTCAGGACCTTTTAAGTCTACATCTACACCCTTCGTCCAAGCTTGCGAAGATGGACGCTCGTGATCGATTAGCGACACATGTAACATGCCGCAAACCCTAATTAGGGTTTTGGATCGGTCGTGTGTACACGATTCCAACCTAACGGTTTGGAAAGCTATGCTCCTCCTTTGGGGAGGCCGACCATGTGGGGCCCACATTAGGCCGGCGGTGATCACGCCATTACCTGTCTGACGGCTGGGGATCTGATCTAAGCCATCCAAACATGCCGGTGAAGTTGGATGGTCGGGATCGATTTAAGACCCTTAGTGGAATTTCCTACGACACTTAAAGCATCACGCCGGCCAAACTTTGGGTAAGCGTTTGCTCCTTCCCATCTAGGTCGTGAGATGGTCGATTATGCAGGTAGAAAGGGGACCCGTCAGTGTTCATAACGGTGCATGTACGACCGGGAATGGGGCGATCCGCGCCGTCAAATTGCGCTGGCGAAGATGAACGGAAGTGATGGATTTGAGACTGCCGTAGGCAGCCTTTGTTCATACGAGCTCCTCCAAGTCGTTCCATACCATCTTGGACATCCAACTCCAGGCCGGTGTTTGGTGGTTGTTTGGAGGGCGTAACTTGTACTTGACCGGCCATGGCACTAAGGGGACCGCTGGTGGTCATTGCTGTGGCTTCCTACTCCTGCTAGGGTTCTTCCAGGCTGGTTAAATCGTGCGGACAACTTGCGTGGTCATGATTGTTTCGAGACCGATATGGACAGTCCAGCATTCAAAATATGCTCAATCGGGCTAGTATAACACACCGAGAGTTGTAGCCTCGTATGGGTATTTCGTACATGCTTCATTATTAATGCTTGGAGATTTGTGTTGCTCACTGAGAAAAACACTTTCGGTCGTCATGCCGCACCGGTAATGAGTACAGTGAAATACGAGGCTGGTCATGTATTAATTAATAATGTCAGAATTCACGTGGTATATGGGATTGTTGCTACATGCTCCAACCTGGATGAATTTTGTGTATTTAATTCATATCATCCGGGATTGTTGCCACATGCTCTATTCTAGGTGAATTAGTAAAGTGAAGAAGTATTCATCACTTATTAATGGCTTGGTCTTTTGCAAGATGTTAGCGCTTTGGCTTTTACAATTTCAGCCCTTAAATGAAAATCCACCATCAACATCAGTCAACAGTTTTTTGTTTCAGAAAACAATCTTCATTAGTACAATCTTTGGTCCTTAAAAGAGTGTTTTTATCTTTGAAAAGCGAAAAAATTGTTACAGATAAACAAGATGGTGAGACAAACAAGTGCAGGAGAACAAGCAGTAGCAACTAGGAGGAGCAGAAGAATCGCTGGTAGAAGAAGGAGCAAAATCGTCGAATCCTCAAGGATGGGAGAAAGGAACAATAGAAGAAATCAAGTACAAACACAGATCGAGCGCGAACCAGTGGAGAACAATACAATCGATTATGATAGAGTAGGTATTCATACAGCAAATACAGATCCAGCAGAAGAATAAAAGGAAAGAACTGGAGCTCCAGGACTTATAGAAGGGAATGAAGAGAACATGACAATCGAGAAATTTCGACAAAGGTTAATTGCAGAAAGAAGGAGAGAGGATGAAGAGCGTACGAATTTGACGCGCCAGAATAATGAGTTAAGAGAAGAGAACATAAGATTACAAGAGCAAAGATCAAGAAGCACCACACGTGCGGGCTCAAGGTCAAGGACAAGCAGGAGTACGTCAAGATGTAGCCAATCTAGTCGAAGGGAAACCAGACAAGAGCCACCTTTAGCTAATATTGCTGAAAACTTTCTGGTAAATGACGACTTACAAGATCAACGTGGTAGGCCTGGAAAGTGTATGAATTATATGGCCTACGGTAATACCGCAAGTGCACGGCGTCTATCGGAGACGCGGCAAGTACGGGTCGAACCACAGAGACTTGTGGTGCTCTTGTGTGATCTATGGCTTTCTAACTGAATTCTAAGTGGAGTAACCAGTGACAACAGGGGGTTTTTGCCGATACGGCTGAGTAGTGAAATGTAATAAACTTAAACTAAAGTAAAAGACAGTGAGAAAAGGGTGCTAAGGTCTGCAATTCCACCACTAACTTCTATTGTGCTTTCAACTAAGTTAAATATCTTGTTCCTATAGTAGCTAAGGGCAGTGTGTCAATTCTGCCACTTAACTAAGGAGTTTCTCCATGTAAACTTCAATTACCGCCTAAGGGTACTAACCCAGAGCATTAGTTATCTAATCAAGTATAACTAATCAAAGGAATTAGCATTTATATCTAAGGTTGAGCTGCAATACACTCAACACATTTATGACTCGACTACGGTGTATCCATGGCGTTGGTATACACCGTGAAAGAAAAGCATTGGGTATTTGTAATTAAAGACAATTGATAATATTAAGCATACAAGATCAATCCAACAGAGTTTAAGCACAAATTGGAATCAGGGTTTCATTGAAACCCTAACACTAAATTAAAACATCAAATTAAAATAACAAAGAACAAAATTAAACCTAATTGACACTCTGGCTAACCCAGGCGTGCTTTCTACCCAAACCCTTCATTCTATTTATACATGCAGTTCCCCCAAAATTCCCAAACCCTAATTCATTAAAAATTGAAATTAAATGAATAATAATTCAACCCATACTCTGAATCGTTCTCCTCTTGTCAAATCGTGCTCAGAGAACTCCATGCGTCGGTTGTGGCTAACCGTAGCTCTAGTTTTCTCTAGGTTAGCTTCTAAGGTTGAGAGAAGCTAAGGGAGAGAAAACTAGCTCTAGAGAGGTGGTGCGGGCAGAGATGGTAGTCGGCGAGAGTTGTTGATGGAGGTGAGAGCGGCTGTTGCAGATGGCTCTGCACAGGCGTGGGAAGAAGGAGGTGGAGGTGAGGGTTTTGCAGAGAGCTCGTGGGAGAGGAAAGAGAAGGTGAGGAAGGGAAATGGTAGAGTCGATTAGGGGTATAGGGTTAGGTAGATTTTCTGTGAGGCGGGTGCAGCTACGGGCGATGAGACAGGCCGAGCGAGCGTTGGATGATGCGGCTACGATCTGAACGGCCGATGGAGGTAGGCGGTTTTGGTGTGATCTGGTGTAGCGCGGGAGCAGCGATCTTCGATGCACGTGGAAGCAGCGACCGTTGGATGAGGGAGAAAGAAATCTCAACGTCTCAGAAGAGACGGGCTCGGATCCGGGTCACGGGTCGGGTCTAGCTCAAGCCCATGTCTTGTAGATGAGTTGCTACTTGTTGGGTTGCAACTGTTGCGCGCGGGCTTTGGCTTTCTGCTCCATAAATGCTCGACTCCACTTCTTCGCTCTTTGGGCTCCTCAGTTTCTCCGGACTTTATTTATTACCTAAAAACACAAAATTAATTAATACAAATATTTATTCTTGAAAACAAGGAAAATACAGAATATGGTATAATATCTGATTTATGAGCACAAAAGATGAGTAAAATGCCAATAAAAAGGTGTATATATATGCACTATTTGGCACTCATCAAATACCCCCAAACCTGAATTTTACTTGTCCTCAAGTGAAACAAAAATTAAGAAATCCTAACTATACCACTGTCGTAGGTCTCTCGAATGCATTTAGCGTATGCACTAATCCTTTAAACCCCTAGGTGTCCCTAGTGGACGAGTTGTAGTCTCGTCGGGTTTACCATAGGTGTACCCACAAAACCTTCTCCAACTTCAGAGTGTAAGAGAGTCTCAAGCATCCAAGAAGCTATGAGGACATAGAGTTTCTGCATGCTAGTAACAGAAGTTAGAACTATCGAAGAACGCCTTCTCATCCTTAAGTGCTGAGCGAGAAGTAACCATACCATATGAAAGAATTCGGATTCGATTGTGATCATAAGTCTCAACTTCTGCCTCACCATTAAGGTTTTATGATAATTGCACTCAAAAAGATCGCTTTTTAGTCTCTCATGTGTGCAGGGAGGAATAAAGAGAGAAATCCTGCACACGTTGTAGGTAAGAAGGATAACCTTCCGAAGTAAAATCTGGAGACTCCACAAAAGTGTGGACAAAAAGAATCTTCTTCTAATGATCTCTATGAAAGGAAAATCAACCATTAGAAAGGGTGGGAGTACTCACTCACTTCTCACCCGATCGGCAATTAATATCACTCTCTCATAAGAACCATAGAAACGTCTTCAATCTTCGGTCTTCGGTCTTCAAATGTTGGTGACGAACTTCTAAACTTCACAAAACTTGACAAATTTTAATTTTTCTACTCAATTTCCTTGTTGTTTGGATTTTTCTTTTTGATTCTTCTTTACCATGGTGGTAGCAAAAATAAGAAAATAAACTACAATATTTTTTTTTGATTTTTTTGATTTTTGAATTTTTTTTTTTTTTTTTTTTTTTAATTGTAATTGCAATAAGTGAAAATAAAAATACAAATAATGACACAACTAACTCCATGGACAAAGGACTTTATCACTCAATTTTTCCTCAACTTGTATTGTCTTGATTTTATAAATTTTATTAATTCTCATCCTATTTTCTTTTTTCTTTGTTGCACATAAACCTTGGACTATCTCAACTTTTCTTTCAATATTCTGATTCTGCTCCGGTTGCTGACGATGATGTGTTTCTATGGGTCTTGATGATTGAGAGAGAAAATGATGCTAACTACAAATCGGTATTTAGAAGGAGTTTTCATCTTTATACGTCACCCTCATGATTGACAAAAACTAGCACTCAAGAGATCAAAAGTAGTGCTGAAAGTGGTGCGAAGTTGGGTAGCTCACCATTCCTACCCGGAATTTACGTAAGGTGACACACACTCTAACAGCTTTTCTAGAAAGTTGCAAAAAATTGAAGGTTGGTGCCTCACTTGATGTAAATTGGGTAGTCTCCACTATGGGTGATCACAATTCTACTACCGAATATCTAAACAAAGACCTAATTCGCCCTCCCGGTATGGTTAAATCCAACTTTAACGCTCTAATCAACTAAGGAACCCGATTGTGTTCTCCCAAGACTTCCAAGTTCGTTATTTCGGTTTAATCTCTATGTAAACATAGCTAGAAGCATGCTAGTGACTCTAAAATCTCTAAAAGTTGGAGGTTTTTACAAAAAGAGTTTTTGAAATTTTTTTTTTTTTTTTTTTTTTTTTTTTTTTTTTTGAAAATAAAAGATTAAAAAGACTAAAAACTCTATATGCAAAAATATACAAATGCACCCCCAAACCTAAATCAAACATTGTCCTCAATGTGTCTACATATAGAAAAATTTTAAACAGTCACATACCGAGAGAACTATGCTGATAAGAGAAAAGGGAAGAGATTACCGGATATCGGCGGAGCACGGTTAGAGCTTCACTAGTCAAGGCTAGAATCCAACATTCTCAGCGGAGATCATATCGGATTAGCATAATATATGTGCAAGAAGACTCAACCGATTCAAGAAAAGAAAAACTTAACAAGTCCTACAAAAATTTACTAACAATCTAAAGAGTTGCGGGTCAACCCAATAGAAAATATGTACATAGAACATGAAAATGGGCTTTGGTTTATGTGGGTTTTGGTTTGTTTGGGATTTGGTTTGTTTGGGTTTCATTTGGTTTTGTTGGGAAAGTTTGGTTTATGTGGGTTTTGGTTTATTGGGATTTGGTTTGTTTGGGATTTGGTTTGTTTGGGAAGCCCAGCCCAGTTGATGCTAAACAGCCCAGCAGATGGGTTCTAGCCTAGATGGTCTGGCCCAGTTTGGCCACAGCCCAGATTAGGCTGAAAAATGTATAGCCCAGATTATGTATAAACAGCCCAGCAGATGTTCAGCCCAACAGATGTGGGTTTAGCTAGCCCAGGTTGGGTTCAGTGGGTGTGGACAGCCCAGCAGTGTGAGTTGGGCTCGGTTTGGTATAAGCCCAAGTGGTTTGTTTTAGACAGCCCAGCAGTATGGCTTAGTATGTGGGCTGAAGTTATTGCACAGCCCAGTTCAGGTGAGTCTAGTGGATAAGCTAAGGTTGAAAACAGCCCAGTGCACAGTTTGTAGGCTGGGCTTGCAGTTGCACAAGTCTAAGTGCAAATCTCAGCACAACTCAGCACAATAACTCACATCAACACAGAACATACAGCACAGGGTCAGGTGAGCAAGTATACAGTTCAAGCAAAGTCACCACATAAGCACACATGTATGCATACAATTGCACAAAGCAGATGGCTCAACAAGTTCAACAATTTTTGCAGTTTTTCACAGCACTGTTTGGCAAGAGTATAAGATAAGCAAGAACTGAATGTGTGCACAGATTACAGGGCAGCTTACACAGAACACAAACTCACAGAAAGGGCATTTGATGCTAAGCACATGGGTCAAGCACAGGTTAAGTGCACATGGTCTGCAATTCGCAACACAGCCTCACAGCTCAGTGGGGGGGGTTGCACAGGTTATGCTCAGGTCAGGCTATGCATAGGCTGTGCTCAAAGTTCACACAAATTTGCAGCTAATCAGCACAGGTAAGCACACACACACAACACAGCCTTGGGCTCAATTAGGTGCAACAGCTCAGATTGGCAGCTCACAGATCACAGCACAAACAGAATAGGGCAGATGGAGTTAGGCTCAGGCCTTGGTCTATTCAAGAGGTGCTTACAGCCTGCAGCTACAGGGGCTTGCAGCTAAGCTCAGGGGCTTGGCAAGGCAAAGCAACACAGACAACAATATGCACAGATGCAAAAGACTGTGCTCAGGTGCACAGGGCTCAGCAATGGTAGCTGGCTTGAGGTTCAAAATCTAGCACTGAATCATGCATACACACAGGTAAAAATAAGTTTAGAGAACAAACCACCAGTGCAATACTGGGTTGTAGGCACTCCACAGTGGGCTGCTCCTTTGTTTCTTTCCTTTGGCTTGCTCAGCAGCAGCAGCCAAGTAGCATAGAGGGTACCTGTTGCTTAGAAGGAAAATTCAGTTCTCAGGTTTGCAATTGCCAGATTTCTGTTAATATAATTGTGGCGCCTATGCAATGCCAGATTTGCACTGAGATGCAAATGATATGCAAGGATGTACAGAGATAGGTGCAAGAATGCAATACAAATAGTATGCCTATAATGCAACAGATGGCAGGCTGATGCACATTAAGTTAACAGATGGCAGGCTAAGTTGGACTGACACAGGAGAAAGTGGTTTGGACTGACACAGGAGTTAAAAGTGACAAGTGACACTAAGCTACAGCTACAGAGGCTTATAGCTCAGGTCAAGAAGCCGAGATGCAGAGAGAACAAAATTTACAGCTGATTTATACTAATGCAGGGTTAAGAAGGTGTTGAGATTGTGAAGGTGTAGGCTTGTTTATGACTTGTAACAAAAAGGTGAGCAGGCTTACGATTGATGCAAGCAGGCTTTGAGTGTTTGAATATGTTTTGTATTAACACTTGGTTTATGTCTTGTCTTGACTTGCTCTTGTTGTTTTTTCTGAAAAATAGGGAGGAGAACCTATTTATACAAGTCTTTTGAGCCTTACTCACGTCTCTCGTGGGAAGTGGAGGAAGTGGAGTGATGGAGTAGTGGAGTTGTGTGTTGGTGTTACACGACCAGTCTTGCCCACTTCTCCTGTATCTCTAACCGTCCATAACTTCCTGACACGTTCTTGTGATGGCGCGTTGCACGCTGTAAACCGCCAGACCAATACCCCAGTATGTATCCCCCAATTTGTGACATGATTGATGTCTCGAGTGTGTGGATCGTGGGACCCACAGAAAGTAGAATGTAATGCTAGACTAAATAACTAAATTATTTAGGAAGTCGATACTTGTGAAGTATCGTGTGTATTCTATGCAGGTACTGCATCGAGTATATTCATCATGTATGAAACATCGTTGTTTTTTAAGGCTTACCGGAGTAAGTCACAAATTTAAGCGTCTTAAAATAGCATCATGTCCAGCCATCTTCGAGTGATCGTTTGGAGGCTATACAGGTAAGCCCTGACTTGACCGATCACTCTATGTGGAAGAGTGGTGGACGGTGATTGTGGTGACGCCTCATTGATAGCCTAACTCATGTCTTAGGCTGTCCGCCCAAGTCGGTAAAGTTGAACGGACGAGATGACTTGCAACCCTCATCTCGCGACCGTGGGGTTTAAGAGGTACGCAAGTTCCTTCTTTCAGCTTGGTCGAATCCAAGCATGGGAAGTGTTTTATAGAGGACCGATCATGCATGTGTGTAGACGACATGCTGGTGTCCATGTTTATACTTCACTATCCCACGAAGGTGCGATCTAGGCCACTCAAGTTTACCGGTAAAGAAGAGCGGTTGAGATCGATTTGCAAATGTAAATCCCATGCCGCAAAGAAGTTGGAAACCGTGCACCATGCTTACTTCGGGCGCGCGTTTCGAGACATCCGGCCATGGTTGGCCTTGGTCGACCGGTCATGTGTGTAGGTGGTCCCATGATGATTATGTTGACATGCTCAGGACCTTTTAAGTCTACATCTACACCCTTCGTCCAAGCTTGCGAAGATGGACGCTCGTGATCGATTAGCGACACATGTAACATGCCGCAAACCCTAATTAGGGTTTTGGATCGGTCGTGTGTACACGATTCCAACCTAACGGTTTGGAAAGCTATGCTCCTCCTTTGGGGAGGCCGACCATGTGGGGCCCACATTAGGCCGGCGGTGATCACGCCATTACCCGTCCGACGGTGGGGATCCGATCTAAGCCATCCAAACATGCCTAAGGTGAAGTTGTATGGTCGGGATCGATTTAAGACCCTTAGTGGAATTTCCTACGACACTTAAAGCATCACGCCGCCAAACTTTGGGTAAGCGTTTGCTCCTTCCCATCTAGGTCGTGAGATGGTCGGTTATGCAGGTAGAAAGGGGACCCGTCAATGTTCATAACGGTGCCTATACGACCGGGAATGGGGCGATCCGCGCCGTCAAATTGCGCTGGCGAAGATGAACGGAAGTGATGGATTTGAGATCGCCGTAGGCAGCAGCCTTTGTTCATACGAGCTCCTCCAAGTCGTTCCATACCATCTTGGACATCCAACTCCGTGCCGGTGTTTGGTGGTTGTTTGGAGGGCGTAACTTGTACTTGACCGGCCATGGCACTAAGGGGACCGCTGGTGGTCATTGCTGTGGCTTCCTACTCCTGCTAGGGTTCTTCCAGGCTGGTTAAATCGTGCGGACAACTTGCGTGGTCATGATTGTTTCTGAGACTGATATGGACAGTCCAGATTCAAAATATGCTCAATCGGGCTAGTATAACACACCGAGAGTTGTAGCCTGTATGGGTATTTCGTACATGCTTCATTATTAATGCTTGGAGATTTGTGTTGCTCTGCTGAGAAAAACACTCAGTCGTCATGCCGCACTGGTAATGAGTACAGGAAATACGAGGCTGGTCATGTATTAATTAATAATGCTGTAAATTCACAGGGTATATGGGATTGTTGCTACATGCTCCAACCTGGATGAATTTTGTGTATTTAATTCATTGCATCGGGATTGTTGCCACATGCTCTATTCTAGGTGAATTAGTAAAGTGAAGAAGTATTCATCACTTATTAATGGCTTGGTCTTTTGCAAGATGTTAGCGCTTTGGCTTTTACAATTTCAGCCCTTAAATGAAAATCCACCATCAACATCAGTCAATGATTTTTGTTTGAGAAAACAATCTTCATTAGTACAATCTTTGGTCCTTAAAAGAGTGTTTTTATCTTTGAAAAGCGAAAAAAATTGTTACAGATAAAAAAATGGGGGGACAAACAAGTGCAGCAGAAGAAGCAAAGAGAGTAACTAGGAGGAGCAGAAGAATCGCTGGTAGAAGAAGGAGCAAAATCGTCGAATCCTCAAGGATGGGAGAAAGGAACAATAGAAGAAATCAAGTACAAACACAGATCGAGCGCGAACCAGTGGAGAACAATACAATCGATTATGATAGAGTAGGTATTCATACGGCAAAACGAGATCCAAGCAGAAGAATAAAAGGAAAGAACTGGAGCTCCGGGACTTATAGAAGGGAATGAAGAGAACATGACAATCGAGAAATTTCGACAAAGGTTAATTGCAGAAAGAAGGAGAGAGGATGAAGAGCGTACGAATTTGACGCGCCAGAATAATGAGTTAAGAGAAGAGAACATAAGATTACAAGAGCAAAGATCAAGAAGCACCACACGTGCGGGCTCAAGGTCAAGGACAAGCAGGAGTACGTCAAGATGTAGCCAATCTAGTCGAAGGGAACCGGATAAGAGCCACCTTTAGATAATATTGCTGAAAACTTTCTCGGTAAATGACGACTTACAAGATCAACGTGGTAGGCCTGGAAAGTGTATGAATTATATGGCCTACGGTAATACCGCAAGTGCACGGCGTCTATCGGAGACGCGGCAAGCACGGTCGAACCACGAGACTTGTGGTGCTCTTGTGTGATCTATGGCTTTCTAACTGAATTCTAAGTGGAGTAACCAGTGACAACAGGGGGTTTTTGCCGATACGGCTGAGTAGTGAAATGTAATAAACTTAAACTAAAGTAAAAGACAGTGAGAAAAGGGTGCTAAGGTCTGCAATTCCACCACTAACTTCTATTGTGCTTTCAACTAAGTTAAATATCTTGTTCCTATAGTAGCTAAGGGCAGTGTGTCAATTCTGCCACTTAACTAAGGAGTTTCTCCATGTAAACTTCAATTACCAGCTAAGGGTACTAACCCAGAGCATTAGTTATCTAATCAAGTATAACTAATCAAAGGAATTAGCATTTATATCTAAGGTTGAGCTGCAATACACTCAACACATTTATGACCGACTACGGTGTATCCATGGCGTTGGTATACACTGTGAAAGAAAAGCATTGGGTATTTGTAATTAAAGACAATTGATAATATTAAGCATACAAGATCAATCCAACAGAGTTTAAGCACAAATTGGAATCAGGGTTTCATTGAAACCCTAACACTAAATTAAAACATCAAATTAAAATAACAAAGAACAAAATTAAACCTAATTGACACTCTGGCTAACCCAGGCGTGCTTTCTACCCAAACCCTTCATTCTATTTATACATGCAGTTCCCCCAAAATTCCCAAACCCTAATTCATTAAAAATTGAAATTAAATGAATAATAATTCAACCCATACTCTGAATCGTTCTCCTCTTGTCAAATCGTGCTCAGAGAACTCCATGCGTCGGTTGTGGCTAACCCTAGCTCTAGTTTTCTCTAGGTTAGCTTCTAAGGTTGAGAGAAGCTAAGGGAGAGAAAACTAGCTCTAGAGAGGTGGTGCGGGCAGAGATGGTGTAGCTGACAGAGTTGTTGATGGAGGTGAGAGCGGCTGTTGCAGATGGCTCTGCACAGGCGTGGGAAGAAGGAGGTGGAGGTGAGGGTTTTGCAGAGAGCTCGTGGGAGAGGAAAGAGAAGGTGAGGAAGGGAAATGGTAGAGTCGATTAGGGGTATAGGGTTAGGTAGATTTGCTGTGAGGCGGGTGCAGCTACGGGCGATGAGACAGGCCGAGCGAGCGTTGGATGATGCGGCTACGATCTGAACGGCCGAGGGAGGTAGGCGGTTTTGGTGTGATCTGGTAGCGCGGGAGCAGCGTGATCTTCGATGCACGTGGAAGCAGCGACCGTTGGATGAGGGAGAAAGAAATCTCAACGTCTCGGAAGAGACGGGCTCGATCCGGTCACGGGTCGGGTCCAGCTCAAGCCCATGTCTTGTAGATGAGTTGCTACTTGTTGGGTTGCAAGCATGCGCGCGGGCTTTGGCTTCTCGCTCCATAAATGCTCGACTCCACTTCTTCGCTCTTTGGGCTCCTCAGTTTCTCCGGACTTTATTTATTACCTAAAAACACAAAATTAATTAATACAAATATTTATTCTTGAAAACAAGGAAAATACAGAATATGGTATAATATCTGATTTATGAGCACAAAAGATGAGTAAAATGCCAATAAAAAGGTGTATAAAAATGCACTATTTGGTGAGGGTTTTGCAGAGAGCTCGTGGGAGAGGAAAGAGAAGGTGAGGAAGGGAAATGGTAGAGTCGATTAGGGGTATAGGGTTAGGTAGATTTGTGTGAGGCGGAGCAAAATGACGGGCGATGAGACAGCCGAGCGAGCGTTGGATGATGCGGCTACGATCCGAACGGCCGATGGAGGTAGGCGGTTTTGGTGTGATCTGGTGTAGTGCGGGGAGCAGCTGATCTTCGATGCACGTGGAAGCAGCGACCGTTGGATGAGGGAGAAAGAAATCTCAACGTCTCGAAGAGACGGGCTCGGATCCGGTCACGGGTCGGGTCTAGCTCAAGCCCATGTCTTGTAGATGAGTTGCTACTTGTTGGGTTGCAACTCACTGCGCGCGGGCTTTGGCTTTCTCGCTCCATAAATGCTCGACTCCACTTCTTCGCTCTTTGGGCTCCTCGTTTCTCGGACTTTATTTATTACCTAAAAACACAAAATTAATTAATACAAATATTTATTCTTGAAAACAAGGAAAATACAGAATATGGTATAATATCTGATTTATGAGCACAAAAGATGAGTAAAATGCCAATAAAAAGGTGTATAAAAATGCACTATTTGGCACTCATCACAACGCGGTGAACATCGCATAGAACAACAACCAGTTGATGATCGGTATGTACAGCAGGGCGAAGATCACCGCGTGCAAGAAGGTAACAGAGGCAATAGACGCGAACAACAAGGCGAGCGGTATCGCGTTCATCATGACCAGGATGAAGAAGATGATGAAGAACAAGGAAGAATTATAATGCAAGGTAGAGAAATAATAAGAGATCAACGTGAACGCGAAGAAGAATCTCAAGGTATAATGCCGCACAGATGCATGCAAGGAATGAAAGAGAAAGGCGCAGACAAAGAAGAGAAGAAGCTGAAGAGAGAGAGATACACGAAGCTATGCGTCAAAATAATCATGACAACAGAGTAAGGCAAGCAAGATTGAAAAGACCCATGCAACAAGATGCAAATCAAACCATGAATGAGACAATCCTTAGAGAATTAGCAGAGATAGGAGAAATGATAATGGCGCGAAGAGATGGAGGCAGACGACAACTGGACGAAGCGATAGAAGAAGCGGGAGGAACACCATTCGCCAGATGAATACAATGTGCAGTTATACCACCTAAATGTAACCTCCCTGCGTTTACTAACATTTTTGATGGAAGCACATGTGTGGTGCAACATATAAAAGCATACAGCCGATCCCTCTTACAATGGGAAGAAAATGATGCGGTACTCAGTAAATATTTCCCTGCGAGCCTAACCGGAGAAGCTTTCCAATGGTTTGAAGGTTTACCAGTTGGTACCATCCGATCATTTCATCACTTACAAAACATCTTTTTAGGATAATACATCAGCAATAATATGTTAAGACCTGGAATAGAAAATGTTTTCAGCTTACATAGAAGAACAAATGAAAGCTTGCGAAATTTTACCACGCGTTGGAGGAGCATGTGCAGTGAAATGGCCGGACGAGTAGATGAGAGAAACCTTATAATAGCCTTCATCAACTCACTATTTGCAACAGATTTATTGTATACACAGATCTTTAGGATAAAAGATACGATAACCATGGCAGAATTACGTGAGTATCAAGAGGAGTACATCGCTCTTGAAGAAAAGCAAAAAGAAATGGAATCTTACCCAGTGGCGATCACGAACGTATGAAGCACCAGTCTACTCCCAAGAACAATAAATGTCGTTGCAATTACATCCCAAGGAAATCAAGGAAAGAAGATAGTGGATGACGAACAAAAACTGGTGGCTATGGGTAGTAGGGATCATGAAGAATTTGAAAGAGAAAGACAGTTCAATAATCGCGGAGGAAATAATAAGATTCAGAGGCTTGATGACCAGACAAAAGGATATGGAGAGTGAAAGTAATATTATAACCAAGGCCAAGGAGGTAATATAGTATTCTGGGAACATATAAAGATGTCGTATCTAAACACCACAATAGACAAAATCTGGGAAGCGATAATTCTGATGGAAGAAATACCAGCACCACCAAACATGGGAGATGAACCTCCACCAGAGAGGAGAAGTAGAGAATTATGTGCCTATCATCGTTTCCATGGTCACACAACTAACAACTGCAGAAATGTGAAGAAAATTATACTAAGAATGATTGATCAAGGAAAGCTAGACCACTTCCTAGTACATCAGCCACATAATCTACCACCACCACCACCTGCAGGGCATGCACAAGATAGGGAGGCAGGAAAGAATACATATCTGATCGAAGTAGGGGCGAAGGCAAAGAATTTATATTGTAATTCGATAATACATCCATTCAGAACCATAGAAGATTTCCATGATAATGTTCTAAGTCGAGTTCATGCAAGAGATAATGATGGAAGGGAGATACTCAACCTTGCGAAGATATCACCATTGAAAGTTTGGCGTATGTACCATTTGCTTCAATGCGTAAGAAGTACCAGGAGGTGGAGAACAAAGACGAGAGCCCATTAGTGGTCAAGTTAGAAATCAATCCAAAAGCAAAAGCTGATGAAGATGAAGAGGATAATGCGGATACATGGGTTATAAACAGAATAATAATAGATCCTGGTAGTTCAGTTAACATATTGTTTTATCACACATACAAGACTATGGGTGGTAGAGATGAGGAACTCATCCCATCAACTTACAAGATCTACGGTTTTAACGGAATAAACAACAAACTAAAGGGAGAGATAACCATGCGAATTCCTTTAAACAACATATCAACAGAAATAATATTCTGCGTCATTGACGTAGAATCACCCTATAACGCTTTGATAGGAAGACCATGGTTACATGGTATTCTAGGAGTGGCTTCAAATTTCCACCAATGCATCAAATTCCCTCTACCTCAAGGTGTTAGAGTCATAAGAGGAGATCCAAATGAAGGTAAAACTTGCCATGAGATTGATGTTGACAAATGTGAAGAACGCACAACCAAGCGAAGAAATTGGAAGAAGCGAATACAAGAAAGCCAGAGAAGTGAGCGATTAATGGTAGATGTTGTGAACAAGGAGAGTGAAATTAGAAATATTTTCGCGAAGGCGACAATGACCGCACAAGAAAGCAAAAGTGACAAGTGTGTTAACAAGAGCGAATTCCAGGAAGGAGATTTGGTGTTGAGACAGAAACCATACTATCATAAAAATGGTAAGAGACAAATGGAGAGTATATGGGAAGGGCCATATAGAATCAGGAAGCTCGTTGGAAATGGAATGTATGAATTAGTAGATGAGAAGGATGAGAAGGAAGGAGAATCATCTGATGACTTATGGAACCAAGTGTACCTGAAGAAATGTGGTACGTGCGGCAGTCATAGCACATCAGAAGCTGCAGAACGTATGCGAATCAATGTATTAGAAAACATACGTGAACTCAATAAATCACAGAAGGCGAAAGAAACAAGCAAGTTATCTCATATATGAAGTCGTTTAAAAATAGTTATCATGTGGGTGAATAAGCAAAGAGAGAAGATATCAACATTGTATTAATCAAGAGTATGAATGCAAATGAAAATTTTTATTTCATTATGATAATGTCATACTAGAAAAAGGCAAAAATAAGACCTTAATAGAAGGCAACATAAGTAAAGACTCCATTAGGGAGGCTAGGCATCCAATTATGGCGTGCACCCTAGTTCGCATACAGCAAGAGGCAATAATAAGACCTAAAGCGCGTCATTATTAGGGAAAACCTGGTTAGCATGACTCAGGTGAAAGCTACACCGACCCTGGAGCCCGAGTCATGGAGATTTGGGGTGAAACGAAAGCCCATCCAGGAGAGGCGCCTAAATCGAA
Organism: Papaver armeniacum; assembly: GCA_023531295.1. Classification (NCBI taxonomy): domain Eukaryota; kingdom Viridiplantae; phylum Streptophyta; class Magnoliopsida; order Ranunculales; family Papaveraceae; genus Papaver; species Papaver armeniacum. The sequence continues at coordinate 284,736 of JAJJWW010013744.1, forward strand.
AGATTAAGGTGATAGGGTCTCTTCTAAGGAGTGCGAGTAAACTCGATCAAGGCGCCGAGGTACACGGTTGAGTCAAGAGTGCTCTGTGGCGTCTGGAGCGTACCTGGACGCTCTTGACAAGTCTTGACTATGATGCACTCGGTCCGAAGAAACCCCATCTAAGGTGCGGTCTTGTAACCATAAGTCATATCGGTGGAGGGATAAAAGGCCGCGCAAAAAACTGGTTATTGCATCACTGGATGGGAAGAGCCCACCCTAACCCGGTAGGGGTAAGCTTCCTTGAAGGGGAAATCAGGGGGAATATAAGGACGGCACCCTCCATTAGGGAGCTGAATTGTGTCAAAAGACGCAAATATCATGAGGCTTTTTACTCACGGGAGTATTAAGACTTGTGGTATTTGCGGGTCAATACAACCTGAAGAGGCAATAATACGAGAAGATGATAAGGCGAGATCAATGGGTTATTACATGAAAGTGTAAAGACCGCCTGCGATCTCGTCGCATAGAAAAGAAATCATAACTTAGGCAAAATAAGACCTTTACTTAGGAAGGCTAAATAAGACCTCATGAGAAAAGTAGAACAAAAGCTTATATTGTTTTGTAGGAAATAGCAATTAACCATGTGGACTCAATAGCACAATGAAAAGACAAAGGAAATTTCTCACAGCAAGAATGTATGGACGCGAAAGACGATAGCACAGAACATGGCTGAGACATTAAATAAAGACAAATAAGGTAAAAATAAGGAAAAGGTAATTCAGAAAGGATAATAATTAATATGTTAATGCTTAAATAATAGGTACTCGCATAATGAACTACAATATGAGGCAGATACACGCATGCATGATAGCTTTCAAGATAAAACAAAATTAACAACTTAGAAGAATAAATGAATACACATAACACGTGCTTGACTCAATCATCTTGTGACGACTAACAGAGGCAAGTATGGGAATGCAAGCATATAGAGGAGTGTTATTCGCTCCCATATGATATACTTACGCACGGGTTATTTATTATTACGAATGAACGTTGTTATACATATTATTACCACCAAATTAACTCCAATTGTTGGAAAGAACAGTTTTTTGCCTTTTTTATAGACGCAGGTATATCCCCAGGAGAATTTACATTAAACAAATCTCAAATATTTAAAGAGTTTACATGGAAGAAGAAATTTCAAAGACTAGGAAGTATCTGATATACAAAAAGCTGAGAAGGAGTTTACAAGCGCGAAAAATAACTAACTTCCACCCATATCATCTTCATTATCCTCCTCAGCTTCAGAACCACCAACTTCTTCTTCAATCTCTTCATATTCCTCATAATCTCATTCACTATCAGAGATGTCAGAACCTTCTTCGTTAGGAGGAACTTCAGCGAACTTATAAGTTGAAAGAGGAATGCTATTATCCGCACAGACTTTCTTAATAGCCGCATCACGAACTCGGACAACATCCTTGCTCAAATTGGAAACGGTAACCGTCAGCTTTTTCTTGAGCCTGCGGTATTTAGAGTCACAAGCGGAACATATCGCTTCCAGATTCTGAATCTTCTCAAGATACTTCTTCTCATCCTCTGCGAAATAAGACTAGAAGGTCAAAGTCGTATAAGAATATCTACCAGAGAATAACAAATGGATAAGCATAATGAACAACCTTCTTTATTAGAAATAATATCCTTAACCAACGCAGCATGATCAGATTCAAGGCTAACATTTACATCTAAATCACTTCTAGAATTATCTAAGACTCTAGCAGCCCACTCAAATTCAACATCGCTTTCTATAAGAAGTCGGGAACGAATCAAATTCCCTCGCTCAACAAGTGCGTCTTTTTCTCTTATAGCTAGATCCCGCTCCAATTGAACTTGGAGGATAGTTTCTTGAAATTCCTTCAAAGCTTTAGCACCTCTAAGAGCAAACTGATCCTTCTCAGTAATAAGAGTGTTGATTCTTGCTTCTAAAACCTTAATCCTTTCTTTGGATTCACAAAACTGGCGTCTAAAGCTATTAACGGTAGATAATGCACTTCTATGATCACAATTGAGAAGTTGATACTTCGCCCTGAGTTCTGGTAGGCCCGAAGATGTGTATAAATTTACGGCCTACGGGTTATACCGCAAGTGCACGGTGTCTTGGTTGTAGGACTGAGCAAGTGCGGGTCGAACCACAGAGACTTGTGGTGCTCTAGTGATCTAAGGCTTCTTCTTCAACTGAATTCTGAGTGACAGAGTAACAAAAGATGGTAACATAGATGTTTTTGTGCCGAAACGGCAGTTTTGTAGTGAAATAAACCTAAACTAAGGTAAAAGGTAGTGACAAGGGGTTGCTAAGGTATTCAAATTCACCTCTAACTCCTCTTGTGTGCTCACTGAGTTGAGGCATTCTTGCCCCGTGTCGATAAGGGCGGGGTGTCAAACCCACCACCTATCTAAGGGGTTTCTCCATGTAAAACTTCAATACACAAACTAAGGTGCTAAACCCGAGTATTAGTTATCTAATTAAGTATAACTAATCAAAGGAATTAGCCTATAACTCTAAGAAATGAGCAGCAAAGATACTAAACATAAGTATAACCTAACTACAATGCATCCATGGCGTTGGTATGCATTGTGAGAGAAGAATGTTAGATGCTAGGATTGAAATTACTTTAATCTTTAAGCATACAAGAATAGTTCAACACAGCTTAACATCACAAAGTGGATTTAGGGTTTCATTGAAACCCTAGCACCAAACTAGAACACAAAATACAACTAAATGACAGCATTGGCTAATCCAGGCGTGCTTTCTATCAACACCCATCACTCCTATTTATACATGCAGTTCATCCCCAAAACATCTCAAACCCTAATTCTCAAAAACAGCAATTAATGATAAATAAATCAAAAGTAATCGCACCCATACTCGATTGCTTCTCCTCTTGTCAAATCAGCCTCGAGACGCCATGCTTCGATTGTTATGGAAACCTAACCCTAGTTCTTCATATTTCTCACTCGGCCTCTAGGAAAGAAGCTAGGAAGAAATAGAGAGAAGCTAGGGAGAGAAGGTGGTTCGGTTGGTGTCAGGGAAGGAGAGATGGTGGCGGAAGTGATGTTGCAGAGAGTTTGGTCGGGGGGAATGGGTTTTGCAGAGCTCTGCAACAGAGAAGAAAGAAGAGAAGAAAGAGAAGAAGAAGAGGAGAAATGAGTTGGTTCGATGGGGGTATAGGTATAGGGTGTTGTGGTGTTGAGCGGGTGCATCAGGGGAATGATGAGACTAGCCTAGCGAGCGTTGGATGGAGCGGCTGCGATCTGAACGGCTGAGAGAGGTAGCCGGTTTTTGATGTGATCTGGTGTCGCACGGGAGCATCGAGAGATAGATGTAAGCGATGGAGCGACCGTGAGATGCATCTGGGCGAGATCTCGACGGCTCGGGATGAGCGGGCTCGGATCCGGGTCGCGGGTCAGGTCTAGCTCAAGCCCATGTCTTGTAGATGAGTTGCTACTTGTTGGGTTGCAACTGTTGCGCGCGGGCTTTGGCTTTCTGCTCCATAGGTGCTCGACTCCACTTCTTCGCTCTTTTGGCTCCTCAGATTCTCCGAACTTTATTTAGTACCTAAAATACAAAATTAATTAATACAAATATTTATTCTTGAAAACAAGGAAAATCTGAGAATATGGGATAATATCTGATTTATAAGCGCAAAAGATGAGTAAAATGCCAATAAAAAGGTGTATAAATATGCACTATTTGGCACTCATCAAATACCCCCAAACCTGAATTTTACTTGTCCTCAAGTGAAACAGAAAATAGGAAATCCTAACTATACCACTGTCGTAGGTCTCTCGAATGCATTTAGCGTATGCACTAAGCCTTTAAACCCCTAGGTGTCCCTAGTGGACGAGTTGTAGTCTCGTGAGGGTTTACAAGAGGTGTACCCACAAAACCTTCTCCAACTTCGTGAGTGTAAAAGAGTCTCAAGCCTCCAAGAAGCTATGAGGACATAGAGTTTCGCATGCTAGTAACGAAGTTAGAACTATCGAAGAACGCATTCTCATCCTTAAGTGCCGAGCGAGAAGTAACCATACCATATGAAAGAATTCGGATTCGATTGTGATCATAAGTCTCAACTTCGCCTCACCATTAGGGTTTTATGATAATTGCACTCAAAAAGATCGCTTTTTTAGTCTCTCATGTGTGCAAGGAGGAATAAAGAGAGAAATCCTGCACACGTTGTAGGTAAGAAGGATAACCTTCCGAAGTAAAATCTGGAGACTCCACAAAAGTGTGGACAAAAAGAATTTTTTTCTGATGATCTCTAAGAAAGGAAATCAACCATTAGCAAGGGGTGGGAGTACTCACTCACTTCTCACCCGATCGGCAATTAATATCACTCTCTCATAAGAACCATAGAAACGTCTTCAATCTTCGGTCTTCGGTCTTCAATTGTTGATGACTTAACTTCTAAACTTCACAAAAACTTGACAATTTTAACTTTTCTACTCAATTTCCTTGTTGTTTGGATTTTTCTTTTTCAATTCTTCTTTACCATGGTGGTAGCAAAAACTAAAAATAAACTACAATATTTTTGGATTTTTGATTTTTTTTTATTTTTTTATTTTTTTGATTGATTTTTTTTTTTTTTTTTTTTTTTTTTTTTTTAATTAAAATAAGTAAAAATAAAAATACAAATAATGAGACAACTAACTCCATGGATAAAGGACTTTATCACTCAATTTTTCCACAACTTGTATTGTCTTGATTTTATAAATTTTATTAATTCTCATCCTATTTTCTTTTCTTTGTTGCACATAAACCTTGGACTATATCAATTTTTCTTTCCATATTCTGATTCTGCTCCGGTTGTTGATGATGATGTGTTTCTATGGGTCTTTTTGATTGAGAGAGAGAGAGATGCTAACCGCAAATCGGTATTTAGAAGAAGTTTTCATCTTTAGACGTCACCCTCATGATTGACAAAAACTAGCACTCAAGAGATCAAAAGTAGTCTTGAAATTGGTGCGAAGTTGGGTAGCTCACCATTCCTACCCGGAATTTACGTAAGGTGACACACACTCTAACAAGCTTTTCTAGAAAGTTGCAAAAATTTGAAGGTTGGTGCCTCACTTGATGTAAATTGGGTAGTCTCCACTATGGGTGATCACAATTCTACTACCGAATATCTAAACAAAGACCTAATTCGCCCTCCGGTATGGTTAAATCCAACTTTAACGCTCTAATCAACTAAGGAACCCGATTGCGTTTTAGGTACTTCCAATTCTCGTTATTTCTGGGCCGATTCTCTATGTAAACATAGCTAAAAGCATGCTAGTGACTCTAAAATCTCTAAAGATGGAGGTTTTTATTTGCAAAAAGTTTTTTTGAATTTTTTTTTTTTTTTTTTTTTTTTTTTTTTTTTAAATAAAAGTTAAAAATAAAAGACTAAAAACTCTAAATGCAAAATAAAAACTAAAAACTCTAAATGCAAATGCACCCCCAAACCTAAATCAAACATTGTCCTCAATGTGTCACAGATAGGAAAAATTTAAACAGTCATGTACCACGAGAACTATGCTGATAAGAGAAAAGGGAAGAGATTACCGGTATGTCGGCGGGAGCGAGGTTGAGCTTCATTCGTCAAGGCTAGAATCCAATATTCTCAACGGAGATCATATCGGATTAGCATAATATATGTGCAAGAAGACTCAACCGAATCAAGAAAAGAAAATTTTAACAAGTCCTAAAAAATTTACTAACTATCTAAAAAGTTGAGGGTTAGCCCAAAAAATAATGTACAGAAACATAGAACATGAAAATGGGATTTGGTTTATGTGGGAATTTGGTTTATTGGGCTTTGGATTTGGTTTATTGGGATTCAATGGGATTCATTTGGTTTTGTTGGGAGCTTTGGTTTATGTGGGAAGCCCAGGTTTTGTGAAAACAGAACAGCCCAGATTTGAGTAAAGCCTAGTGGAACTGTGGGCTCAGTTTCGTTTAAGCCCAGCAGTGTGGCTTATGTGGGCTCAGCCTTGGGGTCAGTCAGCCCAGCTATGATTGTGGGCCCCGGTTGTGCAGATTGCAAGCCCAGATTGATGGGTTCTAGCCTAGATGGTCTGGTCCAGTTTGGCCACAGCCCAGATTAGGCTGAAAAATGTATAGCCCAGATGATGTTTAGACAGCCCTGCCAGTTGATGACTTAGATTGAGCCCAGGTTTGTTTCAGTTATATGCACAGGCTAGAGTATGAACATGTGCAGCCCAGTTATCTGGCATAGGGCTCTGTTGGTGCAGAGTTTGGCAAACTCTGGCACTGGCTGTGTGCACAGCCTGGCAAGGCACAGGTTGTGTGTAGAGACACAGCTCAGCAGGGAGCAACCACAAACTCACACAGGAATTGACACAGCTTATAGATGCTAGTTCACCAATGCATAATGGCAAGGGATGCAATAGCAGATGGTCACTTAAGCATTACACAACAGTTTGATATGTCACAGAGTGTCAAATGGCTTGGTTGACCTCAAGTTTTCAGGGCTCATGCACAAATATGCAGGGTCAACAGGTTATACCCTTCACAGCATCATCTACTCATCACAGATTAGCACAACAACTCAAAGCATCATGGAGTTTAACATTTCAAAGACAATTTAAATGCACACTTTCAAGTATTTTCTGACCTACCACAGAATGTGTCACCGAGGTTTGCGAGAGATTCGGATACAATGATGCTCAAAGATGCTTTCCATGGTGCAGGATCATACACAGATGCAAAAGAACATGCTCAAATCAACAAAATAGCTAGTTGTCAGGCAATGATAGCTCATAGATTCAACAGGTCATGCATAAGGTTGACAAAGAATAGTAATGCACAGCACAGGCTGGCAGATGCACACGAAAGGAGAATGCAATGTGCACAATTTCATTATGTTGCAAGGGTCAGTGAGATGTATGCACAGAAATTGCAGTTCAGGGTTGAGCATTTACTGGCAATTGTTTTTATCATGCAAAGGCAGCTCAGCAAAATTTTAACAATGCATATGGCATAACTCAGCTCAGCTAATAACATGCTTGTGCACACAGCAAACTTACAGATCAAAAGGCACAGGCTTGGTTTCTACAGTGTATGCTATTCAGATGCAAAGGCAAACAACAAGGTAGTTAATGCTCTTGGTTTTCACCTAGCCTGGCTACCTAAGTGTAACCTCACAGCTACAGGGGCTTGAGGTTACTACTTCACAGGCTATGCTCAGGGTTACATAAGGTTCATCTGATGTCACAGAGGTATGAGCATGTTTGCAGGTTAATCAGCGGACAAGCCAAGCTTGCACTTTACACACACACCACGATTTGCACAAGTTGAAGCTAACACAATTGATGTCAATCGGGTTGGACTTGACTTCAGTTCTCGAAGTTCAAGCTTACAAGTATACATGAATTAGCATGGCAGATGGTGACTAAGCTCAGAGCATGCAATCGACTCAGGGGTGATTGGTCATGCAAGGTAACTATGTTATCATGCAATCAGAGTTGTGCTCAGGTTATCACAGGATTGACAGTGTAGATCATGCATAGGGTGGCTCAGGTGAGTTATGCTCAGGTTGTTGTGCATAGGGCTTGCAGATGCATTTTTCACATAAATGGCAATGACAGTGAGTTTGGCAGATTAAAGCTCACTCAAGGTCTCACACAGGCCAGGTCTGAGTGCAGCTTTCAACACAGCTCAATACAAGTTGCTTGTTATGAATTTACAGGCTTACATGAGAGTTAAGCTCACCAATATGCACAGAGGAATTAGCATGCAAGGGATGCAAGGTAGCTATTCTATCATGCTCAAAGTTGCACACAATCACAGGTCATGCTCAGAATTTCGGGGCATGTGACATCAATCGCCCGAGTTGATGTCAACTAATTCGATTGACTTCACTGGCTTTGTAGCTACAGCCACTTGGGCTAACCAGCCGCACTCAAACAGCTTCAGGGGGCTGGAGTGAGCAATTCAGGGCTTTGCAATGCTCCAGTTATCATGCATTCAGGGTCTGCAAAAATGGGTTATGCTCAGAGCTTGGCAGCCTTAGGGGCTTGCAGCTAAGCACAGATCATGTTGCACGTAATCATGCACGAGATGTGACAGGTTTAGAGTCACCACATATAATGCACAATCAGTTCAAGGCACCATGATGTTCATAGCTCAGCACAAGCTCAGTTGATGTCAGGTGGCTTGGTTGACACCTGGTTGTGGCTTGTTGTGGCTCAAACTCACAGCAGCAGGGGCTGGAGTTGAACACAAGTCTTGTCAATGCCAAGGATTCTCAGGATAGTGAAGCACAGATCACTCATACTCAGCTAACATGGTCACAAATTAACTACCAAGGAGCCACTTACCTGATTTGCAGTTTTCTCAAGGCTTTGCACCTTTTTCTCCCACTCCTTGGGCTTGCTCAGCAGCACCGCAAGCACAGGTAGCACAGGTAGCACAGCAGGTTCCTCCATTCATGCACCTTGGGTTGGCTCTGAGTTACCACTTGCACATCAGCACAGTTGGGTGCCTGATTTGCACTTTGCTCAACAGCTCACAGGTACCTGTAGGCTCAAAGGAGGGTTCAGTTCTCAATAATACACAGCTCAAGACACAAAAAGGTGCACAAATGCACAGCTGCACTGAGTTAAATGGACTGACAGGGAAAAGCAATGGTTATTATGCCTATTTGGACTGAATGGGTTCAAAAGTTACAAGGCACTAAGATACAGGGCTGCTTAGTCTCCTTGTAAACTAATGACAAAGCTCAGCTGAGCTAATAGCAAGAAGCATTACAATGCAAGATCATACTAAGTTATGCTAAGTTATGCTAATCAAAGACAATGTAAATTGTGAAAGCTACAAGATGCAAAAAGAAACATGTACTAACTAAGCTACCAAGCTACAAGTTGTAAAGTAAACTAAAATGCAAGTTACACACATGGATGGTTAACAACAAAGTTATACTAAGAAGATAAAAACTAAGAAGGGAAAAGAAAAACAATAAAATTACAGCTAATTTATACTAAAACAGGGTTGTAAGTAAAAAATGTAAGTGAATATGTACAGGGATAGTAGAAAAACAGTGAAGTTAAAGGCCAAAGAATCAGCAAGGCACGCGCCAAGTCCCCGGCAACGGCGCCAAAAACTTGGTAGGCCCGAAGATGTGTATAAATTTACGGCCTACGGTTATACCGCAAGTGCACGGTGTCTTGGTTGTAGGACTGAGCAAGTACGGGTCGAACCACAGAGACTTGTGGTGCTCTAGTGATCTAAGGCTTCTTCTTCAACTGAATTCTGAGTGACAGAGTAACAAAAGATGGTAACATAGATGTTTTTGTGCCGAAACGGCAGTTTTGTAGTGAAATAAACCTAAACTAAGGTAAAAGGTAGTGACAAGGGGTTGCTAAGGTATTCAAATTCACCTCTAACTCCTCTTGTGTGCTCACTGAGTTGAGGCATTCTTGCCCTGTGACTGATAAGGGCAGGGTGTCAAACCCACCACCTATCTAAGGGGTTTCTCCATGTAAAACTTCAATACACAGCTAAGGTGCTAACCCCAGAGTATTAGTTATCTAATTAAGTATAACTAATCAAAGGAATTAGCCTATAACTCTAAGAAATGAGTCACAAAGATACTAAACATAAGTATAACCTAACTACAATGCATCCATGGCGTTGGTATGCATTGTGAGAGAAGAATGTTAGATGCTAGGATTGAAATTACTTTAATCTTTAAGCATACAAGAATAGTTCAACACAGTTAACATCACAAAGTGGATTTAGGGTTTCATTGAAACCCTAGCACCAAACTAGAACATAAATTAACACAAAATACAACTAAATGACAGCACTGGCTAATCCAGGCGTGCTTTCTATCAACACCCATCACTCCTATTTATACATGCAGTTCATCCCCAAAACATCTCAAACCCTAATTCTCAAAAACAGCAATTAATGATAAATAAATCAAAAGTAATCGCACCCATACTCTGATTGCTTCTCCTCTTCTGTCAAATCAGCCTCAGAGACGCCATGCTTCGATTGTTATGGAAACCTAACCCTAGTTCTTCCTATTTCTCACTCAGCCTCTAGGAAAGAAGCTAGGGAAGAAATAGAGAGAAGCTAGGGAGAGAAGGTGGTTCGGTTGGTGTCAGGGAAGGAGAGATGGTGGCGGAAGTGATGTTGCAGAGAGTTTGGTCGGGGGGATGGGTTTTGCAGAGCTCTGCAACAGAGAAGAAAGAAGAGAAGAAAGAGAAGAAGAAGAGGAGAAATGAGTTGGTTCGATGGGGGTATAGGTATAGGGTGTTGTGGTGTTGAGCGGGTGCATCAGGGGAATGATGAGACTAGCCTAGCGAGCGTTGGATGGAGCGGCTGCGATCTGAACGGCTGAGAGAGGTAGCCGGTTTTTGATGTGATCCGGTGTCGCACGGGAGCATCGAGAGATAGATGTAAGCGATGGAGCGACCGTGAGATGCATCTGGGCGAGATCTCGACGGCTCGGGATGAGCGGGCTCGGATCCGGGTCGCGGGTCAGGTCTAGCTCAAGCCCATGTCTTGTAGATGAGTTGCTACTTGTTGGGTTGCAACCGTTGCGCGCGGCTTTGGCTTTCGCTCCATAGGTGCTCGACTCCACTTCTTCGCTCTTTTGGCTCCTCAGATTCTCCGAACTTTATTTAGTACCTAAAAATACAAAATTAATTAATACAAATATTTATTCTTGAAAACAAGGAAAATACAGAATATGGGATAATATCTGATTTATAAGCGCAAAAGATGAGTAAAATGCCAATAAAAAGGTGTATAAATATGCACTATTTGGCACTCATCAAGTTCCTCCAAAGAAAAAGTTCTTAATTTGTAATCAGAAATATTATTCAAGGAAGTATTAAGATGCTCAAGGAGAGTATCATCATCAACAAGATGATGAAGGGAGCCAAATAAAGAAGCTGCTTCTTCAGATAGATTGTAAATCTCTGCAAGAGTATGCAATTAAAAGGGAGCGAAAAATGAAAAACGAGCAAACAAAAAGGCGGAAAAGATAAAGAGTTACGCACCAGCTAACTGATTATTCCTCTTGCGAAGACTAGAGACATCATTCTCATAAGTGGAAACTTGGGCCTTGAGTTTAATATTTTCAGCCTCAATAGAACAAAGCTTCCTTTGAAGATCTGAAGCAACAACATAAGACATGCGAGCATACTGCATCGATAGAGAGGAAGAAAAAGATCAATAAAGGACGCAAAATCATTAAAAATAATTAAGATTGCCATACAAGAAGAAAACTAACCAGAGATCCAAATGAAAACTGGAAGTTTGGGCTCAGCGCAGAGGCAACTCCCTTAAGAGACTCATGGTGTAAAGAGGGAGCGTCACATATCTTAGCAACTGTCGCACATGTACGAGTTAAAGCAGCATCACCAATAGCTGATATAGAGTCAGAGAAGATATTAGACAATTGCCCCATGGAGGATGTGAGAGAAGAATCGTCAGGAGAGGGGATTTCATCATCACTAGAATGAGAGCTTGAAGAAGAGGGATAAAATTCCTTTCGCTTCTTAGACAGACTCTTGGAAGAGGATTTAGAAGCGGATTTCTTATATCAGATTTTACCCTTATCCTTGCTTTTAGCGCCCACAACTTCCACCTACCCGAATAATGAGAGATAAGAAACAAAGGCAACAATATTGTTAAAATTAAACAAAGAGTATTTCTTACTTCATTATCGTGCGAAGGTGACGCATGAGGCAAATTTTTATCCTTCTTTGATTGTTTGGCAATCTGAAACCAAAGAAAGTGATAAGAGAAGTGAAAGGCAAAAGAATTAAAATAAAAGAAAAAGGGAGAGTTGAAGGTAACATACCACGTTAGCTTCTTCATGCCATCTGAATACCTAAGGATCGTAAGAAGGTAATCCCACATGAAGGGGAAGGGTTGAGCCATCTCCGCTTCTGCTAGTTATATAGGGTCCCACTAAAACGATGGGGTAATCCAACCATCGAGTATCATTTGACCTACGAGCGGTGTTATTCGTAGAGTCATGGAAGTCAACATCCTGCATGATTCTTTCATTCTCCGAGAGACCATCCTTTCTTGACAAGCGAATACCCCACTTAGATGACTCATTGTTCATAATAACAATATCATAATTCTTGAAAAAATTCTCAATGGTGTAATCTGCAGGATTGATTTCCTTATGGGCATGTTCTGGATTTCGTACTTCTACTAGGTAAAGAGATTCTAGTCCTGCCGCGCGACGAGCATATTCCATGATTATTCTAATGCAATCACCGCTCATTTGATAGATGCCCCACGAGAACCTCGCATCCGATAGAATTTCATAAAACAGGGGAATGTGAGGATTATAAAGAGGAATAGGAAGACCAGCGAGAAGCTGTCCTACTGAAATGATGATCTTCTGGTCATTCCATTCTTCGAGAGAAAACCATTCAGGTCCGAGCGTAGATGAATGTTTTGATCCAAGTGGGACGGATTGTGAGAAGCCGCTTTCACCAAATTCTTTTTTCAATCTTTTAAATTCTCTTTCGTTCTTCCAACCACCTTGAGGCATTTTTAGTATGGGAACGAGGGATAATGAAAAAATAATCAAAGATGATCAAGTAAATCAAGATACCAGAAGCAAGAAATAAAGTGCGAAAGTGAAGAAAGAAAAGAGTGGTGAGAACGATGAGACAGGAAAAGATGGTAATCAACTCGAAAATTTAATCAAACCCGTAGATCAGCAGCAGAAGAAAATAAGAATCGAAGAGAAAAAGAAGAGAATAAAAAGAGGAAAGAAGAAGACAATTAAGAGTAAATAAGAGATTTACTCCCAATTCCCAAGATATTTACTCCATTAATGCGATGATTGAAAGTGAACGGATAGGAAGAGGCGGTTATAAGAGACGTGTCAGATAACGAATGGTTGAGAGGACACGCATAAGTTGTCATGCCTAAATCAGGGGAATATGTCGACAGATAAGAATACAAAAAGATGAACGGGTGCGGTAGAATAAAGTAAAGTTTCTCATATCGCTCTCTTTTCCAAAGAAACGACATGAGAAGAGGCAAAATGTGGATACAAAATACCGCACACCAATCAAGTATGCGAAATGATGATCATCAAGACTGAGCGAAGACAACCGCATACAGCTTATCCATAATGACGCATCAGGTGACGTCAGCTTAATCACGAGTAAAGTGTGAAGATCTGTGCGATAGTCAAGAAACCGTGCGTCAACAATAAAGTCCACGCGACGTTGACGCACGTCAGATCCGAAATTAGGGGCTTTATTAGTTGTCATCCACTATGTAAACTCCTATATAAGGAGCCGAGCGACCTTGTATTGAGAGGGAGCTTTTTGGAGAGTCTAGACAAGATATTTAGGAGAGAGAAAGATTATTTGCTTCCCAAGTTAGGGTTTTCTCATTACTTTGTATCTAATTTGAAGATCTTAATGAATGTTCTTGTGATTCTCATGTAGTTAACTTAGATTGTTCTATAGATTTTACCAAGGGTGTGGTTGTAGGATTTCCTGCAACTACAAGATTCATCTCCGGAGGCTCTTTGGTGGAACTAGAAACTTCACGGGAATGGTACACATACTGAACATGTTGGGAGCAACGGTGGGTAATTTCCTTAGTTATCTATTTCTGCAGAAGCTTCCATGAAAATGTATCGGTATTTCTGCAATTGTGTCAAAAAATGCTTACATTATCTATATACCCCTAGTATGAGACCCCTTGAAAAATACCCTTTCCAACTTAAATTATACCCCTAAGCTTAATACATTACTAAAATACCCTCTTTTATATATTGTATATACAAAACCACTAAAAAAAAAAAAAAACTACCTCTACTGTCCACCACCACCACTGTCCACGGCCGCCCACCACCACTGCCAACCACCACTGTCCACCACCGCCAACCCCCAACCACTACCACCGACGACCACCACCACCAACCACCGACGACCACCACTATCCACCACCGCCAACCACCACCACTGTCCACCACCGCCAACCACCACCACAGTCCACCAACACCGCCAACCACCACTATCATGTGGCCACCGCCGCCGCCAACCACCACCGCCGTCAACCACCATCACCGCCGCCAACCACCGCCACTGACGACCACCACTACCATGTGGAGTCAACTTGCTGAAGTTGTGTCCATATCGGAGACAACTAGCTCAAGTTGTCTCCAATAAATAATGTCCATATCGGAGGCAACTAGTTCAAGTTGTCTCCAAAAGTGGAGGAAACTAGCTTAAGTTGTCTCCAATAAATAGTGTACATGAATAAGTTGCAAAACAAAATGGAGTCAACTAACTCAAGTTGTCTCCGAATCTGAAGCAACTAGCTCAAGTTGTCTTCAAAAGTGAAGGCAACTAGCACAAAGTTGTCTTCGAAAGTGAAAGCAACTAGCCCAAGTTGTCTCTAAATATGGAGGCAACTAGCACAAGTTGTCTTCATATATGGAGGCAACTATCACAAGTTTCCTCCAAAAAATAAAAATTGTACACAAATGAGTGAACCTAGTGTGAGTCGAACACACATCTTCTGACATATAGTGAGTTGTGCTACCATTACACCACACATTCGTCAATACAAAGTAACATATTAAAACACATACCAGCACATGCCACTTCATATCTCTTTTCAGGCACAACCAACAATTCGAACCACCACCAGACAATATCACATCCTCCATCTCTGCTACTGCAATAGCTTCATGACCACAACTCTACCTACAACACCATCAGAAACACACAAGCAGAAAAACTCCTTGTTTTGCTCTTCACTGCCCGGATACATATTCAGTTCCAGCTCAACTTCCTAAGCATTCATCTATTCTTTTGACTTCAAATCATAAGCATCAGCAGCACAACCATCTTCTTCACTGTCTTCTAATATTATTCCTTCTAATCTCCATAGCATCATCAATTCTAGTCAACATCAACACAAAGATAAACAACTTCATCCATCATCTCATCTGTAATTGTACTATCCAGCACTCTCAGCTCCATAGTTGTCTTCGTATATAGACTTATATGGAGGTAACGGGCCAAATATGTCCCCATATATGGAGGCAACTTGTTCAAGTTGTCTCGGTATATGGAGGAAACTTTTTCAAGTTGTCTCCATATATGATGGCAACTTGCACAAGTTGTCTCAAGGAAAATCACCACCACTGCCACACCACAATATCCACTACCATAAACACTGCTACAAACACAGCAATTACCACCACCTCCACTACACCAACATCAACTACTTTAACCATTCCATCATCCATTCATTACCAAAACATACACAACTTCATTTATTAGTTCCAGACTTCAATATCTCCTCCGATTCAACCACTCTACAACCCTACTAGCAAACCATTATCAACACCAGAACCATGCCACTCCCAATTGCTCACTGCAGAACAAACAAACTACTCCCGTTAATGACACCAAAATCTTCTTGTCTCACAAACTCAGCATCAACTCTACCAGCTTATCTTCTTACTTGCAAGTCAGGTTCAACACCAGAAGCACCATCCACACCATTACCAGACCACTGTCGTTGATGAACTATTGCTACACTATCAAACTGTCACATCACCACCAGTTCCATCTACCCATCACATGTAATTATCCATTTCAAGCTCAGTAGCACAATCAAATCCATTTATAACAGAAATATCTTCTTTAGAAAAGCACACCATTCACAGCTCCACAATCCATTCAATCGCAAACCACTAGTACAATGAGGTCAACATCAACCTTTGGCTTCATATTCTTCTTCTTCTTCTGTTCACATCAAGCACTATCATCAGATTCAACACCATCAAACCCAATAATCCAATAAACCCATCTCCTAATAGCAACTATGCATCTTGACAGAGGCCAACAAATCTAAGTCTAATAGCAAACCCACTTCATACCCCTTCTTCCAATTTCAACATAGTTCATTCATATGAACCCTAATTTCCATTACCCAATTCAACCACAGTTCAATTAAAATCAATTTAACAGACAATAAACAATTCCAGGATGGAAACCATACCTTGGCAATAAGCACCACCACCATCATTTGTATACTCTTCTTCTTTCCAATCCGGAAGATATCACCACCACCACCACCGTCATCAACCACCACCACAACAACAAAACAATCTTAACCACCATTATCTCAATCGCCAAATTTCACCATTCCAACCAGAACCACCGCGATCTCCATCAATTTCGTCATTCTTAATCTGACCTCTTTCTATCTAAATCACCACAGTTACAATAGCACCAACACCACCAGAAACTTCAAAGCAAAAAAAAGAAGATAATCAATTTTTAATCGTTTTGGATGATTGGATCTTCAGATCCAATAAATTGATGACGATTTTCATTGCCTCTTCCAAACCGACGCTGAAAAATATGTATTAACCAACTATAATCATCGATTTTAGGTTCTTCAATCCCAATCCAGTTGAAATCGAGATGAACTTATCAGAAATCAAAACCTAAAATCAGATCTCAATCTTTTTAAATCTGGTTTTGATATTAATCTTTACAAGAAGAAGAAGGCTTTGAAATTAATCTTTACAAGATGATGGTGATGGAGACGATTCTGGTTCTGGTGTTGGTGTTGGTGGCGCTAGTTGTGGTGGCGATGGAGATGGAGATAAAGATGGTGGTGGCAGTGGTGGAGGTGGTGGAGAGATCCATTGACTTTTCTCGTGTGAGAAATAAAGAAAAAGCTGAAGTATAAAATGTAAAGGTTAAAAATGGGATTATGTGAATTATTTTTCTATTCATAATTTCAATTATGCCATTAAGGGTATATGTAAAGACTCATAAGGGTATTTATGCATGACCCATGGATAGTAGGGGCATAAATAACATTCCCACTTTTCTTATTCTCTTCTCCTTGATGCGTTTAAGTAGATCTTCGAATTCTGTATAAAAAGATTTTGCGGAAGGAGTTGGAAGCCAAGAAAATCCAGGCTGAGCACAAAAAAGAATTTGTACACCTTATCTCTTTTACCCTTAACGTCTATAGATAGTGGTTCAGTTGTCGTTCAAATTCAAAGGGCACTCGCTAATTCATTTGTTACTTGTTCTCAACAGGAACAAGTAAACATCTTGTAAATTGCGCGGATCTCTCGAGGAGATTGTAAATAGAAGAGTCTAAATTGCGTTGGAAGTTCTAGTTTGTGAGGTGGAGGTTCACGGTTCTGTGTTGTGGATGTTGTTAGATAAACTTGGTCTGAAATTATGTAAGTTATGTGGATCAGTTACTTCAAGCTTTCAGGTGGCGAACATCTCGTATTATATGTGTGCAGATGTTTTAGTTTGTTCTTATATTAAATAAATAGTCCCAGTTGTGGAGATTTACGAAGATTGTTACATTCTGTATTGATGAAGTTTCTTAGATCAGATCAGCTTCCCGTGACAATTGTTACATTCTGTATTGATGAAGTTTCTTAGATCAGATCAGCTTCCCATGACAACATTGGATTATGCCCTCACATGCGTGAGCCTGACCTGCAAACTTGCATTTGTAAATGGGAAAAATATCGTTTGGTCCTTTTTTAGGTGGGCCCATGTCTGTTTAGTCCTTTGGTCAAACGCCTTTACTGTTTGGTCCATAATTATTGTAGTTGCAGGAAATCCTATACTACACCCCTCACAATAATCCACACAACTAAGACATTTGAAGATGAATAACAGTGATTTTATTGATTAATTCTTTGAATGTTTACAAGATAAGATAAGAAAGAGTTAAAGAAATTACAATCACCACACACTTTCTCTCTCCTAATGACTTGTCTAACACTCCGAAAAAGATCCCCCCATGCAACTGGCTCATTCGACTCTTTATATAGGGTAGTATACAATGAATGACAGCTAAGATGTCCTTTATTTTCGGGAATGACTTGCGAAATATCGCAAGTGTACAAGTATTCATTCTCGCAGCTTTCCTAAATTTCGCTAGGTCTTCACACCTTTCTCGTGTTTTTATTTGTCGTCATTCATTGCGTCATTTATATTACTCTTTTGCGACGCCCTCGCAATGCTATTGTTTATTGATCCCGCAAGTATTGATGTCGCGATATTCGATCCTACATCTTGCCTCTTCTCATGTCTTCTCTGCGAAGGAGAGAATGTCATGAGAACCAATATTTTGAAATGCCGCAATCATTTATTTTCCTCCAATTTTTTGCCGACAAGATTCCGTGAATTTAGGAATGACTGTTTACACGTATCTAAAATTTCCCTTTTTACCGGCACATCTAATGTTATCCGGTTACTCTTTTCTTGTCTATTTAAAGGAGAATTCCTTGTGAAAGCATTTCTTTTCTTTTACTTCGTCTTCTTCATCGTCTGCAACTTTTTTCTGCTGCTTTTCTTCATCGTCTTCTTCATCGTTTTTCTGCTATTATTCTCCTGCTATTGTTTCTATGGCATCAAGGTTTGTTAATTTTACTGAATTTGATCACTTTGTGGTTAATCTCTCTTATTGAAGTTGTTTTATTCTGATATTGTTCTTCTTTTAATGACCTCCCTGCCATTTTTTTTTTAGCAAGAACAAATCTAGCACCAAATTCACCATTGTGAACCCTAATATCTCCATGGGTTCGCAACCGAAATCCACTGCCTCTAAAAGAAAGCCTGCGAATAACAAGGTATTTAAGAAACATTTACTCTTTTAATAACAATATTGTTGCCTCTGTTTCTTATTTATCTTGTAATTCGCAGGATGACAAAAATGTTGATAGGTCCCTCAAGAAGCCTCGCCATTCTAAACCTGTTGCACCTTATGTTACCTTTCCTATATTCAAACTTACAACTCCTACTGATGGACATATTTATGTGTCTAATATGATCTCAATTGTATGTATTGTTAGTGCTCGATTTCATATTTATTATGGCTTTTTATGTCTTTGTAGGTGTTTTTGGAGAAATAAGCTTTTGCGGAAAAATTGGCGCGAAAAGTGGTATTTGCGCTCGTGGGAGAAAATTACTATTCGGACTCTAAGTTTGGATAAGGGGCACCCACTTGCTATTTACACCCCAAGACACTCCAAGTGTTATTCGCACCCCTGTACTGGATAAGGGGCAACCCATCTTCACCATTTAAACATGGATTTTGGCGGGAAGTTTTCTTTGCACCTGCGATATTTTCCAGAGAAGAATTGGACGTGGTTTGTTGAGACTCAATCGCTGAGTTGGATGTATTTGGGCCTGTTAAGGCTAGACAGGACTGATACACGTCTTAAACTCTAAAAAATAGGAATGAAACGTCACTTAAAAGAAAACAGGGAAAGTTTATTGTGGTAGGAATTATTCTCGCCTGAGACTTTACTTGCGGGAGTTTTGGAGGAGATTTTTGAGGGATTCAGTTAGGTTAATGTTCTTACCATATAAACAACATGATTACGTGTTCTAGAGCAGAAAAGAGGGAAGAAATCTCGTGATATTTGGCGGCTGTTGTGAAACAGGGAAGGTGGAGTATTCTCGGAACTTTTTGAAATTCTGTTGGTTCTATTCTTGGAAGTTTCGTGCAGTAATGGAACCATATATTCTGTTAGATTCTTCTTAATCTTTATAGAGTTTTTGAAAGACAGAAGACACGTGAAAAAGGAAGGAAAATGGAAAGAAAAGCCGAGACTTTGGGAGGAGGAGAAGGGAGATTTTCTCGTGATATTTTGATATCTGCTGGGTATAAAATAGGTCGAGGGGACTCACATAAAGGGGGTCGAGACTTTGGGGGACCGGACGGAGGTTGCAGAGGTGAAAAATAACAATTGCAGCAGCAGCAGGAAGAAGAAGAAGATAAGGGTTGCAGACGACACTACAGAAGTGTCGTTCTCAAGAACCCTAATCCTTAGAACATTGGACCAACACTGACTATCGCAAACCAGCTACACCAGAAATCTATCGTTCTCAGCAGTCTTAAAAAGTTGTAACAGCAGCTATTGTAACGACCGTTAAGCGTTGCGGATTCTCTGTATTATTACTCCTATTCAATAAAGACACCTTTTGAGCCATGATTTATTATTTTGAGCGTGTTTTTGATATGAGTAGCTAAACCCCTTTGCTGAGGCGACAGAGGAAGCCATATTTCATGCATGTGGTAATTATATTTAATTCTTTTATGACTACTTGCACTATTATCAATCGTTTTATGATTTTTCTTAATTGATTGTGATGTCGTATGATGATGTATGCTTGGTCTAAGTGCTTTTGATGCGTCATGCTAGTGATTTACAGTCAATCTTTTAAGAATCTACCTTGGCAAAGAATTAGAGTCAATATTATTTGAGCTATAATTGTTTGGAATAAATATAAGAATCGCATGAATGAGTTATGGTGGAATCCTGAGTCTCAGTAATCTCTCGATTTTTGTGACAAACTTGTGTATATATTTTATATTATTAAATTCTGAAATCAAATCTTTACAAGCCCGAGTTGAACGAACTTTTACTACCATTTTATACAACTTGTTAAAATCACATCACCTACTACGAAATCTTCGCAAGATAACCCTACTGTTTCTTCCTGCGAAGATACTGTCAAAGATAACACTTTTATGCCTGAATTTCTCATAGATCAAATCCCTCATAACATTCCCATTGCGAATGAACCTATTTCTTCTTCCATTGTTAATGCCTCTACCATTTCTCCAGTCATTAATCCTCATGAGATTTCCTCTTCTCGTGATATTCCTTTAACAAAAGATGACTCATCTCTTCCTTCTTCTATCGCCGTTACTTCCTTTTCTGAGCAAATCCCTCTTACTAAAGAAAATTTAGAAGGAATAGATGTGGCCTTCAAAGTTCTATCAGATATTGTGAACGATGTCAAGAAGACTTCTATCGACCCTATCAAATCCGATGTCTGCGAGATTTTGAGCAAACACCTTGGCCCTGATAGAATTTCGCAAACATCTTTGGAGCAAGAAATTAATATCTTGAAGAATGATCTCCAAGCTATGACTGCAAAATGTAATATTCTTCAACTTGAGAATCAAAAACTTCAAAATGTTTCACTGGATCGCGATAACCTTCGCAAGAAGAATGAAGAACGGAAAGGTATACTCTTACCTTTATCTTTGTCCATTTTTTTTTTTTTTTATTTTATTGAACCAAGAGCCGTTGTTCGCCCTTCAAGCTTTAAACCGAAGCGAAAAATGGAGATATACCAGTTGGAATCTCTTTTGTTGAAGAAGTTCGAGTTGATAGAGATGCTTGGATGGAGAAATATAATCAATTAGATAATATTCATACATACTCTGTTGACCAAATAGATAATCTTTCTAAAGAAAATGCCGACTTAGTACAGAACAAGGCTCATTAAGTAATGAATTATCTCGACTCTCTTACTCTTTGACTAAAGCTAATCTGGAATTGGAAACTTTATCAGATGAGAATGGAATTCTTTCTCAAGAGAAGCGAACTCGTTAAACAAGGTGGCGATTTATTCGCAACAATCGATGTTTGTCAAAAATTATGTAAAGAACAAGAACAATCTCTTTGCTCGTTGAGAAATCAACTTGAAGAAGTTATTTTGAGAAGGATAAACTTATTCAGGGTAGAATAACCTTAAGTGTAAAGGTAAACCAATTCAAGGATCAATGTTCCAAGTTAGAAAAGTCCAACTCTTCTCTTGCGAAAGAAAATGCCTTACTTGTTTCCAACGAAAAAAACTTGTGATCTCGATTGAAAGGTTTAATGGAGATAATTTTGACAATGCCATGGATCATTTGGAGAATAGCTGTTCAGCTTTAATCCAATATCTTACCTCGCAGAAGGAAGGTAGTCATATTATTTGACTACCTTAATGTATTTATTTATTATCTTGTGATATTTTCCTTGCGAAGTCCAAAAATCTGAATAATTTTCTATGTTCTTTTCTTTTGTAGATGCTGAGAAAAATCTTCATTCTTCTATTGCCACTCTGAAGTCTGATTATTCAAAAATTCGCAAAGAGAATGGAATACTCGCTGCTTCCCTTGATCGCTCTCACGATCGTGCAGAAAGAAGATTCGATTATATGTCTGACTGTAAAGATATAGAGAGTAGAAATCATCAGAAAGCACTCCTTCGTCAATTTCATCTTAAGGCCGAAGTTCTTGTGAATGACATTCTACTATCTAAATCTCTTGATCCTGTTCGTGTCGAACCTCTAGAAGTGAGTGACGATGAAGTTCCTAATTCTCATGACAGCGATTTTGACTACAATAGTGGCGAAGAGATCGCAAAATGAAGAGACAATCCCTCCTAGTAAAATTGTCAATGATGATCTGGGTGATGGAGGATCTGGTGGAAATATAATAACTGGCGAAAATACGGATAAAGCTGCTGAAGAAAGCCCAGTATCCCCTTCTGGTGAAAAAAAAACTGATATTTGAGAATTGACTTTCTCTTGTAATCTTTCATCTTGTACTGTTACTTCTTTATGTACTTCAATCATCTTTTTGATGTGTTCATCTGCTTATTATTACTCTTTCTTTTGATGAATATAATTTTTGGTATTTGATAATTGCTATATTGTTTTCCATTATCTTTATTTATGTGGAAATTCATCATTGCGACAACATCGCAGGACGTCTTTACATTTTCATGTAACGACCCATTGATCTTGCCTTATCATTGTTTTTGTGTGGTCTTATTTTGCCTTCCTAGTTAAAGGTCTTATTTTTCCACCCCTCATTTTGCGTCAATATGACAGGCCTAAATATTCTTGCGAACATAAAGCCCCATGACATTGACGTCTTGCGACAAAATCGCAGGACGTCTTTACACTTTCATGTAACGACCCATTGATCTTGTCTTACATTTCTTTAGTATTTTTGCCTCTGCAGGATATTTCTTTTGCGACAATATGACAGGCCTAAATGTTCTTGCGAACATAAAGCCCCATGACATTGTCGTCTTGCGACGAAATCGCAGGACGTCTTTACACTTGCATGTAAAGACCCATTGTTCTCGTCTTACCCTCGCGTTAGTATTATTGCCTCTGCAGGATCATCGCACAAATATGACAAGCCTAAATTTCCTTGCGAAAATAGAGCCTCATGACATTTGCGTCTTAAGACACTTATCATCTCCCTAATGGAGGGTTCCGCCCTTATCATCTCCCTGGTTGCCCCTTCAAGGAGGCGTACATCGGCCATACAAGACTAGCTCCTCCCATCCGGTCTTAACAACAACCAGTTGTTTTCGCAGCCTCTTATCCCTTATACCTATAGGGCTTATGGTTACGAGACCGCACCCTAAATGGAGTTTTCTTCGGGCCGAAAAGATGTGCCAAGACTTGCCAAGAATGGCCGAGATACTTAAAATGCCCCAGGCACTCTTGGCTCAACCGTGTACCTCGGCGCCTTGGTCATACACTGACTCCTTGGAAGAGACCCTCGGTCGTCCAACCAAGGTATAACCTTATATATATAGTTGGAAATCCAAGGTATCTCCCCGGATAGGCTTTCATGGGCCCCAAATTTTCATGACTCAGGTTCCGTGGGCGGTGTAACCTTTTCCCCGAGCCATGTCAAGAGATACCCCCTTATATGACGCACTTTAGGTCTTACATTTGCCTCTTACGAAATATCATTCGCGAACTAGGGTGTACGCCATAAAGGTTCGTCCTATTCACTCACTCATTCATATCTGTCAATTCGTTCAATCATTCATTTTTGATTATCCCTTGTTATTTCATTTGCGAGATATTCGCACATTCTTTCTTTATTTTATGCAATTTCGCAATCACTCTGTCGCAGGAACATTTCTTATGAATTCATTTCATTCCATTCTTTCAACATTTCAGAATTTATTCTTTCCCTTCCATCTTCTATGGGTAATATTTCTTGAGATATAATCTATTCCACTGTCTACCCAATTTATGACCCACATCTTTGCCCTCAGGATCCATTAATCTATAAGCCCCTGTTCCAACTATCTCCTTGATGATATAAGGTCCATCCCATTTTTTCGCCAATTTGCCACCACTTTCTCGCTGATATATTGGTGTTTCTCGCAATACCATATCACCCGGTTGAAATTCGCGTGTCTTGACACGCTTGTTATATTCTCTGACTAATCTTCGCTGATAATTCTCCATATGATGTAGTGCTCTTTCTCTGTTTTCCTCTAATTCATCTAATTTAACCAAAATGTTTCCCGCACTAAGATTTTTCTCCCAAGCTTCTCTCTTTGTTGTTGGGATAACAACTTCGTCTAAGTACGGCTTCAACTCCATATGTTAGACAAAATGGTGACATTCCCGTAGCTTCTCGCCTTGTTGTATTGTAAGCCCATACCGCATTATGCACTTGTTCACACCATGCCTTATTATGTCCTTCTAACTTCTTCTTCAAAGATATCTCTGCGATTGTTTTATTTGTTGCTTCCGCTTGTCCGTTGGCCTGTGGGTATAAAGGAGTTGATTTCCCACATTTTATTTGAAATGCATTAAGGAGCAATTCTATATTTTGTCCTCAAATCTGTTTCCCATTGTCGATACCAACTGTCTTTGGAATTCCAAATCTACATATTATGTTTTCGAATATGAAGGTAAAAACATCTTTATCGCGAATGTGTTGTACTGCTTTTACTTCTGCCCACTTTGTGAAATAATCTGTAGCGACAATCAGATATCTCCTTTGCCCTGTACCTAGTAAAAAATGTCCTACAATATCTAATCCCCACTTTCCAAAAGGCCATACACTTGTTGAAGAAGTTAATGGTGCTCCTGGTGCATGTATTTTCTTTCCATGCCTCTGACAATCTTCGCAACGTCTTGATACTTGTTTCGCATCTTCATGCATATATGGCCAATAATAGCCTTGCATTTTCGCCTTATGTGCTAAAGATCTTCCGCCACTGTGATTGCCAGCATCCCCACTGTGTAACATTTTTAACACTACTTCTCCTTCCTTTCGTGTTAAACATCTAAGCGAGGGTCCATTAAAGGATTTTCGGTATAATACCCCATCTCTTAATTCATAATTTGTTGCACGACTTTTTAATTTGTGCATCTCTAATCTATTTCTTGGTGTTTCTCCTTTCATTAGATAAGCATGAAGTTCTGTCCTCCAATCCTCGCAATGGGGTCTTTGTGTTTCATCTTCTATGAGCATTACTTCTGCTTCTTCCTCTTCTTCTTTGTTGATTGATGGTGATAGAAGTGTCTGTATTTTTATGCATCTCGCAGATGGATCTGTCATCATACTTGATATAAAAGCAAAAGCATCTGCAAGTCTATTGTCTTTTCTTGATATGTGTCTCCACTTTATTTTTGGTATCTTCGCTGACAATTCTTCAACAAGCTTTTTGTATTTTTTCAAGGATGCTTCATTTGTAGTATACTCTTATTTTATCTGGCGAATAGCTAACTGAGAATCACTGGTAACTCTTACATTCTCCAACTTCATTTCTATTGAAAATCGCAAAGCATGTACTATAGCTTTATACTCTGTTTCATTGTTGGTAGATGTAAATTCCAATCTGAAAGAGAAAGCCATTTTATTGCCTTCTGGCGAAATTATAATGATCCCAATTCCGTTACCTTCTCCATTTGACGATCCATCTACCAATATTTCCCATCTGTTTGGCTCAGTTAATAAATCCCTTGGATTTCCATGTTCTTCTTCTATATCCATCATTTCTTCCACTGCTTCTTCCTCTTCCAATGGAAATTCTGCTAAAAAGTCTGCTACAACTTGTGATTTAGGTGAGGATAACACTTCATATTTGAGTTTGCAATGACTTACTTGAGCATTCCATCTTTCAACCCTTCCTGACCTTTTTGAATTTTTCATGACTGACTCAATTGTACTTTTTTCATTACCTTAACTGTGTGTGCTTCGAAGTAGATGCGAAGTTTAAATGTTGCGTAAACTAACGCCAAAATTAATTTTTCAATTTTTGAATAATTTTTCTGCGGCATTGAATGTTTTTTGATGTAATAAATTGGTTTTTCTACTCCTGCGTCCATTCGCAATAATACTGCACTTAGTGCATGCGAGGTTGTCGCGAGGTAAATTAGTAATTCTTCCCCTGGTTCCGCTCTTTGTAAGATTGATATATCCATTAGATGTTCTTTTATTCCTTGTAATGCTTTTTCACATTCATCTGTCCATCTAAACTTCTCCCCCTTTTTAAGTATGTTGAAGAAATGCTTGCACTTATCAGATGATCGCGAGATGAATCTTCCTAGCGAAGCTAATAGTCCATTTAATTTTTGCACATCTTTCATCGTTCTTTGGGGTCGGCATATCGCGAATTGCTTGTACTTTCTCCGGATAAACTTGTATTCCTTCTTTTGACACAATGTATCCTAAAATTTTTCCAGATGTCACCCCAAAGGTACATTTTTCTGGATTTACTTTGATATTAAAATGTCTCATTTGTTCAAAAATTTCCTTCAAATCTCGCACATGATTTTTTGCTTCTTTGCTTTTTATTAGCATGTCATCCACGTATACCTCTAGTGTTTTATGTATCCATTGTTCGAACATTTTCTCTACCATCCTCTGATACGTTGCACCAGCATTTCGCAGACCAAATGGCATTTTCGTGTAACAGTATAATCCTCTTGGAGCGAAAAAGGTAGTATGCTCTTGGTCTTCTTCAGCGAGAGGAATTTGATTGTATCCCTTATATCCATCAAGAGAGGATATCCTTTCATTTCCATTCTTGATTCAACCATCTCGGAATATCCGGCAAGGGAAAACTATCTTTTGGACAAGCTTTGTTTAGATCGGTAAAATCTATGCAAATTCTTATTCTTTTTTTCTTCTTTGGGATTACAACCATATTCGCTATCCATTCGGGGTATTTTGCTTGTCTAATAATTCCAAAGATCAAGCATCTTCTCGCAATTCTTCTTCTATTTGAGGATGATATGTTGTTGCAATTTTTCTAATCCTTTGCTTGAATGGTCTTGCATTTTTGTCAATCTCTAATTTATGGCACGCTGAGATGGATCTATTCCAGGCATCTCTTCCATATCCCATGCGAAAATATCTTTGTAATCTCGCAACAAATCAATAGTCTTTCTTTCCTCATCTCGCCTCCATTTTAGTCCCAATTTTTAACATCTTTGGTTCTTCTTCGGTCCAATATTTACTTCCTTTGTTGGTTCTCGGCCGCAGCAGTGTAGCTAGCCTTCGGTTCTCCCATGGGTGTTGGTCCTTTTACTTCCTTCGCGAGATCATTCTCTTCATCATATATTCCTTTTCCTTCTTCCGCTCTTATCATGTAAGTTCTAAATTCTTCTTCCTTTTTCGCTGCTTTTGCCATCTTCCTGCGATCTTTTCGCCTCTTCACCTGTTCTTCATAATGTTTTACCTCGATTTGATGATATATTCTTCCTTTATCAGTATCTCCTTTAATTTTGCCAATTCCACTCGGTATAGGAAATTTGACACATTGATGAAATGTTGATGCTACAACTTTTATTGCATGTATCCATGGTCTTCCCAACAGCATGTTATATGGTGATTCCATATCCACTACACATAACGTCACATGTGTTTCAATTTCTCCTAACAAAATTCGCATTTTTATTTCCCCTTTGGGTTTTGTTATGGATTTGCCGAAACCATAGACATGATATGTTGCGGAAGTCAATTCTTCAACTTTGTATCCCAATTTCTTATAAGCATGATAAAACATTATATTCACTGAGCTCCCTGTGTCCACCAAGGTTCTATTTATTGCCCACTCTTCCACTGTTTTTGTTAATTTTCTCTCTTCTTTGCTCGCACTTATCGTAATCACCAATGGAGATGTGTGATTTAAATTCTCTCCTGATATCTCCGTTGCAGTGAACATAATCTTCTGTTTTTCCCATTCTTTCAAGGGTGATGATTTCTCTGATGTTATAATCTTCTTTCCTTCAAAATCTCTTTTGTGTATTCTTCCTTTGATGCTTTCATGAAATTCATTAACCATTGCTTTTGTAATCATATTACATTCCAACTCTTCATTACTCTCTTTGATCCTAGTTTTCTCCAATTTATCCATCATACTCTTGATTTTAACAATTTTAGTGACAATATCCAATCTCTTATCTTCAATTGCTCCCTGTTTCTAGCGCCAATATGTAGTTGCAGGAAATCCTACACTACACCCCTCACAATAATCCACAAAACTAAGACATTTGAAGATGAATAACAATGATTTTATTGATTAATTCTTTGAATGTTTACAAGATAAGATAAGAAAGAGTTAAAGAAATTACAATCACCACACACTTTCTCTCTCCTAATGACTTGTCTAACACTCCGAAAAAGATCCCCCCATGCAACTGGCTCATTCGACTCTTTATATAGGGTAGTATACAATGAATGACAGCTAAGCTGTCCTTTATTTTCGGGAATGACTTGCGAAATATCGCAAGTGTACAAGTATTCATTCTCGCATCTTTCCTAAATTTCGCTAGGTCTTCACACCTTTCTCGTGTTTTGGTTGTCGTCATTCATTGCGTCATTTATATTACTCTTTTGTGATGCCCTCGCAATGCTATTGTTTATTGATCCCGCGAAGTATTGATGTCGCGATATTCTGATCCTACAATTATTTAAAAATACTTAAATGGACAAAAATACCCTTCCTATTGTAGTATAAAGGATAAGAAAAATAGAGAGACAGAGAAGAGAAGGATTTTCATTGATTAGGGTTCAAACTATTACATATTACATAGGTACAGTACATGTAAAGAGAAACCCTTAGGCTTCTAGTTAGGCCGCACACACATGGGCCGTAGGCCCTACAACACTCCCCCTTGTGTGGTCCAAATAGAACTCCGTTTGTAGTGCTTCACGTATAGTGCTTCGAATGTAGGTCGTCAAATGTTGTCCTCTTCATGATGACTTGTGCCAAAATCAATTGCCTCATTA
Source organism: Papaver armeniacum (assembly GCA_023531295.1). NCBI lineage: Eukaryota > Viridiplantae > Streptophyta > Magnoliopsida > Ranunculales > Papaveraceae > Papaver > Papaver armeniacum. The sequence goes on from JAJJWW010013744.1 coordinate 313,624, forward strand.
AAACTTTGACAAGGAAAAACCCAGTGGGATAAAACCTTGGTACAACTATTCACATGTAGTACTTCACATGTTATCTTGTACTTTACATGTAGTTCATCACATGCAATACGATCTTCAAATAAAGACGAGTCTAAGTTAATCGCCTCGTTAAAACTTCGTCAGGAAAATCCAGAGGGACAAAACCTGACTAAAGAAAAAGAGTACAATATTAAGTAAACTTAGAGCATAGTTGGAATCGAATATGTTGCCTCATTAAAACCTTGACAAGGAAAACCCAGTTGGATAAAACCTTGACGAAGGGAAAAGAGTACAACGTGACAGATGCAAGTAAAGGTGATCTGTTGCAGATGATCACTTTGATCCGTTGAAGTTGACTAGTTGTTTCACAACTCTTAAGGCAGAAAATCCTCGTGGGAAAGATAATAGCCTTAGTTGGGAAATTACATTCCCGGTGTTTGTTGTCGTCTCATTAAAAAAACCTTGCCGAGTAGCAAAACCCTGTGGGAAAAAGTAACCTCGGTGAAGGAAAATAGTTCAACACACCATTAAATTCTCCCCCTGATGTCAGACATTTTTCATTAGTCTAATGCATTCAAAAAGGAGTTTATCACACTTTACTTTTGTGACTTGAATGTTTATAAGACCATGTTGTTGATTCTGGAAGTTACGTTGCTTAACAGACTATCGCATTTCATTTCTTTGATTCAGATATTTTCGGTAATATCAACGCGATCTTTATGTCTTCAACGTTCAACATACTTGATGCTTTTAGTGTTGTCTCGCTAAAAACCTTGTCGAGTAACAAAACCCTTCGGGAAAAACTATTCTCAATCCAAGGGAAAAAGAGTACAACACAGCTTCAATTTTGAAGTAAATTATGTCGACATCATATCCTTGAATCCTCCCCCTGATGTCGGCATCTCCCCCTGATTACTTTCAGAGTTGTTCTAGACTGTTACTTTATTCATGTACTTTTCGAAATTGAATATCGGTAATGACCTGGAAGATAGCCTACCGTATCTCCCCCTGATTACTTTCGTTTGAGAAGAGATTATTATTCCTTCATAATCAACAACCTTAGGATTGCACTTTCATTAGCATTCCTTTTTATGTCTTTGCAGGGATAAAACAATTTTACGTCAACGGTTACTTTTAAGTACATGATTACATTCACTATACCATTCCAATGACGTTGCGTTGGCGCGGAGCTATACTAGCTAACAAGTTCCCTGAGGATGTAAAATTTAATCGAGTACATTATTATACTAAGTACAACAATGCGTCTATTGTACTTAGATAAGGGAATTTCATCTCCCAACACATCTTCGTCATCTTCCTTTAGACGAAATGGTCACATACTTACATTTGAACCTCGACTAATCATGGGAGTGCTATCAGGATGCATGTCTTTGTTAAATTGCCTGACAACTTTAGACAAATGCAAACTGGTGGGGTAATATACCACAAGCTCAGTATTCGATCGAGCAATCCCCAGATTTTTCATCTCAAATTCGGATTTCAAATAGCTTTTAAGGTCTCTTATTACATCAAGAGTACATATCATGTCTATAACATCAACATAAATAGCTACAATTCCAAATCAGGAACTTTCTTATGAACATGCAAGGAAAAATAACTTACTTGTCTATCCACTCCAAATAAAATAGCCACTTAGACGGGTATACCACATCCGCCTGATTGCTTGAATCTATAAGTGAGCGTTCTATCTAACTATAAACGCACTCTGTGGTTTAGAGTCATTTGATTTGGGAAACAAAAGTCTATTAAGTACTTTTGTAAATATCTTTTCTCTCTTGATTCTTTCAGAGATACGTAACAACCACATACATATGCTGCATTTTAAGTCCTTTTGAAATTACCAAGCTAACTAAGTAGCAGAACACTATAAAGTTCATTACAAGAGAACAATTCCAGGTCTTTCTGAGAAACCTCGCACCACAAGGCGAGTCTTTGTACTTTAAGACTACTTTCTTCTTATTATACTTTATGACAAATTAATTATGTATGTCCAATAGGCTTTACACTTGGTTTGGTTAGCACTACCACACCAAATACCCGTATATTTGCCAAAGAACTAAGTTCTACCTTGATTGTGTAGGCCAAATATGCTATTTATTTGAAATTAATCAAAATAAAGAATGGTTCGATCTCATTGTACTCTACTTCTAGAGCAACTAGCTATGGATTATATCATCATTGTGCACGCATGATCCTTCCATTGATTCATGTGCATTCTCATAATCCGTCAGGATTTCATTGTTCTCTAGAATCATTTAAAACTTCGGAGCGTCCTCCCATTTGATTCATGGACATATTCAGAGACAATATTATGAGATGATTTCTGATGATATAAATAAGTTGTGCCTTACTCACCTACTTCCTTTCTAGGTGAGCATTGATCGAACCTGGTGGTCTCTCCATCTTCCTTTATGGAGCCACGGCCTCAACTACACTTCCACCAAGTGTAGTTGCAACACCTTAGTCTATGGTGTACCCCATACCGAGGATTTCTAACCTTGCAGGAATATTTGCAACTTTGGTATGTGTGATCTTGTCACTTTAGCGACGTCGTGTACACATTACGAAAATCGATTATTCTTTGTCACTTCACGTTTACATTTGTGGAGTACTAGAATCAATATGAGACACAGTGGGAACACACCACGAAAATTCCTGACGTTCCCTTAGAAAATACATTTTCTTATCTCCTCCTAACGGCGGGAAGATTGTCTCATTAAAATGACAACCCGGTAAGAGATCTCCTGCCAAAGGTTTTAAAATGTGGATAATTGTTGAGAGTAAATATCCAACAAAATTACTTAATCATTTTCGTGACCCATCATAGTACGATGTGGACTCGTAATGGCACAAATATAGTGCAACCAAAAATGCGTAAGAACACGAATGTCAGGCTTAAATCCAGTTACCAACTGGTACGCAGAAAAGGTTGACTAATATTGGGTTATAAAAACAAATTAAGTAAGATGCGTGTAATATTGCATATCCCCAAAGCAATAATAGATAGGTTGGTACGCATAACCTATTTCTTAGACACCATTTGTAACCTTTGATGGTAGCCTCTGCGAGACCATTGGGTATAAGATGCTCTATATTGATCCTATTAAACATGCAATATTCATCAAGTCCTTTTGATGTAAATTCTTTAGCATTAACAATGTTGGTTAGCCTTTGCACTTTGCATTGTGTGGTATGTGCTAGTAGTTTTCAAACGCAATTTTTTTTTTTGGGAACTATAACTAGTCCAAAAAGTCAAAACATTCACCAGATCCATCAGTCACTTTAGTGGTCCGCATTCTGCATGAATATTTTTCTAAATTTCACCTTGTTTTCTTTGTAATATGGAATTTTTACCATTTGTATCTTAGGATGGTCTCTATCCTGTTTTACTGAAGACTTTGTAAAAATGAGTGATATGCTTTCTTACCTAAAAGCATAATGGGAAGGGGGTTGTGCATCTAGTAATTTAGAAAACACTTATTGAGAGATATGTCGTCACTTTGCATTCTGTCAATTTTTTTCCCATTTTCGTTCACTCAAATAAAGTGATATTTGTACGAGTTCTTTCAAAACAATCATCATGTCACAACCAAAGTTCTTTTATGGTTATGCCCAAAGCCTTTATGAGTCAGTTTCCAACATTTCATCGTTGGAGTCAATATGATTCAATAATCCAAATATTATAGTGAATTACATTGCACTAGATTGACTCATTAGTTTGTCTAAAATATATTTCATTATAAATATATTAGAGACTATAAAATATGCAATCAATTACATTCTCATCATTTTGATGTTCCACATGATATCCATTTGCACGGGTTACTTGGGAATTTAACAAGACGTGATTATCTCTTGGTACATCTAGAGATTTTGCTACGTCTTTGTTCTATCTTGAAAAAAATTGAGCAGTGTTGCGCTCTATAAGATAGTCAATTGGCCAGGCAAAGTTCTTGTTGCCATTAAAGTTGATGTGAAAATTGGTTGTTACTATGATACACATACACATTATATTGTATATACCAACACCTATGACCAAGGTGCATTTCCAACTCTTTTATTTATGATGGGGGCTAGAATTACATTTTAGCTGATCCCATGTTCAATTGATACCTATACTTTGGTGTCATTACTGTTGGGGGAAAAATAATAATATTTTTCTTTTTCTTTTTCTCATGATATATATGTCCCTTTTCACATGCTTTATATGAGTCGGTACGTCTAACCCTCATTACTTTGGGGTTCTTTCCATTTTCAATTTTGTTACATTTAGCTTAATTAGAGAAATTTCTTTATCTCAATAGGCCAAGAGAATCTCACTACACATGTCAACCACTTACTTTAGGTTGAATATATTACTAAAGATAATTCTCTTGTTGTGAAACTTCAACAAATACCGGTTCATTAGTATTATTGATGAAGTAGAGAAATGAAAATTTTATGAATCATATCATCTTTTTTGAGTTCTTCCACAAAAATTGGAATACATGTGATTTTGTTTGAACGTATGTTTTGAAACTATTAACAAATTAATAGTCGAGCAAGTGGATACATTCCACGGAACATTAAAAAAATTTGGGAAAATATCAAGTATCCAATAATGGTGCTCAAGTACTTATAAGCCCCAAATGAATACATTGGAATTGAGTTGGTATAACCAATTAAACAAAATACACCATTCAACTATATCCATATCATATTCAAGAGAACAAATAGCATTAAGACTAAAATTCTTAATGATTGAGATCAATAAAAATAATTTAAATTGACCGCTTATGGACTAATCTTAAGAAAAGAAGAAAAAAATAATAGTTCTTCAAATAAATAAATAAGCCCAATAAACATCCAATATTAAAACGCACATTAACATTAGTTACATACCTTGAGCCGAGCTTTAGTTGCCACTGTAGTGCAGACACAAAACTAAACTCCAATGCATATACTTTGTTTTGGTTCCCCTTGTACATGTGCAAAACCCAAACGTCCTTGGTCATGCGAGCCCAACACAGACAAAACGAACGGGATAGGACAATCCCGGATCGGAATAGGATAGGACAGCCCCGGATCGGACAGGAACGGGATGAGATAGGACAGGACAACCCCAGATCGGAACGGGAGGAACGGGATAGGACGGGACAGCCTCGGATCAGGATAGGATGGGATAGCCTTTCTTCTCCACACAGACGGGTTCTCTTCGTGCTTACCAGTACAGAAGACGAACAAATTTATCTGGAGGAAAATACGACCACATATTCTTCCTCTATTCACATATTTCATTTACCACAAATCCAAAAAAAAAAAAAAAAAAAAATCAGTACCAAGTATGAGTCCTCTCCTCCAATTAAATTAATACCAATATCAATCAAATCAAATCTGCCCTCTCTTCCGTTAAATTAATATCAATTAAATTAAATCAGATCTGCCCAAAATCAAAAGAAAAAGAAGATAAACACTTATATTAAGAGATTGATTCCATAATACCCCGTATTCTCTTTCCTTCTCCATGAAGGCCTCCCACCGAACAGAAGAAATGGGCAGAGATTTAATAGGACGCATCAAATCAAATTGGACAAATTAGTACACAGGTTTAATAGGACGCATCAAATGAAACTGGACAAATTAGTACACAGGTTTAATAAGACAAATCAAATCAAATTGAATCTATACGAACTCTTTATTTTCTTGATCCGGCCACGATTTGAAATGCGATTTGAGAAGAAAAGCAGATCAACAGAGATAGCTTCCATTTTATGTACATCGATAGATAAAAAATTGAATAAGAACAGTATCAGCTAAGATGGATCCTCCCAAATTAGTTTTCATTGTCCATAGACTGATGATAAAAAAGAAAAAAAATCTCGTGTGGTTGAGCATCACGCTGATAACGTATTGTAGTATAAAGGATAAGAAAAATAGAGAGACAGAGAGAGAAGGATTTTCATTGATTAGGGTTCAAACTATTACATATTACATAGGTACAGTACATGTAAAGAGAAACCCTTAGGCTTCTAGTTGGGCCGCACACCCATGGGCCGTAGGCCCTACAACACTTCCATGTTTTTTTTTTGTAGCAGTTCTTTCTACTTATTTTTTCAGAAATCACCTAACAAAACAGACTTCATTCCAGAAATGAAGTCCATATAAAAACCTAAAAAAAACAGACTTCATTCCAGAAAATGAAGTCCATATAAAAACCCCTAAAAAAACATACTTCATTCCAGAAAATGGAGTCCATATAAAAACCTAAAAAAACAGACTTCATTCCAGGAATGAAGTCCATAGAAAAACCTAACAAAACAGACTTCATTCCAGAAATGAAGTCCATATAAAAACCTAAAAAAACAGACTTCATTCCAGAAAATGAAGTCCATATAAAAACCCCTAAAAAACATACTTCATTCCAGAAAATGAAGTCCATATAAAAACATAACAAAACAGACTTCATTCCAGGAATGAAGTCCATATAAAAACCTAACAAAACAGACTTCATTCCATAAATGAAGTCCATATAAAAACCTAAAAAAACATACTTCATTCCAGAAAATGAAGTCCATATAAAAAAACTGACTTCATTCCAGGAATGAAGTCCATATAAAACAGCAGCAGGTGAACTCATCTTCGTCTTCATCTTCAAAACAGCAGCAGCAGTTCATTTGTTTGATGAAACTTCATCTTCATCTTCAAAACAAATAGCATCAGTTCTTGATTACATCTTTAACAACAGCAGCAGATCTTTATCTTCTTCATCTTCCTCTCCGTCTTCAACGAATAGCAGCAGCAGTTTGTTGTTCGTCGTCTTCATCGCCTCCAAAAACAGAGAATAAGAGAAACAACATTGTTCATTCAAAATCATTATCTTCGCTGCCGTCGTCTTCAAGAACACATCTGTATTCATCATCACCAATATGATCAACAACAACATATTCAACAATAGCAACATCATCATATTCGTCGTCTACAAACTACCAAAATCTAAATATCAAAATCACAAATCAAGAAAATAGAGAGAAGAAGAAAAGAAAACAGATCAATACTAGCAAACATCATCGTATTCATCATCTATAGATCAAGAAAACATCTGTATTAATCATCACCGACATGAGTTCATCTTCATCAACACGCCATGGCTACAGGAGCAGGAGCAGCAACAACAGATTTGGTTCATCATCAAACAACAGCACCAACAGATTTGGTTCGTCTTCAACACGAGTTCATCTCATTAACACGAGCAGCAAAACATCATTCTTCATCTTCATCTTCATCTTCATCTTCAAAAGCTTAATTTTCAGATCTAGAAAAAAAAAAAGATGAGAGAGAAAGTAAATCTGAAAATAATTTCTTCTCTCATTCTTTTCGACTATATATATGGTCCTTATCCAAAAGGGTATTTATGCCACTACAGGATGACATTTACATCATCCATGACATCACCCTAGGACCAAATGATAATTTTTAGGACCAAATGATAATTTATATTACCAAATAGGACCAAACAGATAATTGACTAGGTCAATTGGACTAGACTCGCTCTAATATATTATTTCTAGGACCATATGGTATTTCCTACTTTGTAAATTCACATTTGTGTGACCCACCTTAAAACTTCAACTGAATACCCTGATAGAGGAATAAGGACATATTGCCAACCCTGGCAGAACAGGGCTCCATCAACTAGCGAATCCTCACAAAACGTTCTTTTATGCAGTTATGCTTATGCAAGTCACTATTATGTCATTCTTAGTTCAGGTGAAGACTGGGTTGATAAATGGTGATTTGTCCTACTTGAGATTACCGACTAGCAAGTACTCAAAATCTTCATAACCTAGTCAAGGCAAGTCAAGGTTTTTCATTCCTCAGGTGGAGAGTGGCCAAACTACTTCAGCATGGGAATGCAAGAAAGCTTTTCTGAGATGCGTGGATAGGGAGGTTATATGTATATGAAAGAACAGCCCTGACTAAATCAAGACCTGCTTCTCACGCTGACATTATGAGCTGACGTCAAGAGTCTAGAGAAGCCTGAAACACCAGTACATGGTATGCTCCTAAAGCAGAAGATGCACATGCATTACCAAAACAAGAAATAAGAAACAAGACAACCATTGATGCATGTGTACAAGAATATGATCAACTACTCAAAGATAAAACCTGTCAGATATGAGGTATAACCTAAGTATCTGTTTGTTGAACAATAGATTCTTCAAAAAGAGATGCACTGGGTACTTGACTATATAAATGCATGTGAGAGGGCAGATATAGGCCTCCTAATCATGTAATTACAAAACATAAAAACATGCATCAAACTTGTATCAAACCTACCAATAAGAAAAAGCATTGTATCCAATTCATTCGCGCCAAGCTAAAATGTCCATCAACTCTTACTTGAAAATGAGCTTGTCATGCTACTAAAATTCTAGCTTTCCATCTGTAGATACAGGCTTCAAAATGGTACAGCTTAATGAAGAGTACCTTTATTCTTTCATTTTCACTCTTTTTTCTTGTGCATGTAAACAGATAGAGATTAAGAAGTTGCAACCACAAATAAAGATATGTCTAGGAAGATCTAGTAAATAGCAGTTGGCTTAAAAACTTGAAGGTTTTTGCATTAGTATCTGCAGAGTTGAAGAAAACTTATCAACTGCATCTTCAAGCAACCCAAATTTATCAAACTATACGCATAATACATTAAGGCCATAAGAAAGAGAACATCATCCATGGGAAGATATCCTATACTTAGAGGTTCTGACAAAATCGATAAGATATATTCTGCATGGACTACAGAGATACATGAGTCAAGCCAAAGAACAAAATCTGAGTTAGTACAGAAAATCTCAAAATAAATTTGCACGAGTGTCTCTCAATGAGCAGTTGACTTCAAAACTTGAGGCAAATAATTAAAGATCTGAAAGGCGTGTTACTTCAGTGTTTATTCTAAAGTTATGATCTTTAACACTTCCTACAGCTTTTTACTTATGCACAAAAATGGGTCTCTCTCTAGATTTAATACTGTACAGAAACATGCATGAGGTATAGAATAAAAATGGATACTGTAGACAAATTAGCGAAGGTTAATCCAAGACAACCTCATGGTAAGGTTGAGTCGCTCTCAGCTTAACAGTTGACATCTTCATCCTTAAGCTATCAAGAGCACAATTTTTCCTCCCGTGTACGCAAAAAGAAACAATGTAAAACCGTGAAAGTGGACACATAACCACCCGAACTGGAACATCTGTTTGAGCATATAATTTTCAGCAGTGCAACTGAGATCTTTGTGAAGATGGCAGATATAGAAAATACTTGTGTAATCTGCCCTACTTGAACAAAGAATATGTCTCTATACCAACTCGTGTATGCAAATACGCGGAGTCAACTAGCACGTGGAAGACTACAGACACTGCAGCATATAGAATATTCCCATCTAGATGCAAGTACAATCTTAAAATTACTAAGAGCAACAAATAGCAAACACAACCAACAAATGGACATTATTAAATGGGTACCAGAATGAGTTTTAACAGTTCCTCCAGATTTTTATTACTTATGTACAAAAATGGCTCTCGCTCTTTTACATTATAGCTATCTGGACGAGGTTTAGAATAAGAATTTGATACTGTACACAGATTGGTGAAAGTGCAAGGTTGAGCCATACTCAACTAACAGTTAGCATCTTCATCCTCAAGCTATAAAAGGGCACAACTTCCTCTCCCATATAAAAATATGTAAAACTGTGAACTGTGCACAGATAACCAGTTGAATTTGAGCACAAAACATGCAGTGCAACTGAAGTTTTGTGAAGATATCTCCACACAACTACTTGATACTTGTACCATCTATAATCAACCCATCTTGAACAAAGAATTTGTCTCTATAGCTATTTGAACATGCAAACGAAGTATGTCCTGCGACACAGAGTGTCCATTCAAATATAAGATGTCCGGATGGTGATTACTAGCATGTGGAAGACTGGACTCCACAGCATAAAGAATATTTCCATGTAGATGCAAATATAGTTTTAATATAATTAAGGGCACCAAATAGCATAACAACCAACATTTGGACATTAAAGAAACGTAAAAATAAATTAAAAATCATTATGTGCATTGTTGGAAGAGTCGACATAACATCAGAATATAATAAGAAAGGGTTAAAAGGTGAAAACCTGTGCAGGAAGCCAACAGCACAATTTACGGAACCACCACATTGTAACAACACCAAAAGCATGTGTGGCAGGTTCTGAGCTTCCGTATATACAATTGTCAACATTAAGAGAGGGGCATATGGCACCTTATACAGTATAAACAAGCTACGAGTGGGTTTAGGTTTATGACTTACACGATCTCCCCAGGTCTGAATCCACTATCCCCACAGTCTGCACTAGGATCCAAACTGCAGGGAGAATCATACCACTTTGAACTCTCGGGATAGAAACTGTCCACCTGTATACCAACTAGACCAGAATCTGTCACTATTGTTGTACCGTCGTGTCTTGAAGGCTTTATCAACTTGGAATCCTCGCAGTCTAGGATGCTCTTCTCATCAAATTCACCACAAGTATCCTTCAACCATTTGTCGGGTTTACAATTCTCACTCAATAAACTCTTCCTACTCCTACAATCCGCTCTCATCTGATCCCATGGCACAACATCGTCAAGTGGCTGTCTGAAACTATCTTCATCATCCTCAATCAAATCAGTGTCCTTTCCATCCCCATACATATGATCATGTTCATGATCACCCCAATGAGCGAGATCACTCGCTTCCACTAACACATCATCAGACTGCTGCTTATCAATATGCAATTCAACTGGCCCAGACACATCCTCTCCGATACTCCGAAGCCTATTAATAATATCAGACAGTTCCTGAGACAAAGGACCCAAAAGCTCCTGAGGATATTTCCCAACTTTCCCATCCAACAAAGCAGCCTCAGCTTTTAACTCATGCACTTTAAGCATAACAGAAAGTTGCAAATCACCATCATCCTTACCCATCAAACCAAATGCAACTGTTTCCATATCCTCATTCATTCCATACACCATTTCCTGATCCATCAACATTTCTACTCCTTTATGCCCAACAACTCTGTGCACAATCCTTGCATTTCCATCTAGTGGCCCTGGTTCATGCCCTGAATGAACAGCATAAAGTTTGAAAACTGCCATTCCTTCATCCTGATAAACAAACGTCTTATCTTTCTCTTTATAATTTTCTATCGGAACAATTGCCCTAATTCTAAACCCACATCCGCATCTCTTGGAAGCATAAGGTTCCCTCTTCAAAAGCTTCGATTTCTTCGTAGACGGCTGTCCTGCTCTATGACATGCATAATCTTTAACTTCAGCCATAAATGGTTTATACCTGATATACTTTTGTCTAATACAAAGCACAACCTTATGTTTTACAGCTAATTGCTGAAGTCTTTGAGGTACTTCTTTCGCTGGTAATTCAAATGTTTCAGTATACTCAAACCTACGTCTTTTATTTTTCCCACTAGAACCTGAAGGACCATTACAAACAAGGCATGAACTAACACAAACCCTAATAAAAGACTCAGGAATTCCATAAAACTTAGCCCCGACAGTCCATATCTGTTTAATCCTATCAATGGTTTCTTTTAACCCTAAATGTTTCAAATCACCATCACTATGATAAGTCATTACAATATCTTGCCATTGATTAACATGTGAAACATACTGTTGTGCATTATTCTTAAAATACAAAACTTGATTACCATGAGCATCAACATGAGCATTTAACTTATCTTGTATCCGTTTCCATGCCGTAAGATACGCAGTATCTTCGTTTCGATCTTTCCATACAGACCTCCAGCTTTTAAGCACAGACCTTGGTGTAGCTCTTTGAATCTCATCTGTTGTTGCTAATCTTCTCTCCAAAATACATTGAACCATCAATGCATAAGAATCCCGATTAAATGTATAAAATTGTGAAGAAATATGTGGTTCCGTGTTAATATAAACTGGCGTTGTTCTTAATTCAGATGGAACAATTGTAGATGATGTGATGATCCCTTGATTTTGATGTTGCGAAGAAGAAGAATCATCAATATCTGATGAGCTAGGGCTTCCACCACCAGATTCATCAACTTCTTCTTCATCTTCATCTCTAAATACAACAATATCAGAAATTGATTGGATGGGGGAGTCTTGTTTCTCTTCTTCTAGAAGATTGTGGAAATGAATTGGGGGTTTCTGATGGTGTTCTTGTTGTTCTGATTCGGGTATTGCAGGGTTAGGGTTTTGTTGGTGAAGAAGAAGATTTTGGGGATTATCATTTTTAGGGTTCATTCTGAGAACAGAAAAAGAAGAAGATTGAATCGAAATGTGTTTGTTATTTGTGAGGATTTGAGAATCTAGTGAAGTGGTGTTTCTTGTTGCTTATTTTCTCTGACATTTTAGGGAGAGAGATGCTTCGATTTCATTTATTTTACTAGATTTAAGGTAAGGTTCAAAGTAAAGAGATATGTCATGTCTCATGAGGGTTCAAATGTAAATAAATGTAACTGGTACCACATTGTGTAACATATATCTTATTGATAAGAGATTATGTTACAATTTATCGTGGGTACGTGGTACCCACTGAATCATGAAATAAAATTTGATTAATAAAAAAACGGGATTGTTTGGTCCCATATTTTGGTTGATAAGTTTTCTAATTGGCTTCCATCTGTTGCATGATTGGCCAAACCATCTGCGACTTGGTTTCCTTCCCTATAGTTGTGTTGAATGGCAGCCTGTGGGATCTGTCTGAAAATGGAAAAGATATCAAAATATGGAAGAAGAAAAAATTGTGTTAAAATTACAAATTTCGTGACTTAAAAAGAAATGAAAAACTAAAATTCTATTATAAAGTGTTACAATTCATCGAAGAAATTGATATCTTGATAATGGTTTTAAACCATTTTGACTTTCGATCTTCTGTTGTTTTTTTTGCTCATCAACATCATATATGTTAGAGGCTAGAGGTTTCCATAAAAAGAAAAAAAAATGCCTGAATTGATATCATCACAAACGAAATCGGTCTTATTTGTCGGTGTGGATTGTATTCTTCCAGATCATACTTGATAATAATGCAACAACAACACTAGAAAACGATCTTAATGTTGTTACATAACAAGTCTAGATAGCGCAGATAAGCCATTAGACTGATAAGAAAAAATAAAATAAAACCCTTAAAATTATTAGAATAACAATTTGCTTTATTGGAAACTATACAAACTAGGGAGACTAACCTTGATTTGCTCAAAACTGGGCAGATCAAAATCAGAAACAACGAAGAATAAAGGTATTTTTTCCTTTCTTTCTTTCGTCCAGTTTTTGGAAAGAGGAAAAAGAGGGGAGAGCGGTTTTATTTACCAAATCAATCTAGCAGCATTATGACCAATTTATTGTTGTGGTGGTGTTACATAAAAAATACCAAGGCTCGAGTTACGTGCGAGCAAGATTTTATCGAATCATAGTGAATTGTGATGTACAAGACTACTCAATAAATCGGTGTTGCTAAATTATATTTACATGAACTTAAATTGGTTAGGAATTTAAAATCTTCCATGTGACTTCAAATAAACCAGCAGAAACTAAGTTTTACATTGCAATCCAAAATTTACTACTTCAACCTAATTATTGAATTTTACCTTGCAATCCAAAATTTACCAGTTCCTACCTAATTATTTAGTAACCTAAAATCTAGCATGTTGGTATACAATTTATCTTTTCACTAAAATAAGCACCCGACACATCAACTACATTGTGTTCTAAAATATCACTTCATCTAATATTGGACATTAACTAAAAACTTGCATGCAAAATTCGTATCATGTCCTAAACCGTCCTAAAGTTTGTGACTGTGAACTACAATGTGATACATGATCCAAAATTTTTAAATTGCCTGAAATTTTTCAAGTATTGAAATATTGTCATGCGCACCAAGATTTACCTTACGACTCCAAATCAATATATTGTAATATAAACCTGGCTTGATTGGGGTATACCCAGATTAATTGGGGTATACCCATTTTGTTCCCATCTAAAGTAGTGTGCTAAGGGGTGTCTAAAAGGTGTTAAAAGACCAAATTGCCCATACTAAAAAACCTTGCCGGCCAAAACATATATAAAAAAAAATCAAAATCTTTCTTCTACACTCTAACTATACATGTGAAATCAAAAAAAAAAAAAAAACGAAGAATCAAAACGAACCAAAAGTCGGCAAGTGTATTTTTTGTCGACCTTTGCCGACCAAAATATAGTCATAGGGGTATAAGGTTGAATAACATGCCGACTTTTCATCTCCGAATTTAGCAATTACGGGTCGACAAGATATCCATATCTATACCTTGCCGACTTTTCATAACATCCATGGCGACGATACGCGTAAATTTTTTATAGGCGGGGTATTTTTTGAAGACCAGAGACTTATATAGCTCATGTTGCCTTTCTTCTTCCCTTTGGCATGGTATTTTCAACTTACATGTGGTATTTTTCTCAACAATCATTGGCGGGTTTTTTTGTAGACCTTGCCGACTAATATTTTTCAATAGCCCTCTCCTGTGTGTCGAAAAAACTAAAGTCGGCATGTTCTTCATTTAATACCTTGCCGACTTATACCGCCTAGCAGGTATTTTCACCATCTCCTGACGGTTTTTTTTTGTAGACCTTCTTAACTAATATTTTTCAATAGCCATCTCCTATGTGTCAAAAAAAAATAAAGTCGGCATGTTCTTCATTTAAATACCTTGCTTCAGCTAAAATTGGTCGACAGCATTTTATTCAAACAAAGACCATCTTAGGCCATATATAGCCTAAGCACCTTATTCAAACGTATATCTTGCCGACCTTTGACAATTTTAAAAACCAAATTTTTTGATCGAAATCGAACTCATAAGACGGATTAAAGGTTTAACCTACTGGATTTTCATTTTCAAAATTTTAATCTAAACTCAATTAATTAACCTAATCAATTTTTAGTGTTAATTAAACAAGGGCATATTAGCCATTTTGAAAATACAAAGTTAAGGGGTGGCTTAGCTTTACTTCAAAATGACCCTATTTTGTCTCATTGGGTATACCCCAATTAGTTTGGGTATACCCCAATCACGCCAGGAATATAAAATCCTCTTCTACAAAATTAAAAATTGGTTTGTGGCGGAAAAAATTTGCTTGATACTAGAAAAAAAGAAAGAAAAAAAAACTTTTGCCTTAAAATTTGCATCACGCTTCAAAATTTGCATTATGTGACCACTTCACCAAGTAGTTTTCTCTTGTTATAAATTGTTTAATGACCTAAAAAGTCTGCACCATGACCACCAATTTGCTAATGTGACCCCAAAATCTACTACTATGACCTAAAGTGAAAGGCCCGATTTTTCTGGAATGAAAAGAATATTATTCTACACGTTTACAGATGCACTTTTTTTTTTATTTAACTATATGTGGGCAGGATAGATGAACAAACAACTCTACGACCATAGATCCTACCAAATTAAAGAAAAACAGATAATTGAGCCCTAGGCTAAATTTTGAGTCCACAAAATGTTAATAGCCCAATTCCTTGATATGCTTTTCAAAAGAACCGTTTTTTGGGGATCAGACTTTTTTTTGGGGACCATTGTTTTATAAGGCCCCCTACCCTACAATGTTAAGGGATGTCCTAAAATCATTATATTACTAATTTGCCCATTACCCTAATTAAAATTAACCCTAACCTAATAACTACCTCTAACTTAATCTAAAACAAAACCTAAACCTACCTGCACGAAAAAAAAAAAAAAAAAAACAGTTTTGAGGAGAAAACTGTTCTCCCTCTTGTTCTTCTCTTCTTCCCCATTTCAACATCGTCTTCATCGATTAATCGTCGATTCATAAAATTTTCATCGTCGATTAATCAATCGACTATAAGAATGGTTCTTCGAAAGCAAACCAAAAGACTTCAAGGAGAAGGTCCTCGATTGGGACATCTAGCAAATCAGCCGAGTGATTTTGAGATTCATAAAGAAGTGGAACAACCAAGTGAAGCCATAATCCAGTATAATAGACGCTTGCAGAAGCCTGATTCTGCCATGGGACCAATTCGCAGGTATTTTGCAACAAAACCATCACTTTTAATTTGATTTTGATTCGTTTAATTGAATAGAAATCATCAAAATAGGGTTCAAATGGAAGTTATAGTGCATAGTTCGGTTAGGACGAGTTTCTAAAAAACCCTATTTTGTTAACCGAACTTCCTGAAAGGAAGAACACGAAGAACAGTTCGATTCTCTAGGTTTCAAAACTAGGTCACCGAACTGCCAGTTCGGTTAGTTCGCAAAGAAGCCTAAATTATTTTTCTAACTGAACTTAACAAATTTTACAACAATTTGTTTTTTCACATGTTACCGAACTCTGCTATTTTGAAACTTCATGATGCGGCTTTTTTGAAACTTCTCTTTAATTCTATCAATCTCGCGGTTGAAGTTATTCTCCATTACGTTAAACACAATCACAAAATTATCGACACATCCAAAATGATTTTTCTTCAACCGGTGGTGAGCCGATTCTACCAAACTTGTCGCTTGATTCCCAAAGTGTTTATGGTGGTTGGTAAATGCATAAACGAAGCGCTCTTTGTGTGGTTCCAACCATTGCTTAACCACATACGTTACAATATCCTCGGGATATTCGGGGCTAGACCAATGTTCGATAAATGCCGCAAGATTTAGATTATACTCTTCTTCGGTGAGAGACCAAGTCAATGACTCCCATTCACCAGAGAAAGCAACCCATTTAGCGTGATTTATAGTGTATTGTATATTGAATTCCTCTTTTGCATCCGCTTGTTCATCTTCCGGTAGCTTATTAATCCCTTCAAATGCTTTCCTCTTTGGTGGACAAATTTGAGGCTTGCACCTATTCATCACATTACACCATATATGGAACGTACAAAGCATATTATGTGCTAATGGGAAGACTCTCTCTATTGCGTTCATTAATGCTACATCGTTGTCCGTCACTATAACCGCGGGGATATTATCATCTCGGTATATAAACTTCACTTGTTGTAGCGCCCAAGTGTAACTTGGTTCTTGCTCATCTTCTAGAAAACAAAAAGCAACGGTAAACGGTGACTTCGTCGAGGTACGACCAACAATATTCAACAATGGCATCTCGTATTTGTTAGTCTTGTAAGTGCAATCCATTATAAGAACTTGATGGAAGGATTGAGCCAATTGAACACTCTTCGGATGCGCAATGAAGAGATGCGTTATTTCATCTTCCGGACCTACCTTCTTTTGAACCGCGTAGCCTTTCTCTTTAGCGCAAAAAAAAATAATTGTTGCATCACTTGTTTATCCTTCCATTCATTCCTTTTAATTGTCTCAATTGCATTGTAAATGGTCGTCAAAGATGATACATTATCCTTGTTATCATCCTTTAGTAAGCGAAGCATGTTAAGTGGTGAAATTCCCATTCTCCTAAATTTAGCTATTTTCTCCATTTCTTGAGGAGTGAGCCTTGCGGCCATTGCATGTCCTTCAAGATCATCCGGACGAGGGTGGTTATGATGACCTGCCACCATATCCATAGATAGAACCCATCCATTCTTTTTTTTGCACTTACTAAATACTAGCTTGAACGGACATTTAATTTTCTTTGAGCACGTTGTGTTCTTCCTCGTCGTCTTTCCTTTATACACATAACCCTTCCTCTTGTGACTAACATCGGGATCTCCACTTCTCTCACAAAACATTTCAAAACGAGTTTGGCTTTCTTTTCCATTCAAAACTAATACGCACATGGCTTTCTTGGCATGGTCTCTAGCCCAATTCTTCGCATCAATAGGTTTATCAAAAACCAAATCATTGACATAGTGATTAGATGTATTTTCAAACAACATGCCAACCGAAGAAGGTTGATTATCCATTGGTATAGGTTGACATTCAATCTACAAGAAATGGAACAACATCAATTGCAATCAGAAACAAGTTCGGTTACATTAAAATTTTATGGGGATAACCGAACTCAAAGTTCGGTTTGTCAACCAAATTGACAACTAACCGAACGTTACGTATACTAAATCAAAATTGTATTGTACGTACGTTCGGTTAGATAGTGGGTTGGTATGAAGTTTGCGAACCAACCGAACTTTATCCACTAATGTGAAATATTATTTTACATAAGTTTGGTTAGCTATTGGTTGCAAACTAACCGAACTCAGAGTTCGGTTTGTCAAGCAAGTTGACAACTAACCGAACTTTACGTATACTAAGTCAAATTTTATTGTACATAAGTTCGGTTAGATAGTTGGTTGGTATGAAGTTTGCGAACCAACCGAACTTTATACACTAATGTGAAATATTATTTTACGTAAGTTCGGTTAGCTATTGGTTGCGAACTAACCGAACTCATAGACCCTAAAGTTCGGTTACATTTCGGCCAAACCGAACATAACACTGTAATCCTATTTAAAAAGTTCGGTAACATGTCCGTTAACCGAACTTCAAAAAACCTCCATTATTGGAGAGTTCGGTAACCTGCGTGTTTAGAAAAAGTAACCGAACTACACTTTCAGATGAGTTCGGTTACATGTTCTTCACACAAGGTAACCGAACAAGCCCAAATCTACTTAACAAATTCACATTTTTTAAAAATTTGGACCAATTCAACCAACATTATCTAAGTTTAGAGCATACCTGGGTACCCAAATAGTATTCCTCCTGTTGTGGTTGGTAAAATCCATCGTTTTCATCTTGAGATTGGCTTTGGGGAAGAATACATTCACCATCTAAGAAATAATCCATATCCGGATCATTGTGAAGATTGACATATACTCTAGGAGAGGAAGGAGATGAAGATTCAGATGAGCTATCATCAATTGAATCATCACTTGAATAGTCTAGATTAGTGAACTCATTTTTTTTTTTATTTTCCATGTTTTTGTTCTTCATCTTCTCTAACTTTTCTCTCTCAATAATTCTACTTCTTTTTTAAAAAATAAGATTTTTTTATCTCAAATCTTTATTCAAAATCATTTCACTAATCACACTAACTAATATTAACACTAACTAATCATTAACCAAAAATAATCGGAGGGTAATTTAGGTATTATCATAAATATCTAGATAAGGGGTGACCTAGATTTACTTCTAAATGTCTTACTAAAAATAGAACCATGGTCCCCCAAAAAAACCATGGTCCCCAAAAAACGGTTCTTTCAAAAAGTGACTAGATGTATTGTAGGCCGAGTACATATCTAGTCACTTTACAAAAAAAAAAATTTGAATATGAATAGTAAGTAGGCCGAGTACGTATTCAAACTTAAAAAAAGGAATGAATCGGGTTAGTTATTAGTTCAATACATAGTCAAAGCCTAAGAAGTAGAATGAATTTGGTTAACTACTAGTTCAGAAACATTTACACTACCTATACATACATAATATAAATTTAACTATCCTTAAGATATGGATAAACCTAGAGAACACTCGGTACAAGTACATTGTCAAATGAATCTAGGTGATTATATTGATGTATACACACCCTATAAAATCATAAACATACGTGAATTACTCAAAACGTATAAATTTTCTCTAATCATTTTATCCTCATAAAATCTGGATAGAGTTCTTACTCATTTAGGAATCAGAGTGTCCTTGTAGGTACCCCCAAATCATTACAACAAATCTTGGAGCATTGAAGTTATTGAAGAGATGAATAATGCATCAAGTAGGTTTCAAATGTTAAGACTCTTTATCAATGAAGTACACATCTCGAGGAGTGTTGTAGTAACATTTTTGCTACAACATCATTGAGATAGAATAAGGGGAGACAATAAATCTTACAACAACAATAAGTCGGAGTGTTGGAAATGTGGAGGTAACACAAGATTTCAACGAACTCGAGATATTATTGGTCAATTACAACAAAAAACATTGAGTTCCGTCATCCATAAATTTATTTCTTCGTTAGATATTCTTACAGATCCACCAAAAATTTCTCCAGAAATTCATTACGACTCTAAAGAGCATCAACTTCGAATGTATACAATAACGCGAAAAATCTCTAGTCTAATCCGGTGATAAAGGACACACATCTTTCAAACATAAGCTTATTTTACTTTAATATATTCAATAAGAGAAGTTTATTGAGTAAAATTAAATGATCTTGTTATTTTATATTTTTTCATTCTCAGAAATATCTTTTAATTCTAATAGTAATAACCAATAAGAATTCCAATATGGTCTATTTGATGGTTACTTAGTGTCTGCTGCAAATGGGAGTCAATCGCCTTATATGCCTTGTCAATGTATCTCAACAAGGACACGATCCTCTAACATCAGATAAAAAAAAACATGTACCACACACGTATGAGGATGGCAGTCATCAACATTAACGACTACATGTACGTGACGTGAATACTAATTCTCGATGTCGAATGCAGTACAACCGGCATACTTAATTTTCCACATTATCTTAGCCTATCTTTCCAAATAAGCAAAAAACATCATCAAAATATCACTACGCCTAATCCATCATTATTTAGTCACCTCATAACTCAACATTCATACACCCACCATCTATCTAGACTCAACACTCTCCCAACAATCAAATCGCTAGATTCATCATTCCATTGCACCATTTTAATATATTGGTGATCCAGCTCGTCACAACTCAATTTTCCAGCACACTAGAGAGATCCGACGATCCATACTCAATAATTTATAAAATGACATTATTTTATATGATTGATTAGTGAAATATTCAAACAATACTTTCATTTAGGTCATGATTTTTTTTTATCTTAGGGCATGAGTGTGTCTGACTGAATTTAGCAACAAGGACAAGGATATGATTAATTGAAGAACTGTAAGCCTCGTCGAAAAGTATGCAGTTCCGAAGTTGTTACCACCAACAGGTATGTAATAATAAAGAAGATTATCTTGAGCTTTGAGAAGTTCTAAAACTTTTCTTGAGGCGTTTCATTTCCTACATTGGAAGCACCATATTATAATTATATCAAAGATGAATCTCATAAAACAACCTGCTTGAAATAAAAACTCTCTAAATGAAATGGCACGTTAAGGCTTACAGATTCCAGCAAAACAACATATGAACGTGCCTACTGAAGTCCCAGATAAATGCATTATTGTCATGTTATAAGGTAAAGGAAGATCTCAAGCGCAAAGAAAAAAAAGAGGTTGTTCAAGTGCATTACTGTCGAGGTTCATTTCATTATGTACATCCAATATATCTAAGTGTGGTCAACCTTGTGGAGTCAAAAATCTTCAATGCCTTGACGATAAGTGCAGCGGTTCTTTAAAAACACCCCGGCAACAACAATTATGCCTTACTACCCACGAGTGCAATAACGCTAAAGGAAAATATATTTTGTATTTGCAACACCGAAAACTAGTACATCTATGGTCGAATTGATAAGTAAAGTAAGGTTCAAGCAAATCTTAGTTTAAATCTTACAGTTGCAATGGATAAGATTGTTCCAATTGATAAATTATAAGCAAACACATTAAGAAAATTCTACATCTCTTAAAATAGTCGAACAACTGGGGACACCTCGTTTAAATTTCTGTAACATGGTGAAATACCGTATCTAATAAATAACCCAAGCGCCTGGAAAAAAATTGAGGAACATCACAATGGAGCCAAAAACTTGGAACTCCAACAACTTGGAAAAAGTTTACCATTGATAAATTACTTCATCCATTGTTTACATCTTTTATCTTCCAGATGGTCAGACATGCATTATTTTTAATTGATGGACAAAATGGTAAACTGGCATGGTAACTATGAAATACATATTTTTTATGCTGGATTCATCCAAGCCTAATAAGGTAAGCCTAAACTATTACTCATTTTCTTTACATTATTTGTATTTTTTTTATCCTACGATAAATGAAAAACTCACAAATAACTGCTTGATTCATAATCAAACGTTTGATTCACAAACTTCGATACTAATTACTAAACTCAAAAGTCGTTCAAAATGATGCTCGCATTGCTATGATAGATCACAAACTTCGAGAATACTAGTCAGAGCTTTTAAACAATAATTTTCGCATGTTCTTAGTCAATTCTTGTAAAAATTTACGAACATACTAAACTAATATTAGTGCAAGCTAGCTCAAAATCAACAAGGACCCGATTCCAGTATAGTGGAACCCTATCTAAGAGCAATGAGACAGGCTAAGTTATCTACGATAACAAGGCCCTAGATTCAGTGCAGTGAAACCCCATTATGGGGCAATGAGAGCTCGTCATACGAGTAAAAAAATATTATATTCGTTTTGAAGAAGTTTTGCTGGAGCATGATCTCGGGCGAAAAAGAAAAATAAACATAAATTTGCATGAAAAACTTTTGTTGAAGCTGAAGCGAAAATTGAATAAAAAGAAACATGAAGAAACTTTGTTGGAACAAGAGCAAAAAGGAAAATATAATGTAATAAATTATTTACATAAAGAAGCTTTATTAATGGGGCCGAAGCGAGAGGAGACAAAAAAACAAATAAATTCACGTCAAGAAGCTTTATTGGAGTTGGAGCGAAACGATGTGAAAAAAATAAATTCACGAAGAGGATTAGATGGAGTTGGAGGGGAAAAAAATAAAATCAAATTCATGAAGAAGCTTTGTTAAAGCTGGAGAAAAGAGTGATAAAACAAATTTTTGCAAAGAGCGAATATGGAGCGAAAAGAAAATAAATAATAAATCATTTTCATAAAGATGCTTTATTAAAGCCGGAGAGAAAGTACACAAGAAAAAAAATCAATTCAAGAAAAAAGCTTAGATAGAATTGGAAAAAAATATATTAAAAAAATCAAATTCACGAAGAAACTTTTTTAAAGTCGGTGGAAAAGAGCGAGGAAACAAACTTCTGCAAACAACGAATATGAAAAGAAAAGGAAAAATGGAATGTTTAATATATAATAAAATAAAATAAATCGACATCAGTTAGATGATTCGAAGATTTAAAAGAACACGAAATTGGGGGATAAAAAAAGGAATTGGGGGATATAAGAAAAGGACAAAAACTGGATCCAGATATCAATTCGGGGTCACCCCTTATCTAAGTATTTTTTTTAAATCCTAATCTACCCCTCACTAATCAGGTTTAGTGGTTAATAATAATTAGTAAAAATCTTAAGTATTTGTTAAATGATTAGTGTGTATTTGTATTTGGGTGAATGAGATGAGAGTAGAAAGATGGAAAAAATATTTGAGAGGGAACTTTTTTTGGTGAAAGTGGAGGATGATTGTGAAGAGAGAATTGCTGCTAAGAGGTTGAAAATTTGATTTTTTTTCCTTGAATCCACCATTGTTGCAGCTGAAATAGCTCGGTGCCGCCATTGTATTCAACCAAACAACCATGGCGGCATTGTATTCAAAACCTATTATTTCTGGTTGTAATCAGTCTACTTCCGGCACAATTATCTGATTTTCGAGCATGCCGGAACTATTTTCCGGCATGGTATTTGCTTAAATTTCTATGCCGGAACATGATGAAAAGTATCCAGGAAACTTCAATTTTTTTTCACTTGACTACCGGCATTGATAGATTTCTATCGAGCATGCCAGCACCATTTTCCGGCATGGTTCTTCACCAATTCCGGCATGGTCTTCATCACTTCCGACGATGTAAAAAAATATTCCGTTTTGAGTTTTTTCTGGTTTTAATCAGTCCACTTCCGGCACAAGTAGTTAATTCTCGAGCATGCCGGCACCGGTTTCCGGCATAGTATGTTGCTTAACTTTCTATGCCGGCACATGATGAAAAGTATCCAGGAAACTTCAATTTTTTTTTCACTTGACTACCGGCATTGATAGATTTCTATTGAGCATGCCGGTACTTAGTTACGGCATTGAATGTTAGTTACCAACCATGCCGGCACCGAGTTCCGGCATGGTCTTCATCAATTCGGCATGGTCTTCATCACTTGCAGCATGATCTTCATCACTTCCGAATTAAAAAAAAAAAAAATTGTTTCCAAAGTAGTTTAAAATCACTTACCTTCTCACAGAATCCATATTTCTGAGTAGTGGATTGTCAGAGAACGTTTCTTCGTCGTCCTCTTGCTCTTGAGCAATCTTAGAAATTCTTTCTGCCTGTTTTTGTTGAGCAATCAATGATGTTGAGTTCGATTGGGCATTTGGTTTCTTTCGTGGAGGCATTATTTATGATTCAGATAGGTTAATCGATGAAGAAAATTTTGAATCGACGAAGAATGGATGAAGAACGATGAAAAAAAAAAAAAAATCAGAACCTAAGCCTAAGATAGTGCCGGAACAGATTGTGAAGAATGGGGGATATGTTTTGGTTTTTTGATTTTAATGTTTTAGTAGAAAGGGTATTATGGTCTTTTCATAATGTTTTTAATTAACCAAAGGGTATTTTAGTATTTTCATACCCAAAAATCACCCCTTAACACACACCATGGGTTGGGAGAAGTAATCAATATCCCCCGATTCCTTTTTTTATCCCCCAATTTCGCGTTCATTTAAAAGGTACGAGTTTCATGTTTAACTTCTATTTCCCTTATCTGGCATGATGTTGGCTTTGAGATACAGTGAAGCGGTATATGAGAAAACAAAATAAACATATTAAATCTGACGATGTCACCTAATAAGCTTTCATTGCATGAGTAACATTATTTTATGACCATCCAAAAGGCCTGGAAGAAATCTCTACATCAACGGAACATCAATTGGAACATATTCATATTATCTTACAACAAGTTGAAGAACTTTTACTCGGAGCAAGCACTATGCCAATTTTTGCAAGCAGTGTGTGAAGTAGCATTACCATAGTACTAGCAGAAAACTTTCTCTTCATGTAGGTATGTAAGCGTCACCTCACAATTAGAACTTAAGTGTTGTTCTATCACAAGCACAAAATCTATTTGTCATAGTCCAAAAACAAGCCCAACACCAATTTATGGTCTAAAAGATTCATACATAATCCGATGCGAACCTGATCTAGCAACAAGCACAATAGACTTGTGAAAGCTTTTGGGAGAGCTTGCAAAGTTGCCTTTACGAGAGTGTATTATTTTTCTCTGACCGAGACTTGTTGTCCGGGGTGAAATAGGTCAAAAAAAAGCATTGATATAATGTACTCAAAAAATATTGCCAGGACCACAACCATATGTCTTAAAATTTATGATACATCTATTAAGTCTCATTTATGTTCAACTACGACAAAATCTAACTACTAAACAAATATAATATGTTGTGAGTTTGAAATGATTTTTAACGATTTTTAGGCGAGAAAAACAATGAACTGCTGTTTACAATACTATTTGTATGATTGAACGAATGTTGTATGGATAAAAATACATAGGGAAGGAATTCAAATATACATAATTGATAATTGTAATATGTAAAAAACCGAATGGTGCGGATGTGGCTTGGTTTGGCATTGTTGCCATGAACTTGGTTTGGCATTGGACCTTGGTTTCAAATAGGTACAAGTACATGCACGGGTACATATATAGTAACATGTAGCCAAAACCCCTTGTCTAAAAACCACCAAACACGGACCACCACTCTTAAAATTTATGGATGTATAGGTACTTTTGGTTTTGAAAAAACCTAGAATTCAAATATACATAATTGATAATTATAATATGTAAAAAACCGAATCGGATCGGGAGGCAGGACAGGTCAAATAGTCCATATATTTGTGCAACTTGGTTTTGAAAGAACCTAGACTGTATCGTCCTTTGTGCAACCCTAATTCAGCTTTATTTTCATTCGGTCAAGTATGAAAATGAATGGGATGGCCTATAAACTGCAAGAAAACTTATTTCTCTACTATTTACTGTTTCACGTTGTTTTTCTTTTCTTTTCTTTTCTTTTTAATTTCCTAAAGAAAACCTAATTTCTCAAAGCCTAAGTCTAATTACAATTCAAACTCTAAACAAGAAAATGATTAGCATAGAATCTCTAAAACGCTGAAGGCAGTGTATTAGACAGATTTCATAGAGAAGTGGTAGGGAATTATAGTAGTTTATTTTACAGTAGAGCAAGTCTTGTCAGTGGAGAAGGTTTCTTTCTTATTAAAAAAATCTTAGCTGCAGAACAACATGATTTTTGTAATTTACATACTATCTAATCCCCGATGAAGTTTAATTATTTGTTATATTTCAGGACTGATTCTTTAGCCAATGAATACGATATTATCCTTGTTATTATTTTCCAATTCATCAACCATTATTCTTATGTTATTGATGTTCATAACAAATACAAATGCACGGTTTGCACACTATGAATTAAATCATTGATACCACTTCTAATACGCTCTAGTGATCACTTTTAGTACTATAATTATATTGATGAAGAGTTTGATTATGTCAAGGATGAGTTTTATAGATCATCCATATATATTGTTGGAGCTCTTTAATGGAGGATACTCCTTAGAGCTGGCTAGGAGTAGGAGGGTGATGCTGATCATGAGGAGGAGAGGATCAGGAAATAAAATTTTTATTCTATTTGGCATTCACCCAGTTCAAACAAAATTAGTACTTTTTTTAGGAAAACAAAAAACTCAGCCTAAAGATCTAGGAGGTTTGAAGACCAAATCCATGAATATTGCCTTGCTTAATAAGCTAGCTTGGGGGATAGTTGCTAAAACCAATTATAAGTGGGTCGTTACTATGTATTTTCCTAATCATAACCCTTTACATTATGCTAATGATAAGCATGGTTCTTGGTATGAAAAGGTGTGTGTAGAAGACTCAATATAATTAGAGAAAACTACTGCTTAGAAGTTGGATATGGTAGAAGTATATTTGGAAGGATGTTTGGATTCCAGGTTGTAAGAATCCACCATCATCCCAACATGCTTCATTATATATGAAGATTGTTGACCAATTGATTAATCTAGACACTACTTGGAAAGTATATGTATTGCGAATTCAATTTGAGGATAATATTGTTAAGGGTATCATGAGCATTAGAATCTCATTTAATGGTAAAGATTAATTGAGATGGGTACCAACTCCTAATTGAAAATGTGGGGGTAAAACAACCACACAAAACAATTCGTTTGGCAATCTGAGAGGACTTACTCCAATATACTTTAAAGAGAATCAACTAGACAGTCAGACTCAATCTTTAGAAAAGTATATCAAAGAGTTTATATCTCTATCTCTCAATTCAATATGCAATCAACAAATAGAAATTTGCGAGCCTGATTGAATATAAGAGTAGTAACTTGAACGGTACCAAATACCAATGTTCAAGGATCAATCAAATTCAATCAACAACCAAAGGTTGGATTTCCCAATTGATCGATTCAACGCACAACCTGTGATATTTTAATTATATAACAAAATATAATGCGAAAAAGAAATAACACAGACACCATAATTTTGTTAACGAGGAAAACCGCAAATGCAGAAAAACCCCGGGACCTAGTCCATCTTTGAACACCACATTGTATTAAGCCGCTACAGACACTAGCTTACTACCAATGAACTTCAGACTGGACTGTAGTTGAACCCTAATCAATCTCACACTGATTCAAGGTACAGTTGCGTTCCTTATGTCTCTAATCCCAGCAGGATACTACGTACTTGATTCCCTTAGCTGATCTCACCCACAACCAAGAGTTGCTACGACCCAAAGTCGAAGACTTGATAAACAAATCTGTCTCACACAGAAAAGTCTATTGGATTAGATAAATCTGTCTCCCATAGAAATACCTATGAGTTTTGTTTCGTCTTTTGATGAATCAAAGTGAACATGAACCAATTGGTAAACCGGTCTTATATTCCCGAAGAACAGACTAGTATTATCAATCACCTCATAATAATCTAAATCGTATGGAAACGAAACTAGATATTGTGGAATCACAAACGATGAGACGAAGGTGTTTGTGATTACTTTTTATCTTGCCTATCAGAGATTAAATCTCGAGCAAATCTTAGAGAAGATAGTACTCATACGATAGAATTGGGCAAGATCAGAACACGCAACTACAGAGAAAATAGTTGGGTCTGGCTTCACAATCCCAATGAAGTCTTCAAGTCGTTAACCTACAGGGTCTCGAGAGAAACCTAAGGTTAAAGAAGAATCGACTCTAGATATGAAACTAGTAACACACAGAAGTGTGGGGATTAGGTTTCCCAGTTGCTAGAGTTCTCCTTTATATAGTTTTCTAATCAGGGTTTGCAATCTAAGTTACCTTGGTAACAAAGCATTCAATATTCACCGTTAGATAAAAAACCTGATTCAACCAAGCTAATATCTTTCAACCGTTAGATTGAACTTAGCTTGTTACACACAAATGAAATGTACCCTCATTTAGGTTTATGTAACCGTACCTAAACGTGTACACCATGTTGTCTCAACAATAGGTAACCGAAGTTATCCATATAAACACTCTCATATCAACCTTATTCATCTTAACCATAACTAGTTCAAATGACTCAAATGAAACTAGTTAAAGAGTTGTTCAATTGCTATATTCTCATATAAGTATACAAGAACACAATTGAAGCAAAATCGGATTGATTCACTCGAATCAATTCATGAACATTATAGCCACGATTTGCAAAGATTGCATTCCTTATTATATAAATGTTTAAGTGCATGTACACAACCGATTTTAGAACTTTAACCATCAAGTATGCAAACGTGTACTCATACTTGAAATACCCGGACCAAGATTGGGTTTCGCCAGTACGCAAACGGGTAAGCATACTTCCAATCCCAGCAGAAATACTCGGACATGAACCTTACGCCAGTACGCAAACGGGTGCGCATACTTAGGTTCCCGGATTTCTCAAGCCAACAGGTACGCGTACGTGTACGCATACTATGGTTCCCGGACATGGATTACATATGTGCAAGAGTACACAACATGTCATATCTGATATGGGACATATAAGGAGAATTCACGTGCATTCCAAGATATGACTAATTTCTTGGATATCTCTTAATTTTGGTATTTTAAGTATTAAGATAATTAGTTTCTTTTTTAGATTTATCTTGTTTTATGAGAATAATATATTCTCTTAGGATAATTTAGTAACTTTATGATTGATCATCGTCTTGATCGTTTATCGTCGCTTTGCTCCTAGATTGGAGTTGTTTATCATATTTGGGTCCTATTTACCGGAGTGGATTCTCCGCGTGTCGATTTATTTCAAATCGTTTTCGCTGTACCATATCAGGTGGTATCAGAGCGGGCTTTTCCTGTGTTGTACATCTGTGGGTTTTGCCTAAAAGGATCGATCGAGGAGTCTCGTGAATTCTACGTATTTTATTAAAAAAAAAGACAAAAAAAAATCACCAGAGAACGTATTTCAGTTTCGGTCCTTATCCTTCTCGTCAATCAGTTGTTTTTGAAAGCATCTTGGCAGTTGAAGATTTATGTTCTTTTTATCATCAATCACCACCTTGTTTGGTAAGTATCTTTACTAAACCTTTTGTTGTTCATTGAATCATTGATTGATATACTGGCGGTAATAGTTTTTCATAAAAATAGTTTGTGTATCATTCGCAAATCTAGTTTTAGTACCTTCTGTTGCCAAGAAAGAATCGGAAGTTTCAAAGGAATCTGTTGGGTCCAGTTGAAATATAAGTCGGGCCCCATTAAATATTACTCTACTGTTCTTATATTTTATAAGCCCATTTTTTCACGTATAATACAATAAGGTTACAGTGACCATTGGTTCCACTGAGACCTAGTTTTCAAACCTTTTTCTCAACTAATCGGTGCCCAAGCGAGGAACTTAATATATATGCAAGAGTCAAGATGCATGAACAGAACTATACTTTCTGTGGTCGATATATACTGCAACAGAGACTTTTGGACTTTGTTATCGATGGAGGTTGTGAAAAAAATTTGGTTTCCATTAAAATGGTGGAAGTTTTGGGTTATGAGATGGACTGGTATCCCGTACCAGACCAGATTAAATGGGTAAGCAACAATGAAGGAGTAGTTACCTGTTTGGGTGTTTGCAAAATTCCTATAGCAATTGGTAAGTGTTACTCCGACACAATATTTTGTGAAGTAGTTGATTTTGATGTCTGTGATGTCGTGTTGGGTGCTCCGTGGTTGTTTGATTTCCGATCAAGTTGTCGTGATAACATTTGCGAATTCGTATGGGGGACAACCAAAGTCAAGCTAATGCCGAGT
This sequence comes from Papaver armeniacum, assembly GCA_023531295.1. NCBI lineage: Eukaryota > Viridiplantae > Streptophyta > Magnoliopsida > Ranunculales > Papaveraceae > Papaver > Papaver armeniacum. The sequence goes on from JAJJWW010013744.1 coordinate 343,802, forward strand.
AAGCGACCGCCAGAAAAATCGAAAGAAGTGGATTTAAAAGGTACACTTTATACAACAGATGAGGTTGAGTTGAAAAACAATCTTGGTGGAGTTGAACAGAACAACATTAATAATGTCCAGCCAATTAATGAAGTCACCGTGGGCAATGAGATGCTTAAGGTTAGTCCTTCCGGGATGAATACAACTGTAGTGGTAGCTTCCCAAATCACTTATAAACACCCGTTTACCAAGTTTCATGATGGTACTTCCAACTCTTATGGACACCGGAGAGAGCAAGCGACATTGAGTGACGAGTGTTTACGTGCATAAAATGAAGATTATAAAGATGAGATTATTTTGTGAACGGTTAGTGACTCCAATGCATAATTCCAAATCAAGTTGTACCACCAGTGGAAGCTCCAAAGTTTTATATTCGACTCGCCATTTCCAATGTAAACTCGAGGCGAGTTTTGTCGCAGTAGGAGAGCCTGATATGGGACATATAAGGAGAATTCACGTGCATTCCAAGATATGAATAATATCTTGGATATCTCTTAATTTTAGTATTTTAAGTATTAAGATAATTAGTTTCTTGTTTAGATTTATCTTGTTTTATGAGAATAATATATTCTCTTAGGCTAGTTTAGTAACTTTAATCAATTAGGTTTTTATGTTTGCAGGCTATAAGTAGTCATTTCCATTGTCATTGTAACTTAGCTTGCGAGCTCGTTTAATGAAAATACCATTTGGGTTAAAACCAGTTTATTCTCTTGAGATATTGATCATCGTCTTGATCGTTTATCGTCGCTTTTCTCCTGGATTGGAGTTGTCTATCATATTTGGGTCATATTTACCGGAGTGGATTCTCCGCGTGTCGATTTATTTCAAATCGTTTCTGCTGTGCTATATCAATATCCAATAATGGTTAAGTGTTCTAACTCTTATTTCAATCATTGAAACTTTCTTAGAGGATGACAATAGCCATTTTCACACACTATTAGCATCAAAGAAATTTTCAAGTTATTGAAATAAACATTCCAAGTCTACACCAAATGATTGTATCACACAAACCATGTAAGATGTTACTCGGCAATTTTCACATGATCATCTTTTGACTTGCGTCAAGAATATAAGATGAACTTGGTCGAAGCGAAAGCTTGCCAACACATATTATGAGAAATATGTAAGCGAGTTAAACTCAGCTCGAAATCTCAAATGTGTATAATAGAAAACTAAATCGCAACACGACTTATGTCTCAATATAGGAGATAGAGTAGAAATAGACTTTCCAAGTGATAGATGAGTTTCAGTCTCCACATACCTTTTGTTGATGAAGTTCCACAATCTCTCCTTAGTAGTTCTTTGTCTTCAAATGATGAACGCCGTGAAGTCTAGGTCTCAACTACACAATCTATGTCCTAGTACGAGACATCTTTAAGTAAACTAGAAATCAAGACTTATAGTTTTGATCACTAACATTGAAAAACATGCTTGAGATAGCAATGCATACGAGTTCGACCGAGCAGTGCTCTAACACTAATGGTTTGTTTTCTGTGAAAACTTCTTATAGAGTTGCGGTTAATACTAGTAATGTTACTAACAATAACCATTGGGTTTTGAACTTTCCTTGTAAAATGTTCTGGAGTATGTGTCTGCCACCAAATTTTTTGTACTTTCCGTGGAAGTGTTTTCAGGGTTGCTTGCCTGCAAGAGACATGATAGTAAGACATGTAAATACTATTAGCTCAACATGTCTCTTATTTAAAAAGAAAAATGATAGTGTTCATCATTTGCTTTGGATGGTACTGTTGATAGATAAATTTGGAATGTTATGGATAATAATACTGCAAGTAACTTCAATGGAATGCCCATTACAGAATGGATAGCCGGATGGTTTCATATTAGTGTCAATGGTATTTCTTTTCAAGATAATCTTAGGAGTATTGCAGGATTCACAATGTTGGGTGTATGGAAACTGAGATATGCAGTTGTATTTGAAAATGTACATTTGAATATGGGAAATGTAGTAAGTCAGATTAACCAAAGCAGGATGCAGTGACTTACTAGTAAACCTAATCAGGTGTTAAGTAGACAAACATGTGGTATGATTAGAAATCCATTACATTCGAAGAGACCAGATGTTTCTTTTATAAAAATCAAATTTGATTCATTCTTCTCAAATTAAACAAATCAAATGGGAAAAAGATTAATTGTTGTTAATGATACAGGTAATTCAAGAAGGGGGGGATGCATCCCGGGCTTAGCTCAAGATACATAGAAGAATGAATCCATGGATGCATTGGAGGGAATCAAATGAGGAGTGTAGCATAATGTTTAAAATCTCATTTTAGAAGGTGACTGTATGATTGTGGTGAATGCAATCAATGGAAAAGTAGGATATATTCAGTGGATTACTAATAATATTATTAGAATAAATGAGAGTGTCGTTATATTCCAAGAGAAATAAATGAAGTAGCCCATATGTTAGCTAAGGATGCAAAACTTCGAGATAGTTCTAAGTTCTGGTCGGAGAGCCTACCATTATGGCTATCCTCTCTGATCATGGAGAAACTTAGCATAACTCAACGATCTATTGATGAAATCTATCATATCTTATTGGGAAAAAATATTAAACATGTTACATGGTAATTAAAATGAATGAGTTTTGCTAATATAGCACAACAACTTCATTTGGTTTCTTACTTGCCCGAATAAAAATAAGTCCCCGTAGAATTTGTGTTAGTCGAGATACATAAAAAAAGCCTTGTTATCGTAAGAGTATATGATAAATTAGGTTAGTCAGTGGTTTAGATAGAATTTCATTATTTAGATACATAATATAAATTTAATTATCCTCAAGATAAGGAAGGACCTGGGGAACACTTGGTCAAAGAAAGTTGTCAAATAAATCCATATGATTACAAGGCTGGATGTATGCCATAAACAATCTATAAATAGAGGTGGAATTCCAACTAAAATGTACACATTCCCTAATCATTTCCTCCCCACAAAACTTGCATAGAGCTCTTACTCATTATGGCACCGAAGTGTTCTTGCTACACCCCCACATTCGCTTTACAACAAACCTTGGAGCATTTAAGATATTGAAGTAATGAATCATGCATCAAGTAATTGTCAAAAAATCAAACACACATCTCGAGGAGTGTTATGGTAACAATTTTGCTACAACATATATGAACTAGTAGTTAACCAAATTCATCGTACCTTTTAGAATAATTAGGCTTCACTATGTATATGATTTAATAACTAACTCACATTCCTTTCTTTATGTTTGAATAAATGTGTACCTGACCTACTTACTAAACTCAACTTTTTATTTGGGGGTATGTTGTATTTTCTCCAGTTCAAAGGTTGCTAATTTAAGAAAACCTTCCCTAGATATTGAATATTAGTGGACCCTTCTACTGAAAAAGGCAGTCGCCATCCATTTTATTTCATCGGGTGTTAGTGCATCAACTCTCTCAGCACTTCCCTTGAAACGCTCCCTCAAATCCAAAAGTTTAAAGAACTTCAACTTCTTTTTTATTCTTGTGCCAATTAATAGTTTTTCAACAACCTTTTCTTTCATAACCAAAGTCTTATACGTCAACTTTGTGTCTTCCAACCCAAATCGGCGTTGTAATCTTCATTCATCGATTTACCAATCACAGGTAGATCCAAAATGTGATGTGCATCATCTGGAGTTATGGCCTTCTCGCCTAAGGAGAGATCTAATGTACATGTCTCCAGGTAGAATCTCTCCACAAAGGACGATATTTCCAATTTGTCAAGTATGGTTTGAGCACAATCAGCTGATGTCAACAAGACTGCTGAACAATGTGCTTCACTTGAGGAGACAAATCATTAATGTCCAAAGTTAGCATTGCCTGAGAACTTTGAACAATCAAAATTCTAATTTTACATTACGGATCCTGCCCAACATATATGAATGTCAACTAATGTACCTACAGTGTCATTTATATTATGATTCAATGTTTGACTATTCGGGAAACTATATTAGAAAATTACCTCTAACAAATTATGGCAGTGATATGATGCCAATACAAAAACAAGACTTTACCACTATCTTGAGGAAATCCTTTACCAAAATTTTCAATTGGTAGTATATCATCATTAAGTTCAAAAACCCTCTTAGGAGTAGGCTTAGGCCTAGTCTTAGTGGTACACTTGGACTTCCATCTACACTTAGGCTTTTCTGACACCACTACTTCTTGTACTTCTTCTTATTGTTGTTCTTGTCCTTCTTCTTCTTACTTCTTTTCTTCTTGTTGTTAGTTTTTTCGTCGTTGTTCTTCTTCTTGTTGTTGTTCTACCTATTGTAGGTGTTCTGCTTCTTTTTCTTGTTATTTTTGTTGTTGATGTTGCTGCTGTTATTCTTGATGCTATTGTTGTTGTTCTTGTAGTTGTTGTTATTGTACTTGTGGTTGTTGTTCTTATTCTCGCTAATGTTGCTCAGGTTGCAGGTATATTCATATATTAGGGACATCATAATACCAGTTCCGTATTAATATACTCATAAGTTGATCTTGATCATGAAGAAAACTTTCAACCGGGTGATTGACACATTTTTGTGTCTTAATTGTCCTCCATTTGCTGCATTGTTGGTACTCAATTTTGTACTTATTATGGTGTTTTATGCGTTTGTAGGTATTTTTTGAGAAATAAACTTTGTTGGAAAATTCGGCTCGAAAAGTTGATTTTGGCACTCGGAGAACACATGTTATTCGGACTCCTCATTTGATAAGGGGTAACCTCGGTTATTGGCACCCCACGAATCTGGTTAAGGGGCACCTTCTTCTTCACCGGCTTGATGCAGTTTTGGCGGGAAAAGATTTTCTCCACATGCGAAGTTTTCAAAGAAGTATTGGGGAGGGATTTAATCAGTGTTTTACACGGGAGAATATTGGTTAAGGCCTGTTTCATCCAAACAGGGTCTTATAATCCATTCATATTCAATAATTCCTTCTTTATCTCGTCGAACAAGGCAATGGAAGATTTCGGGTTTTCTTTCATTTATTTTGGAAGATACGTTTGCATGGCAGAAGATATGATTGTATGAATTATATTCTATTGATTGAGAAATAATTTTGCCAACTCAAAGATACGTGGAAGCGTGAAACAGAGAAGAAAACATCTTGGGATTTTTTTCCCGTTGATTTTGGAAGACTACACGGATAAAATAGGGAGGATATCTTTTATCTTTAAGTTATACTCTATATTTTGAAGATTCTACAGATGCAGAGACGTGTGAGAAGAAAAGAAATAACAAATATTGGAAATAAAATCTTCGTGACATGCAACGAAATAATTAGAGAATACATGGAGTTATTGCAAGGATTTCCTAGACCTGTTGAGTATAAATAGAGTGTTGAGGAGTATAGAAGGGAGATGGAGAGTTGTAGTAAACTTCTGGTTTATATTATTTTCCTCCATTTTCTTCTTTGTAAACACAATTTGAGCTATAAAAATATATTTTGAGCGTGTTTTTCATTATGTGGAGCTAAACCTTTCTCTGTGACGACGGAGGAAACCAAAATTCGTCATGTGGTAAATTCATTTAATTATTTATATGACTATTTGAATTAAATTAAAATTAGAAAAAGATTTTTCTTAATTAATTGTCATTTCGTTTGATGGTTTATGCTTAGGATTTATTCTTTTGATATGCCATGCTTAAGATTTACAATTAATATTTTAAGAATCTACCTTAGGCAAAGAAATAGAGTCAAAATTCTTATTGAATGAGCTATAATGGTTTAGAATAAATAAGTGAATTACATGAATTTGAATATTTGGTGGAATCCTAGTCCTAGTACCTCTCGAAACATTGTTATTATTTTGTATATATTTGCTAGTTTTATAATTTAAATCTAAAATTCAATTTCATCAAGTCCGAGTGAACGACAAACCTTTCTTACCACTATAAAAAATTCGATCACCGGGTCTATATCAAAACATACTCCATTCATGCCTACATTATCCATGAGTTCTTCCATGATTGCTTTATCCACGACTGGTAGGTCTACCGTTGGTGGGACCATAATTGGTGAATCTATAATATGTCTTTCCGTAGTTGTTTGGTCCATGACATGTGCACGTCTTTTTTTCTTCTTCATGTTATTTTCTCTTTCGAACCTGTTGGAAGCGTTCAGATTCTTACCAAGAAGATCACCCAGAGGAGTATCATCTTGTTCAATTAAGATCTCTTTTCTTTTTCTGAGATTATAGTTTTAACATTATAACATCCATGTTTATTGATCAATTTATTAAGCTAACAAAAAAGAAGCAACCAATAGTAAATCGGACTAAATAAAGTTAGTTGCAGAACATGTAATATCTAGCCTAAAGTTAGGACAGTTCTCAGAACTAGTCCTTCTGATATTGCTAAATTAGGCAATTGTTATTTGAGAATGCTAATTTAGCATTCAACTATATCTCATATTCTATAATTTAGCTTTAGTAAGGATCATCGTGAGCAAAATTATAGCATACATGCATCTCTTGGAAACATTGTGGATGGTCTAACAAACTTAGAATTACACTTCCATCTAAATCATATACAAAAAAACCAACCAAAAAACACTTTTCAGATTATTGTACAATGCACGAGTATAAATATGTTCACTCTACTGTAACCATAATCCAATAGATAAACTAAAATTAATATTAATTTGATCCTCAATGTTATTCCCAAAATTAATTTGAGCCATATACATTATCTATAAGTTCGAATTTAAGCATTTTGATCATCAACGAACCAGATCTATTTGAACCTATAATTTTCAAAAACCCAAATTGTACATGCACATGCTGAAAATGGTAAATATTATTCGAAGAATGTTTTTATACCTTTTACGATCCCGAACAAACAGTTTTATAATCATCCGATTATCTTCATTTTTATCAGCTTGTCCATAATTAGGGTTTTAGGTTCAACAACATTAGGGTTTGTAGAAGAGGCGGCAATACCCGTGTGGGGATCATCTGCATCTAGATATCTCGCTACTGTTTTGATGATTGCCATGATGACATTAAGGATTTTTTGAATCAACGATTATTTGATCTCGAATTGTGTTCGTATATGGAGGAAGTGAGAGTTAAAACCGGTGTTTTTCTTGTTCATGCAAGGAGATGAAAATGAAGTGATGGTTTGGAGAGATGGCATGAAAGAAAATTGATTAGTAGTTTTTTTAACCTAAGGATAAACATGTACAATTTTCGGTAAGGTTAAAAATATAATTTTAACAATTCAAGGGGAAAACCGACATTTGTCTGGCTTTTTCGCCGAGACATCCCATAGCATAAATCTTGGCTGGGGTTATATGGTTTAGGCTGGCGTTTCCGCTAAGACATCCCATAGCATAAAACTTGGCTGAGGTTATATGGTTTAAGCGTAAACCACATTTTCATATAGCCCAAACCAACTTCAAAAAAAAATATAGCCCAAACCATTTGTCTTTGTAACATCAGACACGGCTAGTCGGCTACTAACATGAACCTTGTTTTAGGGCATACCAGAAAATTTTAAGGCATACAAAAGGATTGAAGTAACTAGGGTGGGGTGATAAGGGGTATCTAAAGATAGGTCAATTACTTAGTTACCCTCGATTTATTTATCAATATAAATATCTTTTTCAAGATAAATAATTTTTAATCATTTAAAAAAAAATATTTTTTAAGAAAAATATTTTTTTTATTTTTTAAAATGTTTTTTTCTTTTCTTTTTTTTAAGAAAATTAAATCTTTTTCTAGCTACATCTATAAATTAAAAAAATATTTTTTTGTATTTGCTGATATTTGTTATAAGGCTGGTGTTCATGCTAGGAAAGAGGTAGCCCTTGGATTTCTTTCGGATAATGATACTTCCTTGAGACCCGCGGATATTCTTGTTTACGGATGGGAGAACGGTCGGGATGTCTGTTTTGATGTTACTGGTGTTTCTCCTTTCACTGGTGGTGGAGTTCGTACCTTCTTACCCGGCCAGGCTATATCTAGTGCTACTTCGCGTAAACGTAAAAAATATTTAGACAAGTGTACTTTGCATGGTTATGGTTTGGGGGTTTTAGCTTTCTCTACTTTGGGCGAGTTGGGGGAGGAAACTATCATTTTCCTGAAGAGGTTAAAGAATTATATCACGAATCATGATGCTAGTTATAAGTTAGGCAGTGCTCTTTTTCATAGAATAGGGGTAACTATCCAAAAGGGTGTTGGTGCCCAGCTTGTTGCCAGGCTACCCACCAACTTATTGCCAAGTGATTGTAATTCTTTAGTAGTATAAGAATTTCTAGCAATACCAAATTTTACGTCTATAAATTTCTTTTTTTATTTCTTTAAAAATTATTTTTTTTTATTGTTTTTTATTTTAATTTTCTTGTATTTGATAGAAAAAAAAATTGAGGAAAACTAAAGAAAAAAAACGTTTTCAAAAAAATGAAAAAAAAAATTTTAAAAATTTAAAATTAAAAAAATAAATTAAGTAAGGACAGTTTCGTCATTAAGCAAATATATGGCTAAGGGCCTTTAAGGATTACTATCTAATGACCCATTTTTATCCTTATTTGGTATGCCCAGAAATTTTTGCGTATCCGCTAAGACAGGGTTCACTAACATTGGTTGCCCAGGACCCAAATATTTGAATTGTTGGGCCGCTTCATATGTGGCGAACTTTACGGTCCAAACACTTCTTTTTTTTTTTTTATCAGAAACACTTTGTACATTGTCTGCTTAACTATGAGTACTTCGTACATATTCATGGATGTATTGTGATGTCAAGCAAGGTAGCAAGAGCCAGCTAATTTTCTTATTAAACATGTATGCACAGGCTTCAACTCCGACTGGCTCTTTGCTGGTAATCCGAATAAACGTGTGGACAAAAACCATAAACATATAGGTATGGTACCAAATAAATATCAAATAGACGTCATTTTATCGCTTCTTTTTTCCCCGCGTCATTTGTATGGAAAAACAAGATAATATATGGATTTTCATGATGTCCAAGAAACGAAAGTTGCAAGTTAACCAACATGATGATATCTTACAGAGAAGTTAAATAATATGGGTTAATAACGAAACTATAAAGGAAGATCTAAATTGCCTAAAAGCACCAAAAGTTGATCACTACATTAGTTTTATCACATCATTCAGCACTACCAAGAATTTGAATCATTTGATGTCTGAAGTTTTGCTGATTCAGGGAAGTATTTAGACAAAAATTCTCTTGCAAGAGTTTGAAGATCTCCATCGCCATCGACATTGTTTTGTTGCTGCTGATTTTGAGCTGCAATAGTTGGTGGGCTGCAATACCTCCTGGTATCTAACATTGTCTGAGTCCCATTCGACTGCTGATGTTGTGACTGATAAGAGGTAAACAGTGTTGACATATTAGATGTTTCAGATGAAAGCATGTCTGATGAGGCATGAATGGTTGTCAATGCAGAAGATGGAGTTGGTGAAGAGATGAAGGAATGCTGCTGATGAGATGTGAGCTCTAGTGTTGAGAGGTGTGCTTGAACAAATGCCAACTCTGCCTGCAAGTTCACCACCTACATCATCCGCAACAATACTGTTATGTTGTGCTAAAATTTTGATGCGGGTCCGTGCAGACAATAATAAAAAAAGAGAAGGTGCTGAATGAGATTAGTTGGTTTTATAGTATGGGAGTGATCCAACACTCGAACCTAGTACGAGCTATGCACCCACACAAGTTGTCTTTGCTTGGTCGAAACTTTAACAGAAACAAACTAGAATTTGCAGGATTGTGCAGCGGTCATCATCACCCTTGGTTGAAATCCAAATGTCATGAAGCTATACTACAGATTACTTGTACTAGTCTTCGTTCACCCTTCACCACCCCCATGGGGATGGTCGTCTATAGGGTTCACAGTACACAGATGATAATTAAAAACGAAAGAATGCCCATTGGATATGTATCAATGAGTCCACAATAATTTGAGACAATAAAGTTAACACAAAAGTTAAAAGAAAGTTAAAAGAGGCAATAAACAAGCCTTAGTTAATCTGAGGTCATTTAATCAAGGAAGTGGATTTCAACCTAATCTCTCTAACAGATAGTACATAAATAAGTAACTTTTTTCTTTTGATTATTCCAACACTAATCATCAACGAACAGTCTTTAACAAAGACTAATAAGTGAAAGAATCATTTTCTCACCGAAAGCTAAAAGAAACTACACAAATGGAATAAGATTTCCGCTAATCAACAGATATTAATTCAATGAACACCAAAGTTTTGTTTGGTGACAATGTTGGAGTTATCGGCAGACATCCTTAGCTAAAAAGGTTACGCCTAGTTTTCCAAGACTCCCAGCCTATTTTTCATCTGACGTCATCAATATCATTTTTGTGGAGCCATTTGGAAAATTAGTCGTAATTTTTTTAGCTAATCAAGGGGACTAGTGCCCACATTAAGGCAAAACTAGCAGAATAAGAATTTCTTTTGCTAGATTATAGTTTTATCTATTAGTAGATCCTTCACAAAATGGTGCTAATCTAGACAAGTTGACGCGTTAAACATCTACATTTGGATCATACATGGTTAGGTGACTTACGTCAAGCAATTAAAGCTACTCAACTGCTCAAGAGAACATAGAATTGTTTATACCTCGAGACCATAAATTAAAATCTAGTCAAAAACTCACAAAATAAATCCAAAACACTTAAATTTCTTTTGACTTATACTAAGTTACTTGTTAGCTCCGGCAAGCAAAACAAAATCACTTGTTTATACATAAGTGACTTGAATTATAACCTAACACACTAAATATCTCCAACACACAAAACAAAACCATGATTAACAAAATAATAAGGGATCATGCATGTATCAGCTAGAAACAAACAAAGATTTCAAAAGTGTGTTCATCAATGAAATCAATGACTCTCCTCAAACTAAGAATCAAGACATAGAAGTCGTTAAGTACTGAAAGCAAAATCATGTTTGGTTGATGATTACCTGTTGTTGAAGAGCAAAGATATGACCAACACAACCATAAACAGGATCACGAACACGAGATAAAGCTTCGTAACAGATAGTAACAACAGCATCAACACGTTTATGAGCAGGCAAACGTTGCAAAAGCTTTGAAACATTACTCGCACCAAATATCTTATGAACTGCAGCAAAATGTGTTGAACCTTGTTCGGAATCAAAATATGGTGCGAAAATACACCCTTTTACACATTTCCTTCTTAAAAATTTGCATGCACCACATGGCCCGTTACCTCCATTGCTACTACTGCTGCTGCTTCCACTACTCATCATCATCTGCTTATGATCATCCACTACACTTTCTCCTCTCTTCCTAGAGCCTCTGTCTCTCTCTATTTATATAGCAATATCCTCTTAGATAAAGAGACAACAATTCTATTTCTTAGACCATTTAATAGACTACAGTATATAGAGAAAGAGAGAGATGGTTTTGTATTTTAGTACTCCATTTAAAGAAATTTTGGTGGTGGGTTACTAGAGAAGGACTTAAAATACTAAGTCGGAGTGGAGGTGGAGGGTGGTGTTTGAAATATAAGTAGAAACTTTAAAGCCACGGCAAAAGATCATATATATCTATTCTAGACAACCTTGCAAACATGATTGCGTGAAGCAAAGATAGAGATTGCACAGTGTAATCAAACTTCTTCCAACCGCCGTAGTAGGCTTATGTCCACGTGCAAACCCTAAGCCACACGTGGTGTGTGTCGAATTCTATCAAATCTTTCACTCAAGACCACTACTCTCTCTTGTCATTTCAACCACAGTGTATAAATGCAAAGTTGAACATCAAAGTACGTAAAGAAAAAAATAGAAGAAGTAATACCATCATCAAGGCCAAGACCAGTACTATTCCGAATTTTTGTTTGCAGTAGAGTTTTTGCATGCAAATGTGCTCTTGCTTCTACGAGGGTGAGGTTTTCAGTGAAACATTTAATGCATGAAATGAAACCCATTTTAAGTAACCTTGACTCAGTCTTCGATCAGAATTTGACCAATGTTTTTAAGCATAAAAATAGAGTGAGATATTGGAATTTAAGTCAGATCATCTCGATCTCATCGACTGATATGACCCATTTTCATGAAAATCATTAGTGTAGATTGTAGAGTAGACGTAGGCCATACGTTGGTTATTATCTACCATATCTTCCATTGTTCCTTTTTCTGACCCAAAACTAAAACAGTACGTACCACTTTATGTACAAAGAGATAGAGATACATAGCTAAGCAGCTAGCTAGATATATAGCTAAGTTTGTTCATGCGCCTGTGAAAGGAGATGGTGATGGTCAAGCCGCACTATTGACTGGTAATATTGAAGCGCGAAAAACCATACCGCAACTGTTTAGATGTTGAAACCATGCACTTCATACTGGTACCACTGCCATACTCTCAAAATCTCAATCCTTGTCTGTTTGATCGACACGTTGGTGTTCATATATCTTGGTGATGATGCATTAAATCCAACAGATTTGACTCTCTAGTCTCTACCCATCTTTCAAATTTGTGGGTGATTGAGAGACAATTAGTCTCTTTTTCAGAGATTTGAAAATATCTCTCTCTTGCTGTGCATTAAATGACTACTGATGGAAGTTTGGAAATAAGGGTACGGCCGCGCCGTTCGGTTCTTGTCTGATATCCGTGAGGGTGACGACGAGAAAAAGAAAAGAATAGGAACAAAGAAAAATATGGAGAGAACTGTACATATACACAGTGGATGTATGGCGAGAGTATATACATACAGTACAAATTACATTTTGCAAAAAGTTTATTGTACGTATTAGATTAACAAACTCCCGCTATTAATTGAATTGCAGTCTCATGATTTTCCAAAATTTAGCTAATGTAGTCTATGCATACGTTATCCGGTGATCGCGCAAAGTATATTTACACATGGCGAAACCGGATAGGAGGAGACAATCTTGATATTATAGATAACATATTGTTCATTTGCTCATGCCTATCTCTGTTATGAGATATATCTAATTAGTAATTACCTATGATCAATTGGTTTTGCCCTTCTTATCGGGAGTTAAACATGTCCACATTTTTTAGAATAAGAAATTTATTTCAGAGAATTAGTGTGACTGATCATGATTGCTAAAGACTGATACCAATTTTAGTAAGACACCATTTGTTATAAGTAAAAACTCCATATATTGATACTCCATATATTAATAAACTCTATATATTAATAAAAAATCATGGTCCCAACTTGGGCCAGTTATAAATAGTAATAAACTCCACATTTTAATATTAATGGATTTTTCTAGTCCCACCTTAATGAATTTACCTCCATATATTAATAAAATCAACATAATAGGAAAATTATAGATCTTGTTACATCAAAATTTAAGATGAAGGAAAATATTTATCTATAGTTGGTTGAGAAAATGATGTAATTTTTTGGATTGTTATGGCATCTTTTGATTTGCGTATGCGTAAGACCTCGTTGCTATGTGCACCATCTTGTTGAAGCCAAAACATTTCCAACTTGTCAAGCATGTTTAAAGCTTCTTTGCATGAAACTTTTGGTATCTCCGTATAATCATCATCGGGATTATCTCCCTCCGCTTCTTTTCTAATTGCATCGATTATTTCTTCTTCGGTTGAAGCATATACGACTTGTTGCTCATTGGGATGATTAAGGAAGACGTCCATATCCATTCGATTAGTGTAGTGCAACTGTTCAATTTGATTACTCATAAGTATATTTTAACCATTTCACAAGATCTTTTTGCGTCCAATTTGGATGTGATTTTTTCTTTTCACACAATTCTATACGAATTTTATCACTCATATGAGTTCTTTTCCTAACATTGGATGACATTTTGATTTGGTAGAGAAGAAGAGAATATTAAAAATAATAAATTATCTTCTAAAATATCTAGTACTATTTATAGTGTAGAGAAAACTTTAAAAATTCTTAATAGGATATATATTATTCAATATATTAAAGGATATTCAATATATAATAAATGATATATTATTCAAAAGGATATATATTTTCAATATATTATTCATCTTTTTGTTGGTATACCTCCCTATACTAATAAACTCCATATATTAATAATTTTGTAAAGTCCCAAGGTTATTAATATATGGAGTTTTTACTGTATAAGACAATAAAATAATAACTGATCCTGACCATCGGATCAATCAAATGATATCTCTCCTCCAATCACGTGACTATGAAGTCTTACTTAGAATCAAGGTTTGAAAAACGGGTCACGGCTCAGGTCACGGACACTAGGCGTGACCGTTATAATGCGTTTTGATAGGTGTGAGCACGTTTTGGGCTAAAAACGCGTTATATAGTAAAAAAAAAACGCCTTTTTTGGACGTTTTTTTTTTTAAAATAACGGGCGTTGTAACGGATAAATAGAAAATTAAAAAAAAAATTATGATCTGAAATTCCTATGTAACGGTTATAACGTGCGTGAAAATGTTTTAACGAGTCTAAAAAACGTTGTTACTAGGTTTTTTTTCTTTTTTAATACTCCCTCCGTCCCTAAATAGATGACCTATTAATTTTTAAATTTTGTCCCACTAATAGATGACCTATATCATTAAGAAATGGGATATTTCTAATGCTATCATTTTAATTGATTATTGTTAGTATAAGAAATATGTATAATTCGATAGTCATGTTTATATTCCTTACATAGGTGTTTTAAAATGCTTTTCACTATATAATTTATTTACGAAAGTTTGATAAAATTCGTGGCGGTCAATTATAGCCACTAAAATTTCGTCGGCAGCAATTATGCAATACATGCATAAGAAATGTGATGAAAGAAACAATCACCAATCCAATTTAAGAGAGTGCATAGCCTAGCTAGGTAGACTTGTCCCTTTATTAGATTGCAGAATTTCCATCAAATACCAAGAAGTCGGCAGGGTTTAACAAGTCTATAGGGTACTAGTTTCTAAAAGTCCATCATTGAATGCTTAAAAAACTCAGTAAAGTAGGCATTGCATGGTGACTTAGGGTAGAGTCAATCAACCCATTGTCGGGAAAAATTCGATTCTTCTGTTGGACGTTTTTTCTATGCCAATGATATTCCTTTCAATGTAGCTAACTCAAGTCAATACCACGAGGCATTCAATGCAGTTGCAAATTTCGGCCAATCCTATAGAGTTCCATCATCTTATAAGTTGTCGAATCCCATATTAACTTCAGAAAAACAAAGGATTGAAAAAGATGTGGTGTCTGTCCAACGACATTATTGGAGAGAATATGGATGTACACTCATGTCTGATGGTTAGAAAAACAAAAGCAACCGTACGATTGTAAACTTTCTAGTTTACAATGGTAGTGGAATTACGTTTTTGAAAAGTGTCGACATAGAACATAATCGGTTGACGACAGAGTATTTAATTACTTTGTTCAAGCCCGTTATAGATGATGTCGGTCAGAGAAACATTGTTCAATTAGTAACAGATCAAGGATCCCAATTCAAAGCTGCATGTAACTAAGAATAACTCATTTTATTTTATACTTATATATATATATATATATATATATTAATCATTAATTTCTTTCTATTTTTATTTGAATAGGTAAGAGATTGACAGCAGAATATGGCACATTTTTCCGGGTACCTTGTGCTGCTCACGTATTGGACTTGATGTTGGAAGATATGGAAAAATTCCCCTTTGTTAAAGATGTGATCGGAGAAGCAAGACAAATTAGCAAATTTATTTACAATCATGGTTGGGTTCTTGCTAGATTTCGACAACATTCTGCAGGACGCAATCTATTGCGCCCTGGCTTAACAAGGTTTTCAATGAATTATTGCAATCAAAAGCATCATTGATCAACGAAATGCTATCGAGAGCGTATTTCTGGACAAAGAATTTCTGGAATCGGATGAGGCAAAAACTAAACAAGTTAGATAAGTAAAGAATATTATTTCAAATGAGATGTCCTGGACGACATGTCAAAATGCATGCATAATGGTTGGTCCTTTATTGAAAATGATTCGTTTCTTGGACTCAGACAAACCCACCATGGGTTATTTGTTCCATGCACTTGCTACATGTGTGGAAACTATACAAATGGGTTTAGGATCAAATCAAAATGCTTCTATCGTCGGTGTAATAAAGAAACGATGGAAAAGTCAGTTGAGTTATCCTCTTCATGTTGCAGCGTATTTTCTCAATCCTTATTACATCTTTAACCCAGCAACTAATCTCATCAATAATGAAATTTCTGAGCCCCAAATTTGTCTTACTGAAGTTATATCAAAAATGGTTAGTGGCCCGCAAGAACAAGCAAAATGCATGCTAGAGGTACAAAATTACTAATATTATCTCCAAATATGTTTAATTAAGTAATTTGAATTTCTAGCAACAATTGTACTTTTCTTTGTAGGCGGGAAAAATGCAAATGATGCAAGGTCAATTTGCATCACCATCAGCACGTATTGCAGCTCAACATGGTGATCCTGTAAGTTGGTGGTTATCTTATGGTGCTGAGTATCCATCCCTCCCGAAGATTGCAGTAAATATATTAAGTCAAACAAATACATCGTCTGGATCAGAGAGGAATTGGAGTGTGTTTAAAAGAATCCACACCAAACTACGTAATCGTTTACTTTCATCGAGAATAAATGACCTGGTGTACGTCCAGTACAATTTGAAGCTGGAACAACAAAGAATTAAAGGTAAAGCAAGGAGACATAACATTGATGTTCACGACGTTCATAGTCTACTGAGGGATGACAATATGCTAGACTGGATAGCAGGGGAAGACGAAACACCGGTTTTACCTCAAGAAGAACAATGGTTAAATATGCTGGAAAAGGAAGCCGTTAATAATCCAGAGCATGTCCCTCTACCATATAACTGGCATGATCCTGAAGTTCAAATCCCATACGAAAGGTTACCAGTGAGTGACTTTGTTTATGACTTTGGTAATCTTTCATTTGTAGACAATACACAAGATTATGAGAATGCGAATCCAACATATGATTCTCGTTACATGATCGCTGTCGTAGGCGTCAAAAATAAATTACACTTTCTTACTACTCAAAATATAAATATAGCAAGGGCAAGAAATGATCGTTCCCACAGAGAGGACTTAGGTTGTCAAATTGTTTCGGTTTCCTATAAATAACACCGGGGGGGTTTCTGATTTTTATATACTAAAATAAAATAAAAGCAAACAATAAAGGTAAACAAATAAAATCAAGGATGAGAAAGTATTGGTCATGGATTTCGTCTTCAATCACAAACATGTTTTCAACACAATAACTAGAATTGATATTTTAATCTCAACTTTTATCAAAGGCCCTAGAATACTTTGATCGCAAGAATATCCCGCTAATCTCCTCTTGTCATCAACAAACACATTAAAAGATGCGAATATGAATTCTATCTAAAAGAACAACCTAACGTGTAAAAGCACTAATCAAGTTTAATTCCCTAGATGCATTAGGTTCTATGAAATCAGGCCAATCAAAGCAATCGAACGTGTAAAAGCACTAATCCGATTTAACAAAGGTTATGGTTCACATAAGATCATAAGAATATATCACTACAAACTATAATCTTATTTATGCTACTTGCAATCAGGAATTATCACTTTTGCGTATAATAACCCTAATCTAGCAATAAAGATGAAAGCAAACTCAATCGATTCGCGACACGACTAAACAAGCATTCAAATCATGTAACAATATTAATAGTAAATCATAATCGATAATATGGAGACAAAACTAGTTTATCATATTAAAACCCATGTTTGGAAATCTAACTTATTCCATAACCAATAATAAAACCTAGGTACTCATATTCATGGAGTTCATAACAAGAAGGAAGAGAAAACCTATCATGTTTCTAAACCCTAGACCAAAAGTAGAGGCAAAGATATAAGATCCTAATGGAGATATATCTCAAAGAAAGAAGTCTCGGCTGTTTTATATTCTTCCCCTGCCTTTTTCCGATCAGTTTAGCAAGAGCCCAAAAGAGTCAAGCCCAAGTCCAAGTTCTCTGGATCGAACCGGGTCAGATGAGTAGGAACATGAATCACTGAGTCGACTCACTGAGAAGAAAATCCAGCAGAGTCGCATCTATTTCTGGTTGTTCTCCTGGCCAAATTCTGGCTCTTCCCTGCACATTTAATCAAGCCATTTCAAACAATTCCTAACATTCATCTATTCAAAGTTATTTATTCCGCATCACTGCCGCATACTCAAACCTTCCAATCCCATCACCTACAGCTCACTGCACAACTCCATCTAAGCTGCAACAGACATTCACTAGCACTCCCATCACTTCTTATCAGCACCAGTTCCATTAGCTCGCAGCCCATCTGAAACTGTAGCAATTCATTACCACCAACTTCAGCTTCAGTGCTCTGACAATACTCTCATCTGCGTAACTCCATTTCAGCTTCCCCTGCACTCCCATCACTTCTTATCAGCACCAACAACACAAGCAATTACCCTTCTGTAATCTCGGTGCCACCAACTCCTAAACAGCCCTTACAGCTTACTTCCTTGTATCTCAATCTTCTCAACCTAGCCATAACAACCACCACAAGTTCTAGTACCCAGAATCCATAAAAGCAGCACCTGCAGTTCATCTCAACTGAACATCAACAGCTCCATCGATTCGAACTCTTGTTCTGCACCACCTTGTATCACCAGGTTATCTGAGTCTAGAATTCAATAGCCCCCAACATCTATTCCTGCAACTGCAACTGCAACTTCATCTCGTCTCAACTCCTGCACTTCAACTTCGACTACATCCCTGCAATGCATAGCTTGACCGCAGACAATACTCTTGCAGCCAACCACCTGCATTCCTTGAATCTGCTATTGAACTCCCTAAAACAACTTCATAACCTGCACATTCAGCTCCTTCCTTGCAATCCAACTCCAGCTAACTCAGTTGAATAGCTACACATCACCAGAACCAACTACCACCAAGAATCTCAAGAATACCAACACCATCTTCACATCTCTGTCTCTTTGTTGACTGCAATCATACACACAAACCCATTAAACCACAAAACCCTGATACAACAGCCATCATCGTCTTTGTAGCTTCGTTTCACCATTCCCTCTGTAGCTTCTTTTTGCTCTGATATAACCCAATTCATAACAACTCAATTCTGCAACTTTAATCTCTGCCAAACTACAGCTTCACCAGCATCATTTCTGCAACATTCTTCCAGCCATCACTTCAGTGCTAGCTTCACTGCCTGCAACAGTTACCCACGTTCATAGCACAATCACCAGACCAAAGGCAAAGCCACTATCAACAAACCTTGACCTGTCAGCTCCATTACTTGCAACTGTTGTTCTCCATTGGCTCATTTCATGTATCAATATCAAGAGCAACACCACAAAGCAATGATAAATCCAACCACACTACAACTACTATCAACATGCCCTGTAATTCATTCTAGCCATTTCAGCTTCAGGCTCACTACTTCAATCCACCTTGTTCTTCTCTGTAGTAGCACAATCTGCTACACAACCCTTTCATTCTTGGCTTCAATCAATAGCATCGGATTCCTCCAACAGCAAACCCTTTCTTTCATCTTCATCAGATATTCAATCCTATACTGCAGACAAACACAGCCATTGTGACCCTGGCAGTAAGACCAAAATCATTTCCAATCCTGTCTTGAACAACAACACCTCAACTCATTACCAACAGCAACTCTCATCCATGGTAACACAGTGTACTCAATCTTGAGGTAAACCCATCTCAGATAATCCATCAAAAACCCACTCTGCTACTGCAATTTCTGGATCAAACCCTAATCTTCATTTCATCTCACCTGACTCCATCCATGGCTTTAATTTCAGATTCTATAGCAACCCGTTATCTCAGATCCCATTTATCTTCACTGATTCAGACGAACAACAAACCCAAATTTCAGTTCAAACCCTAATTTTCTGATCTCAATTGATTCCCCATCAGCACAAACTTGATTCACAGTGAAACCTATGTCTTAATTCTCCTTGTTCTTCAAATTCGTGATCAAATTGACTTCAACTCCTCAGACATCGGCTCCACTTACCCGTTTCTCTCTGTTTGATTCCGACCATTTAATGGCGCAACTATTTTCAATCTGTTTTCTCTGGATTTCAGGTGAATGGTAATGAAAGAACAAACTCTCGACTAAGGTTTTGTATAGATGTGATCCAGACACCCTACACCATTGGATAAGGGCCACCTTAAATTACCTGGCATGTCAGTTCCAGATAACTGACACTCCATTCGCTTTCGTGCTCCACTGTCAGTCGCGAGGAACTGACCGTTCATTCTTCGCTTCCTCCTTGCAACTTTAACAGGCTCCAAATATTAGTCGTTTGCAAGTGACGACTTTGCTCCTTTTAGCTCCAATTGAATGATTTTTCCTTCTTTTACTCATAATGACTCCAAAGTAACTAAACACTCAAAATCACACATAAGATACATAATTTACACGACAATAGCAAAGAAAGCATAAATACTAGATATAAAATTAGGTGTTTTAGACACCTATCAAATTCTCCCACACTTAGACTTTGCTAGTCCTCGAGCAAATCAAACAAAACAATTCTAAAATGTACATACAACTCCGTGTCGTCGAGGCTACGGTCACTTTTAGCATAAATAACAAGCCTTTAAACCCCTAGGTGTCCCTAGTGGACGAGTTATAGTCTCGTGAGGGTTTACTAGAGATATACCAACAAAACCTATATTTCCAACTTACTAGTTCTCCGTAATGATAGCATCCAACGCGCTAAGAAGACATAGAGATTATGCACACTAGTCATAAGAAGTTAGACACATAAATGAACACAATCTCATCCTTAAAAGTTGAGAGAGAAATAACTATCCCTTATCAAAAGAAATTCGGGTTCGGAGTGATCGAAAGTCTCGACTCTGCCTCACAAGAAAGGGTTTTATGAAGTTGCTCTCAATAATAAATAGCTTTTTATGGGTCACACATGTGTCCAGGTAGGAATGAAGAGAGAATCTTGCGACACGTTGAATGGTAGGAAGGCATAACCCTCCGAATCGTTTTAAAAACCCACATCTTTTATTCATTTTGAAAACCCATTTTTCTGACGATCTCTAAGAAAGGAAATCAAACACTTAACGAAGGTGGGAATATGCTTACTTACCTCGTTACCCGTTCGACGTGCAGCTAGCACCACTCTCACAGCATCCATAGAAACGTCTTCGGTCTTCAATCGGTGTCTTCATCTTCGTCTTCGGTCTTCAACTCTTGATGATAACTCTTGAACTTCGTAGAATCTTGACAATGTAACTCTTTTCTCTAATTCCTTATTGCTTGAAACTTCATTGTAGATATCCTTCTTCCATTGGCTTTATTGAAAGAATACAAAACTAAAAACGAACTATACAAACCCAAAATATGATACAATGAATTTTTCTTGTCTCTTTTTTTTTTTTTTTTTTTTTTTTTTTTTTTTTTTTATGAGACAAGAAAAATAAAACAAATACAAAATGAAAACGAAACAAAACAATAAAACTAGTAATGAACCTAAAGAAATTTTCTCTTGTCTTGTCTTTTTTTTTTTTATATATATTTTTTACTTTTTATATATATATATATATATATATATATATATATTTCTTTTTCTTTTTCTTTTGAGACAAGAGAAAGTAAAATGCAAATAAAATAAAAAATGTAAGTACAAGGCCATGGTTTAAGTACTTTACCGCTTGATTCTTCACAACTTGTATGTCTTGATATCATAAACTTCTCGAACTCTCATCTTGATAATCTTTTCTCTTATACAATAGTCTTCAACTTGTAAAAATTCTGCTCCTTGTATTGTTGCTTGTAAACCTTGAACGTCTTCAACTTTCCTTCAAATTTGTGATGCTCCTCTTGTTGATGATGATGGTGTTTCTATGGACCTGTTGGTGTAGAGAGAGATAAAGTGGACGGTGCTAACTACGAACAAGATCACAAGTGGTATGTAAGTTAGCAATTCGATGTCACCATCATGATTGATAAAAATAGCACTCAAGAGATCAAAATAGTGCTTCTATGGTGGGAGGTTGGGTAGCTCACCATTCTACCCGGAATTAACGTACGGTGACATACACTCTAAAAGCACAGACAAGTACAAAGAATTGAAGGTCGATGCCTCACATTATGTAACATGGGTAGCCTCCACTATAGGGGACGACTACTCTAATACCGAATCCAGTCTGCACCTTATTTGCCACTTGCACGGTTAAATCCAACTTTAACTTTTATACAATTAAGAAACCCGATCATGTTCTCTGTCATCTCTAAGTTCAGTCACTCTTATGAGATTCTCAATGTAATCTTAGCGACATGTATACTATGTGACTCTAAACTAACTACAAGTTGGAGTTTTTTATTCACTATTTACACAAAAGTTGAAAAATTTGAAAAATTTACAACGCAAATGCTTAACCACTCCCCCACACTTAAACTTTACATTGTCCTCAATGTAAATTGAATCGTCCAAAGAAAGTCAAGGTGGGAAATTATATAACAATATGCGACAAGAAATCAGAAAAAATAAAAACAAGACAAGAAAAAAAAAAACTAAAAACAAGACAAGAAATAAATACAAGACAAGAAATACTCATCCGATGGGTTGCCTCCCATTTAGCGCTTGGTTTAAAGTCATCTGCCCGACTTGCAAATTGAATTCCCCATACACCAATAATCTAAAAAGTTGAGGATCCTTCCATAGAAACTGTTTTGCAAACACTAGATTCACACAAATATTAGTAATATAAAACAAAAATGAAGCTATTAACCGATAAAAGTTTTCCCCACACTTATTCTTGTCCACACTTGGAAGTGTATAAAGAATATAGAAGTCAGGGACTACCACGGTTTCTTGTTCCAAAACCTGCATAGTATGAGAATCAAGTATCTCTTATGGCGGAAAATGAGAAACAAAGTCATTCAACAATATTCTCGAAGCACATACATTCAAACCAATAAGAGGTAAAGGAGAAGAAACAATAGGCAACGGGTTAGACAAACCTTGCACAATCTCTTGTATTACGGAATCCTCCTCATCCTTGAAAAACTCAAGTGAATTATTCACCTCTTGTATATCATAGTCCTCTATCAAACCTCGCAACCATTCTTCGTCCGTTTCTGCCGTAACCAAAGTTTCGACATTAACATCATCATTACAATCATATGCAAGCTCAATTGGGTCTTCCACAATAGTGGTCATAACGGTCTCATTCTCAACACACTCCTTTTTGTTGTAAGGCACATACTCTTTTGCGGATCCAAATTTTATTATAAGAAACTTTTTTAGAACACTCGAAAATGCATCATCCTCAAGCTCCACCCTTTGAATAGGCTCTTGATCATTATTAATATCAATGCTTGAGTAATCTACACAAGTGGATAAATGAAAAATGAGAGCTTCTCTCTCATGCGACTTCTCTGATTTTCTTAAGTTTTTGATTTTTAAGTGATTTGCTTTTCGTTTCCTAATCTCGCATCAATCCATCTTAATCTAATGTTTTCATCCTCATATCACAACACAAACTAGTTAACCTTCAGAATCTTTCTCCCATTATTGGTCGTGGAACCATACTAATGGAGATTTCCAATTTCTTTCTTTAATTTTCCCTGATTCATAGCAACCTTTGTGATTCTCCCTAGTAATTTTTATATGTCTCATATTCTAGTTTTGTTTTGCTCCAGTTCTTTCTGATGACTTGCTAAATTTTTGCAGGTCTCCTGACTTATCTGTGGTATCCAGTGGTGTTATTATATTCAACATGTGGTATGCTAAAGATTCAAAAACAGTGGTGCTATCAAGATTTCAGCTCGAAGCAGTGGTGCTAACCATCATCTCTATGGTGGTCCTCAACAGCAGTATTAATCTAAGTTTTCCCTTAGATCAGAAGCGTCATAGCAATCCCAAAGACATAAACTTCATCTTCAATCCTGAAAGATACTTAGTCAAACACCCTCTTTCTCAAAAATTTCAAATTCAAAAATTTCCCCCTAAACAACTCCGCAATCTCTGCCGGAGAATAGGTCCTAACCATATTTGGGGATATGCTTTCCATAGTAAATCCTTTTTCCGAATAACTAATATCCCCAGTCATTTATTATGCAAAAATTTTATCCTACAATTTAGGATCGGAATTTATCATCAAAGGAAAGTCTCCACTGAAGAAGAAAAGCATTGTTTAAATACTACAGGAAAACCACAAAACCCAATATTCAGTTTTAACTCAAACAGAAACAACTACATTTCCAGAAACCCTAAGTGTAGTCAACTCATGGCTCAAAACTCAGAGAACCCAATCAATCAGCTATCCAGACAACTTAAAAGATCAAATATTAATGTACCAGTAATAAGAAGAACTGTTGGTGCCTCACAAGTGGTCCAAGATGCTGCTGACGAATGGACTTTCGGTATTCTAGGAAAGCTAATGTGGAAGCACAAGATAGATATGAGAACCATAAGGCAGGAGATAAACTCTCTTTGGAGAAACTATATAAATAAACAGATAAGGGTTATGGGTCAAAACTTAATGTTGGTTCGACTGAGCTCAGATGAGGAAAGGGATGAAGTTATTAACAATGGACCATGGTTGGTAGGTGAAGCTCTTTTTTCCGTCCAAAACTACACTAATGGAACCCCTGTTGCTGATTACAAGTTCACACATCAAATTTTCACTGTACAATTTAAGTACTTGAAAATAGAGCATCTTAACAGTATAGTAGTTGATGAAGCGATAGGATTCATGGGTAAAAAGATCTCTACAAACCCTCCAAACTGTAGACCTAGATATGGCAACACAATCAAAGCCAGAATCGAGATGAAGCTGAATGAACCTTTGCACAGGGGAGGATGGTGGAATACGGCTAACAATGAGAAAGTTTGGATTCGTTACCATTGAGCTACAACCAAAAAAAAATTGTCCAAAGTGTTTTGTTATTGACCATGATGATAACAAATGTATGCACTGGTCCCATCTCCTATTTTTGGATAGCTTGACAGAGGAGGAATATGCTGAATATTTAAGAGATGAAGCTGATGTTTATGAAGGAAACGATGGAGAGCGATGTATGGATGCAAATGTAATGTTCTTTGAGGAGGAAGCAGAGGGGGAAAGTGAAGAACTGAGGCAATCAAAGCGAATGAGAAATTCGGAGCTCAATGAAGCACCTTCCATGAACCCACACAACATACACGTGCAACCACCAAATAGTCAGGACGTTAATACTGCTGTTAACATGGAAAACCATAATAACTCGTTGATGGGAGCTAATGAATCTGAGCATACCACAGCTGAAACCACAAACATAAGTCAGGGTCAGACCATGCAGGTAATTTCAAAACTTTCTTATCAAGTAATTCTCTACGGATCTTTTTCTTTTTTATTCCATTTTCACTTTTTAATTATTGGTTTTGATTTTCTAAATTCTTACTCTAGTAACATGCGGATTATTTCCTGGAACTGTAATGGCTATGCTGCCAAAGACACAAAAAATTATTTACTCGACATAAACAAAAGACTAAGTCCAGATATTATCTTTCTTCAAGAAACAAAAATCGACTCTGAGAAAATCCAACAACATGTTAGACCATTAGGTTTCCCTAATATTGCCTATGTACCCTCAATAGGTAGAGCTAGGGGTATCTGCCTCTTGTGGAAAGATGGCTTTCAATTTCAAATTGTCTATCAGGATAGGAATATGTTTCACTGCCTTGTTAAATCTGACCCTGCTAAGCCGCAATGGTTACTGTCATGTGTTTATGGCTCACCCTACCCACAAGAATGAAAGTCTCAATGGAGTTTCATAAAATTTGTTTGTGACACTTATGATATTCAGGCACCTTGGATATTTCTAGGAGATCTAAACATAACTATGCATGCTGAGGAGCGAGCCAACAGTTCTGGTTCATCTTCAAAAACTTCAAAGACAGTTCAAATTATTCAGGAAACTGGTTTAACTGATCTAGGGTTCCATGGTAATCCATATACTTGGACTAGTGGAAAACATGGAACATGAAGAATTAAATCTAGGTTAGATAGAGCACTCATGAACCCGGACTGGTCTTTATCTTTCCCAAATTCTGTCCTAAAACACCTTCCTATTTTAGGGTCTGATCACTGCCCAATTTTCTTAGATTTATACCCAGATGATATTGTAAGGTGTAGGAACTGGAAATTCTTTGAGTGTTGGCTTAGAGAATCTTCTTGTGTAGACTTGATAAAAACCTCTTGGTCCTCTCATGTGCATGGTTCAGCTTCCTTTAGGCTAGACAGGAAACTTGAAACCACTCGAAGAGACTTATCTAAGTGGAATAAGGAATCTTTTGGTAATATTCATGAAAGAATAAACAGTCTACAACATGAACTAACAAACTTGCGAGAGTTTACCAAACAATGAAGTAACAGTTTTTGAACTAAGAAGGGTGGAGACTGCCATAAATGAATGGCATGCACGTGAAGAGGAATTTTACAGGCAAAAATCCAGGGATACAATGTTTCATGAAGTGGACCAGAATACCAAGTACTTTCATCAGCAAACAAACAGAAGAATAGCAAGGAATCGCATAGAATCCCTCCTTAAACCAAATGGCAGCTGGTGTTCTGGCAGAGAGAACCTTGAAGCTCTCCTCAATTCTCACTTTACCAACATCATGAGCACTACCAACCCGGCGAGCAATGAGGATATTTTCGGTTTACTTCCAAAATGCATTACTGATGAAGAAAATACTGCTTTAACTCGTATTCCGCAAGAAGACGAGATATTCGCCGCAATAAAAAGTATGCAGCCATGGAAAGCGCCAGGACCAGACGGTTTCCCACCGGGATTTTTCCAAACACAATGGAATACAACAAAAGAAGATGTGATCAAAATGATTCAAAGTTTCTTTAGAAATGGAAGTATGCTCTGAAAAATAAACAAGAAAAATCTTTGCCTGATACCAAAGTTTCAACTTCCACACACACCGGGAGATTATCGTCCAATTGCTCTGTGTAATACAATATACAAGCTTATAACAAAGATCATGGCATTGAGATTGAAACCATTAATGGAGAAACTGATTTCACCAATGCAGGCGGCTTATGTACCAGGAAGACAAATTGGGGATAATATTATACTTGCCCATGAACTTATTCACTGCATGAGAAGGAAGAAAACCAAAAAGGGTTACATGGCATTGAAGTTGGATATGTCAAAGGCGTTCGATCGTGTTGAATGGGCTTTTCTGCGCAGAGTAATGGAGGGTTTTGGCTTTGCAGATCATTTTTGTAATCTAATACAAGAGTGTGTCAGCACAACTGAAATTCAAATTCTACTTAATGGCTCACCATGTAAGGTCTTCAAACCAAGTAGAGGAATACGTCAGGGTGACCCACTGTCACCCTATTTATTCCTGCTTACAATGGAGATGTTTACTAGACAACTTGCAAAGGCTGAAGCAGAGAAGAAAATACAAGGGATCAAGATAGCTAGAAACGCTCCATCGGTTTCTCATCTTCTTTTCGCAGATGACTGTTTGCTCTTCGTGAAAGCTGATCTACATAATGTTGAGAACTTACTGCAAATAATTAAGGATTTTGGTTCAATTTCCGGACAACAGATAAATCTACAAAAATCGGCAGTATTCTTCTAAAAGCATCTTCACTCAAGATTTTGCAGAATCATCCTAAAGAGATTAAAAATGAGGAAAATGTCTCTTGATGAGAAGTATCTAGGAATCCCGTTATTTCTGAAGAGGAAGAAGTCGTCTTCTTTTTCATCTCTTGTGGAAGGAATGAACACAAGATTGCAGAAATGGAATGGAAAATTCCTAACACCATCTGGTAGGTCAATTATACTTAACGCCATGCCATCCCATCAGATGGGGGTACTAAAAATTCCAAAGAAAAAAATAAAAGAATTGGATGGAGTTCAACGAAGATTTTGGTGGAAGAAGAAAGAAGGGAAGGGAGTATACTTCATCTCATGGGACAAGGTAAATGCGCATAAGGTCTTGGAGGTCCAGGTTTCAGAGATTTGGAGTGCTTTAATAAAGCACTAATGGCCAAGTAAGTATGGAGGTTATTCCATAACTCTCAGCAACTTTGGGCAAAAGCACTAAAAGCAAGGAATTTCCCAGACACATCAGTTTTGCACTTAGCAAAGAAGAAGAATTCGACTTGGGCTTGGCAGAGCATCCAAAGCGAAGTTAAATTTGTACACACATACAATTTCTGGATACTTGGAGATGGAACAAATATTCTAACATGGAAGGATAAATGGATAACAGGGATGCAAGCACCACCAGATACAATAGCAGACTTTGAGCTAGCAGTGCAATACAACAGAGTTAGTGATCTTATAAATAAAGAGACAAACACTTGGAATAATTCAGTCCTTCATCAACTTTTCTCATCAGAAGTTATTCAGAAAATCCTGGCTATGAGAATACCTGCTCATTCATGTGACAGATTAATCTGGACGCTTACTCGTAATGGAAGATTCACGGTCAAATCTGCGTACAATAAGTTAGTCGAACTCAAAACAAATATCGTGGTGAACCATGGAGATGAAATGGCAGTTTTCTGGAAACAATTGTGGAGGCTGAATACTTTGCCAAGGATCAAAACCTTCATCTGGAAAGCTGTACAAGACATCATCCCTTCTAGTGAACGCATGGGAAGAGTACAACAATATACTGGTGAACTCTGTAATATGTGTCATCAACAGATAGAAACAACAAAACATCTTGTGTGGGAATGCGCTTTTGCACAAGCCGTTTGGACTTCAATTCCTGGTGCAAGGAGAAGTATGGAAGACCAAAATATCAGTGTGGCATAGTGGATTCAGAGTTAGTTCACAAATGATTTCTCTAGGTTGGATAACGACTGGGTGGTTAAAATGGCAAATGCCTGTTGGGAGATATGGAAAGAAAGATGCAGATGTGTTTTTGAGGGGAAAAAACCAAACCCAGTGGAGGTTATAAGAAGCATACAATATCTAAATACTATGACTGGCATAAGAATGATTCAGAAGTTAGCTGTTGCAGAAGATAACAATAATAGAACTAACACCCTTCTTTCTTGGATACCACCAATGACACCCTATTTTTGTTTATGCTGTGATGCTTCTTTCAAAAAAACTCTCTCTATTGCTCATACTGGCATTGGACTGATACTTCGTGACTCTACAGGTACCTTTAAACGGGGACGCTGCATCTATGATCGTGGACATATAGACTCAGAACATGCAGAGGTGGAAGGGCTGTTGTCTGCCATGCGATGTGTAGAAGAACTCGATCTACAGTATGTCTGCTTTGAGTTGGATGCACAAAATGTGGTTGGAGCAGCAAATGGAGACTGCAATAAAGTGAGATGGGAACTTCAATCTCTCGTTTTAGACATCATTACTATCTTAAGCAAGCACACTTTCTGGTCTTTCAAGTTTATTAGTAGGAAGCAGAATAAACCAGCGGATATGCTGGCAAAACACTCTAGGAAATTTCATATTAGTAGTACTTGGATGCATTATCCGCCAAACTTTCTTATTACAGCTCTGAATGCTGATAACTATTGTGTACTTGGTTCAAGTTCTTAATATATTTATCTCTTTGCATCAAAAAAAAAAAGAGTAATCTACACAAGTGTCGACATATTCCTCTTTGTCTTCACCTTGATCGCAATGTATCATAATCACCGTCACTATCATAGTCAACATAAGATTGGTCCTCGCTGAATTTAGTGTTGCTAATCTCGAACTCATCCTTTTGAATAGGTGAATGATCATTATTACGATCAAGAGTTGAGTTAACTACACAATTATCAACGAAAGTGCCCAAGGATTGGCCTTTTTCAACATTAGCATCAATCAAATATTCATCACAAACCATATGCACATAAGAATTATCCATATCTTCCTTGCATTGATCAATGCCTCTTCGCAATCTAGCAATACCTTCACGAAGTTCTTGGAGTTGCTCGTTTGTAGTCTCTTTTGCTTTTTGAAATTCTTCTTGTAAAAAGTTGGAAACTTTGTCTAGAAAGTTCGAGACTTTTTGTTCACAAGCATAAGAATCCTCCCATCCTTGTGGTTGTTCCCCTCCATAAGGTTGTTGAGGAAAACCATAAGGTTCCATGGAGTATTGGTCATAACCAATGAATTGGTTTTGATCATACCCCTGGAATTGGTAGTTGTCATATTGTTGAGGTTGTTGAAAACCGTAGTCATTCATGTAATATGCTCCTTCCATGAGAAACAAGTACCTGAAATAATATTCTCAAACCAAGGTTAAAAACCAGAAATAAGAAAAATAAAAATAAAACTAAAAACAAAACAAAACAAAACAAAAAATAAGAAACCAAAAACAAGTGACAACCGCTGCCTCCCCGGCAACGGCGCCAAAATTTGATCGCTGTCGTAGGCGTCAAAAATAAATTACTCTTTCTTACTACTCAAAATATAAATATAGCAAGGGAAAGAAAGGATCGTTCCCACAGAGAGGACTTAGGTTGTTAAATTGTTTCGGTTTCCTATAAATAACACCGGGGGGTTTTCTGATTTTTATATACTAAAATAAAATAAAAGCAAACAATAAAGGTAAACAAATCAAATCAAGGATGAGAAAGTATTGGTCATGGATTTCCTCTTCAATCACAAACATGTTTTCAACATAATAACTAGAATTGATATTTTAATCTCAACTTTTATCAAAGGCCCTAGAATACCTTGATCGCAAGAATATCCCGTTAATCTCCTCTTGTCATCAACAAACACATTAAAAGATGCGAATATGAATTCTATCTAAAAGAACAACCTAACGTGTAAAAGCACTAATCAAGTTTAATTCCCTAGATGCATTAGGTTCTATGAAATCAGGCCAATCAAAGCAATCGAACGTGTAAAAGCACTAATCCGATTTAACAAAGGTTATGGTTCACATAAGATCATAAGAATATATCACTACAAACTATAATCTTATTTATGCTACTTGCAATCAGGAATTATCACTTTTGCGTATAATAACCCTAATCTAGCAATAAAGATGAAAGCAAACTCAATCGATTCGCGACTCGACTAAACAAGCATTCAAATCATGTAACAATATTAATAGTAAATCATAATCGATAATATGGAGACAAAACTAATTTATCATATTAAAACCCATATTTGGAAATCTAACTTATTCCATAACCAATAATAAAAACTAGGTACTCATATTCATGGAGTTCATAACAAGAAGGAAGAGAAAACCTATCATGTTTCTAAACCCTAGACCAAAAGTAGAGGCAAAGATATAAGATCCTAATGGAGATATATCTCAAAGAAAGAAGTCTCGGATGTTTTATATTCTTCCCCTGCCTTTTTCCGATCAGTTTAGCAACATCCCAAAAGAGTTAAGCCCAAGTCCAAGTTCTCTGGATCGAACCGGGTCAGATGAGTAGGAACAGGAATCACTGAGTCGACTCACTGAGAAGAAAATCCAGCAGAGTCGCATCTATTTATGGCTGTTCTCCTGGCCAAATTCTGGCTCTTCCCTGCACATTTAATCAAGCCATTTCAAACAATTCCTAACATTCATCTATTCAAAGTTATTCATTCCGCATCACTGCCGCATACTCAAACCTTCCAATCCCATCACCTACAGCTCACTGCACAACTCCATCTAAGCTGCAACAGACATTCACTAGCACTCCCATCACTTCTTATCAGCACCAGTTCCATTAGCTCGCAGCCCATCTGAAACTGTAGCAATTCATTACCACCAACTTCAGCTTCAGTGCTCTGACAATACTCTCATCTGCGTAACTCCATTTCAGCTTCCCCTGCACTCCCATCACTTCTTATCAGCACCAACAACACAAGCAATTACCCTTCTGTAATCTCGGTGCCACCAACTCCTAAATAGCCCTTACAGCTTACTTCTTTGTATCTCAATCTTCTCAACCTAGCCATAACAACCACCACAAGTTTTAGTACCCAGAATCCATAAAAGCAGCACCTGCAGTTCGTCTCAACTGAACATCAACATCTCCATCGATTCGAACTCTTGTTCTGCACCACCTTGTATCACCAGGTTATCTGAGTCTAGAATTCAATAGCCCCCAACATCCATTCCTGTAACTGCAACTTCATCTCATCTCAACTCCTGCACTTCAACTTCGACTACATCCCTGCAATGCATAGCTTGACCGCAGACAATACTCTTGCAGCCAACCACCCGCATTCTTGAATCTGCTATTGAACTCCCTAAAACAACTTCATAACCTGCACATTCAGCTCCTTCCTTGCAATCCAACTCCTGCTAACTCAGTTGAATAGCTGCACATCACCAGAACCAACTACCACCAAGAATCTCAAGAATACCAACACTATCTTCATATCTCTGTATCTTTGTTGACTGCAATCATACACACAAACCCATTAAACCACAAAACCCTGATACAACAGCCATCATCGTCTTTGTAGCTTCGTTTCACCACTCCCTCTGTAGCTTCTTTTTGCTCTGATATAACCCAATTCATAACAACTCAATTCTGCAACTTTAATCTCTGCCAAACTACAGCTTTACCAGCATCATTTCTACAACATTCTTCCAGCCATCACTTCAGTGCTAGCTTCACTGCCTGCAACAGTTACCCACGTTCCTAGCACAATCACCAGACCAAAGGCAAAGCCACTGCCAGCAAACCTTGACCTGTCAGCTTCATTACTTGCAACTGTTGTTCTCCATTAGCTCATTTTCTGTATCAATATCAAGAGCAACACCACAAGGCAATGATAAATCCAACCACACTACAACTACTATCAACATTCCCTGTAATTCATTCTATCCATTTCAGCTTCAGGCTCACTACTTCAATCCACCTTGTTCTTCTCAGCAGCAACACAATCTGCTACTCAACCCTTTCATTCTTGGCATCAATCAATAGCATCGGATTCCTCCAACAACAAACCCTTTCTTTCATCTTCATCAGAACTTCAATCCTATACTGCAGACAAACACAGCCATTGTGACCCTGACAGTAAGACCAAAATCATTTCCAATCCTGTCTTGAACAACAACACCTCAACTCATTACCAACAACAACTCCCATCCATGGCAACACAGTGTACTCAATCTTGAGGTAAACCCATCTCAGATAATCCATCAAAAACCCACTCTGCTACTGCAATTTCTGGATCAAACCCCAATCTTCAGTTCATCTCACCTGGCTCCATCCATGGCTTTAATTTCAGATTCTGTAGCAACCCGTTATCTCATATCCCATTTATCTTCACTGATTCAGACGAACATCAAACCCAAATTCCAGTTCAAACCCTAATTTTCTGATCTCAATTGATTCCCCATCAGCACAAACTTGATTCACAGTGAAACCTATGTCTTAATTCTTCTTGTTCTTCAAATTCGTGATCAAATTGACTTCAACTCATCAGACATCGGCTCCACTTACCCGTTTCTCTCTGTTTGATTCCGACCATTTAATGGCGCACGTATTTTCAATCTGTTTTCTCTGGATTTCAGGTGAATGGTAATGAAAGAAGAAACTCTCGACTAAGGTTTTGTATATATGTGATCCAGACACCCTACACCATTGGATAAGTGCCACCTTAAATTACTTGGCATGTCAGTCCAGATAACTGACACTCCATTCGCTTTCGTGCTCCACTGTCAGTCGCGAGGAACTGACCGTTCATTCTTCGCTTCCTCCTTGCAACTTTAACAGGCTCCAAATATTAGTCGTTTGCGAAGTGACGAATTTGCTCCTTTTAGCTCCAATTGAATGATTTTTCTTTTGCTCATAATGACTCCAAAGTACCTAAACACTCAAAATCACACATAAGATACATAATTTACACGACAATAGCAAAGAAAGCATAAATACTAGATATAAAATTAGGTGTTTGAGACACCTATCATTACACTTCCGATCGCTCTGACCATGGTGTTCAACATATAATGAAGGTTATTCTGATGATGATACTTATGCAAATGAATACATCCAGTACCCCCACGACGATGACTATGATGTGGAAAGGAACCGCCGAGAAAATGAAGTATACATGAATAAATCAAAAAAAGGTGGTGGTCGTAGTTGGTTCGCGTAGCTTTTTAAATGATGAACACTAGTTTAACAATCCTATGTTTTTTAAATTTGAAGTTTTTAATCCTGTAGTTACTTTCCTTGTATCATTTAAAAAAAAATAATTCGAAGTTTTAAGTTTTCAATCAGAGAAAGAAAAAACTTTAAAAAAATGGTAAGAAAGTTATTTACACGATTATAACGTGCGTGATAACGGGAAAACAATTCTAAAAAATGCACGTTAAAATGTTATTTAGAAGAAAAAAACATTCAAACTAATTTTAGAATAACGGTTATAACGTGTATGAAAACTGAAAACGGTACTAAAAAACTGTTGTTATTTCCTATTTATCGGCATTATAAAGGCACGGGGTTCGGGGACCCTCACGGCCACGGTATATGGATGTGATCGTTTTAACGGTCATTTTTTCGGTAAAAACGGGTGTTTTTCAAACCTTGCTTAGAATTCGAGGATAGCGAAAAAATTAACGTACTAAAGTAACTAAACTGTTGCCTTAGAGATAAAGATGTGCTAAACAGACATTAAGACACTGGAAGTCAATAATCATGCACACGGTCTTAAAAGTTAAAGCAAAATCATCATCATTATATTAGTAATTTTTTAGTTTATCAAAGTTGAGGCAAAGACAATAATTTGTCTCTCAAATTGAATACACTTTTGCATATTAAACGATCAATTATCTAACTCATTTGAGTCTAATCTTTTGCTTTGTATGGACGGAAGCCGATAAAATTTTCCCAACGACTACTTTATCGATCCGGGTTGGCATGGCCTAGCTCCACTTTTTTTTTTCAAGGAAAAGAGGAAAAACCTCGTGATATTAATAGAAAAGGTCCATGTTCTCCGTATGGAGAGTTCTGGTACACCATTACATCTTCATTCCAGTTTTGAATGTTTAAATAAGTTAGCATAGCCCAAAGATTTATGTCTTTCCAAACATGCTCAATTGCATATTTGTTACAAAACATGGCTAATTTTGCCGCCCAAATAACATTAGTTATCGTTACAAGAATAAAATCCTGAACTAAAAATTTTATATCAAATTTGGTTTTGTTTCCAAAATCTTCACTGATCTTGTATCGTTGATGACGACCTTCTGCATACATTCCTATCAACGTCGTGAGAGTTGGCTGAGAGTCACTTCTGAAAGTTATAATGTGGCCACCCCATTCTGTTGCCCATCGGAAAGATGCATCTGCTCCAACTTCCTCTAGATCTTCTCTAGTTTCACAATCTACATGCATCCCTCGAGTTTCTCTAATAATTCCTGTATGATCACACAAAGTTAGAGCTATCCCATCTTTTGTAGTTGAACACATCATAGTAAGCGCAATTTCCATCATGAGATCCATACTTCTAGGTTCCCCCTGTCTATATTGAGTTGTAATCTGAAGAGCATTGTCATTACTAGGATTATAATAAAGATTTTGCATTATATTATAACCATGTTTGTTCACTGTTTTGTACCCATTTATGTACTTGATGATGTTGTTTGCAGTTAAGGCGCTATTTTGGCTCTCTTTCCTAAACACTACATTGTACCTAGACTTCCAAATATGCCAAATGATAGTGCTACAGAGAACTGGCCAGTCTATATCATAGTCTCCTCTTTTAGGATTTTCAAAACAATCATTCAACCAATCATGAAAAGTGTTTGTTCCATTAGTAATAAATTGCTTATCAAAATTAAAATGCATCTAAACCTGTGTAGCAAAATTACAATCCAAGAAAATATGAGTTAAAGTTTCTTGCCCCTCATTGCAGAGTTCACAAGTTGTGTCAATACCTGGAACGATTGTTGCTATTCTCATGCTATTTGGAAGGATAACATGGGCTACTTTCCAAATAAAATTTTTAACAGATGGAGTTGTATCCATACTCCATATTTGGTTCCAATTTTGATTTGCAGCTCCACTTTGAGTTTATCTTATTATAAAGTGAGTTCACATAGAATGTACCTTTTTGTGTAAGAGTCCAAAGAGCATTGTCTTCCTTGTCTGCAGTAGAAATTGTTATTTTCTTTACCTTTTCAACTGTTTGAGAGTCGAAACACTTGGCCAGTTTATCTAAATCCTAGGTGTTGTTTGCAGTAATCAGATTACTGACTTTGGTCAACCCGTCAGTTCCAGTTTGTGGTTTACGTATAGGAGGCAGAGTATTTGGGATCCAGAAATCTTCCCAAATGTCCACATTTGTTCCTTTTCCAATATCCCAGAAATAATGTTTCTTTATTTCATGGATTCCAGTTAATAATCCTTTTCAAATCCAACTATCATTTCTTTTCGGAACAGTGTTTATGTGAAGAATATCACAGTCAGGGTAGTATTTTGCTTTGAGTATGGAAGCACACAGAGAATCTGGTTTCTCTTTCAAGTTCCAACCCATTTTAGCTATCATAGTTTTGTTGAATTTTTTAACATTTTTGATTCCTAATCCTCCTTCCTCTAGGGATATACACATAGAGTCCCATTTTTTAAGACAAACTCCCTTTTTACCATTCTCATTAAGGCCTTTTTCGTTTTTTCCCTACCAATAATTCCTTTGAATTTTTGTTATGTTGTTACAAATCTTTACTAGTATCCTAAAACAATTCATTTGGTACACATATAATGAGGTGGTGACATTTTTTATCATAACAGTCTTTCTTGCAGTGTTAAGATGCTCTCCTTTCCAACTAAGCATCCTATTTTTCAGTTTTTCTAACAAAGGTTCAAAACAAGTGACTTTTGATCTATTAGTAAAAAGAGGTGAGCCTAGATACTTATCATTCAGAGGAATCACAGCAACTCCTAGGATCTCTTTAACTCTATGTCTTATAGAACTTTCTGTTTTGGGGCTAAAGAAAACCCCAGATTTAGTAAGGTTTATAAGTTGGACTGAAGCCTTACCAAATTCTGTAAATAACTTCACTAGATTATGACAAGTTTTCTCATTCACCTTACAGAACAAGAGACAATCATCAGCGAACAGTAAATGACTAATTGAGGGGGCTTGGATAACGATTTTAATACCTGTTATCAGACTCGAATTTTCAGCATGAGTGATTATTCGGGACAACGCTTCCATACAAAACAAGAATAAATAAGGAGAGATCGGGTCTCCCTGTCTCAAACCTCTAGAAGGTTTGAAGAAATTTGTTGGAGTCCCATTCAACAAAACAGAAAGTGAAGTCGTCGAAATACACTGATAAACTAAGTCACACCATTTTTTACTGAAACCTATTTTAGTCATTATTTGAATCAAAAAATTCCATTCGACTCTGTCGAATGCTTTTGACATTGTAGTAGCAGGAAATCCCACACTACACCCCTCACAAGAATTCACACAATCAAATCATTTTAAGATGAACAATTATAGTCTTTATTGATTAAACTCACCAATGTTACAAGATGGAAAGGAAACAAGCTAAAGAATTTACAGCCGCTCTAAACTTTCTCTCTCTTAATAACTTTCCCAACACTCGAAAAAGATCTCTCCTCTCATAAGCCTACTCGGTCCTTTATATAGGACATTACATAGTGGGTAACAGCTAAGCTGTCCTTTATTTTCGGATCTGACTTGCGACACTCTCGCAAGTATTCAAATGTTAAATCTCGCAACACTCCTATATCTCGCTAGGTCTTCACATCTTTCTCGTGTTCAGGCTGTCGTCATCCATTGCGTCATTTGTATTACTTATCTGCGATATCTTCGCAGTGTGTCATTTATGGATTTCGCAAGGGTCTTGGTGTTGCGATATTCTGATCCTACAGACATGTCCACGTTTAGTCCCATAAATCCCTTTTTTGATTTAGAATTCTTCATCTTATGTATGATTTCATGGGCTAGAGTTATGTTTTCCGAAATCTGCCTTCGTGTATGAAGGCAGATTGGTAAGGTGAGATTATCTTACTCAGTAATCCTTTCATCCTTCTAGCCATAAGTTTTGAAATAACTTTATAAGAGGTATTGGAAAGAGCTATGGGTCTAAACTCTGCCGGATTATGGGATTTAGAGTTTTCGGAATTAACGAAATGAATAAGGCATTCATTTCCTTAGATATGTGACTAATTTTGAAGAAAGTTTGAATCATATTTATTAGGTCTGGCTCAATAGTTTCCCAATTTTGTTGAAAAAAACTGGGGGGAAAACCATCAGGTCCCGGACTTTCATCCGGCTCTATAAAGAATAAGGTTTTCTTAATTTCATCCTCAGAGGGAGTGCAACAGAGCATTTCATTGTCACTCTGAGTAATACAAGAAAGAATTATATTAATCATTTTTTGATCAATTTCAGGGTTGAGCGTGGAAGCAATTTTCTGGAAATGTTCAGTTATACAGTCAGAAATGTCTTTTCTAGTGTTTAACCATTCATTATTTTCATTCTTTATAATTTCTATTCTATTTCTCCTAAACCTATGTTTAGCTTTATTATGGAAGTACCGCGTATTTCTATCTCCTAAAGCCAGGTTCTGATCCCTGCTTTTATCTTTCCAGAATTTTTCCTTGATAGCATACCAATTTGCTAGATCTTTCCTTAGATTTACTAGGTCAGTAGTCTTGTTGGGATACCTAATAATTCCATTTATTTTCTCAAGGTCTTTCTTAATGTTGTCAATGTTGGTTTGAATGTTTCCAAAACTATTTCTATTCCAAAGTCTCAAGATATGTTTCACTGTAGATAGTTTTTTATTCATTTTATGAGATGGAGACCCTTGAACATGAGTATTCCAATTTTCTTGTATGAGTGGTTTACATTCCTCATGCTTAATCCACTCTCCAAAGTATTTAAAAGGAGTTGGTCCATCTTTCCAATGATTATAGGTGTTAAGTTTAATGGGGACATGGTCTGAAGCAAGAGGTCCTAGATATTTTATGCTAGAGTTCGGGAATTTCAAATTCCACTTAGCATTGACCAGAGCTTTATCAAGTCTCTGTTATATGTTATCAGTTTCATTTCTATGGTTATTCCAAGTAAACGTATAACCAATGAATCCCAAATCCATCAAATTACATTTGTTTATCAGATTATTGAATATCTTAGCCTCGTGTTTCTTAAAAGGAAATCTGTTATTCTTTTCTTCTTCATGCAAAACCACATTTAAATCTCCTATTATTATCCAAGGATTATTCATGTTGATTTCCATTTCTTTTATGATATTCCAAGATCTAAGTTTTAATTGTCTGTATGGGCTCCCATAAAAGCAAGTGAAAATCCAACTACAACCATTTAAATGATTTGTTATAGTGGCATTTATGTGATTGTGTGCATGATCCATTATTTGGATATTGACATTATCTTTCCATATAAGACAAAGCCCTCCTGCACTCCCTCTTGGGGGTACAAGGAAGTAGTTATACACATTTACATGTTTTAGGATGTTCTGCATTTCCTTATTCTGCTGTTTAAGATGTCTAGAAGG
The DNA here is from genome assembly GCA_023531295.1 of Papaver armeniacum. Lineage (NCBI taxonomy): Eukaryota > Viridiplantae > Streptophyta > Magnoliopsida > Ranunculales > Papaveraceae > Papaver > Papaver armeniacum. The sequence goes on from JAJJWW010013744.1 coordinate 383,285, forward strand.
CTATTTCTAGTATCTTGTTTTCCTAGGCCCTGGCAGTTCCATGATATCATACTTATAAATTGCCAAAAATATGATATCACAATATAACTAAATTTTACTAGAACAAAGCAACTATAAGTAGTACAGAGTAAATTTATGATGTGTCCAAGTATTCCGTCTAAGTATCCAACAGTTAAAACACAATAGTCAAAATCTATGTGAAGGTAGCATGTATATTTATTGGGTTTACTGACATCATTTCTAGAATTTCTAGGCAACAATATGGGGTTCAGGGTTACCTCTTTGTAGCTTGACAAGCCTTTCCTTTGATGTAATCGGAACAAGTCACCAACATGGTTAGGTTCTGAATCCATCTTCTCACCACTTGATAGATTTACCTTAGTTTTGGTTTTCAGACTGGTTTGTGTAGTTCCTTGAATCCCTAGTTTTCTCAACAGTTTTCTTTTTTTCCAGTTGTAGCAAATTGTACCTGTAGTCAGACGAGAATGAATTATCCTTGAAAGAGATTTTAATTGTACTTTGCAGAGTTTAAAGAACTTCATAGTTCTGCTAAGAGATAAAAAGAGTATGAAGAGAAGAAAATTTCAATGGGTATTAATGTTGCAGGTAGGAAAGATTCAATTTTTAAAAGTAGAAACAAACAATAATCCAGAAAATTGATAATCTATTGAATCAAAATTAAGTAGCAGATTGAAGCAATTAGATGGAAACGATTATCAAATTAGAGAAAATTTCAAAACAACTCAGAAATCAACTTTTTTGAAAGGAAAATCTATATCAATTTAACTTCTAAGGTATACAAAATTAAGAAATTATATAAAATTGATAATCTAAGTAAAGGAAAGCAAGAGAAGAGGGGAGAGTTTCTGATTTTTCAAATCTGAAGGAAGCAGGAACCGAAACTTCTTTGAATCCCAGAACTAAATAAAGGATCTTTTGAGTATGATGCTTCTGTAACTTGAGTATTTTGGGTCTTTGGATCTGTGTCTTCTGAAACTAGAGTCTTCTGTAACTTGAGTCTTTAAGTCTTTTGATTTGTGTCTTCTGTAACTGGAGTTTTTGATGTCAATTGTAACTTAGGGTTTGGAATGATTTGTAACTTTAGGTCTTAGAAACAATTGCTGGATTGAAGCATGAAGAAACGAATATGATGGGTGTTGCTCTCAATCAGTCATAGATATGGAATCGATTTATTGAAGAGATTTAAAGTTAGATTTCGATTTGATAACCACCGTTCACGGTGGTTACTGGCTATAAAATGGCTGAAGACGGTGGTTACTGGTGGTTTTTGGGGAGAGGCGAAAATTGCCTAGAGAAGGAGAGAGTTACTGGCCTAGCTCCACCTATAATCATGGTTTGCCATATCGGGTGTCAATATAGGCCCTCACAAATCGAAAAATGATTACAGTATATAGATATATATCAGTAAACATATTTTATATCTCCAATGTTCATAACAATTATGTGAAAATATGTTAAAACACCGTTGCCATGGTGGGGAGGGCCGACCAAAAAAAAGTGAAACGTCCCTGATTGCATAGCGCGTTATACATCTCTTTTTTTTGTCGGAATGTTATGTTTGAGGCATATACATCGTTTTAGTGGTTGCATAACCAAATTAGTGGATGCATGAACCAAAATACAACTGTATAAGTTGTTATGTATCCTTTGTGGTGGCTCCATAATTCGTTATGCATCTTTTTTTAATGATATTTTTAAGCGTATACTACCTCCGTTTCAGAAAAAGAGATACTTTACAATTTTATTTTTGCCTAAAAATAGGCCAAATTGAAAAAGTGAAAGTATCACTTTTCCTAAAACGAAATGAAAGTTTCATTTTTTTTTGAAACGGAATGTGAAAGTATCACTTTTCCTGAAACGAAAAATTAGCCGGTACGTAAACCAAAATATGGATGCATAATGTGTTATGCATCCTTTGTGGTGGTTTGCATAATGGCTATGCATTCAATTTTCGAGAATTGTGCCTAAAGTGAAAGTATCACTTTTCTTGAAACGGAGGGAGTACATCGTTTTATTAGTTGCAACGGTAAATTAGTTGATGCATAAACCAAAATATGGCTACATAAAGTATTATGTATCCTTGTGGTGGTTTGCATAATGGATATAAATTTAATTTTCTAAAATTATGCCTAAGATGATAAACACCTCCGAAATTTTCGTAAAAACTCTAAATTTGATATTGTTATTTGTACCCAATGCGTAGATTTTTTTAAATCCTTTCCAACGAGATAAAATTTGTAAAATTCCAAGGCACAGATTTTTAAATATGTTATATTAAAGTTTGGTTGTCAATTATACCCCTAAAAAAATAAGATACATGAGTAATAGTAATTTGACTAAAATGGAGGAATATTTTGACAGCACACTACCAAAATTTTTTTATGAAATTGCAAATTTATGTGAGGTTTCATTTTACAAAAAAGTGGCCATAAAAGGGACTCCCTCCCTACAGGCCTTTCGGGCCCTCCGGTCGGTCGGCCCAATTTTTCTCTTCTAAAATTTGAATAACCAGCAGATGCTTGACTTTGTTCTTCCGACCCATATCTCAGCTGTGGAGGATATGCATATGAACTAGATGAATCTTCATAAGATCCTCTTCATGTTCCCGACATTCGCAAATATTTCTAATGCATATCGAAATCACACGAGTCCTAGAAAAAATTAATAGAGCTATGAAAAATTTAACTATTTCCAATTCGCACGTGTTACCAACAATAATAATCAAATTCATTTTTTACAAATTCGCATAGAAATTTGAGCATGTGTTGACTTTATATGTCTTTATATATGGTTCATATCAGTATCAGGCGGTATCTGTACGTAGCGACTATAATGACCTAATCCTCTAGTGGTACTCTCCCCACTTAGCTGCTGTGGTCATCCAGCTTCCGAGGAGTCACCCATCCTTGCATTGCTCCCAGAATTTTGCTAATTCTTGAGCTAGTTGTGTTGAAAATGCCTCAGTGTAAACTCGGGGTATATCATCACTTATATTCCATTCAGAAAACCTTATCTGCCAAATCGGGGTTGCCGATGATGGTTTTTAACTTAGGGAGAAAACTATAAAAGTATGTCTACCTGACCCGACATCAAGAATGCTGGACCTTGACATGCCTACATTCCGTAAGGAATTTAAAAAATATATCAAAATCTGGGGAGATCCTATGCCTCTCTTCTCGTACATATATAGATATGTTTATGAGCTTCGCCTGGCCGAACTCAGAAATATACGTATATGTATAACAACATTCGCTACGTAATGCAGTACCTACATATATAAAATTATGAGAACAATATTGGTGCATGTTGCCATAATCCCAGGCGTTTTAATATTTTATCATGAAAACTCAAGCTCCTAGATGAATTAGTATAGAGCCAACTGAGTACTTATTTAGTGCAATGTTCCCCAGCTGAACTCTTAATATTTCCTGACATCCATAAGGGTGCACAGGAACCGAGCAGAAAAACCGTACCGTGCCGGAACCGGTGGAACCGTACCTGGTTTTGTACCGAACCGAGGAAGGGGGTACAGGTACCGGTTCAAAAACTGAGAACCGGCCTCTATGGGATATAAGTACACGACCCTATTCATGTCCCATACCGTCCCGTCCCGTTTGTACCGAGTAATACTGACCATTAGATTTAGGGATTTAATCTGATGGTGGTATATATAGAAAAATTAGGTAGGGTTTCTCATTTTCTTTTTCTCCTTCTTCTTTGCAGCTCCTCTCTCTCTGAGAAGGAACACGAACACCAGTTACACCACCTCTTTCTCTCGTATCTATATGGAAGAGTTTTTTTCTCTTCAAGACTTCAACTCCACCTTGTGTCTTTTTGCAGAAGCAGCAAACCAGAAGAACAAGAAATCTCTATTGTAAGTTTTTTTGCTTTTTTTCTTCTCCAATTTTACTGATTCCTTATTGTGTTTAATCATTTGATTTGGACTACTGGGTTCTTTGATTTTTTTTTTTTAATTTAAGCTTGATTTGGTAAGGTGCAATCTAGATCTGTATGTTATTGGAAAATCAATGAAAAATCTCACCTTGTTCAATTGAATTTGTTATTGATTTTGAGAATATTGAAATTGATTGCTCTGCCTCTAATTGATCTGTAAAAGATGATCGATATATTTCTTTGATTCTCTTCATATCCCTATCTGCTATCTCTCTGTTTCAAATCCATTGATTGAAGAAGTTTTCCATTTTCCCTCGAACAATCTAACCTCATCTTAGTTTCAGCTATCTCTCTGGTGGGTTTTTCGAAATTCGTTTTTGGGAATTATGATTTTATGTTGGAGAAGGTTGTGATTTTTGTTGTAGAAAATAAAGCTAAGTTAATCTTAGAGATGAAATTTGAGAAACCCTTTTTTAGTTTTCATTATTGTCTATCACCTTGATCTCATTGGAACATCCCTCAGTTGTTGAAGTTGATTTTTTCATTTTATTGGAGTCATTACTTTCATGATGATCTGGTTTAATATTTTTGAAGGTAAAAATGTCTGTCTATAAATTGGATGGTTTTGTGACTTTTGTTTGCATAAGTGTTTCAAATTCCACCATCAGATATAGTGCGTCAACCTTTGATATTGGAAAATATGTCCAACTATGCATACATTACCATTGATGCCTATAATTAGAGTCTGCATATGTTATGTTACTTAGTCCTTTCATGTTGTTGTTGTTGTTGTTGTGGTTTGTGAATTGAAATCATGTTTGTGTATATATTGTTTGTCAGTGATCAATCATGGATGCATCAAGTCCAGCTAGGATTCAGAACATTATATGGCGCCATTTCACTAGGAGAAATGTTGCAAAAGCCACTTGTAATTACTGTGGAAAGACATTTAGGGCTCACAACTGCAAAAATGGAACATCTGCATTGTGGAAGCACTTAAAGAGATGCACCAACATTCCTAATCCTAACAGAGCTCACATAATGCTTAGAACTTAGGCTTAATGGTACTGCAGTGTAGTGTGTACTGCAGCTCTACTATTTAGTATTTACTTTGAACTTTAATGGTTTATGTCTTTAATCTTTATGGACAATTTGTAGTATTTAACTTTATATGTATGAAATTCACTTTTATTTTCAGTTCTTATTTTATTTGTGGGTTTCTTTGTGGTTTTGGTGGTTTTAATATTTGATTAGTGGCTTAGTGCATTGTGTTTGTGTATATGTACAGTGTACTCCAGTCTTCAACTACTTTCTTTTATTTTCAGTTCATAAGTGTATTATGTATTTATGTTTATGTATATTTGTGATTTGTCAGTGATCAATCATGGATGCATCAAGTCAAGCTTATACAACAGCTACTCCTACACCTTTTCAGCTGCTACACCTACACCTGCTACAGATACAGTTGTTGGATCCTCTATCCAACCAATTGCAACAGATGGAGAAGCTACTTCTACTCAAATGGGTGGTAAGACAACTTCTGATATTTGGAAACATTTCACTAGGAAAAATGTTCAAGAAGATGATTGTAATTACTGCAACAAGACAATAAAGGCTCATACTGGAAGGAATGGTACAAGTGGAATATGGAAGCACTTTAACAGATGCAAGAAGAATCCTAACAAGCCAAAGGTAAAAGGCCAACAAACTCTGACATTAAAACCTTCAAAACTGGGTGAGAAGGATGGTCAGTTAGTCTCTACTATTTTCAGTCAAGAAAACTGTAAAAGGGCAGTTGTTGAGTTTATTATAATTGATGACATGTCTCTATTATTTGCAGAGTTACTGGGTCCTATCAACAATAATTCCACCACCAGTGCTGCCATGGAATAGATCTCTTTTCATTCTTTCCAGTCTACTGCCACAACCACTTCACCACCACTGCTACCATTTCAATTTGTAGGATCATAATATCGCAACGGACAAGGCTCGCGGGATTAATGAACGACGGTGTCGCGAGGAAGTCGCAGGGAGCTAAAATAAACGACGTAATGAATAACGACAGGCAAAACATAAAGAAGACGTGAGACCTGGCGAGAGTTAAGAAGTGTCGCGAGAGTGAATGTTTGTGCATCTGCGACACTTCGCGAGACATTCCCGAAAATAAAGGGGAGCTTAGCTGTCATCCACTATGTATTACCCTATATAAAGGGCTAAATGAGTCTGTAAGAGGGGAGATCTTTTTAGAATGGTTAGGCAAGTCAATAGGGGAGAGAAAATTTAAGAGTGCTTTAATTTCTAAGTGTAATTCTATTATCCTGTGCAAACATTTCAGGGATTCAATCAATAAATATTCTTGATCTTACTTCTTTCAATGGATTAATTAAGCAAAATCGAGTAAGGGGTGTAGTGTGGGAAAACCTGCTACTACATATGCGCTAGAAACAGGGAAAGAGCAGAGATTGACGTAGAAATTGGAAGGAATTTGGATTGACAGAGAAAAGATTTGGAGAAGATACTCAAGAATTCATTGGAAAAGAAAAATGGCTAGAAGAAGAAATGTACAAGGGCAACCAACGACTGTAAGAAGAAGTGGGAGACTTGCTGGAGAAAGGAGGAACGAAACAGGGAGAATCGTCAAGGATGAATATGAGAAATGATGGAGAAGATCAAAACCAACCACCGATCTCCCCAAGAGAAAACGCTACTGTGGATTATGATAGAGTAAGTGTACATACTTGGAGGTCCGATTCAAGATGAGAGAGAAGAGGAGCAGCAGCTGGTGAACAATGGACAAGGAGAGCAAGGAATGAATGGAGAAAACGAAGAAATCGCAGCATTAGAAAGATTGAGAAAAACAATACACGAAGAGAGACGGCTAGAGGCAGAGGAACGAGCAAACTTGACAAGACAGAATCATGAATTGAGGATGGAAAATATGAGGTTGCAACATAGGAGATCTAGAAGTAGCGTGAGATCAAGTTCAAGATCGAATAGGGAAGAAAGAAGGAGAGTTTTACCAACAGAAAGTACCGAGGAAGAAACACAAAATCCGAGTACGAGCATGGCGAGAGAAGAGGGGAAATAGAAGATCGTTACATTCCTCAACTCGAAAATTTTCAAAATGAGCGGAATAGGGAAAATCAAGGAAACATGCAACTCCAAGAACCGAATGACCCAGTGGCTGAAGGAGAATAATCTTGCATGGGAGAGAAGAACCGAGAAGAAACCGAGAGATTGAGGATGACATTGAGAGACACTACATTGAACAAAGCGCGGCTAGCTCATGAGAGAGAAAGGATTAGAGAAGAAATGGAAAATCAAGAGATGGAAGAGGCAATCCGGCAGAATAACCATGACAACCGCGAAAGAAGAAGGGAACAAAATCGTACCAATAGAAATATTAATGAAGAATATGAGAGGGTGCAGATGAGAGCTGAGAGACAGCCAAGAAGAGAGAACAACCGATATAATGGCGTGCGAATTGACGAAAGAAACGAAGAAGAGCGTCGCAGGGAAAGAAGAGGAGAAAATAACGAGCAGGAAGGTCAAAATAGGCACGAGCGAAGAAGGAGAGAAGCAGAGTTAAAAAGACCAGTAGAATCAAACTCTGAGGCAAATGAACAAATCTTAAGAGAGCTGGCTGAAATGAGAGGATTACTGAATAATAGAAGGGAAGGAGGAAGGAGACAATTAGACGAAGCCATCGCAGACGCCGCGAAGAATCCCTTCACGCTAGAAGTACAGATGGGAGGAATACCTCCTAAGTGCAATCTGCCCTCATTAACCAACATCTTTGATGGAACAACCTGTGCGGTACAACATATCAAGGCTTATATGAGATGTATGTTACAGTGGGAGAATCATGATGCCATACTATGCAAATATTTCGCATCAAGCCTAATAGGAGAAGCACTAAAATGGTTTGAAGGTCTGCCAAGGAACACAATCACATCATTTAACCATTTACAAGCCACATTCTGGGAGCATACATAAGTAACAGATTCTTGCGACCCAGGTATTGAAGATGTATTCGGGTTGAAACAAAGGGTTGGCGAGAGCTTAAGACAGTTGACAATAAGATGGAGAACCATGTGTAGCGAAATGGCTGGACGGGTTGAGGAAAGATATCTCATCCTCTCATTTGTGAATGCTCTCTTTGCGACTAACTTGTTATACATCCAAATTTTTAGAATCAAAAATACAATCACAATGGCAGAACTGCGAGAGTTACAGGAAGAATATATTGCTTTAGAAGAAAGACAGAATGAAATGAATTCTTATCCAGTTGCGAACACAAGCTCGAATGCTGCGAACGCAAGTTTGTTGCCTCAATTCATAAATACAGTGGCGAGTACTTCGCAAGGACAGCAAGCAAGGAAAGCTGATGAGGGACAGCAGAAGATAGTAGCCATGGGAAGCCACGATCAAGAGGAATTTGAACGAAAGGAACTATCACAATCGTAATAAAGCAATAATAAGATCGGAGAGGCTAGATCATGTGCAAGAAACATACGGTGGACGAAGGCAAAATAACCGTGGAGGGCGAGAGAAGTCGCAGAATAGTATGGGAAGAGATTAAGATGCCTCCCACCGAATGCTAGTGTGGAAAAGATGCGGGAAGCTATACTTGTGATGGAAATGTACAAAGACCTTGGAACGTGGAATGGAACCACCGCCAAAGCGATAGAAGTCATGAGTTTTGTTCTTACCATCGCTTCCATGGGCATCAAACAAATGATTGTAGAAACATAAAGAGAATTATTCTCGGGATGATTGATCGGGGGAAGTTAAATCACTTCCTAAAGGGAGAAGAAACAGGCAGAGACATTACCACCACCACCGGAGATGCACGAATGTTGTCGGCGAAAGGAAAGGAAACATTTGTGATAGAAGTCGGGGCAAAAGCTAAAAATTTGAATTGCAACTCTATCGTCCACTCTATCGCACAATCGAAGATTTTCATGATAACGTGCTCAAGTAGAGTCTTTGCGAGAGATGCTAATGATAAAGAAATAATGAGTCCAAGCGAGAATGACGCAGATTAGAAAAGTGGCAGCTTCAAGACTATTTCTTCTCTCTGAGATGAAGTGCCAAAAGGAAGAGAAACACACGATAGCCCGTTGGTTGTGAAACTAGAGATTAACCCGAAACCGGTCGATGGAGAAGATGATGAGGCGAAGCTTGTCGGGCGATCAACCGAATTCTAATCGACACCGGAAGTTCGGTGAATATTCTCTTCTACCATACTTACAAGACGATGGGAGGAAAAGATGAGGATTTGATCCCTCGACATACAAGATATATGGCTTTAATGGCACTGCAAACAAACCAAAGGGAGAGGTTCACATGAGAATACCTCTACAAGGGCTATCAAGCGATATTTTATTTCGTGTGGTTGACGTGGAATCTCCATATAATGCGCTGATTGGGAGGCCATGGCTTCATGAAATCTTGGGAGTCGCATCCACATATCATCAATGTATAAAATTTCCACATCCAAATGGCACTGGTATTATACAAGGAGATTGGAAGGAGTCGCAACAATGTCATGAAGTAGATGTAGAAAGCTGCGAAGAAAGAAATGCCAAAAGAAAAGGTTGGAAACAACATGTGAGAGATGAGCGAGAGAAGGAAAAATTGATGGTGGATGCCAGAAGTAAGGATGAACATACCTCGCGAGGTGAGTGCCTAGAGACAAGGCGAATATTATGGTAATAATGAAGCAAAGGATATCGGGAACAAAAGGCATAAGAAGTGAATAATCAACGAAAAAAGGGAGAAAAAGTAGCAATTAAAGTAATGATGTGTAGAATCTCATGCAGCCAAGAGTATAGGGGAACTCGATTAAGAAAGAAAAATGAAAATACAGAATTGTGCGAATACTTCATAAACAAGTATCGCAAATAATGAAACATGAATGATTGAATGATTTAACAAATATGAATGAGTAAAGAATGGAACGAACCTTTATGGCGTACACCCTAGTTCGCGAATAACATTTCGTAAGAGGCAAATGTAAGACCTAAAGTGCGTCATATAAGGGGGTATCTCTCAACATGGCTCGGGGGAAGGTTACACCGCTCCCGAAGCCTCGAGTCATGGAAATTTGGGGCCCATGAAAGCCTATCCAGGGAGATACCTTGGATTCCCAACTATATATAGGTTATACCCTGGTTGGGCGACCGAGGGTCTCTTCTTAGGAGTCGGTGTATGCTCAAGGCGCCGAGGTACACGGTTGAACGAGTGCCCGGGATGGATGAACCTACCCTGGCCATTCTTGGCAAGTCTTGGCATATGTTGCACTCGCCGAAGAAAACTCCACTTAGGGTGCAGTCTCGTAACCATAAACCATATAGGTATAAGGGATAAGAGGCTGCGAAAACAACCGGTTGTTGTTAAGACCGGATGGGAGGAGCTAGTCTTGTATGGCCGATGTTTCGCCTCCTTGAAGGGGCAACCGGGAGATGATAAGGGCGACGCTCTCCAATAGGGGAGTGTCAAAACAGACGCAAATGTCATAAGGCTATGTTTTCGCAAGAGAATTTAGGCTCGTCATATTTGTGCAATGATCCTGCAGAGGCAATAATACTAACGCGAGGGTAAAGGCGAGATCAATGGGTCTTTACACGAAAGTGTACGGACGTCCTGCGATTTCGTCGCACGACGGCAATGTCATGGGGCTATATGTTCGCAAGGATATATAGGCCTGTCATATTGTCGCAACTAAAACATCTGCAGAGGCAAAAATACTTGGAAAATGATAAGGCAAGATCAATGGGTCTTTACATGCAAGTGTAAAGACGTCCTGCGATTTTGTCGCAATAAAAGGTGTAAGGGGGAAGACCTCTAATTAGGGAGGTCTAACTCGGAAGACCACACAAAAATGATAAGGCAGAGTCAATGGGCCCTTACTTGAAATGTAGGGCGGCTTGCGACCTTGTCGCAATGAGAAGAGATAAAATACATTTATGAAGATAAGGCAAGGCAAGTAGAATTCTTGATTTATGAAGATACTGCGACCTCGTCGCAACAATACATTTCAATAACAATAAAATTATTATTCAACCACATACATGATGACAACTAAAATCTTCCATCTCGAAGATAAATAACGAGAGGCAAGTATGGGAATGGAAAAGATAGAATATTGTTATTCATCTTCTGATGAAAGAGTTATACATCAATAATGTTAGCCAATTATATTACAAGGAAGAACTACCAAAAAAGGGGGAGTGAAGATTGAAATGTACACTATAATAAGGATACAGAAATGTACAGATATTACAAGTAGAGAAAGAAAACAGAAAGAGTTATCTCTTTGGTGATTCTTCTTCTTCATCCGATTCTTCAGTCCTATTATTCTCATCGCCAGAATTTTCTTCTTCGCCAGCCTCGCTATCAGAAACGTCTGAGACAGGCAGATTCTCAGGAACCTTTTCAAGGAGCCAGGGATATGAATGCAGAGGGATATTATGGTCTTTACAAACATACTCCATGGCTCCATTGCGATAGCGAACTGCATCATTATTAAAATTCGCCACTGTCGTTTCAAATTGTTTCTTCAACTTGGAATACTTGTCATTACGAAGGGAGAGACTCTTGGCGAGCTGTTGTTTTTCAGTTTCGAGTTCTTCAATTCTCGCGGGAAAATTTCTGGCGAGTTGTTCTTTTTCAGATTCAAGCTCTCTAATTCTAACTTGAAGCCTCTTCTCAGATTCTGCAAATAAGAAACAACAAGTTAATAATTTACAAGCAATACTACAAAAGTAAGAAGCAGTAGGGTATAATAAATAACCTTCTCTATCAGATATCATATCCTTAATCAAGGAAGTATGCTCAGCATGAAGACTAACATCAACACCTAGGTTATTCCTGGCATTATCTAAAACTTTCGCAGCCCAGGCGAATTCATCATCACTACTAATAACGAGAAGAGAACGAACTTGCTCTTCTCGCTGCTTAAGCATGGTATTCTGATGAAGGAGTTCATCTCGTTCAACTTGCACACCAAGAAGAGATTTGTGGAATTCTGCTAATGCTTGTGCACCTCTGTTAGTAATGCGGTCGTTCTCATCTATGAGATCACTAATTTTCTTCCTTAAAGTCTTGATTTTCTTCTCGGAATCAAGGTACATTCGTTTAAAGCGATTGGTTAAATTCAAACTAGATCTGTGTTCGATCTCTAAGAGATGATATTTGGATTGAAGATCCTTTAATGAAAGGAGGTTAGTTTTATTTGAGGAACTACTTAGAGATTGATTAAGGTGAGCAAGAAGAAGATCATTATCCATAGGTTCAGGAAATGTATGGAGAAGAATGGCCTCATCGGAGAGATTATATACATCTGCGAAGGTAATAAGTTAGGCAACAATATGCAACCGATAAAATAGAAATGATAAAAAGAAGTAAAATCTTATACCATAAAGTTGCTGATTAGCGTTCTGAAGAGTGGACACCCTATCCCTTTGAGAGTCAAGTTCGGTATTTAACTTTTTGAATTCTCTCGTCTATATCGCGAGATGACGCAGCTTCAGTCTCTAATTCTTGAATCTTCTTGCTCAATTGCAAATTCTTCTTTTCAAGATTGTTGCGTCTTCTCTCGAGATCTGAGGCAACTACAAAAGAAGTTCTTCCAACCTATAAAAGAAGATAGAAAAATCATTAATATACATATATTTAAAAATTTAAAAGGGAAATACGACTGCATACGTACCAAAGATCCAAGTGCATTCAAGAAGTCAGGAGACACAATTCTAGAGGCTCCATTGAAAGAATTATTGCCCTCTAATAAAGTAGCATTACACACGTTTGCGAGAGCCCCGCAAAGAGAAGCTAGGGGAGCATCTCCCATTCCTTGGAAACAGTCTGAGAAGATGTTAGATAACTGATCCATGGAAGAACTGGTCGACGGAATCTTCTTGGCGAGAGAAGGATTCGAGTCATGGTTATCCTCGTCAGAAGATTCAGAGCTTGAGCTAAGGCGAGAAGAAGATTGGACCTTTCGCTTCTTAGTTAATGGAGCAGAAGATTTACCCTTGCGAGCAGCAGTTTTACCTTACTTTTAATCTTCGCGGCTACTCTGACTTCTTCAAATTGAAACCTTCGCATACGGTTAAAGATAAGAAACAGAGGCAACAATATTGTTTCAAATAACAAAGGAAATGTTTCTTACTTCACTCGTAAGCGATCGAAGTATGGTCAGAGTACTCTCCAACGGATTATCCTTGTACTTCCTTCTCAATTTGGCGATCTGAGAAATTTTAAAAACTCAACATATATAAAAAGAAAGTTGCACAGGCAAGATTTAAAATGGGAAACATACCTCATTTGCCTTATCAGGCCATTTGAATTCCCAAGGATGATATCCTGCGAGATTCGCAGGAAGAATATGCGAACCCGCGATGTAAGGGCCATTTAAAATCAAGGGTACAACCCACCACTTCTCATCTTTGGAGTGACGAGGAGTAGTATTATTGCCCGGGTGCCAATCAATATCCTGCATGAGCAATTTATCCTCAGGGACATTATCCTTCTTTTTCAGGCGAATGCCCCAAATGAGATTTCGCATTAATCATCTTTATCCTTTGAATAGTTTTCAAAAAGCTCTCTACAAGTGTACTTCTCAAAGAGCTATTTCCAAGTCTGCGAAATCGGGGTGTCTAACAAAGTAGTAGGGTATAAAGATCCTTTGCCAAAGCACCACGATTCGCGAACTCAGCATTAGGCGAATGCAATCGCCACTCAATTGATAAATAGCCCGAGAGAATTTTTCATGGGCCAAGATTTCATAAAATAAATGCATCTCAGATTGTACAAGGGAATGGGAAGTCGCGAGAAGCCGACCTAGCGAGACTATAATCTTTTGATCATCACATTGATGATCAGAAAATAACTGCGAAAAGAATAGATGAAGATTCTTGATCAGGAATGGTTGATAGAGTAAAACCCTTTTCGAGCAACTTCTGTTGAACTTCATCAAAAGAAGCTTTGTATGCACGACTAATGGAAGCCATTATCAGTATGGGAATGGATGGGATGTTAAAGATTAGGATCAGCGCTAGAAAGGACGAAGAAAAGATTTGCAGTAGCAGGAGCGCAAATTGCGGAAGGAGAGAGTCAAAGAAAAGTTGCAGAGAGAAACTAAAGAATGAAAAGGAGGGGAAAAGAAAACTATATATAGGGAAAAAAAGATCCTCGAGAAAAACGAGGTCATTTAATGCGAAGAGACATGAATGGTCAAGAATAAGCGGTTGAAGGAGACGTGTCAAGAAAAGGCATTAATAATCAAAATCCGTGTAAAAGTACAAAACTGAAACAGATAAAGATAAGCAGTTGCGGCAACAATATTGTAAAAATCTCATGATGCTCTTCCCTTCGCAGGAGAAATATGAGGAGAGATAGGAGACGATACTTCGTATATATCTCAAAAAAGCTTCGGAACTTTGCAAAAGAATAGAGGCAAGTACGTACTTTTTAAGAAAAGTATTCTTTCGCTCGTTCCTTCACCAATTGAAACCAAGTAATATGACAACAATGAATTTTTCCTTCAAATCGCTCTTCAAGCAATATTCAAGGAAAAAGAGGCAAGATGTAGGATCATAATATCGCAACGTACAAGGCTCGCGGGATTAATGAACGACGGTGTCGCGAGGAAGTCGCAGGAGCTAAAATAAACGACGTAATGAATAACGACAGGCAAAACATAAAGAAGACGTGAGACCTGGCGAGAGTTAAGAAGTGTCGCGAGAGTGAATGTTTGTGCATCTGCGACACTTCGCGAGACATTCCCGAAAATAAAGGGGAACTTAGCTGTCATCCACTATGTATTACCCTATATAAAGGGCTAAATGAGTCTGTAAGAGGGGAGATATTTTTAGAATGGTTAGGCAAGTCAATAGGGGAGAGAAAATTTAAGAGTGCTTTAATTTCTAAGTGTAATTCTATTATCCTGTGCAAACATTTCAGGGATTCAATCAATAAATATTCTTGATCTTACTTCTTTCAATGGATTAATTAAGCAAAATCGAGTAAGGGGTGTAGTGTGGGAAAACCTGCTACTACACAATTCTTCTTTTCTTCAGTATAGTGTGTAGTACTGCAGTTATTAGTTATTAAGACAGTAGCACTTAAGAGTTAAGACTATTTTTTGTGTGTGTGTCTGTGTGCTTTTTCTTTGTAGGCTCTTTAGCTTTGCTACTTGTTATTTTTTTTTCCAGATTTTCAAGACTTTGGCACTTTGATTTGCTAGTATTATTGCTACTTGTTAGTTGTTACTTATTGTGATTTGAGATATTTCTTAATATATTGTTGCTCAGTAAAACAAGTACTTAAGCTGCTTAACAGACCAAAATTTGTCTGGAAAACTGACAGGAAAATATGTCTGGAATTCTGACAGAAAGTATCGACTGGTACCAGAACCGTGCCTGGTATCGTACTTGTCCCGAATGGTACCGAAACCGAGGACAAAGGTACAGGTACCGGTCCAAAAACTAAGAACCGAGACTAGGGAGGTATACGTACTCGGCCTCGGCAAGAACCGAGCCGAACCGTACCGCGTGCACCCTAAGACATCCATGTTATTCACAGCTGGGTGACATAGATTTCCCAAAATTGTCTAATTAAGATATTCATAAAGGTACATGATCAAGGGCATCGCAAGTTGTGCAAACAAGACCAGATAGCCACCATGCTACTTGCAAAAGTAGCAAAATTTGATGATTTAGTGTTAATGCGCAAAATTCAATTAATGTATTCAATTTTGTGTTACACAAATTTCAATTATTTGACCTAATTTTGTGTCAACTCACAAAATTTGATTATTTTTCCCAAGCACGATATCTTTGTTCCTATTGGTCGAGACTAAGCCTAGGCAAGCTAGGAATTAATGAATCTTGTGGGCGGGTACAAAACCCTAGCCAAGGTCGAAAAATTGAATTAAGGGAAAACCGTGACTGACTAAGGAATTAATGAATCTTCTGTGACTAGGTCAGTCACGGAAGGAGCTTGGTCGTCTCCTTTTTCCGTCCGATCCAACAAGCTCCGCGCCTCCTATAGTTGACCAATCACGTCTCATATTGGCTACTTGTCTCCCCTTTTAATCGACCAATCAAATCGCTCGTAGCCTATATGCTCCGCTTCCAATAGCCGACCAATATAGGCTAGTCAAGCTATTTGGTTTTATTAAAATTAAATCTTGGCCGCCCATGTCAATCGCAAAACGATCATGACCACCCAAATTGGCCGGTCAAATTAGCAAGCCTAGCTCCTCCCATGCTCGGTCAATCAGAGGCCATACTGACTATCTGACGCTCACCTATTTTCCTGGACAATCAGATCGCTCGTAGCCTACATACTCTGCTTCTAATAGCTGACCAAGGTAGACTAGTCGAGCTACTTAGTTTTATTTAAAATTAAATCTTAGCCGCCCAAGTCAGTCGCCAAACGATCACGACCATCCAACTTGGCCGGATGTTTTAACTAGCCTGGCTCTTGCTATGCTCGACCGATCAAGATCCATGATGACTACATGTTGCCCTTCTATTTTTTCAGCCAATCAGGTCGCTTGTATCATACATGCTCCGTTCCTAATGGCTAGCCAAAGTAGGCTAGTCGAGCTGCCTTAATACCTTATTAGGTTAAATGATATCGTCCATGTCAGTCGTGGATTGATCTCAACCGCTCAACTTAACTGGCTGATTTGACCTATTTAGATTCAATTCTGGTTGACCGATGAGGTACCATTGTAGGATCGTAATATCGCAACAAACAAGGTTCGCGGGATTAATAAACGACAGCATCGCGAAGGAGTCGCAGGAGCTAAAATAAACGACGCAATGAATAACGACAGGCAAAACATAAAGAAGACGTGAGACCTGGCGAGGGTTAAAGTGTCGCGAGAGTGAATGTTTGTGCATCTGCGACACTTCGCGAGACATTACCGAAAATAAAGGGTAGCTTAGCTGTCATCCACTATGTATTACCCTATATAAAGGGCTAAATGAGTCTGTAAATGGGGGGGATCCTTTTGGGGAATTGTTAGGCAAGTCAATAGGAGAGAGAAAGTTAAAGAGTGTTTTAATTTCTAAGTGTAATTCTATTATCCTGTGTAAACATTTCATAGATTCAATCAATAAATATTCTTGATCTTACATCTTTCAATGGATTAATTAAGCAAAATTGAGTAAGGGGTGTAGTGTGGGATTTCTGCTACTACATATGCGCTAGAAACAGGGGAAAGAGCGAGAGATTGACGTAGAAATTGGAAGGAATTTGGATTGTGAGAGAAAAGATTTGGAGAAGATACTCAAGAATTCATTGGAAAAGAAAAATGGCTAGAAGAAGAAATGTACAAAGGCAACCAACGATTTGTAAGAAGAAGTGGGAGACTTGCTTTGGAGAAAGGAGGAATGAAACGGGAGAATCGTCAAGGATGAATATGAGAAACGATGGAGAAGATCAAAACCAACCACCGATCTCCCAAAAGTAGCAAACGCGGCTGTGGATTATGATAGAGTAAGTGTACATACATGGAGGTCTGATTCTGAAGACGAGAGAGAAGAGGAGCAGCAGTTGGTGAACAATGGACAAGGAGAGCAAGGAATGAATGGAGAAAATGAAGAAATTACAGCATTAGAAAGATTGAGACAAACAATACACGAAGAGAGACGGTTAGAGGCAGAGGAACGAGCAAACTTGGCAAGACAGAATCATGAATTGAGGATGGAAAATATGAGGTTGCAAAATAGGAGATCTAGAAGTAGCGTGAGATCAAGTTCAAGATCGAATAGGGAAGAAAGAAGGAGAGTTTTACCAACAGAAAGTACCGAGGAAGAAACACAAAATCCGAGTATAGAGCATGGAGAGAAGAGGGGGAAATAGAAGATCGTTATATTCCTCAACTCGAAAACCTTCAAAATGAGCGGAATAGGGAAAATCAAGGAAACATGCAACTCCAAGAACCGAATGACCCAGTGCTTGAAGGGAGAATAATCTTGCACGGAGAGAAGAAGCGAGAAGAAACCGAGAGATCGAGGATGACATTGAGAGACACTACATTGAACAAGCGCGGCTAGCTCGCGAGAGAGAAAGGATAAGAGAAGAAATGGAAAATCAAGAGATGGAAGAGGCAATCCGGCAGAATAACCATGACAACCGCGAAAGAAGGAGGGAACAAAATCGTACCAATAGAAATATTAATGAAGAATATGAGAGGGTGCAGATGAGAGCTGAGAGACAGCCAAGAAGAGAGAATAACCGATATAATGGCGTGCGAATTGACGAAAGAAATGAAGAAGAACGTCGCAGGGAAAGAAGATAAGAAAATAACGAGCAGGAAGGTCAAGATAGGCACGAGCGAAGAAGGAGAGAAGCAGAGTTGAAAAGACCAGTAGAATCAAACTCTGAGGCAAATGAACAAATCTTAAGAGAACTGGCTGAAATGAGAGGATTATTGAATAGTAGAAGGGAAGGAGGAAGGAGACAATTAGACGAAGCCATCGCAGAAGCTGCGAAGAATCCTTTCACGCTAGAAGTACAGATGGGAGGAATACCTGCTAAGTGCAATCTACCTGCATTAACCAATATCTTTGATGGAACTACCTGTGCGGTACAACATATCAAGGCTTATATGAGATGTATGTTGCAGTGGGAGAATCATGATGCCATATTGTGCAAATATTTCGCATCAAGCCTAATAGGAGAAGCATTAAAATGGTTTGAAGGTCTGCCAAGGAACACAATCACATCATTTAACCATTTACAAGCCACATTCCTAGGAGCATACATAAGTAATAACTCTTCGCGACTAGGTATTGAAGATGTATTTGGGTTGAAACAAAGGGTTGGCGAGAGCTTGAGGCAGTTGACAATAAGATGGAGGACCATGTGTAGCGAAATGGCAGGACGAGTTGAGGAAAGATATCTTATTCTCTCATTTGTGAACGCTCTCCTCGCGACTAACTTGTTATACATTCAAATTTTTAGAATCAAAAATACAATCACGATGGCGGCAAGCTGCGAGGGTTACAGGAAGAATATATTGCCCTAGAAGAGAGACCGAATGAAATGAATTCTTATCCAGTCGCGAACACAAGCTCGAATGCTGCGAACGCAAGCTTGTTACCTCAATTCATAAATACAGTGGCGAGCACTTCGCAAGTACAACAAGCAAGGAAAGCTGATGAGGGACAGCAGAAGATAGTAGCCATGGGAAGCCATGATCAAGAGGAATTTGAACGAGAAAGGAACTATTACAACCGTAATGTGACAATAATAAGATTCGGAGGCTAGATCATGTGCAAGAAACATACGGTGGACGAAGGCAAAATAACCGTGGAGGGCGAGAGAAGTCGCGAGAATAGTATGGGAAGAGATTAAGATGCCTCCCTCGAATGCTAGTGTGGAAAAGATCTGGGAAGCTATACTTGTGATGGAAAATGTACCCGCACCTTGGAACGTGGGAATGGAACCACCGCCGGGCGATAGAAGTCATGAGTTTTGTTCTTACCATCGCTTCCATGGGCATCAAACAAACGATTGTAGAAACATAAAGAGAATTATTCTCAGGATGATTGATCAGGGGAAGTTAAATCACTTCCTAAAGGGAGAAGAAACAGCCGAGACATTACCACCACCACCGAGAGATGCAGACATCAAAGTGTCGTGCGAAAGGAAAGGAAACATTTGTGATAGAAGTCGGGGCAAAAGCTAAAAATTTGAATTGCAACTCTATCGTCCACTCATATCGCACAATCGAAGATTTTCATGACAACGTGCTCAGTAGAGTCTTTGCGAGAGATGCTAATGATAAAGAAATAATGAGCCTGGCGAGAACGAATTGATTAGAAAAGTGGCAATCAAGACTATTTCTTTCTCTGCGGATGAAGTGCCAAAAGGAAGAGAAACACATGATAGCCCGTTGGTTGTGAAACTAGAGATTAACCCGAAACCAGTTGATGGAGAAGATGATGAGGCGAAGCATTTGGGCGATCAACCGAATCCTAATCGACAGGAAGTTCGGTGAATATTCTCTTCTACCATACTTACAAGACGATGGGAGGAAAATATGAGGATTTGATCCCCTCTACATACAAGATATATGGCTTTAATGGCACTGCAAACAAACCAAAGGGAGAGGTTCGCATGAGAATACCTCTACAAGGATTATCAACTGATATTTTTATTCGTGTGGTTGACGTGGAATCTCCATACAATGCGCTGATTGGGAGACCATGGCTTCATGAAATCTTGGGAGTCGCATCAACATATCATCAATGTATAAAATTTCCACATCCAAATGGCATTGGTATTATACAGGGAGATTGGAAGGAGTCGCAACAATGTCATGAAGTAGATGTAGAAAGCTGAAGAAAGAAGTGCCAAAAGAAAAGGTTGGACGCAACATGTGAGAGATGAACAGAGAAAGGAAAAATTGATGGTGGATGCTATAGAAGTAAGGACTGAACATACCTCGCGGGGTGAATGCCTAGAGACAGGCGAATATTATGGTAATAAAGAAGCAAAGGATATGAGGAATAAAATGCATAAGAAGTGAATAATCAACAAAAACGGGAGAAAAAGTAGCAATTGAAGTAATGATGTGCGAGAATCTCGCGACCAAGAGTATATGGGAACTCGGTTAAGAAAGAAAAATGAAAATACGAGAATTGTGCGAATACTTCGTAAACAAGTATCAGCAAATAATGAAACATGAATGATTGAATGATTTAACAAATATGAATGAGTAAAAGAATGGGACGAACCTTTATGGCGTACACCCTAGTTCGCGAATAACATTTCGTAAGAGGCAAATGTAAGACCTAAAGTGCGTCATATAAGGGGGTATCTCTCAACATGGCTCAGGGGGAAGGTTACACCGCTCCTGAAGCCTGAGTCATGAAAATTTGGGGCCCATGAAAGCCTATCCGGGAGAGATACCTTGGATTCCCAACTATATAAGGTTATACCCTGGTTGGGCGACCGAGGGTCTCTTCCAAGGAGTCGGTGTATGCTCAAGGCGCGAGGTACACGGTTGAGCGAGTGCCGGGATGGATGAACCTACCACGGCCATTCTTGGCAAGTCTTGGCATATGTTGCACTCGCCCGAAGAAAACTCCACTTAGGGTGCAGTCTCGTAACCATAAACCATATAGGTATAAGGGATAAGAGGCTGCGAAAACAACAGTTGTTGTTAAGACTGAGGATGGGAGGAGCTAGTCTTGTATGGCCGATGTTTCGCCTCCTTGAAGGGGCAACCGGGGAGATGATAAGGGCGACGCTCTCCATTAGAAGTGTCAAAACAGACGCAAATGTCATAAGGCTACGTTTTCGCAAGAGAATTTAGGCTCGTCATATTTGTGCAATGATCCTGCGCAGAGGCAATAATACTAACGCGAGGGTAAGGCGAGATCAATGGGTCTTTACACGAAAGTGTACGGACGTCCTGCGATTTCGTCGCACGACGGGCAATGTCATGGGGCTATGTGTTCGCAAGGATATATAGGCCTGTCATTGTCGCAACTAAAACATCCTGCAGAGGCAAAAATACTTGGAAAATGATAAGGCAAGATCAATGGGTCTTTACATGCAAGTGTAAAGACGTCCTGCGATTTTGTCGCAATAAAAGGTGGCAGGGGAAGACCTCTAATTAGGGAGGTCGAACTCGGAAGACCACACAAAAATGATAAGGCAGGGTCAATGGGCCCTTACTTGAAAATGTAAGGGCGGCTTGCGACCTTGTCGCAGTGAGAAGAGATAAAATACATTTATGAAGATAAGGCAACGCAAATAGAATTCTTGATTTATGAAGATACCTGCGATCTCGTCGCAACAATACACTTCAATAACAATAAAATTATTATTCAACCACATACATGATGACAACTAAAATCTTCCATCTGAAGATAAATAACAGAGGCAAGTATGGGAATGGAAAAGATGGAATATTGTTATTCATCTTCAGATGCAAGAGTTATACATCAATAATGTTAGCCAATTATATTACAAGGAAGGACTACCAAAAAAGGGGGAGTGAAGATTAAATTCAGGGGGGAAAAATCCAAGAAATACACTATGATAAGGATACAGAAATGTACAGATATTACAAGCAAGAAAGAAAACAAAAAGAGTTATCTCTTTGGTGATTCTTCTTCTTCATCGATTCTTGATCCTATTATTCTCATCGCGAGAATTTTCTTCTTCGCCAGCCTCGCTTTCGAAACGTGCGAGACAGCAGATTCTCGGGAACCTTTTCAAGAAGCCGGGGGATATGAATGCGAGAGGATATTGTGGTCCTTACAAACATACTCCATGGCTCCATTGCAAAAACAAACAAAGACATCATTATTAAAGTTCTCCACCTGTCGTTAGAAATTGTTTCTTCAACTTGGAATATTTATTCTCGCGAAGGAGAGACTCTTTTGCGAGTTGTTCTTTTTCGGTTTCGAGTTCTTCAATTCTCGCTGGAAAATTCCTGGCGAGTTGTTCATTTTCAGATTCAAGCTCTCTAATTCTAACCTGAAGCCTCTTCTCAGATTCTGCAAATAAGAAATAACAAGTTAATAATTTACAAGCAATACTACAAAAGTAAGAAGCAGTAAGGTATAATAAATAACCTTCTCTATCAGATATCATATCCTTAATCAAGGAAGTATGCTCAGCATGAAGACTAACATCAACACCTAGGTTATTCCTGGCATTATCTAAAACTTTCGCAGCCAGTGCTAATTCATCATCACTATTAATAACAAGAAGAGAACGAACTTGCTCTTCTCGCTGCTTAAGTATGGTATTTTGATGAAGGAGTTCATCTCGTTCAACTTGCACACCAAGAAGAGACTTGTGGAATTCTGCTAACGCCTGTGCACCTCTGTTAGTAATGCGATCGTTCTCATCTATGAGATCACTAATTTTCTTCCTTAAAGTCTTGATTTTCTTCTCGGAATCAAGGTACATTCGTTTAAAGCGATTATTTAAATTTAAACTAGATCTGTGTTCGATCTCTAAGAGATGATGTTTGGATTGAAGATCCTTTAATGAAAGGAGGTTAGTTTTATTTGAGGAACTACTTAGAGATTGATTGAGGTGAGTAAGAAGGACATCATCATTCATAGGCTCGGGAAATGAATGGAGAAGAATGGATTCTTCGGAGAGATTATACACGTCTGCGAGAATAATAGTCAGACAAAGAAAGATAAATGATAACATGACAAGGATTTGAGAATTGAAAATTACTATACCGTAAAGTTGCTGATTTGAGCTCTGAAGAGTAGATACTCTATCCTTTTGGGAATCCAGATCGGAATCTAATTTTTGAATCCTATCGCGAGATGACACGGCTTCAGCTTCCAGCTCTTGGGTCTTCTTGTTCAATTGTAAATTTCTCTTTTCAAGATTGTTGCGTCTTCTCTCGAGATCTGAGGCAACTACAAAGGAAGTTTTTCCAACCTATGAAAGAAGATAGAAAAACCGTCAAAAAAAAAAAAAAAAATATATATATATATATATATATATATATATATAATTAACAGGGAAATATGACTGCATGCATACCAAAGACCCAAGCGTTCAAGAAGTCAGGAGACACAATTCTAGAGGTTCCATTGAAAGAATTATTGCCCTCTAGTAAGCGGAAGCATTACACACATTTGCGAGAGTCTTGCAAAGGAAGCTAGGGAGCATCTCCCATTCCTTGGAAAGAATCTGAGAAGATGCTAGATAACTGATCCATAGGGGAACCGGCCAACGGAATCTCTTTAGCGAGAGAGGAATTCGAATTATGGTTGTCCTCGTCAGAAGATTGGGAGCTTGAGCTAAGGCGAGAAGAAGATTGGACCTTTCGCTTCTTAGTTAATGGAGCAGAAGATTTACCCTTGCGAACGACAGTTTTACCCTTACTTTTAATCTTCGCGGCTACAGCTTCTTCAGCTTCAACCTTCGCATACGATTAAAGATAAGAAACAGAGGCAACAATATTGTTTCAAATAACAAAGGAAATGTTTCTTACTTCATCCGTAAGCGATCGAAGTATCGTCAGGGTACTCTCCAACGGATTATCCTTGTATCTTCTTCTCAAATTGGAGATCTGAAAAATTTCACAAACTCAAGCCAAATATAAAAGGAAATTGAAAGCAAGATGTGAAGTAGAAAACATACCTCTTTTGCCCTATTAGGCCATTTAAATTCCCAAGGATGATACCCTGCGAGATTCGCAGGAAGAACGTGCGAACCCGCGATATAAGGGCCATTTAAAATCAAGGGTACAACCCACCACTTCTCATCTTTGGAGTGACGAGGAGTAGTATTATTGCCCGGGTGCCAATCAATATCCCGCATGAGCAATTTATCCTCGTGGACATTATCCTTCTTTTGAGACGAATGCCCCAACGAGATTTCGCATTAATCATCTTTATCACTGAATAGTTTTCAAAAAAGCTCTCTACAGTGTACTTCTCAGCAGCTATTTCCAAGTATGCGAAATCGGGGTGTCTAACAGTAGTAGGGTATAAAGATCCTTTGCCGGCACCACGATTCGCGAACTCAAGCATTAGGCGAATGCAATCGCCACTCAATTGATAAAAACGCCCGAGAGAATTTTTCATGGGCCAAGATTTCATAAAATAAAGGCATCTCGGGATTGTACAAGGGAATGGGAAGTCCGCGAGAAGCTGACCTAGCGAGACTATAATCTTTTGATCATCACATTGATGATCGAAAATAACTTTGCTTGAGAAAGAATAGATGAAGATTCTTGATCGGGAATGGTTGATAGAGTAAAACCCTTTTCGAGCAACTTCGGTGAACTTCATCGAAAGAAGCTTTGTATGCACGACTAATGGAAGCCATTATCGGTATGGGAATGGATGAGATGTTAAAGGTTAGGATCAGCGCTAGAAAGGACGAAGAAAAGATTTGCGCAAGAGCGAGGAGCGCAAATTGCGGAAGGAGAGAGTCAAGGAAAAGTTGCAGAGAGAAACTAAAGAATGAAAAGGAGGGGAAAAGAAAACTATATATAGGAAAAAGATCCTCGAGAAAAACGAGGTCATTTAATGCGAAGAGACATGAATGGTCAAGAATAAGCGGTTGAAAGAGACGTGTCAAGAAAAGACATTAATAATCAAAATCCGTGTAAAAGTACAAAATCAAACAGATAAAGATAAGCAGTCGCAGCAACAATATTGTAAAACTCTCATGATACTCTTCCCCTCGCAGGAGAAATATGAGGAGAGATAGGAGACGATACTTCGTATATATCTCAAAGAAGCTTCGGAACTTTGCAAAAGAATAGAGGCAAGTACGTACTTTTCAAGGAAAGTATTCTTTTGCTCGTTCCTTCATCAACAAAAATCAAAGATCGCTACCACAATAGATTTTTCCTTAAAGATCGCTTGTCAAGCAATATTCAAGGAAAAAGAGGCAAGATGTAGGATCGTAATATCGCAACAAACAAGGTTCGCGGGATTAATAAACGACAGAGATCGCGAAGGAGTCGCAGGAGCTAAAATAAACGACGCAATGAATAACGGCAGGCAAAACATAAAGAAGACGTGAGACCTGGCGAGGGTTAAGAAGTGTCGCGAGAGTGAATGTTTGTGCATCTGCGACACTTCGCGAGACATTCCCGAAAATAAAGGGTAGCTTAGCTGTCATCCACTATGTATTACCCTATATAAAGGGCTAAATGAGTCTGTAAAGGGGGGGATCCTTTTGGATTGTTAGGCAAGTCAATAGGAGAGAGAAAGTTAAAGAGTGTTTTAATTTCTAAGTGTAATTCTATTATCCTGTGTAAACATTTCATAGATTCAATCAATAAATATTCTTGATCTTACATCTTTCAATGGATTAATTAAGCAAAATTGAGTAAGGGGTGTAGTGTGGGATTTCCTGCTACTACAACCATGACCACTACCTGTCATCCCTTTCCAATCACATCGTCCATAGCTCAAATATGCCACTACCAATGGTCGAGCAAAGAGGTCCGGTCAGGCTCCTTTAAAAATCATATAAAAGGATCTGCAATAGATCCGGACCATCCACTATGAACGATACATTATATGTGTCGGTTTTATAACTTAATAACATAAGTTGTTTAAGAGCACCGATTACTAGTCTTTGAGTTCTTCTCCTGGCAAGTCATATGAGACTTGACCTGTCACTTCCTACTTGCAGCATAACTCGCATGTGATTGGTCGAAACCTGCATGTCTTACATGTACGATCAACATCACATACTTAGTTGAGTGGATGACCACATCTTCTTCATCACCTCTCATAACTACTCTTATCTAGGTGCAATCAAAGTTTCAACAACCGTTAGTCAATCAAATCAATTATCTGAAAACTAAAATAACAATGTAATTATCTAGTTTCCCACCAACGGTACTCGTAGAGCTTTTAATTCCCACATAAGTCTTCGCACGAGCGGTCATAAGAGATTTCGCCTAATTAGGGTACTTTCCTCTCCGGATAGACGGCTCCACCAGAAACAACACAAATGAAATGCAAACTCAACTATTTAAAGACCAAGGTTGTTTGGACAACAAGGAAACTCCAAAACCGAAAATATTCTCAAGATATGCAATAAGTTCCTAATTTCATTTTGCCTATTTCCAACGAATATCCAACCTGTAATTCCGAAATCTCTCATTAGAAAATATTTAATATTAGTTTAGCACTTAACTAATATATTTTTCCAAGATATATGTTTTGATTTGCCGGAAAATCAAAAGCATATAATTAGAGCTGCGCAAGACCCGACCCTCTTACCCGAACCCACCCGTACCCGATGAACCCGTGTGTTTTTAAACCGAACCAGATCGTAGTGCGTTGGTAGTTTGTTATGAATATAAAAACCCGATATAGATGGGTTGGTAGTTGGTTATGATTTAAAACCCACTTGAACCCACCCGAAAACCCGATAAATACAGAGCGTTGATAGAAAGTTAATGGACGGTGGAGAATGAATTCCACTGATGATAATTCTAATAGAAAACATTAAAAGTATAACATGCTAGAAGATCTAAGAAACACTGATAATTATTCTCCAAATGAAAGACAGAAGCGGAGACTATAGTAGCAGCATAATTAATGCTCCAGTTGGATAATTTCCACGGTATGAGGTGTTGAGGGTACTCCACTGTCCATTATAAAATGATAAATTTATTCTTAATTCTTGGAGCTTGTTTTCGTTCGTGCAAATCACAGTAAAAATATGTTGTAGTAGTGCTATTTCCAATGGGGAATAAATGGTTGCTTCATTTACCCTTCTCATTCCATTACGCTGGAATTCATTCTTGACAACATTTCCCAAATATGCGGGGTCAACTGACAACCGAGTTAATGCGAGTTTAAACCTGAAACCGACCGGCCCGTAGAGGGAGGGTCAAAACCCGAACCAAAAATTAGGAAGGCGAGGTTGGTAGTTGGTTTTACATGAAACCTGAACCGCCCGACCCATGTGAAGCTCTACATATAATCGAAAATCTTAATTAAAAGATTCTCAATATTTCGGATTGGAATCACCTTGAGTATCAACGAATATCTTTGGACAATAAAAGATAAGATTTTTATTCATGTCCAAATTATGTCGACATCCAGAACTTTCCTATTTAGCAAACCCTAATTCCAAACTCACACAAAACTGTAAAGTAATATGTGAATATGAAGGATCGATTTTGGTCTTGGGACCGGTTCTACCATGACTCCCAATAATAGCTAGGATCGTTTCTATCAAGTACATATAAGTTTCGTATATGTAATTCCTTTAAACATAGTTTCCTATGATTAAATCACACCTACATCCAATACACAATCAAGTAACGAGTTACATAGATTATGTCGATGTCACATTTATGAAATTCAAAAGATAAACGTTATACTTCGTAACCAAATATTCTTTCTTGACACTTTGATCATAATAAAATGATCCCAAGTATAATACTAGAGTATTAAATATAACCTCGCATGTTATGTTTTCAATCTTAAATGACTTGAAAACAACGATAAGAATGGAAACAAGTAAATTCAGTATCACTAACCTCAAGTGGAAGGATGATGTCTTAATTGTATTCGATACGTCTTCACGATCTTCAGGTCTTCAGAGTAATACTTGTTGAAAAGACAAGGGTACCCAAATATACCACAATCTTTTAAATATCAATCTATAAGTCCGATACCAAGCGTGATCATCTATGGACAAAGTCGAGACAATACAACAATTATGGTATACACTTTGTGTGATCGTCTATGGATACGAGATCGAGACAATACAATAACAAAGTGTTCACTTGATAATAGGTACGGTATAAAACCGAAACACTATAGGATCAATATCAAGTGACCAGGATTAACGTACGTGTGTAATTTACTTAATTATAGTAACAATTATAATGCGGAAATAACGTAAATGACATAACAAGATTTATTTGACGAGGAAACCGCAAATGCTGAAAAACCTCGGGACCTAGTCCAGTTTTGAATACTCTCATAATTAAGCCGTTATACAAAATCTAATGCCAACTTCGTATAGTTGAGACCAAGTAGACTACCCCAAGCTACTTAGTTTCCTAAGTATCCCTGCGCCTTCGACTTCTAGAGTCACGCACGTGAATCACCAATCCTTTTGATCGTATCCCAAATGGTAAAGGATACAGCTGTTCGGTAACCACTCTATTCAATATTTGGTAATAAGATATTTATGAGTCGTTGACAAAGGATCTTCCGTTTAAAATAATAAACTCCTTTGTCTGGTTAGATCAATCTAAACTTTGATTATCGAAATAACCAATTTCTGGATTTGCAATCAAACAATATAGAGCTCGAAGAGCAATTTAATATAAAGTGATGCCGATCTCACGCAACTAGCCAATCAAGTCTATCGAAGATAAAAACGATTTTAGTTGGATCTCAACCGATCAAGGTTTGTGCACTTAATTCAAAAGATACGAAAACTAATAAGAAAATCTTCATCGTCTTCAAATCTTCGTTTGTCTTCAATAATAACCTGCACAACACAACTTGAATCCTCTTGTGATCACTCACCGTAAGCGAATCATTAACAATGGATTATCACAAGATTTCTTTAGATCCAAAAATGGTTCTAAAGATACCATTGATACTTTGATCTAGTTTGAGTGAGCCTTATATCAGAAGAGAAGGTTCTCAAGAATAAACAAACTAGGTGCAATCAAAGTTTCAACAATCGTTAGTCAATCTAATCAATAATCAAAAACTAAAATAACAATACAATTATCTAGTTTCCCACCAATGGTACTCGTAGAGATTCTTGATCCCACAAAAGTCTTTAAACGAGCAGTTGTAAGAGATTTCACCTAATTAGGGTACTTTCCTCTCCAGATAGACGGCTCCACCAGAAACAACATGAATGAAGTTTGCCTGACTCTTAGGATATTTTGCGAGAAATACCAACTCAAGTATTTATAGACCAAGGTTGTTTGGACAACAAGGAAATTCCAAAACCGAAAATATCTCAAGATGGAGGTATTGTTGACTATGCACAGTACTCACATGGAGGTAGAACCGAAACTTGTTTTGGTAGAACCGTTAAACCCATGATTGGTGATTGAGTGTTCTTGATCAATCACATAGTTCTTGAAAGTCAGATGAACCAATTCTAAACTTGTTTGGAAGTGTGGCAAATCGGTTTCAAGATTGTAAGTATGGAAGAGGACTTATAGAGTAAGGATGTAGACATACTTTGAATATGTGCAGTAACGTTTATCTTTAATTGTTCAAAGTTATTCCTTAATAGCTAATCCCAGGATCGAAACATAAATAAGTTAAGAATCTTTTATTTAAGGTTTTTATTTTATTTTAGGAAAATGAGAATTAGTAATGTGCATTTACTAGTTGGAGATTTTCCAAAGATATTTTCGGTCAATATTTTGGACAGAGCATTTCCAAGAATTATGGAAACCGAATTTGGAATATATTGCATATCTTGAGAATATTTTCGGTTTTGGAAATTCCTTGGTGTCTAAACTTCCTTGTCTATAAATACTTGAAGTTTGCATTTCTAGCAAACTAATCCTTCGTGACAGCAAACTCCCTCGGTTGTGTTGTTACTGGGGAAGCCGCCTATTCAGAGAGGAGAGTAACCTAATTAGGCGAAATCTCTTACGGACGCTTAGTTTAAAGTTTTCTTTGGGATTGAGAAGCTCTATTATTACCGTTGGTGGGAAACTAGATAATTGCGGTTTATCTTGTGTTTTCGATTGATTTGATTGACTAACGGTGGTTGACCTTTGATTGCACCTAGTTTGTTTATGATTGAGAATCTTCTCTTCTGATATAAGATTCATTCAAACTAGATCGAAGTTTCGACAGGGATCTTTAGACTGTTTGTAGATCTAAAGACGTCTTGTGATAATCCATTGTTAACAGACTCCGTTATGTGCGTGATTGATCACAAGAGATTCAATTTGTTGTGTGCAGGCGTTTATTGAAGATCTAAGAAGATTTGAAGACAAAGAAGATATTGAAGATTTCTGATTTGGGGTTCATAATCTTTGGTGTGCACAATACTTGTTTCGGTATAGAGGATCCAACTATAATCGGTTTATCCTTGTGATAAATTAGATTGATTAGTTGTGTAGATCGGCATCAATAAAATTCTTTGTGATTAAAAGTATTGATTGCAAAATCTTAACAATTACCTTTGGTAGTTGAGAATAAGATAGATCTAAGAACCTGACGAAGGAGTTTATTGAGATAAACAGAAGAGCCTTTGTCGAACTCACATCACTTGGTTGAAGGGAGTTTCTACCAAACAGATTTGTTGTTCTTTGGAATACGAACCAAAGGAATTGTTCCAAGTACGTGACTTATTCATAAGTTGGAAGCATGGTAATACAGACGGAACTAGGTGAACTATAGGTTTAGTTGCTTGGTCTCAACTATACGAAATTGGTTTAGATTTTGTATAGCGGCTTAATCCTGAGAGTATTCAATTGGACAAGGTCCCGGGTTTTTCTGCATTTACGGTTTCCTCGTTAACAAAATCTTGTTGTGTCATTTACTTTTATTTTCCGTAATTATAATTGTTTGTTATTATAATTTAAAGTAAATTACACAAACGTTAATTCCTATTTTACTTGATAGTAATCCTATTGTGTTTGGTTAAGTCCGAACCTTTTATCAAGTAAACATACTTCGTTGTTGTATTGTCTCGATCTCGTATCCATAGACGATCACACGAAGTGTGAACCGATTAGTTGCATTATCTCGACTCAATCCATAGACAATCACTTTCGGAGAAAGGACTTATAGGTAGGAAAAGTTTTAGCTTGAGGTATATTTGGGTACCCTCGCCTTTTCAATTGGTATCAGAGCAGGCAAACACGAAAAGATCTAACAATCTGTGTTTGGTGCGATCCAACCTTTAAGAAATTGAATCTAATGGTCGATTCAGTTAACGTAATGGTAGGATTTACTACTTTAAAAGATCGTGGTGGAAAACACGTATAAAGTATGTAATAATCCTATTCCTAAACCTGTTAGGAATTATGGTTATGTATGTCTTGAGTGACTTACATAATCCTTTGGCTATCATAGGATTGTATATCATTATAGTAAGTAACAATGATATAATGGCCTATGAGACAAGTCGTATCTTGAAAATGCATAAGATTCTGCTCAAAGTTTTTATGAACATTGGCTATTGTGTTCTGGGAAAATCAGGAATCTTAAATATATTTTGGATGGCCTACCAAAGTATATACATCTACATTTTCAGATCAAGGACTGTCAATGTTTCGCTTTCTATGATGCGGTTTTGGAAAATGTGTGATCATACAAGGAATGAGTTTTCAGTTAATAATTCTATTAACAATGGATTGCTTCATACACCTCACAACTATTTTAATAAAGCAAGTGATCTTTTGAAACATCACATGGTATATGATTCTGATGGTATTTTTAACAAATATCATATCTTGTTCAAATTTATCTTTGTATACTCTAGTAAATTCATGAATAAATTTCAAGTAATATTATCAAATTCTGGTAATAAAAGAGTAAACAGATTTTTGGACAAAAACATGGAATCAACCCAAAATAAATATCCAGTCCATGAAAAACCGGTTTTCCAAAAAGAAAAACCTGGATACAAAATCGGAATTGTTTCCCACGAGTCTCGGTTTCCGATTTTGAGAGTATTTCCTAAAACTAGTTATTTCCGGTTTTTGATGTCATGTCTTCCTATAAAAGATAACCTCTTGCTATGTGTTCAAACATATTGGGGAAGTTTGGTCAAAACCGTAACTAGGGAATTTAATATTTTTGCAAATATGGGAAAAAGGAAATCAAGAACCAAACCAGCTGATGATCGGGTCAGAATTGATGATATTGATAAGATCAGATTTCCTAACAGTATTGATAACAAGCATGATTTCACTCGTTTTGTTGACAGCTCGTGTTTTGAAATACGAAATTCTCAAGGGAATGGAATTTACCATTGAAAAGAAATTTGATCCATATGTCCAAGAGAAAAGGATTATGTGAAATTTGTTCAAGATCAAACTGGGAAAACTTTTTGGTTTTGAAAATTTTTCACTGATATGGTAAGAGTTTTTTATGCAAATATCCATAATATTGATCATAAAAAACTTTCCTTTGTTACTCTTGTTGGTCGAGGAATCTACTATGTTGATCGTAAGACAATATCTAATGCTATTAATTACAATGAGGAATGTAGTCACTTGATTCTCGGAGTTGAAATTGAACACGATACCATTTCAACACATCTCACTGGAAGATCAACAGAATGGGAAAATGTTAGATTACCAACAAAAGATGTACCCTTCCACCTAAGGGTATTCGGTAAACTTGTTTTAGCTACACTATTTGCAAGTACAAGAGATAAGTCAGTTTGAGATAAGGATTTTGAAGAATTCGTCTATTTCCTGCTGAAAGGAGACACTCAAATTGATATCTGTGGAATCATTGTCAGTCAAATGATAAAAATCTCAGATTCTATAGATTCCTCAGGAATAAAGAGGCATATTGGCTTTCCCTGTATAATTACAGAAATTTGCAAATTCATCGTAGGAGATAAAATAGATGATATGAGAAGCATTACGGCTGTCTCTAATAAGACTACAGGTCAAATGATTGGGCGACAATCCAGTAATAAGATGGGTGTTAAAAGAATTTCACCAAAATCCGACAAAAAATCTCTTCTTGTTCATCTTGAAAATCTTGGTAAACAACTTGACTGTTTCAAAGCTTACTAGGCTTTCTTTGCTCGAAAAGATGCGAGAAACTCTTAAAGGAATTCAAAAATTTGAATCAAAGTTTTGGTATCAAGAATCAAAAATTGAAGAAGAGCGACAAAAAGCACTTGATCCCAAGGAATGTTCTTCCCAATGATTAAGTTAAAAAGGAAAAATAGACTTTAGTATTTGATTATTTCAATTAAGTCTATTATGAATAAAATTATTTGATTTATAATTTTTCTTGTGATAGTTTTTGATTTACATAGCCTGTGCTTGAATGCTTTATTATTGCTATGTATGTTTATGGGATGTTTGATTTCGGTTTTATTACCTTGATATTCGATCTCATAATGTTGTGAACCCTTATGGTTTGGGTGACTTTTTGATTTAGCAGGATTAAGTTCTAGCCTATGTTGGTAGGCTTTATCAAAGGATCATGAGGGGTTCTGATAGAAATAATATGTGAAAAAGTCACAATATGTTGAATCGGTTTTGGTTTAGCATAAAAGCATATGTGTTTCGGGGTTTTCAACCTTTCTCTGGTAAAGGTTGGTTGTTGTTATTCTTTTTTTTTTTGGATAAGGATGACAACATAATGATATTTCGATATCAATTCTCCCTGGAGAAGATGTAAACATATAAGAGAATAGGATGCGAAATTTGAGGTAACAATCTTGTTAGTTAATTGTTTTCCTGTTTAAGAAAAGCCTGATTTTATTGCGTATATTTATTGCTTTTGCTTAACAAAATTTCGGTACAATTGATGTTTTATTCCATTATGTGTGTATGGATGTGTGTGTGATTCAATTGGTTCCGGTTAAGAAAAACTATTGTTATCTTGCTTTATTGTGTGGTATCAATTGTTTAGGCTTACAAAATTTCGGTGCAATTGCGGTACTTTAATGCCTATGTTGTTTCAATTGCTTCCGGTTGAGGTGAATGAT
Organism: Papaver armeniacum; assembly: GCA_023531295.1. NCBI lineage: Eukaryota > Viridiplantae > Streptophyta > Magnoliopsida > Ranunculales > Papaveraceae > Papaver > Papaver armeniacum. Next base: position 417,374 of record JAJJWW010013744.1, read on the forward strand.
TATGCAAGTTAATTTATTTGGTTTGTATGAATTGTTTATGGCTTAACGAAAGAAAAGGTTTACGGGATGAATTGTTTAGTCCAATTCGATTCCGGATAAGAGAAACTAAGTTAATTCTGATCTTAGTTAGACTTATCAAAGTGGAGGTTTCGGTTATTCAAGTCTAATCGAATGCCTTAACAAGAAATGCTAGTTAACTAACCTGGTACTTGTCTTGTTTAAAAGTTAAAGGTCTAAGTTATATGGATAATTAGAACCTGATGAGAAAAATAGAGTTATCTTTATTTTGGTCTTATCGAACAAAGCGGTTGTATTTGTACAATCGGTTTAGCAAAGTGACTAAGGTGCTTAGTTGATTTTTGGTTTGCTAAACTATTAGGGAAAATTGCTTCGGGCAATTGTTTCCTTGATAACATATCAAAACAAAATTACTTTGTAGTTTCGGTTTTGATATTGGTTTATCGAAATGGTGTGTGGAACCTCGTGCTTAACTCTATAGGTTGCAAGTCTATTTTGAGATTTGTAAGATTCTTTTCGGTTTGTCCTTTATTTTTTCGTTTCTTTGTCATTTTGTGACAAAAAGGGGGAGAAATATATGGAGTAAACAAGTGATACTGGCATTGATTTTATATTGATTGGTATCACTAAGGGAAAGAACAATGGTGCTTAAACGTTTATCTAACGAAAGAGTGAAAGCATAGACTAAGGGGGAGTAACATATCACTACAAAGGAATAACAAAGACGTGCGGATTGATAAAATATACCTATATTACCTTTAGGGGAGTAATATTCTTTGTTATCATAATGTCAACAACGACATTTAAGGATTGAATGTATACGAGTTATTGTCTTTGTTGAATTCGGGAATCAAGCGTATGTGTAGTGAATTCTTGTAATTTGTTTATCCATATGATGTAAGAGTTTTGTCACTAAAATTGACAAAGGAGGAGATTGTTAGATCATAGCTCGGTTGAACCCACCAAGCGTTGGTATGTCAAGTTTGGTTGTCATATTTTAGTGAATCAAAACTCATTTAAAGAGTCGCTTGATTATGTACTAGAGTCAACTTCGTATAGGTTAGCTTGAAAGTATTAGGATATGAGACATTACAAGTATTGCGAAGACTTGAAGAAGTGAAGAAGTAAGAAGCTACAACGACAACATCATCCTTCCACTTGAGGTTAGTGATATTTGACTTGAACTGTTTCATTCCCTAACGTATCTTTCAAGTCGTGCATATTGAAAAACAAAACTGCGAAGCATGAACACTCTAGATAGACATAGTATTAAGGAATACAATACGAGGTTTATTGGTTAACCATTAACTTTGTAGATAAGACATCGACATAATCGTTTAAATGATATTGTGATTATGTATGGGTATGAGGTGAGGATTTCATCCTAGGAAAAAATATTTTACATGTGTTTTAAGGAAGTAAATTCATAAACTTGTTTTGTGAATCGAAAAGGAAATCGCTAGGCGTTATTGGTATTGTTATTCATTTCATATCTTGTGAACAACCAATATGTGTGATTAGTATAACCGCTCATGACTTGTTTGTGTTCTTGGTAAAAATATTCACAAAGGCCTGACTTTTGTATTGATATGACTTTTATTAGTGAAATCGATCTTAAGTAATCACCAGAGATGGTATGATCGAGTTTGTGATTTTGTAAGACCGACTTTGGGTAAAGGGGAACCGATCCTAGAACGAGGTGCAACACATCACAAAGGGGAATCGATCCTTGTATGAGGTGCAGCAAGGGGAACCGATCCTATGGACATGTGCAACACATTTTTAGGCAAAGGGGAACCGATCCTATGGACATGTGCAAAACATTCAAGTTAGATACCATATATATGTGGGGAACCGATCCTAGTACCTAGTCAACCGAATTTTGGAAAGCTAATGTGACTATGCACAGTACTCACATGGAAGTAGAACTGAAACTTGTTTTGGTAGAACCGTTAAACCCATGATTGGTGATTGAGTGTTCTTGATCAATCACATAGTTCTTGAAAGTCAGATGAACCAATTCTAAACTTGTTTGGAAGTGTGACAAATCAGTTTCAACATTGTAAGTATGGAAGAGGACTTATAGAGTAAGGATGTCGACATACTTTGAACATGTGCAATAAGACTTATCTTTAATTGTTCAAAGTTATTCCTTAATAGCTAAAGGAATAGAATCCCAGGATCGAAACATAAATAAGTTAAGAATCTTTTATTTAAGGTTTTTAATTTTATTTTAGGAAAATGAGAATTAGTAATGTGCATTTACTAGTTGGAGATTTTCCAAAGAGATTTTCGGTCAATATTTTGGACAGAGCATTTCCAGGAATTATGGAAACCGAATTTGGAATATATTGCATATCTTGAGAATATTTTCGGTTTTGGAAATTCCTTGGTGTCCAAACTTCCTTGTCTATAAATACTTGAAGTTTGCATTTCTAGCAAACTAATCCCTCGTGACAGCAAACTTCCTCGGTTGTGTTGTTACTGGTGAAGCCGCCTATTCGGAGAGGAGAGTAACCTAATTAGGAGAAATCTTTTACGGCCGCTCAGTTTAAAGTATTCTTTGGGATCGAGAAGCTCTATTAGTACTGTTGGTGTGAAACTAGATAATTGCGGGTTATCTTGTGTTTTCGATTGATTTGATTGACTAACGGTGGTTGAACTTTGATTGCACCTAGTTTGTTTATGCTTGAGAATCTTCTCTTCTGATATAAGATTCACTCAAACTAGATCGAAGTTTCGACAGGGATCTTCAGACTGTTTGTAGATCTAAAGACGTCTTGTGATAATCCATTGTTAACAGACTCCGTTCTGTGCGTGATTGATCACAAGAGATTCAAGTTGTTGTGTGCATGCATTTATTGAAGATCTAAGAAGATTTGAAGACAAAAAAGATTTTGAAGATTTCTGATTTGGGGTTCATAATCTTGGTGTGCACAATACTTTTTTCGGTATAGAGGATCCAACTATAATCGGTTTATCCTTGTGATAGATTATATTGATTAGTTGTGTAGATCGGCATCAATAAAAAAAAATTGTGATTAAAAGTATTGATTGCAAAATCTTAACAATTACCTTTGGTAGTTGAGAATAAGATAGATCTAAGAACCTGAAAAAGGAGTTTATTGAGATAAACAGAAGCGCCTTTGTCGAACTCACATCACTTGGTTGAAGAGAGTTGCTACCAAACAGATTTATTGTTCCTTTACTGTTTGGAATAAACCAAAGGAATTGTTCCAAGTACGTGACTTATTCATAAGTTGGAGGCGTGGGAATACAGACGGAACTAGGTGAACTATAGGTTTAGTTGCTTGGTCTCAACTATACGAAGTTGGTTTAATTTTGTATAGCGGCTTAATCCTGAGAGTATTCAATTCTGGACAAGGTCCCGGGGTTTTTCAGCATTTGCGGTTTCCTCATTAATAAAATCTTGTTGTGTCATTTACTTTTATTTTCCGCAATTATAATTGTTTGTTATTATAATTTAAAGTAAATTGCACAAACATTAATTCGTATTTTACTTGATAGTAATCCTATTGTGTTTGGTTAAGTCCGAATCTCTTATCAAGTAAACATACTTCGTTGTTGTATTGTCTCGACTCAATCCATAGACAATCACTTTCGGAGAAAGGACTTATATGTAGGAAAACTTTTAGCTTGAGGTATATTTGGGTACCCTCGCCTTTTCATATATTATGAAAATCATAATTAAATGCTTTTCAATATTTCGGTACGGGATCACCTTGAGTATCAAGGAATATATTTGAACAATTAATGATAACATTTATGTATATATTCAAATAATGTCGGCATCTAGAAATTTCTCAGCAAACCCTAATTCCAACCTTCACACAAAACATAAAGAGATATGTGAACATTGGAAACTCGGTTTTGCTCCTTAGGATCGGTTCTACCATGACTTACAATGTAAGTTGTGACCGGTTATACCATGCTTCCCAAACTAAGTTGTGGCCGGTTACACCATGCTTCCCAGAGGTAGCTTGTGATCAGTTACACCTTACTTCCCGAGTTAGTTTGTGATTTGTTACACCTTGGTTCCCAAAATAGCTTGTGACTGATTATAACTAACTTCCAAATTAGCTTGTGATCGGTTACACCTTGCTTCAAGAAGGTAGCTTGTGACCGATTACAACTAACTTCCCAATGTAGCTTGTTACCGGTTTCACCATGCTTCACAAAGTAGCTTGTGACCGATTACAATATGCTACACATTATAAGCTATGACCGGTTATACCTCGATTCTCAACATAAGTTAAGATAGGTTCTACAGTATCATCTTGCATTGGTCATCCAAAAGATATTCAATAAAGAACCGGACCAATCATGATTTCCTTTTCGATTATGCAAGTTCACACATCTACTTCCTTAAACTAATGTAATAATACGTAGTTTTCTAGGATGAAATCACACATATATATATATTACACATAATCAAGTACCTAAATACAAAGATAATGTTAATGTCGTATTTACGAAGTTCCAAAAGATAAGCATTTATACTTCGTAATTCAATAAATTCCTTGACACTTTTATCATAATGATATGACCAAGTCTAACCATTAGAGTATTATATATATACAGCTTCGCATGTTATGTTTTCAATATAATCCGACTTGAAAGATACGTTATGAATGGAAACAAGATCAAGTCAATATTACTAACCTCGAGTGGAAGGATGATGTCTTCGTTGTAGTCGTTACTTCTTCTCATTCTTCAGGTCTTCGGAGTAATACTTGTACGTCTTAACATTCCTAGACTTTCTAGTCTAACCTAAACGAAGTTGACTCTAGTATTTAATCAAGAGACTCTAGATGAGTTTTGATACTAAAATATGACAACCAAACTTGACATACCAACCCTTGGTGGGTTCAACCGAGCTATGCTCTAGCACTTGTATGTTTCAACATTCATAGACTTTTTAGTCTAACCTAAACAAAGTTGTCTTTAGTACATTTAATCAAGCGATTCTGATTGAGTTTTGATACTAAAATATGAAAACCAAATTTGACATACCAACGCTTGGTAGGTTCAACCGATCAATGCTCTAACAGCTGGTTTAAGTTTGCACATAATCTACATGCTGCTTTAGCCAACAGTGCATCATTGAAACACCCCAAATCTCGAAATCCCATTCCTCCTGCAGCTTTACTTTTATAAATTTTAGGAAATGATATTAGACATATATTTCTGCCTTCTTGTTTGCCCCACAAATAGTCCCTTTGTACTGCATTTAACTCCTTTATGGTACTCTCAGGAATTTTGAAAGCACCCATCTGATGATATGGTATTGCATTAAGAACTGACTTGTTTATCACAGCTCTGCCTAATTTATATTAATATTAGTAAAACTAATAGTGATTATTAACAGTATTCACTATTTTCTTTATTTCTTTCAATCGTCTTTTCATTTTTTCTTGATTTTATTTACTTGTTAGAAATTAATTAGTTGGATTTCTTTCCACCTAGCTTTCCAAGTTCAAGCAACCCATCTGGGCTAAGGCAAAGGAAATGACTCATTAACATCCCAATAGCAAGGTAATTAGCTAAGTCGAATAAAACCATAACAGAAGCTATAAAATAAAAATACTGAATATTACAAGATCAATATTAGGTTTTAACAAAGGATAATTTAGTAATTTCACCATTTTTAGACATCCCTAATCCCCTCATCCAGGTGGGAGAAAAATCTAGTAATCCTCAAACTAATCGGGATATGAAAAATTGAACATAAGCTGCGATATAAAAGGCATTGAGAGGGTGATATAATAAACATGATAACCGATTTAAGCTCCTAGCAACTCGGCAACCAATTAACCAACATTTATCCATTAATGCAATTCAATTAGCCGATTTATCCATTAATGCAATTCAATTATCTTGACATGGCATGTCAGTTATTTTTTCAAAAAAAGAATCCGTCATATTTTCCCCCAAAACTTTCTCACCTGTTGCTTTATTTAGTTACCGTTTTAAAGTTGCAATTTTCTTGTCTTGTTTAAGATATTAGTAGTGTTTCAATGACATTTCTCCTTCCAAGAGAGTTTTATACTTCGGACATAGATTAAACGAAGCGGAATCAAATTTCATTTTGATTTCAATTAGCTCTGCATGTCTAGTTATTTTTTCAAAAAAGGAAGCGGTTTATTTTGATTTCTCAGTTATTTTTTCAAAAAAGGAATCTTTCATCATTTTCCCCAAAACTTTCTCACTGTTGCTTTCTTTATGTCTTACAGGTTTTAAAGTTGCCTGAATTTTCTTGTCTTGTTTAAGATATTGGTAGTGTTTCAATGACATTTCTCCTAGTCCAAGAGAGTTTTCTGGAAGTAACTGCAACTTCGGAAAATCCGTCGCATAGATTAAACGATATGCGACATGGAATCAAATTGAAGGAAAAGCTCATTGCTTGATGAAAAATGGCAATGCACCGTTATGACAAGGTATACACATCCTAGTTCAAACTCATGTCTAGACGTTATAGAAAGTTTAAAAGAATCAAATTTTTTCATTCTATAAAATGGTGGTGGATGTCTTGTTTAAGTTGGTAGTGTTTCAAGCATCATCAATATTCTCCTTATAAACGATATGGTAACTAAGGAAAACTCATTTGAAAAATCAAAAATTCAATAACAATCCTAGTTCAACTCATACACGTAGAAAGAAAAGAATCAAATTTCATCAAAAATCTTGCATCATCAAATCATTTTGATTTTTTCATAATAATGGCTTCAGAAGACATCAATTGCCAATCATTTTGATTTTCGATTGAACATCGGGAGGTCGTCAATGTAGCTCAAATAAATCCAAGGCTTTGTCTTCAAGGTAAAAGTAACAACATAATATGCAAGGTCATTACTAGTGTCAATATGAGTAGAGGCTCTGCTGAAAAATATGCAAAACTATTGTGGGGAAACAAAGTTGGAAACTTTGAATTGAGAAAGAAAAGCAGAACCTTATTCACTGTTAAGTTTGAAACCAAGGATGAATGAAGGTGGGTTTTATACAAGCACCGTGGTATTTATATGGATTTATATGGATCATCAAACCATGAACCCCAACACGAGAACTACGGAGATATCGCTTTTCGACAAACAACAATTTTGGGTCATCTTCAAGGAACTTCCTCAGGAATTTCTTAATGTGTATGTTGCCAATGAGATGGGCAAGATTCTTGGAAATGTTTTGAAACTGGATCCAGAAGACGCTAACCCGGTGGATTCAAATGATGTTGGTTCCCTCATTGAAATTGACATTGCAAAGCCACTAATCGGGAGTGTTAAGCCATAATGCGGTGATTTGTACCCAGTGGATCCCCTTCTACTACCAAAAGCAGCCACATCAATTGTGCCCTTCGTGTTTCATAATCAATCATGATAATGATGACTGTAAATACAAGGCTAAGGATGTCAGGGACTTATCTCAAAAGCTCTTCAGATTCCTTGACAAGATTCCTAACAGCATGACAACAAATGAATTGGAATATCAATGAAGCTCCAACAAGAATCTCTCTAAAGAATAACAACAAAATCAGAAGAGCTAATATAATGATATTTGTCAGGCCTGAAGATGGACAATACTATAATTCTGTCTATCCAGAACAAGCTCAGGATGATGATAACTCAACTGCCTATTCTGTACGTGAGAGAGGAAAAAGTAGCAGAAGAGGAGGCATAAGGAGGTTCAAAAGAACTAGAGAAGCGGAAAGCTCCAGAGCCAGCTCAAATGATGTAAGTGAACCCATAGAGGAGGAAGAGGAGAATTAGTAGCAAATGGACAACACTCAACAGCTGAATATGCAAGGAGCTGGAGACTGGGACAAATACATTGAAAACTACCAAAGCTCAGAAGCAAGACAAGGAAATTCAATGGTAAACTGTCTAAAACCCCATTCTTATATTCTTTGTTATTTCATTCAGCATATTAGAAATTACAAGAAGTATATTTTAGAGAACATAAATATGAAAATACTTAGCCGGAATCTTCAAGGTCTAGGTAATAAACTAACTAGAGACCATCTAAAGAATTGTATCTTTAATTACAACCCATATATCATTTTTATATCTTAAACCAGATAAAAAAACCCACCTTCCTACTAAAATAAATGAAATATCCTAATATATGGTACAATGAGGATAAAATTAGAGTTGTGGTTTGGCTTTATTGTGGAAAGATGGTATTGATCTTGAGTTTATATACACTCTTCAAATAACATGGTCCTTTATCAATTCAATTCTTAAACCATCTAGCTCTTTTAGAGTGTTAACAAGCAAAAGTTTTGCATCGTTAAACTGACCGATAAAAATTTGAACAACTTCATTAGAAATCTCTTCATCATCCTCAATATCTGACAAGTTATTAAGAGATTGAGAAGACGTGTCATTAACTTCCACGAGATTTTCTTTCTCCTTATCCTTGAGTAAGAGACCAAAACCCTTATCAAGAAAACCTCTTGGAAAATAACAAGTTCCCGGAGGTGATGTCATTCTTGAAAAAAAGTAGGCTGAAGTATGCGTACTTTTCAAAAGTCGAGTTTGGTATTTATAAGGTGTCAAAGAAACCAAAATATTAGGGTTTTCAAAGTCGGTTCGTGACAAGTAACAAGGATAACCATACGAACACAAACTTGGCCCATAAAACATAGACGACTCAAAAACAAAAAGACTCAATTAATAAGACTATACAACGATAATGTTTGCCTGTGTGAGAAAGCTCACAGATCTTAGCTCAATAAAAATTGTATTCTTACAGGAGAACAATTTTAGAGTAAGAGTAGCAATTTTGACACAGCAAAAACAACAACGATTTGTCAAAAACAAATTACAAATACTTAAGCAGAAGTGTTTGTCAATGATCATCCGGCTAAGAACGATAAGAGAGTAGCATAGAAAATCAGAGAAACATTTCGCCATCAAGTATACCTGAATAAATCTCACTCTGTCAGGATTTTTATTGAGAGTGAGGTTTAAACCTTGTGATTAATGAGCACAAGTATGAGCCTTGAGCTCATTAAATGAACGTTGTTTCCGGTCAAACCTCTTTTTCTTGATCTTTGGAGGAAAACCATTATGATGTGAAAAGTTATCATAACATTTACTATCATCAAAATATGACGCATAGTGTTGATTCTTACCTGAAGAATTTTGGCCAGAGGGAATCGACAGCCTGGAGATAATTTCTTTATATCCTTCAATTATCCTTTTTAGGTTGATTTCCATTTCTCCATTGCATCCTTCTTCTGGTACATTTTTCACATCATTAACAACATAATCTCCCTTCTTAATTGAAGAATCTCCATGAGTTTTTCTTGACCAAAAAGTGTTGGGGAGTCAGTTAAGTTCTTGAACATTTGAAGAACACCTCGAACTGACTTTCCTGGTAGAATACACAGGGTGAGTACTAAAACCAATTGGTTTAGACATACGAATGTCATTTACACCTTTGAGAATTAAATCTAAGGTGTGTTGAAGACAAATGAAAGAATTGTCATTCAACCTAGATTTCTTCTTTTGTTCATCATGACCTTTTGAATTACAAAAGAGACATATTTTCTGATCACCTGAGTGATTAGAGGGAACAAACTTAACACTATTGTTGGGAGACTTCTTCCTTCCATTCAATGTGGATATTCCTTGATTAGAGGAATACACAGGCACATCCTTTTCGACAAGAAGGGATTTTGGTTTTACTTCTGAAACTGAATATTTTACAGTTAGATCAGAGGTAATAGGTACGGTGAACTCTCTGGAACACTATTGTAAAGGAGAGTTTTCTTAAGAGGTGTTCAATTTTCAAAGAATCCTTTTTGAGTTTTTCCTCAAGTAGAGTTCGTGAAGAACATACTGAGACATTTTCCTCTTGAAGGACCTTTAGACGAGAGTCACGCTCATTTACCATACCAACAAGAACATTGACTTTGTGTTTCAATCGGTTGACATCATCATCCTGGATTTTATCGAGTTTTAGAATCATTGCACTCTCTTTGGCTGCATTCCTTTCAACTTCAGAGTCAGACTCGTCAGTAAGGTAGTCAGGAAAACACTTGTCAACGTACGTCTATTTCCTTGGAACACAAGGTTCTTCTATATTCGATATTGACAAATCTTTCTCTTTAATAGACTTCAAAGAAACAGAACTTTTATTTCTGGAGATGCGTTTATCAGAGACAATATCGTCCATCCTCAGATCCCTACAAACACAGACTTATAAGGTCTTTAACGTGTTTTCCTGCTCTGATACCAATTGAAAATGCGGGTGTCTACCAACCACACCCAACAATTCATTTGGCAATCTGAGAGGACTTACTTCAATATACTTTCTAGAGAATCAACTAGACAGTCAGACTCAATCTAGAGTAAATTATATCAAAGAGTTTAATTTTTCTAACTCTTAATTCAATCTGCAATCAACAAATAGAAATCTGCGAGCCCGATTGAATATAAGAGGAGTAACTTGAACGGTACCAAAGACCAATGTTTAAGTGTCAATCAATTTAAATCAACAACCCAAGGTCGGATATTCTAATTGATTGAACTTAACGCTGTGATATTTCAATTATATAACAAAATATAATGCGGAAAAGAAATAACACTGACACCAGAATTTTGTTAACGAGGAAAATCGCAAATGCAGAAAAACCTCGGGACCTAGTCCAGTTTGACACCACACTTGTATTAATCCGCTGAGACTCTAGCCTACTACCAATTAACTTCGGACTGGACTGTAGTTGAACCCTAATAAATCTCATACTGATTCAAGGTACAGTTGCGTTGTTAGAGCATAGCTCGGTTGAACCCACCAAGCGTTGGTATGTCAAGTTTGGTTGTCATAGTTTAGTGAATCAAAACTCATGTTAAGAGTCGCTTGATTATGTACTAGAGTCAACTTCGTATAGGTTAGCTTGAAAGTATTATGATATGAGACTTTACAAGTATTGCGAAGACTTGAAGATGTGAAGAAGCAAGGAGCTACAACGACAACAATCATCCTTCCACTTGAGGTTAGAGATATTTGACTTGAACTGTTTCATTCCCTAACGTATCTTTCAAGTCGTGCATATTGAAAACAAAACTGCGAAGCATATTTGAACTCTTGATAGACATAGTATTAAGGAATACAATACGAGGTTTATTGCTTAACCATTAAACTTTGTAGACAAGACATCACCATAATAATTTGAATGCTATTGTGATTATGTATGGGTATGAGGTGAGGATTTCATCCTAGGGAACAATGTTTTACATGTGTTCTAAGGAAGTAAGTTCATAAACTTGTTTGTGAATCGAAAAGGAAATCGCCAGGCGTTATTTGTTTTGTTATTCATTGCATATCTTATGAACAACCAATATGTGTGATTTAGTATAACCGTTCACGACTTGTTGTGTTCTTGGTAGAATTATTCACAAAGGCATGACTTATGTATTGGTATGACTTTTATTAGTGAAACCGATCTTAAGTAATCACCTGAGATGGTATGACCGGGTTTGTGATTTTCTTTCTGACCAAATATGGGAAAGGGGAACCGATCCTAGTAAGAGGTGCAGTACATCACAAAGGGAAACCGATCCTAGTATGAGGTGCAGCAAGGTTTATAGCAGAAAGGGGAACCGATCCTATGAACATGTGCAACACATTTTTAGGCAAAGGGGAACCGATCCTATGGACATGTGAAACACATATAAGTTAGATACCATATATATGTGGGGAACCGATCCTAGTACCTAGTCAACCGAATTTTGGAAAGCTAGTGTGACTATGCACAGTACTCACATGGAAGGTAGAACCGAAACTTGTTTTGGCAGAACCGTTAAACCCATGATTGTGATTGAATATTATTTGATCAATCACATAGTTCTTGAAAGTCAGATGAACCAATTCTAAACTTGTTTGGAAGTGTGGAAAATCGGTTTCAAGGATGTAAGTGTGAAAGAGAACTTACAAAGTTAAGATGTCGACATACTTTGAACACGTGCCATGAATGTTTATTTCTTTAATTGTTCAAAGTTATTCCTTAATAGCTAAGGTAAGAGAATCCCAGGATCGAAACATAAATAAGTTAAGAATCTTTTAATTAAGGAATTTAACTTCATTTTGTAGGGAAATAAGAATTAGTAATGTGCATTTACTAATTAGAGATTTTCCGAGAGATTTCGATCATTATTTTTGGATAGAGCATTTCTAGGAATTATGGAAACCGAATTTGTGCTTGAATGAATATCTTGAGAATATTTTCGGTTTTGGAAATTCCTTGATGTCCAAATTTCCTTGTCTATAAATACTTGAAGTTTGCCTTTCTAGCAAACTAATCCTTCGTAACAACAGACTTACTCTTTGTTGTGTTGTTACTGGTGTAGCCGCATATTCGGAGAGGAGAGTAACCTAATTAGGCGAAATCTCTTACGGCCGCTCAGTTTAAAGTCTTCTTTGGGATTGAGAAGCTCTACGAGTACCGTTGGTGGAAACTAGATAATTGCGGTTTATCTTTTGTTTTCTTTGATTTGATTGACTAACGGTGGTTGAACTTTGATTGCACCTAGTTTGTTTATGCTTGAGAATCTTCTCTTCTGATATAAGATTCACTCAAACTAGTTCAGAGTTTCGACAGGGACATTTAGATTGTTGTTAGTTCTAAAGACGATCTTGTGATAATCCATTGTTAACAGATTCCGTTATGTGCGTGATTGATCACAAGAGATTCAAGTGATTGTGCATGCAGGTGTTTATTGAAGATCTAAGAAGATTTGAAGACAAAGAAGATATTGAAGATTTTCTGATTTGTGGGTTCATAATCTTTGGTGTGCACAATACTTGTTTCTGTAAAAGAGGATCCAATTAATAATCGGTTTATCTTTGTGATAGATTGGATTGATTAATTGAGTAGATCGACATCAACACAATTCTTTGGATTAATAGTGTTGTTGGCTTAATCTTAAACGATTACTTCGGTAATTGAACATAAGATAGAGCTAAGGACCTGACGAAGAAGTTTATGTTAAGAACATAAGATAAACGGAAGAGCCTTTGTCCAACTCATATCACTTGGTTGAATATAGTTGATACCAAACAGATTTGTTGTTCCTTTACTGTTTGGAATACGAACCAAAGGAATTGTTCCAAGTACGTGACTAAGGTCGGAGGCGTGGGAATAAAGACGGAACTAGGTGAACTATAGGCTTAGTTGCTTGGTCTCAACTGTACGAAGTTAGGTGTAATTTTGTGTAGCGGCTTAATCCTGAGAGTATTCAATTCTAGACAGGGTCCCGGGGTTTTTATGCTGTGGTTTCCTCGTTAACAAAATCTTGTTGTGTTATTTACTTTATATTTCCGTATTATAATTGTTTTATTATAATTAAAGTAAATTACACAAACGTTAATTCCTATTTACTTGATAAGTGAATCTATTATGTTTGGTTAAGTCCGAACCTTTTTATCAAGTAACATACTTCATTGTTGTATTGTCTCGATCTCGTATGCATAGACGATCACACGAAGTGTGAACCGATTAGTTGTATTGTCTCGACTCAGTCCATAGACAATCACTTTCGGAGAAAGGACTTATAGGTAGGAAAAGTTTTAGCTTGAGGTATATTTGGGTACCCTCGCCTTTTCACATTCCTTACATCTCTGATCCTAGCAGGATACTACGCACTTGGTTCTCTTAGTTGATCTCACCCACAACCAAGAGTAGCTACGACCCAAAGTCGAAGACTTGATAAACAAATCTGTCTCACACATAAAAGTCTATAGATTGAATAAATCTGTCTCCCACAGAAATACCCAAGATTTTTTGTTCCGTCTTTTGATAAATCAAGGTGAACAGGAACCAATTGATAATCCGGACTTATATTCCCGAAGAACATCCTAGTATTATCAATCACCTCACAATAATCTTAATCGACTAGCGAAACAAGATATTGTGGAATCACAAACGCTGAGACGAAGATGTTTGTGATTACTTTTATCTTTCCTATCGGAGAAATTAATCTCGAGTCAATTATTTCAATTCAACTCAATACGATAGAATCGGGCAAGATCAGAACACGCAACTACAAAGAAAATAGTTGGGTCTGGCTTCACAATCCCAATGAAGTCTTTGAAGTCGTTAACCTACAGGGTCTCAAAGAAACCTAAGGTTAAAGGAGAATCAACTCTAGTTTATGCTACTAGTAACACATGAGGTGTGGGGATTAGGTTTCCCAGTTGCTAGAGTTGTCCTTTATATATTTTTCAAATCAGGGTTTGCAATCCATGTAACCGTACCCAAACGTGTACACCATGTTAGCTCACAAATACTTAACCGAGGTTAGCCATATGATTACTCTCATATCAACCTTATTCATCTTAACTAGTTCAAATGACTCAAATGAAACAATTAAAGAGTTGTTCAATTACTATATTCTCATAAAATTATACAAGAACACAATTGAAGTAAAATAGGTTTGATTCACTCGAATCAATCATGAACATTATAGCCACGGTTTGCAAAGATTGCATTCCTTATTATCTAAATGTTTATGTTCATGTTCATAACCGATTTTAGAACTTTAACCTTCAAGTATGCAAACGGGTACGCATACTTGAAATACCCGGACCAATATTGGGTTACACCAGTATGCAAATGGGTACACGAACTTTCAATCCCAGTAGAATTTCTCGGACATGAACCTGTATGCCAGTACGCAAACGGGTACGCATACTTAGGTTCCCGGAATTCTCAAACCAACATGTACGCAAACGGGTGCGCATACTATGGTTCGCGGACATGGATTACATATGTGCAAGAGTGCACAACATGACATATCCAATAATGGTTAAGTGTTCTAAAATCTTATTTCAATCATTGAAACTTTCTTAGAGGATGACAATAGACGTTTTCACACACTATTAGCATCAAAGCAGTTTTCAAGGTATTGAAATAATCATAATGAAACATTCCAAGACTACACAAAATGATTGTATCACACAAACCATGTAAGATGTTACTCGGCAATTTTCACATGATATAAGATGAACTTGGTCGAAGCGAAATCTTGCCAACACATATTTCGAGAAATATGTAAGCGAGATAAACTCAGCTCGAAATCTCAAATGTGTATATAGAAAACTATATCGTAATACGACTTATATCTCAATATAGGAGATAGAGTAGAAATAGACTTTCCAAGTGATAGATGAGTTTCAGTCTCCACATACCTTTTGTCGATGAAGTTCCACAAGCTCCCCTTAGTAGTTCTTCGTCTTCAAATGATGAACGCTGTGAAAACTAAGCTCAACTACACAATCTATGTCATAGTCCGAGACATCTATAAATAGGCTAGAAATCAAGACTTATAGTTTTGATCACTAACATTGACAAACATGCTTGAGATATCAACGCATACGAGTTTGACCGAGCAGTGCTCTAACAATATCCCCCTTTGTCAATTTGAGTGACAAAACTATCAATACATATGGATTACAAAATAATTAAAAATTATAGCTTCTCATCCAAATGCTTGATCTCCTTGGCATTTTCAACACGACTCGAAAACTTCGTCACTTCCAAGTACTCCATGATTCTAAACGTGTTCAGCTCAGCATCATAGTTGTTGAAGATCCGTAGCGATAACAATGAGAAAACAATTGCTCTCAATCATTGTTATACAGTGTCATAGTATTATTACACAACATCAAAGTTCAATTGTATCAAAACTTTGACAACAATACTATGGTGATATGTATCACTCCCCCTTAGTCAATACTTTATCTCGACATGAAAACCACTCCCCCTTACATAATGATCCGTAAACCATATGTATTTGTAGTATGAAACTGCACATTAATTCTCCTCCTTTTTGTCAATATAAATTGGCAAAGGTATGAAAACTAGTGGGATCCTCATGAAATTTGCATAAAGATACTTCATGACCAAAAGAGAATAACATACCAACTTATTTGGATGCAATCATAAAGCCGAAGCTAAATGCATTCATCAAGGAGTTTATAAAGATACAAGATAACCCCTATAATATTCCACAGTCGCACTCCCCACAAAGATTTGGCAATTAAGCACAAGTTCAAAAAGAACTCTCCCCCATAATATGTCATTCGAAAGAACAACAAAGGCGACCTTGATTTTACAAGAAAAGAAGGATTTCTTTGGATATAACCAAATCACATGAAAACATGGATTTGAATCCAAAAATCTCAATTGAATCAACCAAAAAAAATGATCAATTCAATTGGTCATGCTCGACATAAGAGAGTTTACGGAGCAACACAGTATATGCACAAAAATGTGAATCGGAGATCGACCAATACTGCGGAATATACAAGGATTCATTCTATTTTTCATCACTATTTGCACAAGGACATATAATACACTTAATCCTTGTAAACAAAAGTTTATCCTTTCTTCCATCAATATTAATGACATAAAAGGCTTTAACTTTTGTTTGTCAAAAGTTCATTCTATCTCTTATCAATACTTTCATACCGACATAATAGAGATAACTTTTGAACAAGTATGGGACATTCACAGGTTCACGGACGTAAACAACATATCCCATAACAATTTGCAATATATAAAATCATAAATATTAAAATTGCAAAAATCATCTTCCAAAAACTTAGAATTTAAATAAATAAATCTAAAAACTTGAAGATGAAAACGTTGGACATAGCTATGTGTACTCAAAATAATGGCTATTCCAAACCCTAGTAATCCTTCTAAAAACACAAGAAATAAATTCTCATAAGAAGTTTCCTAGACAAAAACAAATCAAAAACAACTCTAAAACCAAAGAGCAATCACAAGTGATAATCAAAGTTCCAGTACGGAAGCTTCACTGGTTCCAAAACCTTCAAGCTTGTGACAGACATAATTGACAACTTCTTCAGAAACGACATTGAGACGGTTCTTAAGTCGTGTCTTCATTAGAGCAAGATCGGTGTTGACCTTTATCAATTCAGTTCTTAACCCATCTAGCTATTTTAGAGTGTTAACAAGCAAAAGTTTTGCATCGTTAAACTGACCGATAAAGTTTTGAACAACTTCATTAGAAATCTCTTCATCATCCTCAATATCTGACAAGTTATTAGGAGATTGAGAAGACGTGTCATCAACTTCCACGAGAGTTTCTTTCTCCTTCTCCTTGAGTGAGAGACCAAAACCCTTATCGAGAAAACCTCTTGGAAAATAACAAGTTCCCGGAGGTGATGTCATTCGCCTGGAGTATGCGTACTTTTCAAAAGTCGGGTTTGGTATTTATAAGGTTTCACAGAATATTGACTTTGTGTTTCAATCGGTTGACATCATCATCCTGGATTCTAACGAGTTTTAGAATCACTGCACTCTCTTTGGCTGCATCCCTTTCAACTTCAGAGTCAGACTCATCAGTAAGGTAGTCAGGAAAACACTTGTCAACGTACGTCTGTTTCCTTGGAACACAAGGTTCTTCTATATTCTATATTGACAAATCTTTCTCTTTAATAGACTTCAAAGAAACATAACTTTTATTTCTGGCGATGCGTTTATCAGAGACAATATCGTCCATTCTCAGATCGCTACAATCACAGACTTATAAGGTCTTTAACGTGTTTGCGTGCTCTGATACCAATTGAAAATGGGGGGGGTATAACAACCACACCCAACAATTCGTTTGGAAATCTGAGAGGACTTACTTCAATATACTTTCTAGAGAATCAACTAGACAGTCAGACTCAATCTAGAGTAAAGTATATCAAAGAGTTTAATACCTCTAACTCTTAATTCAATCCGCAATCAACAAATAGAAATCTGCGAGCCTGATTGAATGTAAGAGGAGTAACTTGAACGGTACCAAAGACCAATGTTCAAGTGTCAATCAATTTAAATCAACAACCCAAGGTCGGATATTCTAATTGATTGAACTTAACGCACAACCTGTGATATTTCAATTATATAACAAAATATAATGCGGAAAAGAAATAACACTGTAGGATCAGAATATCGCGACATCAATACCTTGCGAGATCAATAAACGACAGCATGGCGAAGGTGTCGCAGATGAGTAATATAAATGACGCAATGAATGACGACAGCCAAAACACGAGAAAGATATGAAGACCTAAAGAGATCTAGGAGAGTTGCAAGATTATATATTTGTACACTTGCGATATTTCGCAAGTCATTCCCGAAATAAAGGACAACTTAATTTGTCATCCATTATGTAATACCCTATATAAAGAGCCGAGCAGGCCTATTCGGGGGGGAGATCTTTTTTCGAGTGTTGGGCAAGTCATTAAGAGAGATAAAGTTTAGAGTGATTGTAATTTTTTAAATGATTTCCATTTCATCTTGTAAACATTTTAAGAGTTTAATCAATAAAAATTACAATTGTTCATCCTAAAATGATTTGATTGTATAGATTCTTGTGAGGGGTGTAGTGTAGGATTTCCTGTAACTACATATTGGCGCTAGAAACAGGGAGATAGTGAAGATTGACACCGTGATTTGAAAGAATTTGGAGTAATAGGGAAGGAATTTCATATAATTTTCAACAACTTACTGAAATCGAGAAATTGCTAGAAGAAGATATGCATCAGAACAACAAACAACTGTTAGAAGGAGTAGGAGACTTGATGGAGAAAGGAGAAATGAAATGGGAGAATCTTCAAGAATGAACACAAGAAATAATAAAGAAAATCAAATTCAATCACCAATTCAACCAGTACCGAATAGAACTGTGGATTATGATAGAGTAAGCGTGCATACTTGGAGATCAGACTCTGTGGACGAAAGGGGAGAAGAACAACAATTGGTAAACAATGGACTAGAGGAGAGATACCGAGAAGGGATTGGAGAAATAATTCATGGAAATGAAGAGATCGCAGCATTAGAGGCATTGAGACAAACAATACATGAAGAAAGGCGATTAGAGGCAGAGGAACGTGCAAATTTGACAAGACAAAATAGTTGAGGATGGAAAACATGAGATTACAAAACAGAAGGTCGAGAAGCACTACAAGGTCAAACTCAAGATCAGTTAGAGAGGAAATAAGGAGAATTTTACCTACATAAAATGCTGATGAAGAAAATCGAGAGGAAGCGCAAAATCCAGGCGTAGAACATTGCGAGAGAAGAGAAATGATGGAAGATCGTTATATCCCACATCCCGAGACTCTTCAAAATGGGAAAAATGATGGAAATCAAGGAAATAGGCAGCGTCAGGGGCGGAATAATCCAGCTGATGAAGAAAATCAGGAAGAAGGAAGAAGAATATTGCATGGGAGAGAAGCACAGAGGAAGCAAAAAGAGATTGAAGATGAAATTGAAAGACACTATGCTGAACAAGCACGCCTAGCCTGCGAGAGGGAAAGATTAAGAGCAGAAATGGAAGAACAGGAACTGGAAGAAGCAATTCACCAGAATAATCATGATAATCGAGAAAGAAGGCGAGAACAAAATCGCAACAATGGTAATATCAATGAATAATATGAAAGAGTACAAAGGAGAACTGATAGGCAGCAAAGAAGAGAAAATGATAGATATAACGGTGTGCGAATTCGTGAAAGAGATGAAGGAGAAGATCGCCAGAGAAAGACGAGAAGAGAATGATGAACAAGAAAGTCAAAGCAGACGTGAACGCAGGAGAAGAGAGGCGGAACTAAAAAGACCAGTGGATTCAAATTCTGATGTAAATGAACAAATCTTGAGAGAATTGGCGGAAATGAGAGGAATGATGAACAGTAAAAGGGGAGGAAGAAAGAGACAATTGGATGAGGCCATCGAAGAAGCTGCGAAAACTCCATTTACACAAGAAGTAAAACTAGGAAGAATACCCCCAAAGTGTAATTTACCTACGTTAACCAGCATTTTTGATGGAACAACTTGTGCAATACAACACATCAAAGCTTATGTGAGATGTATGTTATAATGGGAAAATCATGATGCTATATTATGCAAGTATTTTGCATTAAGTTTGACAGGATAAGCGCTGAAATGGTTTGAAGGTTTACCAAGAAACACAATCACATCATTCAACCATTTACAAGCTATATTTTTAGGGGCGTACATAAGTAATAATTCCTCGCGACCGGGTATTGAAGATGTATTCGGGTTAAAACAAAGGGTTGGCGAAAGTTTGAAACATTTGACC
The DNA here is from genome assembly GCA_023531295.1 of Papaver armeniacum. NCBI lineage: Eukaryota > Viridiplantae > Streptophyta > Magnoliopsida > Ranunculales > Papaveraceae > Papaver > Papaver armeniacum. Next base: position 437,524 of record JAJJWW010013744.1, read on the forward strand.
GTGAGGTGGAAGACAATGTGTAGTGATATGGCTGGTCGTGTGGATGAGAGATATCTCATTTTATCATTCATTAACGCTATGTTCGCAACCAATCTGTGATAGGTGTAGAATACACCGTATTTACTATCTAGAGTTTATGCTTTCTTTGCTATTTTTCTTGTGAATTATGTACTTTACGCGTGTTTTTGAGTTATTAGATACTCTGGAGTCGCACGGACGAAAAGAAGAAGAAATTATCCAAATTGAGCCAAAGGGCGAAATTGTCATCTCACAGGCAAGGGATATATGGAGCTGACCCAAGGTTAAGGGACAACTTTCTTTTGGAGAGGTGTTAAATGACTGCCAGCAAATGTTAAGGGGCTACCAGCTGGGTACCCCTTATCTGCCAGACCTGGGTGGCTATTTCCACCATCATTTTCCTACACCAAGACCTAACTTGAGAGATGTTTTCTCTCGACCATTACTTCCTCACCGAAACCGAAATTGAGAAGAAAGCGACCATTGTCATTTGTCGGATCCAAGAGAGCAAATTGAGATTCGAGAAGGTAGTGGTGATGAGTTAACGAAGTCGAAGATGGCGATCTTTGGAAGATTTGAGCAAGTGAAAGATTGGAGGTCTTTGTTATTATGAAATCGAGTAGATGAAGTTTATGGGATTTGTTGTCGCTTGAGAGAGAAGTAAATCAATGTCGTTGTTGGGTCAAGAAACCGAGATGAATTGAGAAGAACCATTAAGTGCATTTGCGAGAGAGAAGGAGGATTCGGTTCGTTGATGTTTAATAACCCGAGAGATGGAAATAAGGGTTTCTAAAATGATGGCAGAGATGGGGTTTTGATGAATTTACTTCCAGAAGCAGGGAATTAAGAAATTGAGGTGAAATTTGTTGGTTAGGGTTTGAATCTGAGTTATGAGAAGAAATTGGTTCTAATCTGTGAATCTGGTGCTGTTGCAATGAAGTCATGAATGGAAAGGAAGGAGAACTGAGGTTATTAGGAAGATGCAATTGATGAATGATGTCAGTTGGCTAGAACTGAGTTGATGAATTGTGATAGCCTGTGGTGGAATAGGTCTGGAGCTGTACACTGGGTGTTGTGTCTTGTGCTGGTGATTCAGGTTTTAAGATGGAGAGTTAGGTTGTTTTGCAGGTGTATGTGATGCTGCTGCCATTGTTGCTTGCCATGAGAAGATGGACTTAAGGACTGGTGGTTTGTGGTGACGAGTCGAAGGTCGAGTCCGAGAAGAAGATGATATGTAGTTGTATGGGTTTGATCTACGGACGAACTTGCTTGCTGTTAGCTGTGACGCTGATGACGGGTACAACTGTTGGACTCGAATAACGTTGGTTTGAGTCTTTTGACCGAGAAATCAGTCGAGAAAATATGGAGTGGCTAGCCTAAAACTCAAGTCTGCCATGGAAGATATGAAGGTAGTTGGATGACGAGCTCGTGTTGAACTTGGGCTGATGGCAGTCACAATGTGTTGAAGTGAGTTAAATGGGCTGTGTTCTATCCAGTTGACGCAAGCCCATATTCATGCCTTGGCGACTTGCGTACACACCAACTTGTCGTGGCTCACTTTGAGCATACCTTGGCCGTGACTTGGGAATTTGGCCAGAGTTTGGCAAGTTACTTCGTCCGGGATTTGATGCACGGGACACAATTTTAAGGAGTGCACTTTCCTAATTTTACTAGGTTTCCTAGTTTTCTTAAAGAGGAGGTTACAAAACTCTATATATAGGGAAGCCTAGGCAAAAAATAATCTATTATCTTATCTTTTAATCTTTTTCTTATCTTTTTGCCTCTACTTGTGTTCTAGGGTTTACACCATGAAGTCTTTTCTCTTTCTTCTTGTTATGAACTCCATGAATATGAGCTAGAGTTTTATTATTGGTTATGGAATAAGTTGGATTTCCAAATATGGGTTTTAATTCAATAAATTAGTTTTCTCTCATATTATCGTTTATGATTCGCCATGAATATTGTTACATGATTTGAATGATTGTTTAGTCGAGTCGCGAATCGATTGAGTTTGTTTTCATCTCTATTGCTAGATTAGGGTTATTATACGCAAAAGTGATAATTCCGGATTGCAAGTAGCATAAGTATGATTATAGTTTGTAGTGATATATTCTTATGATCATATGTGAATCGTAACCTTTGTTAAATTGGATTAGTGCGCTTTCCACGTTCAATTGCTTTGATTGGCCTGATTTCATAGAACCTAATGCATCTAGGGAATTAAACTTGATTAGTGCTTTTACACGTTAGGTTGTTCCTTTAGATAGAATTCATATTCGCATCTTTTAATGTGTTTGTTGATGACATGAGGAGATTTGCGGGATATTCTTGCGATCAAGGTATTCTAGGGTCTTTGATAAAAGTTGAGATTAAAATATCAATTCTAGTTATTGTGTAAAAACATGTTTGTGAATGAAAACGAAATCCATGACCAATATCTTCTTATCCTTGATTTGATTTGTTTGCTTATTTCTTTATTTGCTTTTATTTAGTTTAATATAATCACAAAACCCCGGTGTTATTTATAGGGAACCGAAACAATTTGACAACCTAGACCTCTCTGTGGGATCGATCCTTTCTTGCCCTTGCTATATTTATATTTTGAGTAGTAAGAAAGTGTAATTTATTTTTGACGCTTACGACCGCGGTCAAATTTTGGCGCCGCTGCCGGGGAGGCAGCGGTTGTCAATTGTTTTTGGTTTCTTATTTTTGTTTTTAGTTTTTGTTTTATTTTTCTTATTTTCTGGGTTTTAACCTTGGTGTGAGAATTTTATTTCAGGTGCTTGTTTCTCATGGAAGGAGCATACTACATGGATGGATACGGTTTTCAACAACCTCAACAATATGATAACTACCAATTCCATGGGTATAATCAAAACCAATTCATTGGTTATGACCAATATTCCATGGAACCTTGTGGTTTTCCTCAACAACCTTATGGCGGGTATGTGTGTGAACAACCACAAGGATGGGAGGATTCTTATGCTCGTGAACAAAAGGTCTCTAATTTTATAGACAAAGTTTCCACCTTTTTACAAGAGGAATTTCAAAAAGCTAAAGAGACACGAGCAACTCCAAGAACTTCGTGAAGGTATGACTATCTTGCGAAGAGGCATTGATCAATACAAGGAAGATATGGATAATTCTAATGTGCATATGGTTTGTGATGACTATTTGATTGATGCTAATGTTGAAAAAGGCCAATCCTTGGGCACTTTCGTCGATAATTGTGTGGTTAACTCAACTCTTGATCGTAATAATGATCATTCACCTATTCAAAAGGATGAGTTCGAGATTAACAACACTAAATTCAGCGAGGACCAATCTTATGTTGACTATGATAGTGACGGTGATTATGATACATTACTTGAAACAACTCATGGTGACATCTCCGAGGAGTCTTTTTGGGATCAAGATGAAGACGAAGAGGAATATGTTGACACTTGTGTAGATTACTCAAGCATTGATCTTAATAATGATCAAGAGCCTATTCAAAGGGTGGAGCTTGAGGATGATGCATTTTCGAGTGTTCTAAAAAAGTTTCTTATGATAAAATTTGGATCCGCAAAAGAGTATGTGCCTTACAACAACGAGGAGTATGTTGAGAATGAGACCGGTTTGACCAATATCGTGGAAGACCCAATTGAGCTTGCAAATAATTGTAATGATGATGTTTATGTCGATACTTTGGTTAAGGCAGAAACGGACGAAGAATGGTTGCAAGGTTTGATAGAGGACCATGATATACAAGAGGTGAATAATTCACTTGAGTTTTTCAAGGATGAAGAGGATTCCGTGATACAAGAGATTGTGCAAGGTTTATCTAAGCCTTTGCCTATTGTTTCTTCTCCTTTACCTCTTATTGGTTTGAATGTATGTGCTTCGAGAATATTGTTGAATGACTTTGTTTCTCGTTTTCCGCCATTAGAGAAACTTGATTCTCATACTATGCAGGTTATGGAACAAGAAACCGTGGAAGTACCCGACTTCTATATTCTTTATACACTTCCAAGTGTGGACAATAATAAGTGTGGGGGAAGCTTTTATCGGTTCATAGCTTCACTTTTGCTTTATGTTACTAATATTTGTGTGAAGCTAGTGTTTGCAAAACAGGTTCTATGGACGGATCCCCAACTTTTCAGATTATTGGTGTATGGGGAATGAATCTTACAAGAAGCTAAGTCGGCCGTCGACTTTAAAACAAAGCGCTAAGTGGGAGGCAACCCACCGGTTTTGTATCTTTATCCTTATCTTTTTATTTTTATGCATTTGCTTTTATCTTTATTTTCTTGTTTTTGCATATCATTTGCGGAATTTCCCACCTTGAACTCTCTTTGGAAGATTCAATTTTACATTGAGGACAATGTAAAGTTTAAGTGTGGGGGAGCATTTATATGTTTTAGTTTGTTTTATGTATAAAAAAAAAATAAAAAAAAATAAAAAAAAAAATAAAAAAAATAAAAAAAAATCAGAAAAATAGAAAAAACCAAGAAAAAAATTTGTGCTTTTTGAACTCCGAAATCTAGAAAATTGTGCCTTTAGGATGACACCATTAGTGGATGGAACCATTTTGAATGCAGGAGTTGAGGAACCAATTAACTAAAAGGGAAGAATATAGCTCAGAAATCACAAATTAACATGATAGTTGTTACCATATCTCGGAATATCACCATATCACATTCTATTTTTATTTTTCCATATTTATCTATTGTTCTCTAAGTGCTTTGGTGGGTCACTAAAAATCGACGTGTTATTGCTGCTAGGATGAAATAGAGTGATTGAGTTACTAGAAAAAAAAAAAAATGATGAAAAAATATATATGAAAAAAAAAAAAAAAAAAGGACCGATCAATTAGACCAAAACGGAATAAAAAGACACTTGGGAATAAAGATGTGTGAAACGTAGTCCCCTGTCTCCGTCGCCTAAACAAGCGTGGAATGCAGGATCCAAGACAACTATCATATACGTGTTGACAAGGAAGCATGCGCTTGGATCCAAAAGATCTAATCATGCCGTCTAAAAAAAAAAAAAAATTGGATCCAGTTTGATCCAATCATATAAAAAAAAGGAGAAGAAATTATTATTGTGTTGAATAAAGTCACTCTTGGTTCCCTTTGTATATGCCAATTGATTTGATGTAGCATTCAAAGCACCAAGTAGCTCAATCCAATAGGATTAGGTTCATCTTAGCGGTGACCTTCGATGAGATATGGGAAACATCGAACACTTGTGAACATTCGCCAACATCTACATCTATATCCATCTTCTTAATCTTTTCATTGTGATTGTGGTTTGTTAGTTTCCGAGTATTGTGGCTTGTTCGACTATCTAATTAGAGTTTATTTACTAATATATGAATTGAATTTGCAAGGTACCTCCTCCTATAGTCATTTTGGATTCGTTCATTGATTTGTCACGAATAGACGGAGTTTGAAATATAGGTTTTGTAGGTATATCTCTAGTAAACCTTCACGAGACTATAACTCGTCCACTAGGGACACCTAGGGGTTTAAAGGCTTGTTATTTATGCTAAAATTAACCGTAGCCTCGACGTCACGGAGTTGTATGTATGTTTTTATTGTTTTGTTTGATTTGCTCGAGGACTAGCAAAGTCTAAGTGTGGGGGAATCTGATAGGTGTAGAATACACCGTATTTACTATCTAGAGTTTATGCTTTCTTTGCTATTTTTCTTGTGAATTATGTACTTTACGCGTGTTTTTGAGTTATTAGATACTATGGAGTCGCACGGACGAAAAGAATAAGAAATTATCCAAATTGAGCCAAAGGGCGAAATTGTCATCTCACAGGCAAGGGATATATGGAGCTGACCCAAGGTTAAGGGACAACTTTCTTTTGGAGAGGTGTTAAATGACAGCCAGCAAATGTTAAGGGGCTACCAGCTGGGTACCCCTTATCTGCCAGACCTGGGTGGCTATTTCCACCATCATTTTCCTACACCAAGACCTAACTTGAGAGATGTTTTCTCTCGACCATTACTTCCTCACCTGAAACCAGAAATTGAGAAGAAAGCAGCCATTGTCGCTGTCGGATCCAAGAGAGCAAATTGAGATTCGAGAAGGTAGTGGTGATGAGTTAACGAAGTCGAAGATGGCGATGCTGGAAGATTTGAGCAGTGAAAGATTGGAGGTGCTGTTATTATGAAATCGAGTAGATGAAGTTTATGGGATTTGTTGCTGCTTGAGAGAGAAGTAAATCAATGTCGTTGTTGGGTCAAGAAACTGAGATGAATTGAGAAGAACCATTAAGTCTGTTGCAGAGAGAAGGAGGATTCGGTTCTGTTGATGTTTAATAACCCAGAGATGGAAATAAGGGTTTCTAAAATGATGGCAGAGATGGGGTTTTGATGAATTTACTTCCAGAAGCAGGGAATTAAGAAATTGAGGTGAAATTTGTTGGTTAGGGTTTGAATCTGAGTCATGAGAAGAAATTGGTTCTAATCTGTGAATCTGGTGTTGTTGCAATGAAGTCATGAATGGAAAGGAAGGAGAACTGAGGTTATTGGGAAGATGCAATTGATGAATGATGTCAGTTGGCTAGAACTGAGTTGATGAATTGTGATAGCCTGTGGTGGAATAGGTCTGGAGCTGTACACTGGGTGCTGTGTCTTGTGCTGGTGATTCAGGTTTTAAGATGGAGAGTTAGGTTGTTTTGCAGGTGTATGTGATGCTGCTGCCATTGTTGCTTGCCATGAGAAGATGGACTTAAGGATTTGGTGGTTTGTGGTGACGAGTCGAAGGTCGAGTCCGAGAAGAAGATGATATGTAGTTGTATGGGTTTGATCTACGGACGAACTTGCTTGCTGTTAGCTGTGACGCTGATGACGGGTACAACTGTTGGACTCGAATAACGTTGGTTTGAGTCTTCTGACCGAGAAATCAGTCGAGAAAATATGGAGTGGCTAGCCTAAAACTCAAGTCTGCCATGGAAGATATGAAGGCAGTTGGATGACGAGCTCGTGTTGAACTTGGGCTGATGGCAGTCACAATGTGTTGAAGTGAGTTAAATGGGCTGTGTTCTATCCAGTTGACGCAAGCCCATATTCATGCCTTGGCGACTTGCGTACACACCAACTTGTCGTGGCTCACTTTGAGCATACCTTGGCCGTGACTTGGGAATTTGGCCAGAGTTTGGCAAGTTACTTCGTCCGGGATGCACGGGACACAATTTTAAGGAGTGCACTTTCCTAATTTTACTAGGTTTCCTAGTTTTCTTAAAGAGTAGGTTACAAAACTCTATATATAGGGAAGCCTAGGCAAAAAATAATCTATTATCTTATCTTTTAATCTTTTTCTTATCTTTTTGCCTCTACTTGTGTTCTAGGGTTTACACCATGAAGTCTTTTCTCTTTCTTCTTGTTATGAACTCCATGAATATAAGCTAGAGTTTTATTATTGGTTATGGAATAAGTTGGATTTCCAAATATGGGTTTTAATTCAATAAATTAGTTTTCTCTCATATTATCGTTTATGATTCGCCATGAATATTGTTACATGATTTGAATGCTTGTTTAGTCGAGTCGCGAATCGATTGAGTTTGTTTTCATCTCTATTGCTAGATTAGGGTTATTATACGCAAAAGTGATAATTCCGGATTGCAAGTAGCATAAGTATGATTATAGTTTGTAGTGATATATTCTTATGATCATATGTGAATCGTAACCTTTGTTAAATTGGATTAGTGCGCTTTCCACGTTCAATTGCTTTGATTGGCCTGATTTCATAGAACCTAATGCATCTAGGGAATTAAACTTGATTAGTGCTTTTACACGTTAGGTTGTTCCTTTAGATAGAATTCATATTCGCATCTTTTAATGTGTTTGTTGATGACATGAGGAGATTTGCGGGATATTCTTGCGATCAAGGTATTCTAGGGTCTTTGATAAAAGTTGAGATTAAAATATCAATTCTAGTTATTGTGTGAAAACATGTTTGTGAATGAAAACGAAATCCATGACCAATATCTTCTTATCCTTGATTTGATTTGTTTGCTTATTTCTTTATTTGCTTTTATTTAGTTTAATATAATCACAAAACCCCGGTGTTATTTATAGGGAACCGAAACAATTTGACAACCTAGACCTCTCTGTGGGATCGATCCTTTCTTGCCCTTGCTATATTTATATTTTGAGTAGTAAGAAAGTGTAATTTATTTTTGACGCTTATGACCGCGGTCAATCTGTTATACATTCAGGTTTTTAGAATCAAGAATACACTCACAATGACTGAGTTGCGAGAACTTCAGGAGGAATACATTGCTATAGAGGAAAAGCAAAATGAGATGGAATCATACCCTGTTGCGAATGCAAGTTCAAGAGCTGCGAATGCAAGTTTGTTACCTAAATTGATAAACACAGTGGCGAGCACCTCGCAGGGTCAACAAGAAATGATAACGGACGATGGTCAGCAAAAGTTAATAGCCATGGGAAGTCGTGATCAGGAAGAATTTGAAAGAGAAAGAAACTTCTATAACCGTGGCGGAAATAACAAAATTCAAAGACTTGATCAGCCGCAAGAAACTTACGGAGGTCAGAGGCATAATTATCATAGAGGGCAGCAAGGTCATAGGGTAGTATGAGAGGAAATCAAGATGCCCCCACTGAATGCTAGTGTGGAGAAAATATGAGAAGTTATAATCCTGATGGAAAACATACACCATGGAACATGGGAATGAACCGCCTCCAGGTGATGAAGTCATGGTCGTTCCTATCACCATTTTCATGGACACCTAACGAATGATTGCAGAAATATAAAAAGATTCATCCTCAAAATGATAGACCAAGGGAAGCTAAATCATTTCTTAAAATGTGAAGAGAAGACTCAACCATTACCACCACCACCAGAAATTCACAGAGTAAACACAACAAAGGGAAAGAAACATTTGTAGTAGAAGTTGGAGCGAAAGCCAAAAACTTGTTCTGCAACTCTATCGTACATTCGACGGGACAATTGAAGATTTTCATGATAGTGTTCTCGTATGGGGTTTTCGCAAGAGATGCTGATAATAGAGAAGTAATGAACACCGCGAAGACATCGCCACTAAAGGAATGGCAAATGCAGATTATTTCTTTTACCGCAGAAGAGGTACCTGAAGGCGGAGAGATGCATGACAGCCCATTAGTGGTAAGATTGGAGATTAACCCAAAACATGTTGATGATGAAGATGATGAGGCGGAAAATTCATGGGCAATCAATAGAATCTTAATTGATACTAGAAGCTCTGTAAACATCCTTTTTTACCATACTTACAAGACTATGGGAGGGAAAGACGAAGATCTGATACCTTCAACTTATAAGATTTATGGTTTTAATGGTACTGCTAATAAACCTAAAGGAGAAGCTCATATGCGAATACCACTGAAAGGATTATCAACTGAAATTTTGTTTTGCATAGTCGATGTGGAGTCCCCCTATAACGCATTAATTGGGCGACCTTGGTTACATGAGATTATGGGTGTAGCATCGACTTACCACCAGTGCATCAAATTTCCTCATCCCAGTGGTGTTGGAGTTATAAAAGGAGATTGGGCTGAGGGACAAAAGTGCTATGAAGTTGATGTGGAATCTTGCGAGGAAAGAGCTGCTCAAAAGAAGAACTGGAAGCAGAACATCAAAGAAGAACAAAGAAGGGAAATACTGATGGTGGACGCAATAGAAGTAAGAGATGAAGATACATTGCGAAACCAATGCCTGAAGAAAGTTGGAAATTGCGATGGTTTCGCAAAAGGGAAGGCAATATCAAGAAATTTAAATGAAGAAGCAGAGAGTAACAGCAGTAAGAGGTGTAAGAAATGAATAATTGATTTTAGATTTGTGAAAGGTGTAAAAAAAAAAAAAAAAAAAAGTTTTGAGTGACAAAGACATGTCAAAAGTACAAAGAATTTGACGATCGAAGAAGGAGTTCGAAAGTCTCGCGAGACGAGAATATATGAAAATCAAGTTAAAGAATTACATCGAGATCACAGCAAACAAAGCAAGACTATGCGATAATTTCGCAAAGATAATGAGAAGAAATAATCAAAAATCAATGATATATACGAATGGGACGAACCTTTATGGCGTACACCCCTAGTTCGCGAATGATATTTCGTAAAGAGGCAAATGTAAGACCTAAAGTGCGTCATATAAGGGGGTATCTCTTGACATGGCTCGGAGAAAAGGTTACACCGCTCCGGAACCCGAGTCATGGAAATTTGGGGTCAATAAAGCCCATCGGGGGAGATACCTTGGATTTCCGACTATATATATAAGGTTATACCCTGGTTGGACGACCGAGGGTCTCTTCCAAGGAGTCAGTGTATGACCAAGGCGCCGAGGTACACGGTTGAGCCAAGAGTGCCTGGGGCATTTGAAGTGTCTCGGCCATTCTTGGAAAGTCTTGGCACATGCTGCACTCGGCCCAAAGAAAACTCCACTTAGGGTGCAATCTCGTAACCATAAGCCCTATAGGTATAAGGGATAAGAGGCTGCGAAAACAACTGGTTGTTGTTAAGACAGGATGAGAGGATCTAGTCAAATGATTATATGCAAACAAATAAGTTTGCGAGTATATACATGGAAACAACCAGGAAAAATTTGCTTGCGAAGACTTAGCAACAATAGTTGCGAAATTGAGGCATATTATTACTTAAAGGTTCTCGACTAAATCTCTCATTTGAAAACAAATAATAGAGGCAAATATGGGAATGAATAGGATATAAACTTGTTATTTATTTTCATATGATAGATTTATGCACTCATAATATTGATTAATTGTATTGCAAGAAAGAATTGTTCTTTTAACATGTGCGGAAAGGGACAACAAAGTAGAACTCGTATTTGAAGATCCAAGAGATTTACAGTAAGAAATTATAAAAATGGGAGACTAAAAGGATAAATGTACATATATTACAAGAAGAGAAAGAAGAAAATGGAGCTATTTCTTAGTTCATTCTTCTTTTTCATCAGACTCTTCATCGGATTCCTCTTCTTCGCTAGCATCGCTATCAGAGACATCCAAGGAAGGCATATTTTCAGGAATCTCATCAAGAAGACAAGGATATGAAGAAAGAGGAATACTGTGGTCATCGCAGACTGTCCTAATAGTTTGATTGCGAAAGCGGACAGCATCATTCTTGAAATTCGCTACAGTAGTTTGTAGTTGCTTCTTCAACTTGGAATACTTGTCATTGCGAAGAGAGAAGTCATTTGCAAGTTGTGCTTTCTCATATTCAAGTTCTTTAATTCTTGTCTAAAACCTCTTATCAGCTTCTGCGAACATATGACAATGAATTAGTAACTTAATAGCAAATTCACAAAAAAGAAGTGGTAAAGTAAAGAAGAACAGTTAACAACCTTCTCTGTCAGAAATCATATCTTTAACCAAGGCAGTATGCTCAGCGTGAAGGCTAACGTTAACACCTAAGTTATTTCGGCATTATCTAGAACTTTCGCAGCCCAAGCGAATTCATCATCACTATTTATGATAAGAAGAGAACGAATTTGATTCTCTCTCTCGTTAAGTATGGCATTTTGGCGAAGAGATTCATCCCGTTCAACTTGGACTTCAAGAAGAGTTTTTTGAAATCTCGCTAATGCTTGGGCACCTTGATTAGCAATGCGATCTTTGTCATCTATAAGGTTACTAATTTTCTTCCTTAAAATATTAGTTTTCTCGTGGGAACTAAGGTATAAACGTTTAAATCGGCTGGCTAAACCTAAGCTAGATCTATGATCAATTTCTAAGAGGTGAAATTTGGTTTGATGTTCGTTTAGTGGAAGAGATCTAATTTTGTTATTTAAAGAACTGTTTAAAGATTCGTTGAGATGAGCAAGAAGAGCATCACTATCCATAGGCTCGGGAAATGAGTGAAGAAGAATGGCTTCATCAGAGAGATTATAAATGTCTGCGAAAATGATATGTCAGATAAATAAAAATAAATAACAGAGTAAAAGAAAGGAAAAAAGAAGAATCTTATACCATAGAGTTGCTGATTAGCACTTTGAAGGCTAGATATTTTATTCTTCTGTGTGGAAGATTCAGCTTCTAGTTGTTGAGTCTTTTCGCGAAGAACCGCAGCGTCACTTTCTAACTCTTCATTCTTCTTGCGAAGCTGAAGATATTTCTTTTCAAGAGTGTTGCGCCTTTTCTCAAGATCTGAGGCAAAAACAAAGGAAGCTCTCCCAGACTACAAAGAAAGATAAAGAAATTATCAAGATATTTAAAATCAAAATTATGAAGAAATAAATAAATACAGACGTAGACGTACCAAGGCACCAAGTGCATTTAAGAAGCTAGGAGTCATTGATCTGGAAACCCCCTGAAGAGAATCATTACCCTCTAGCAAGGAAGTATCACAGATGTTCGCGAGAGCTTCGCATGTATTAGAAAGGCGATCATCTCCAATTCCTTGCATGGAATCTGAGAAGATATTAGACAGTAGCGCCATAGGGGATTCAGCAGGATGATCCTCCTTCACGAAAGAAATATCAACATCGTCATCATCCTCATAAGAACTCTCGCTGGTTAGAGGATTTGAGCGAGAAGAAGAGTGAATCTTCCGTTTTTTAGAAAGTGGAGCAGTGGATTTCCCATTGCGAAGAGGATCTTTACCCTTTCTTTTGGCCTTCGCAGCTCAGAAGTTTCTCCTTCTCCGGCAACTTCAATACCAATCTTCACACACGAATGAAGATAAGAAACAGGGGCAACAATATTTTAAAAAATAGCAAAAGAAAGTATTTCTTACTTCATCCGTGATTGAACGGAGTACCGCCAGAGTACTCGCCTTTGGATTCCTTTCGTAACTTCTTCTTAATTTGATGATCTAAAAATTTCGCAAGATTAGATATAAGAGGAAATGAAGATTGCAAAGTGAGTGAAAGTTAGGAAATATACCTCTTTTGCTTTTCCGGGCCAATCAAATACCCAAGGATGATAATTTGCGAGATTCGCAGGGAGTACATGGGGGCCTGAAAAGTAAGGTCCGCTCAAAAATAGTGGAAAGACGCACCACTTGTCATCTTTGGAACGGCGAGGAACATTGTTCTTGCCAGAGTGCCAATCGATATCTTGCATGAGTATCTTGTCGCTGGGGATGTTCTCTTTTCTTTTCAACCGTGCACCCCAGCGAGACCTATCGTTCTTCATATTTATCACTTCATAATTTTCAAAAAAGTTTTCTACTGAATACTTTTCAGCAACTACTCTAAGTTTGCGAATTTAGGATCTCTGACTTTATAAGGATATAGAGATCCCTTACCAGCACCACGATTGGCGAATTCAAGCATTAAATGGATGCAATCCCCACTTAATTGATAAATAGCTCGCGAGAACTTCTCATGAGCAAGAATTTCATAGAACAAGGGCAATTCGGGATTGTAGAGAGGAATGGGAAGACCTGCGAGGAGTTGACCTAGCAAAATTATGATTTTCTGATCATCACAATGATGATCAGTAAACAATTTTGCAGAGAGAATAGATGAAGATTCTTGATTGGGAATAGTGGATAAAGTGAAACCATTTTCTTGTAAATTCTTTTGAGTCTCACTCAAAAGGACTTCGTATTTACGACTAGATGGAGCCATTCTCAGAATATGGGAATGAATAGAAAGTTGAAGATCAAGAGAAAGAAAAAAAGGAAGATTTACAGTAGCAGAAACGTAAATTGCGGAGGAGGAGAATTGAAGAAAAATTGCAGAGAGAAAGTAAAAAAGAAAAATAGGAGGGTGAGAAAACTATATATAGAGAAGAGTTCTCGAGAAGATAAATGCATTTAATGCGAAAGGAAACGTGAATGGTCAAGGAAAAACGGTTGAAAGAAACGTGTCAAGAAAAGAGTGGAAGAAGAAACACGTGTAATAAATTCTGTGTAAAAGTACGGGATCATATCAAAAACAGATAAAGATGAACAGTTGCGGCATTTCAGAAATACTAATTCTCATGACATTCTCTTCTTCTCAGAGAAGACATGAGAAGAGGCAAGATGTAGGATCAGAATATCGCGACATCAATACCTTGCGAGATCAATAAACGACAGACATGGCGAAGGTGTCATGAGATGAGTAATATAAATGACGCAATGAATGACGACAGCCAAAACACGAGAAAGATATGAAGACCTAGCGAGATCTAGGAGAGTTGCGAGATTATATATTTGTACACTTGCGATATTTCGCAAGTCATTCCCGAAAAATAAAGGATGACTTTAGCTGTCATCCATTATGTAATACCCTATATAAAGAGCCGAGCAGGCCTACTGGAGGGAGATCTTTTTTCGAGTGTTGGGCAAGTCATTAAGAGAGAGAAAGTTTAGAGTGATTATAAACTGATTTCCATTTCATCTTGTAAACATTTTAAGAGTTTAATCAATAAAAATTACAATTGTTCATCCTAAAATGATTTGATTGTATAGATTCTTGTGAGGGGTGTAGTGTAGGATTTCATGCAACTACAAACACAAACACCAGAATTTCGTTAACGAGGAAAACCTCGGGACCTAGTCCAGTTTGAACACCACACTGTATTAAGCCGCTACAGACTCTAGCCTACTACCAATTAACTTCGGACTGGACTGTAGTTGAACCCTAATAAATCTCATACTGGAAAAGTTTTAGCTTGAGGTATATTTGGGTACCCTCGCCTTTTCACGTTCCTTACATCTCTGATCCCAGCAGGATACTACACACTTGATTCCCTTAGTTGATCTCACCCATAACCAAGAGTTGCTACGACCCAAAGTCGAAGACTTGATAAACAAATCTGTCTCACACAGAAAAGTCTATAGATTGAATAAATCTATCTCCCACAGAAATACCCAAGATTTTTTTTCCGTCTTTTGATAAATCAAGGTGAACAGGAACCAATTGATAATCCGGACTTATATTCCCGAAGAACATCCTAGTATTATCAATCACCTCATAATAATCTTAAACGACTAGCGAAACAAGATATTGTGGAATCAGAAACGATGAGACAAAGATGTTTGTGATTACTTTTATCTTTCCTATCGGAGAAATTAATCTCGAGTCAATTATTTCAATTGAACTCAATACGATAGAATCGGGCAAGATCAGAACACGCAACTACAAAGAAAATAGTTGGGTCTGGATTCACAATACCAATGAAGTCTTTGAAGTCGTTAACCTACAGGGTCTCAAAGAAACCTAAGGTTAAAGGAGAATAGACTCTATTTTATGCAACTAGTAACACACAGGAGGTGTGGGGATTAGGTTTCCCAGTTGCTAGAGTTCTCCTTTATATAGTTTTCAAATCAGGGTTTGCAATCCAAGTTACCTTGGTAACAAAGCATTCAATATTCACTGTTAGATGAAAAACCTGATTCAACCAAGCTAATATCTTTCAACCGTTAGATCGAACTTAGCTTGTTACACACAAATGAAATGTACCCTCATTTAGGTTTATGTAACCGTACCCAAACGTTTACACCATGTTGGCTCACAAACAGTTAACCGAGGTTAGCCATATGATTACTCTCATATCAACCTTATTCATCTTAACCATAACTAGTTCAAATGACTCAAATGAAACTAGTTAAAGAGTTGTTCAATTGCTATATTCTCATAGAATTATACAAGAACACAATTGAAGCAAAATCTGTTTGACTCACTCGAATCAATCATGAATATTATAGCCATTGTTTACAAAGATTGCATTCCTTATTATATAAATGATTATGTTCATGTTCATAACCGATTTTAGAACTTTAACCTTCAAGTATGCAAACGGGTACGCATACTTTAAATACCCGGACCAAGATTGGATTACGCAAGTACGCAAACGGGTACGCGAACTTTCAATCCCAACAGAATTTCTCGGACATGAACCTGTACGCCAGTACGCAAACGGGTACGCATACTAGGTTCCCGGAATTCTCAAACCAACAGGTACACAAACGGGTGCGCATACTATGGTTCCAGGACATGGATTACATATGTGCAAGAGTGCACAACATGACATATCCAATAATGGTTAAGTGTTCTAAACTCTTATTTCAATCATTGAAACTTTCTTAGAGGATGACAATAGCCGTTTTCACATACTATTAGCATCAAAGCAATTTTCAAGATATTGAAATAATCATAACGAAACATTTCAAGACTACACCAAATGATTATATCACACAAACCATGTAAGATGTTACTCGAAAATTTTCACATGATATAAGATGAACTTGGTCGAAGCAAAAGCTTTCCAACACATATTTCGAGAAATATGTAAGCGAGATAAACTCAGCTCGAAATCTCAAATGTGTATATAGAAAACTATATCGTAATACGACTTATGTCTCAATATAGGAGATAGAGTAAAAATAGACTTTCCAAGTGATATATGAGTTTCAGTCTCCATATACCTTTTGTCGATGAAGTTCCACAAGCTTCCCTTAGTAGTTCTTCGTCTTCAAATGATGAACGCCATGAAAACTAAGCTCAACTACACAATCTATTTCCTAGTCCGAGACATCTATAAATAGGCTAGAAATCAAGACTTATAGTTTTGATCACTAACATTGAAAAACATGTTTGAGATAGCAACGCATGCGAGTTCGACCGAGCAGTGCTCTAAGACCAACAACAATTAAAGAATCTATATGAAGTGAAAAACAGAATTGCTTTCCAAACAGTCAAGGGAGGACATTATAAAATACCAAGACAGAAACTCAAAATCTTCCATGCTCAAGCCAACTATAAAAGAAGATGTAATCAAATTCACTCTCTAAATAATGCAAGTGGAGAATGAAAGAATACAAGAGAAGAAATATCAAAAATTTTGCTGGATCATTTTCATGGGATAGCTTCAACCTCCAACCCTGATGAAAATGAAGAAATAATGAACGTCATAACACCTTGCATCTCTGAAGAGGAAATTACAAGCTCACAGAAGTTCCAACTACACAGGAGATAAATAAAAGTTTTTTTCAGATAAAGTCTTGGTCAGCTCCAGGCCAGATGGCTTCCAAGCAGGATTCTACCAGCAAAATTGGGAGATTGTAGGTCATGATATAATCAAGATGGTGCAGGAATTCTTCAAAAATGGTAAACTCCTAAAAGAGATGAATCACACTTTCCAAACCCTCATACCAAAGAATAACTGCATTCAAACACAATCTGACTACAGACCAATAAGTTTATGCAATATCTCTTACAAAATTATCTCAAAAATCATGACAAACAGACTAAAACCTATTCTTCACAAAGCCATCTCCTCTTGGCAAGCAACATATGTTCCTGATAGAAATATAATGGATAATACCATCATTTCCCATGAAATCGTGCATTATATGAAAAACACAAGAGCTCACCATGGTGCTGGATATGTCAAAAGCATTTGACAGAATGGAATGGAAGTTCATCACTAAAATACTACAAAGGATTGGATTTTGTGGAAAATGGTGCCAGTTGATGAATCAATGCATCTCAACTGCCCAAATATCTATTCTCCTAAATGGTTATCCAATTGAAACAATGGTTCCAATAAGAGGGCTAAGACAAGGTGACAGTCTATCTCCATATCTCTTCATAATTTTTATGGAAGGTTTAAGCAGAATAATT
This sequence comes from Papaver armeniacum, assembly GCA_023531295.1. Lineage (NCBI taxonomy): Eukaryota > Viridiplantae > Streptophyta > Magnoliopsida > Ranunculales > Papaveraceae > Papaver > Papaver armeniacum. The sequence continues at coordinate 455,107 of JAJJWW010013744.1, forward strand.
CAATCTGAAGTGGAAAGAAAGAGCATATGTCCCATCTATCCTGCAAGAAATGGCCCTCTAGTATCACATTTATTCTTTTCAGGTGACTACATCTTGTTTTCTACAAATGCCAGATCCTCTATAGAGAATCTTAAAAAGGTTATTTACAATTTCTGCAAGGTCTCTGGTCAAATGGTTAACTTCAACAAGTCAAGTCTGCACTTCAGCAAAAGATTAAGTGAAGAAATCAAAATAGACATCTGTGAAATAATGGGTATGAACATTATGCCTTTAGATGAGAAGTATTTGGGAATAAACCTCTTCATAGGCAGGGAAAAACTAAATGCTTCAGTAATATACAAGAAAAGATGTAGAAAAGACTTCAACAATGGCAAGCTGGGATGGTAAATCAAGCAGGAAGAAGTACACAAATTCAGTCAGTTACAAATTCAATGGCTCAGTTTCAGATGGGGTGTTTTATCCTTACACAACAGACAATAAATCAGTTAGAAGCAACTCAAAGGAAGTACTGATGGAACAAAAGTAATGGAAAAGGCTTTTACTTCATATCATGGAGTGATGTCTCAATTCCTAAAAGATGGGGAGGCTTAGGTTTTAAAAACTTAAGAATTTTCAATGAAGCAATTATCACAAAGCTGGCTTGGAGATTAATACAGGAAAAAGATAAGAAATAGGCTCATCTTTTAGAAGCAAAATACTTCAAACCAGACAATATTTTTCAAGATGACATCTCTGACAAAGGCACTGCTATATGGAAGAGTATATGTAAAGGCATTAAATGGGTTAGGAAATTTCATATCTGGTTAATTGGAGATGGCAAAACAGTCTAGCTTTTAGAGACAATTGGATTCAAGGTTACACAACTCAGCAAATTCAAGAAAACTTCAATGAGAATGAGGTTACTCCTTATCACATGAAGGTGGCTGACTTCATTGATATGAATACAAGAAACTGGAATGTGGGTCTTCTACAAATCTACTTCACTCAAGATCAGGTGGAGAAAATATTAAACATAAAACCTTCCATCTAGCATGAAGACAAAATTCAGTGGTCTCTCACAAGCAATGGAATGTGCACTGTCAATTCCACTTATAAAGCCATTCTCTGTCACTGCAATAAAAGTTTAACTAACAAAGAAGAAGAAGCTAAATTTTGGTTAGGATTATGGCATCTCAAGATAACCCATAAATGCCAGTTATTCTTATGGAAAGTTGCTCAAGACATTCTCCATGTCAACCACAGACTCACCAGAAATAGCCATCCAAGATAGTAGCTGCAAGAGATGTCAATAAGAAGCAGAATCCATCACACACCTTCTAGTCCATTGTACTTATGCAAGGAGTGTATGGAATGCCATATCTCCAGACATTGCTCAGGAAATAAGCAATATCCAAGATATGCAACAATAGATAAAGTCTTGGGACAACACAAGCTCAAGAATAAATTTTTGAAACATGGCACTGTAAATCTCATTATGATCACAATGTGGTTTATATGGAAGTCTAGGCGTGAGCTGGTATTTGAGAACAAAAGATGCTCTATCAACAACATAAAGAACAAAATTCATGTTTTTTGCACTGAGAATAAAATTCAAACTAACAGATATTTGAATCAGCTGCAGGTCTTATATTATAGCAACAATACAGTTGGGAGTAGAAATACAAACATAAATAATTGGAATCCTCCTCACAGAGGAATGCTGAAAATTAACATTGATGCCTCTGTTTTACCTGGTAATCATATTTATGGAATTGCACTAATCATTAGATATTTTACAGGTCAATTGGTGGAAGCATGGACCTTGGTAGAAAGAGTCAGGGATGTTACTCAAGCTGAAGCTGTTGCAGCTCTTAAAGCTCTTCAATGGATTTCTCAACTGCAACTTCAGCATGTCATAGTTGAGGGGGATAACAAGAAAGTGATGGATAACATCAATGGGCTGTACAACATATCTCCTTGAGAAGATGGTAATTTTATTAAAGAATGTCAGCATCTAGTGAAACTGTTGTTGTGTGTTTTAGAAATAGGAAAAGTAATCAAGTGACAGATCTTCTTGCCAGGTACACTAGGATTAATAATTGCAGCAGGAAATGGAATGTGAACCTTCCAAATTGAGTTAGTGCTAAACTAGAAGCTGAAAAATCTGTCATGTAACTCTTTTCCTGCCAGCAGGCTTTATCAATGAAAATCTTTGTGTTTTTCTTTCAAAAAAATAAAAATAAATTGCGATATAAAAAAATAGCCCGTGGGAGATATCGCACCATGACCAATACATTTTTTTTTCGAAGAAAAGGTTATATTAAGAAAAAAAAAACCATTACACAAAGCAAAGGGAGTTACACATACAAAGCAAAGAAAAGGTTATATTAAGAAAGCAAAGATGACCAATACATATTGTACGATTTGAACAAAATAAAATAAAATTCATCATTTGACAAAGTAGGTCAATGGGCAAGTCGCTAAATTAAGAGACTTGTAGTAGCAGGAAATCCCACACTACACCCCTCACAAGAATTCACACAATCAAGTCATTTTAAGATGAACAATCATAATCTTTATTGATTAATCTCACAAATGTTACAAGATGAAAAGGAAATAAACTAAAGAATTAACAACCGCTCTGAACTTTCTCTCTCCTAATGACTTGCTCAACACTCGAAAAAGATCTCTCCTCTCTTAAGCCTGTTCGGCTCTTTATATAGGGGCATTACATAGTGGATGACAGCTAAGCTGTCATTTATTTTCGGACCTGGCTTGCGACATTATCGCAAGTGTACAAATACTAAATATCGCAACACTCCTAAATCTCGCTAGGTCTTCACATGTTTCTCGTGTTCAGGTTGTTGTCATCCGTTGCGTCATTTTTATTACCAATCTGCGATATCTTCGTAGTGCGTCGTTCATGGATTTCGCAAGGGTATTGGTGTTGCGATATTCTGATCCTACATCTTTCCTCTTCTCATGTCTTCTCTGCGAAGGAGAGAATGTCATGAGAACTAGTCCTTTCAAAATGCCGCAGCTGTTCATTTTATCATATTTTCTTGTATTGACGTGATTCTGTACTTTTATGCAGAATTTATTACACGTATCTCTTCTTCCATCCATTTCTTGACACGTCTTTTTCAACCACTATTTCTCAACCGTGCATGTATACTCTTCGCATTAAATGTGTTTGCCTTTTCGAGAAACCTTCTCTCTCTATATATTTTTCTTACTCTTCTCTCTTCTTCTTTTTACTTTCCTTCTTGTTTTCTCTTGCAATTTTTTTCTTCAACATCTCTCCGTAACTTCCGCTTCTGCTACTGTAAATCTTCTTATTTTCACTTCTTTTGATCTTCAGTTTTCTCTTCATTCCCATACTCTGAAAATGCCTCCAGTTGGTCGTAAATATGAAACTTCTCTGGACAAAGTTCAGAAAGATTTCGAAGAGAAAGGTTTCATATTAACCACCATTCCCAATCAAGAATCTAAATCCATTCTTTCTGCCAAAATGTTTTCTGATCATCATTGTGATGATAAGGAAATCATAATTTCGCTAGGTCAGATTCTCGCTGGCCTTCCCATTCTTCTCTATGACCCTGATCTTCCCATTCTTCTCTATGACCCTGATCTTCCCTTATTTTATGAAATTCTTGCTCATGCGAAATTCTCGCGAGCCATTTACCAATTAAGCGGGGATTGTTTCCGCTTAATGCTTGAGTTCGCCAACCGTGGTGCTGGTAAAGGGTCTCTTTATCCCAAAGAAGTCAGGGATCCTAAATTTGAGGACTTAGAGATATTCGTTGAAAAATATACAGTAGAGAGCTTCTTCGAAAACTATGAAGTAATAAACATGAAGAATGATAGAACTCGCTGGGGTGCTCGCTTGAAGAGGAAAGAAAATGTTGCCAGCGATAAAATACTTATGTAAGACATCGACTGGCATTCGGGCAAGAAAAATATTCCTCGTCACTCTAAAGACGACAGGTGGTGCGTCTTTCCGCTAGTTTTGAAAGGACCTTATATTTCAGGTTCAAATGTGCTCCCTGCGAATCTCGCCAATTATAAACCTTGGGTTTTTAACTGGCCTGAAAAATCAAAAGAGGTATACTTCCTAAATTTTGCTCAGTTTATAATCTTCACTCCTTTTTATACCTATTAATCTTGCGAAATTTTCAGATTACCAAGTTGAGAAGAAGCTACAAAAGGACTGCTAAGTCAAGTACCCTAGCGGCGCTCCGTTCGATCATGGATGAAGTAAGAAATACTTTTCTTTATTATTTTTAACAATATTGTTGCCTCTGTTTCTTATCTTCATTCGTGTGCGAAGGTTGGTGTTGAAGTTGTTGAAGAAGAAGAAAGTTCTAAGGTTGCGAAGACTAAAGGCAAGGGTAAAGATCCTCTTCGCAAGGAGAAGTCCACTGCCCCACCTTCAAAGAAAAGAAAGATTCACTCTCCCTCTCCTTCAAATCTCCAATCCAGCGAAAGCTCTGATGATGAAGATAATGATGATGTTGATACTTCTCTCGCAAAGGAGAATTTTTGAACTGAATCTTCTATGGCACAATTGTCCAGCATCTTCTCTGACTCCATGCAAGGGATTGGAGATGATCGTCTCTGTAGTACGTGCAAATCTCTCGCGAGTATCTGCGATGCTCCTTTAATAGAGGGTGATGATTTTCTTCATGGGGTGTCCAGATCAGTGACTCCCAGCTTTCTAAATTCGCTTGGTGTCTTGGTATGTCTTTGTCCCCCTATTTCTTCATAATTTTGATTGTAAGTTATATCTTGATAATTTTTTCAATTTCCTTTACAGACCGGGAGAGCTTCCTTCGTTGTTGCCTCAGATCTTGAGAAAAGGCGCGGTATTCTTGAAAAGAAGAATCTTCAACTTCGTAAGAGAAATGAAGAACTGGAAGCTGAAGCTTCTACTCTTCGCGAGAAGACTAAGCAATTAGAAGCTGATTCTTCCACTCAGAAGAATAAGATATCTAGTCTTCAAAGTGCCAACCAACAACTTTATGGTATGAGACTTTTCTCTTTTCTTTTGTTTTGTTCTATCATTATCTTCCCTCATCTAAATTACCATTTTCGCAGACGTCTATAACCTTTCTGATGAAGCCATTCTTCTTCACTCATTTCCTGACCCTATGGATAACAATGCTCTTCTTGATCACTTCAACAATTCTTTGAACAGTTTTTCAAATGACAAGATTAAATCTCTTCCTCTAAATGAACTTCAATCCAAATTTCGTCTCTTAGAAATTGATCATAGATCTAGTTTAGGCTTAGCCAACCAATTTAAGCGTCTCTATCTTAATTCTAAACAAAAAATTAATACTTTAAGAACCAAAATCAGTGATCTCATAGATGATAAAGATCGCATCGCTAGACAAGGTGCTCAAGCATTAGCGAAATTCCAAAAGACTCTTCTTGAAGTTCAAATTGAACGAGATGAATCTAACCGCAAAAATGCTATACTTAGCGAAAGAGAGAATCAAATTCGCTCCCTTCTTCTCATAAATAATGACGATGAATTTGCTTGGGCTGCGAAAGTTCTAGATGATGACGAGAAATAATTTAGGGGTTAATGTTAGTCTTCAAGCTGAGCATACGACCTTGGTTAGGGATATGATTTCTGACAGAGAAGGTTGTTAATTGTTCTTCTTTATTTAACTGTTTGTCTTTCATGAAATTTTCGTTAAGTTGATGATTCATTGTCACATGTTCGCAGGAGCTGAAGAGAGATTTCGTAAAAGAATTGAAGAACTTGAGTCTAAGAAGGAGCAGCTCGCAAAGAACCTTTCTTCTCGGGATGATAAATATTCTAGATTGAAGAGGCAACTACAGATTATTGTTGCGAATTTTAAGAATGATGCTACTCTCTTTCGCAATCAGACTATTAAGATGGTCTGCGACAACAACAGTATCCCTCATTCTGCATATCCTTGCCTTCTTGAAGAAATCCCCAAGAATGTATCTTCTCTAGATATCTCTGACAGCGATGCTAGTGAAGAAGAATCTGATGGAGATGAAGAAGTAGAGAATCTGATGAAGATGATGAAGAAGAAGAATCAAACGAGAAATAGTTTTATTTTCTTCTTTCTCTTTTTGTAATATCTGTACATTCATTCTTTTAATCGTCTATTTTTGTAATCTTTTGATGCGAATTTCTTGGATCTTCAAATACAAGCTCTACCTTTGTTGTTCCTTTCTGCACATGTTAAAAGAGCAATTCTTTTTTGCAATATAATTAATCAATATATTATCAACCTTTCATTTTATGAGTGCGTAAATCTATCATATGAAGACAAATAACATGTTCTTGTTCATTCCCATACTTGCCTCTGTTATTTGTATTCAAATGAAAGATTTCATTTTTCATTTTTCTCTAGTGTGGTCTTATTTTGCCTTCCTAGTTAAAGGTCTTATTTTGCCATCTCTTGTTATTGCGACAAAATCGCAGGACGTCTTTACACTTTCATGTAATGACCCATTGATGTTGTCTTATCATTTCTCTAGTATTGTTGCCTCTGCAGGATATTATTCATGCGACAATATGACAGGCCTAAATATTCTTGCGAACATAAAGCCACATGACATTGCCGTCTTGCGACGAAATCGCAGGACGTATTTACATTTGCATGCAATGACCCATTGATCTCGTCTTATCTTCTCTTTTGTATTATTGCCTCTTCAGGATTGTCGCACAAATATCACAAGCCTTGATACTCCCGTGAGTAAAAAGCCTCATGACATTTGCGTCTTAAGACACTTATCAGCTCCCTAATGGAGGGTGCCACCCTTATCTTCCCCCTGGTTGCCCCTTCAAGGAGGCGTACTTCTGCCATACAAGGCTAGCTCCTCCCATCCGGTCTTAACAACAACCGGTTGTTTTCGTGAGCCTCTTATCCCTTTTGCCTATAGGGCTTATGGTTACGAGACTGCACCCTAAGTGGAGTTTTCTTCGGGCCGAGTGCAGCATAAGCCAAGACTTGCCAAGAATGGCCGAGACACTTCAAATGCCCCAGGCACTCTTGGCTCAACCGTGTACCTCGACGCCTTGATCAAATGCTGACTCCTTAGAAGAGACCCTCGGTCGTCCAACCTAAGTCATAAGATTAGATTGAAAATCCAAGGTATCTCTCCTAGATGGGCTTTATTGACCCCAAATCTCCATGACTCAGGTTCCAGGGGCGGTGTAACCTTTTCGCTGAGCCATGCAATAGGTACCCCCTTCTATGACGCACTTTAGGTCTTACATTTGCCTCTTGCGAAATTTTGATTTCGCGAACTATGGTGTACGCCATAGTAGGTTCTCCTCTGTCTGATTATTTTGTCGATTCTTCTGCATATAAGCTCTTTTTTAATTTCGCAATCTCATCTTTGTAATTCATAAAAGATATTTTCTTCTTCTGCATATCAGCTCTTTTACAATTTTGCAACCTCATCTTTGCAACTCTTTTGCCAATACAGATTTTTTTTTTTTTTTTTTAAGATCAACCATACGTCTTTCCTTCTTCTCAGTCATAAAATCAACAAATACATTCACTCTTTAAGTATCTTACTTCTGCTCCTCTCTGCCTCTGCATTTTTGAATTTTTCTGTCATTTTCTTGTCTGTTGCGAAGCCTTCGCCACTTCTTATCTTCATCATATATTGTTTTCGCAGCGTTTCTTCTTCTCTCTGTTCTATTACATCTACCATCAATCTTTCACCTTTTTGTTTTTCTTTGATGTTGTGTTTCCAATTCTTCTTCTTCGCAGATCTTTCTTCGCAAGATTCTATATCAATTTCATAACACTTCTTTCCTTCAATCCAATCTCCTTTTATGATGCCAATACCAGTGGGATGAGGGAACTTGATACATTGATGGAAACTCGATGCCACACCTAAAATCTCATGTAACCAAGGTCGTCCAATCAATGCGTTGTATGGTGATTCCACATCAACTACAGAATAAAATTTCAGAGGACAATCCTTTCAGTGGAATTCGCACATGAGCTTCTCCTTTAGGTTTATTTGCAGTACCGTTAAAACCATAGATTTTGTAAGTTGAAGGTATTAGATCTTCATCTTTCCCTCCCATAGTTTTATAAGTATGATAAAAAAGAATATTCACGGAACTTCCAAAGATCGATCAAAATTGTTGATTGCCCATGAATTCTCAGCTTCATCATCTTCATCCTCACTAGGTTTTGGGTTAATCTCCAATCTTACCACTAATGGTTTGTGGTGCATTTCTCCACCCTCAGGTACTTCTTATGCGGTAAAAGAGATAGTCTGCTTTTTCCATTCTTCCAGTAGCGATGTCTTCGCAATGTTCATTATTTCTCTATTATCGGCATCTCTTGCGAAAACCCTACTGAGAGTGTTATCATGAAAATCTTCAATTGTCTTGTACGAATGTACGATAGAGTTACAAAACAGATTCTTTGCCTTTGCTCCAACTTCTATTACAAATGTCTCTCCTCCTTTTGTTGTATTTACTCTGCAAATTTCTGGCGGTGGTGGTAATGGTTGAGACTGAGATTGGTTTTTTAGAAAATGATTTAGTTTCCCTTGGTCTATCATTCTGAGGATGATTCTTTTTATATTTCTGCAATCATTTGTTGAGTGTCCATGAAAATGGTGATAAGAACAAAATTCATGGCTTCTGTCTCTCGGAGGTGGTTCATTTCCCATGTTCCATGGTGCGGGTATGTTTTCCATCAAAATTATAGCTTCCCATATTTTCTCCACACTAGCATTCAGTGGCGGCATCTTGATTTCTTCCCATATTATCCTGTGATTTATTTTGTCCTTTATGATAGTTTTGCCTCTGACCTCCATAAGTTTCTTGTGGCTGATCAAGTCTTTGAATTTTGTTATTTCCACCACGGCTATAGAAGTTTCTTTCTCTCTCGAATTCTTCTTGATCAAGACTTCCCATAGCTACTAGTTTCTGCTGGCTATCTCCCATTATCCTTTCTTGTTGTCCTTGCGATGTGCTCGCCACTGTACTTATCAACTTAGGTAACAGGCTTGCGTTCTCTGCTTTTGAACTTGTGTTCGCAACTGGGTATGATTCCATCTCATTTTGCTTTTCCTCAAGAGCAATATACTCCTCCTGAATCTCTCGCAACTCAGTCATTGTGATCGTATTCTTGATTCTGAAAATTTGAATGTATAACAGATTGGTTGCGAACATAGCGTTAATGAATGACAGAATGAGATGTCTTTCATCACACGACCAGCCATATCACTACACATTGTCTTCAACCTCACGGTTAGATGCTTCAAGCTTTCGCCAACCCTTTGCTTTAACCCAAATACATCTTCAATGCCAGGTCGCGAGGAATTGTTACTTATATACGCCCCTAAAAATATAGCCTGCAAATGGTTGAAAGATGTTATAGTATTCTTTGGCAAACCTTCAAACCATTTTAAGGCCTCTCCTGTTAAACTTGATGCAAAATATTTGCACAATATAGCATCATGGTTCTCCCATTGTAGCATACATCTCACATAAGCTTTGATGTGTTGTACTGCACAAGTTGTTCCATCAAAAATGCTGGTTAACGCAGGTAAATTGCACTTTGGGGGTATTCCTCCTAATTGTACTTCTTGTGTGAATGGGGTTTTCGCATCTTCTTCTATAGCCTCATCCAATTGTCTCCTACCTCCTTCTTTTTTATTATTTAACATTCCTCTCATTTCCGCTAGCTCTCTCAAGATTTGTTCATTTACATTAGAATTTGGATCCATTGGTCTTTTTAGTTCCGCCTCTCTTCTTTTGCGTTCATATCTGTTTTGACTTTCTTGTTCATCATTTTCTTCTCGTCTTTCTCTGCGATCTTCTCTTTCATTTCTTTTACGAATTCGCACGCCATTATATCTCTCATTTTCTCTTCTTTGCCGGTTTTCAATTCTCCTTTGTACTCTATCATATTCTTCATTGATATTACCATTATTGCGATTTTGCTCACGCCTCCTTTCTCGATTATCATGATTGTTCTGGCGAATTGCCTCTTGTAGCTCTTGTTCCTCCACTTCTGCTCTCAGTCTTTCCCTCTCGCGAGCTAGATGTGCTTGTTCAGTATAGTGTCTTTTAATTTCGTCTTCAATTACTCGTTCATTTCTTTGTACTTCTCTCCCATGTAATATTCTCCTTCATTCTTCCTGATTTTCTTCGCCATCTTGATTATTTCGCCCCTGACGGCGTCTACTTCCCTGATTTCTATCGTTTTGCCCATTTTGAAGAGTTTCAGCGCGTTGGATATAACGATCTTCCATTATTTCTCTTCTTTCGCGACATTCTTCGCCTGGATTTTGTACTTCCTCTCGAATTTCTTCTTTAGCATTTTCTACAGGCAAATTTCGTCTTATTTCTTCTCTAACTGATCTTGATCTTGACCTTGTAGTGCTTATCGACCTTATGTTTTGTAATCTCATGTTTTCCATCCTCAATTCATGATTCTGTCTTGTTAAATTTGCACGTTCCTCAGCTTCTAATCGCCTTTCTTCATGTATTGTTTGCCTCAATGCCTCTAACGCTGCAATCTCTTCATTTCCATGAATTATTCCTCCAATTACTTCTTGGTCTCTCTCCTATTGTCCATTGCCTCCTAATTGCTGCTCTTCTCCCATTTCATCTACAAAATCTGATCGCCAAGTATGTACACTCACTCTGTCATAATCCACAGTTCTATTTTGTATTGGTGTACGTTGAATTGGCGGTTGAACTTGATTTTTTCCATTGTTCCTTGTGTTCATTCTTGAAGATTCCTCTATTTTGTCTCTCCCTTCTCCAGCAAGTCTCCTACTCCTTCTAACAGTTGTTGGTTGTTTTGATGCATGTCTTCTTCTAGCCATTTTTCAATCTTAATGAGTTGTTGAAAGTTATATGAAATTCTTTATCTACTATTCCAAATTCTTTTCAATCACAATATCAATCTTCAATCCCCGTTTCTAGCGCCATATGTAGTAGCAGGAAATCCCACATTACACCCCTCACGAGAATTCACACAATCAAGTCATTTTAAGATGAACAATCATAATCTTTATTGATTAATCACACAAATGTTACAAGATGAAAAGGAAATAAACTAAAGAATTAACAACCGCTCTGAACTTTCTCTCTCCTAATAACTTGCTCAACACTCGAAAAAGATCTCTCCTCTCTTAAGACTGTTCGGCTCTTTATATAGGGCATTACATAGTGGATGACAGCTAAGCTGTCCTTTATTTTCGGATCTGTCTTGCGACATTATCGCAAGTGTACAAATACTAAATCTCGTAATTGTTGATGGTGGTTTTTAAACAAGGGGTAAAATCGTAAAACCCCATGACCTAGTGTTACCCGCAACACATTAACTAAGAGCATTTAACTCAGGTGTAAATAATTAATAGGGGTATTTTTTCAAAATACCAGTTAGGGTTTTCGACCACAGAACCCTAATTCCAAAACCAAGCCGCACATCTGCGCACCATGGCAACAATGCCAAACCAAGTCGCACATCGCGCACCATGGCAACAATGCCAAACCAAGTCGCACTGCTGCGCACCATGGCAACAATGCAAAACCAAGCCGCACATCGCGCACCATGGCAACAATGCCAAACCAAGCCGCACACTGCGCACCATGGCAACAATGCCAAACCAAGCCGCTGCGCGCGCACCACGGCAACCATGCCAAACCAAGCCGCACATGCGCACCATGCAACAATGCAACAATGCCAAAACAAGCCGCAATGGCAACAATGGCGCGCCATGGCAACAATGCCAAACCAGGCCGCACATCACTGCGCACCATGGCAACCATGCCAAACCAAGCCGCACACTGCGCACCATGGCAACAATGCCAAACCAAGCCGCACACTACGCGCCATGGCAACAATGCCAAACCAAGCCGCACACTGCGCACCATGGCAACAATGCCAAACCAAGCCGCACACTGCGCACCACGGCAACCATGCCAAACCAAGCCGCACACTGCGCACCATGGCAACAATGCCAAACCAAGCCGCACACTGCGCACCATGGAAACAATGCCAAACCAAGTCGCACGCTGCGCACCATGGCAACAATGCCAAACCAGGCCGCACACTGCGCACCACGGCAACCATGCCAAACCAAGCCGCACACTGCGTACCATGGCAACAATGCCAAACCAAGCCGCACACTGCGCGCCATGGCAACAATGCCAAACCAAGCCGCACCCTGCGCGCCACTGCAACAACGCCAAAACCAAGCCGCTGCTCGCGCACCATGGCAGCAACGCCAAAACCAAACTACATATCACACTCATTGGCAACCATGCCAAACTAAGCCGCTATGCCATTGGCAAATGCCAAAGATAGCGCCCTAGGCTTGCAAAAACGTGCAACTAGGTCAACATGGCCGTACGTGCCATTGGCACATGCCAACGCGTACCACAAGCCATATTTCCAAGCCGCTATGCCATTGGCACATGCCAAATATAGCGCCCTAGGCTTGCAAAACGTGCAACTAGGTCAACATGGCCGTACGTGCCATTGGCACATGCCAACGCGTACCACAAGCCATATTTCCAAGCCGCTATGCCATTGGCACATGCCAAATATAGCGCCCTAGGCTTGCAAAACGTGCAACTAGGTCAACATGGCCGTACGTGCCATTGGCACATGCCAACGCGTACCACAAGCCATATTTCCAAGCCGCTATGCCATTGGCACATGCCAAATATAGCGCCCTAGGCTTGCAAAACGTGCAACTAGGTCAACAAGGCCGTACGTGCCATTGGCACATGCCAACGCGTACCACAAGCCATATTTCCAAGACGCTATGCCATTGGCGCATGCCAAATATAGCGCCCTAGGCTTGCAAAACGTGCAACTAGGTCAACATGGCCGTACGTGCCATTGGCACATGCCAACGCGTGCCACAAGCCATATTTCCAAGCCGCTATGCCATTGGCGCATGCCAAATATAGCGCGATAGGCTTGCAAAACGTGCAACTAGGTCAACATGGCCGTACGTGCCATTGGCACATGCCAACACGTACCACAAGCCATATTTCCAAGCCGCTATGCCATTGGCACATGCCAAATATAGCGCCCTAGGCTTGCAAAACGTGCAACTAGGTCAACATGGCCGTACGTGCCATTGGCACATGCCAACACGCACCACAAGCCATATTTCCAAACCGCTATGCCATTGGCACATGCCAAATATAGCGCCCTAGGCTTGCAAACCGTGCAACCTACCACCAAGGCATTCCGCACATGCCATTGGCACATGCCAAACACACACGCTGGTAGCCTAACTTGCAAACCGTGCAACCTACCACCAAGGCATTTTGCACATGCCATTGACACATGCCACACACGCCACTAGCAGCTCTGGCATTGCCACTTACACTCAACATACAACCTACCACCAAGGCATTCCACACATGCCATTGGCACATGCCACGCACGCCACTAGCAGCTCACGGCATTGCCACTTGCGCTCAAGAACAACCCGCAACAAGGGCATTCCGCACATGCCAATGGCACATGCCCACGCGCCACTAGCATTCCGCGGCGCCACTTGCACTTAAGGTGCAACCAACGAGATATCAACACAAACTGGGGATGCTTTCGGGGTTTTGGTTTGGCGGTCATAGCTTGCGGCGTACACTACGCTCACATTAGGAAAGCGTGAAAAGGAATAAAGCGGTCAAATAAATGAGGAAATAATGGTGAAAACGTTTTCACCCATTAACACCATGCGGTTACCACCTCCTCCCATTATTTCACCCTTTACTCTCTTCCTTCATGAGACCAGGGTACGTTTCAATCTCGACTTGTATAAATAGGTCTTACCTATTTCCACCGGACAACAAGTCTCGGTCGGGGAGAAAAATACTACACTCTCGAAAAGGCAACTTTGCAAGCTCTCCAAAAAGCTTTCATCTCTTGCAAGCTTCCTAAGCTTTCACTTTACGATACAAGTCGAGACACTACTCTCCCGGAACTATTTCTGGGTCTCAACACCTTTCTTTGCTTCCCTCCCCAAATCAACCCTTCTCCTTCACTTTGTGACCAAAGCAAGTCTGGAACGGCCATTTCTTGGTTTAGGCCGGACTTGTACAGATTGATCTCTCGAATCTATAAAGTGCTCACGTGCAGCACATTTGTTTAGGGTTTAAACCAGTTTCTCACTCACCCACCGAATTTCTATGAAATCGCGAGAAACGATTTTCACCCATAAACAATTGGCGACCACGGTGGGAGGATTGATCTTTCGGTTACAATATCAAATTCTAGCTTCCATCCTCAAATTTTCGCGCAAGCATGGTCGGCTATCGGGCGATCTCCACAAACACCGATCCCGCTCAAGGTCATGATAACTCCTCAATTTCGGAAGCAATACCACCAATGAAGAGGTCCCAAGACCGGTCGACACGATGCGTGCTCGGGAGATCCACGCCAAAAACATGGACCTAATGAAGGATGCGATTATTGAGCATACTCGACTTCCTCATCAATCTAACATCGGGGCTAAGTGATTCATGTTCCCCAGGAGATCAAGAGCAGGGGACTAACATCCCGAATGAGCATTCTCAAATCAACGGTTTCGTCACTGACTGGAAGCCAGCGGACCAGGAGGCGACCATGTTGGTAGAAAACTTATGTGAATTGCTGCACCTCTCCAAGGACCAGCGGATAAAAACATTCTCTGCTATCAACCGAATAGCACTCAACGCATCACTAGTTCCTGCACCCACGGGGACTCCAAGGATCCCCGGAAGATCCGCCAACAATATTGTTTTCACCGATGACGACATGATGGTAGAAGACGGTCACAACCGGGCCTTGCATGTTACGGCTCTCGTCAAGAACATAGAGTTTCGAAGAGCACTCATTGACACGGGTGCATCTTCCAATGTCATCACTCTCAAGACACTCAAAGCTGCCAGGGTGCGACCTAATGAGATCGTACGACAACCCACTACGATGACGGATTTCGAAGGCAACCAAACTAGCACATACGGCTACATCAACTTGGAGCTGGCAGTAGGGCCAATCCAATCAAGCGTGAAGTTTGAAGTGATTGAAAAAGAACCAGACTACCACATGATCTTGGGAAGGGCCGTGTTTGCACAATCTCAAAATCGTCCCTTCAACATACCACCAATGCCTGAAAACAGTATTGAACGGAGAAGTTGTTCGCATTCCCGCGTTACTGTCCCCCTATGCACTAGTCTACTGCGTAGAAGCACATGGGCCGAAGGAGGGTTCAAAAGGCGTGGCGACCAAGATTCACAGTTTTCTGCTACCAAAATGGACATCGCTCAGAGATAGCGACAAACTGGAGATACCCCGCAGAGGAGACCGTCCTTCCACCATCTCCTCAGAAGAAAGACCCGCAAGCCTCTCGCCACCGGGCGTAACCCGTGCCCGTACCAAGCGAGAGTGCACCCTTACCGCAAGACGAAGCAAAAGGGGAAAGCTCACACATTATCACCATTTGTTAGCAATTAGCGGGGAGACCATGACCCGGTCTCTCCGCCCGAAAGAATGTCTTCACAATAACCAGGAGGAAGTTCCAGACGCCCCTCAGAAGCTACAAGATGGGACCGACTTAACCACCGACGAACTCGAAACTGTCAATATAGGGAATGAGGAATTTCCGCGACCCATTACGATCAGTTCGACTCTACATCTGCGGAACGCTCAAAGCTAGTCGACTTACTCAAAGAATACCAGGACGTCTTCGCATGGACTTACGAAGAAATGCCTGGCTTGGATGGGAAACTGGTCACCCACCATCTGCATGTGATACCCGGATCCAAACCAGTCAAGAAGCCTCCAAGACAATTCAGACACGACGTAGAAGAACAAATCAAGGCGGAGGTCCAGAAATTACTAGCCGCCGGCTTTGTCAAACCTATTCACCATCCTACTTGGTTGGCCAATATCGTTCCCGTTAAAAAGAAGAATGGTCAGATCAGATGCTGTGTCGATTTCAGAGATCTGAACAAGTGCTGCCCTAAAGACGATTTCCCGCTACCTAACATCGACATGCTGGTAGACGCTACCAGTGGACATGGTATGTTCTCTTTCATGGATGGATATAGCGGTTACAACCAGATAAAGATGTATGAGCACGACGCGAGTAAGACTGCTTTCCGAACCCCTCTTGGAAACTTCTATTACACCGTAATGCCTTTCGGTCTGAAGAACGCTGGCGCTACTTACCAACGCGCCATGACTACCATCTTCCACGATATGATGCACAAGCAAGTCGAAGATTACGTAGATGATGTGGTGGTTAAATCGAAGACTCGAGCGGATCATCCAGAAACGCTGCGACAAGTATTCGAAAGATGCCACGAATACAAGTTGAAGATGAATCCTTTGAAATGCGCCTTTGGTGTCTCTTCGGGGAAATTCTTGGGATTCCAAGTAACGGCCGCATGAATAAAAGTTGATCCAGTCAAAACACAAGCTATCCTCACGATGCCGCCACCACGAACCGTGAAGGAGCTCCAGAGTTTCATGGGCAAGGTAAACTACATTCGTCGCTTCATACCGGGGCTGGCATAGCTCACCACTACGTTTACTCCTCTGCTAAAAAAAGGAGCAAATTTCACATGGACTACGTCTCAGCAAAAAGCGTACCAGAAGATCCGGCCAAATCTTTGTCCTCCCCAACCGTCATGAAGCCTCCTATGCGAGGGAGACCACTATGTCTCTACTGGCCTTTAGCGATACTGCCATCGGAGCTCTCCTCGCGCAAGAGGACGACAAAGGAATGGAATACCCCATATACTATTTCATTCGAACGTTGAGAGACGCTGAACTCAGATACCCCAAGGCGGAAAAGGCGTGTTTAGCACTGATTCATTCCATCCAGAAGTTCAGGCACTACCTCCTCTCCAATAAGGTGGTGCTAGTGTCCAAATCAGACCCTGTAAAGTTTCTTCTCTCGAAACCTGCCCTGATAGGGAGGCCGGCTAAGTGGCTCCTGCAGATGTCAGAGTTCGACATAACGTGCGTCTCCCCAAGGGCCATAAAAGGACAGGATGTTGCAGACCTGTTAGCAGCATTCCCAGGAGAAAACACCGCAGAATTACGAGAAGATCTCCCAGGAGACCTTCCAGATATCCTTTTAGTCAAAGAAGAAACATGGCTCTTTGTTCTTGATGGCTCTTCCACCCCCCCAGCACTAATACCGGAGGAGCGGGTGTTGTACTAGTATCTCCTGCTGGAGAAGTCTTCTCGCACTCTTTCAAGCTAGACTTTCCGTGCACCAATAACTCAGCTGAATACGAAGCCTTCCTCATTGGACTATCACTAGCTAAACAAGCCGGGGCCACACGTTTGGAGATAAGAGGAGATTCCAAATTACTCATCAACCAGGTAAACGGGATCTATGCATTGAAAGAACTAACGCTGGCACCATACAGGGATGAAGCACAAAAACTACTAAATTATTTCGCCGAAGCAACCATCACACATGTCGGCCGTAGCGGCAACAAGCATGCCGATTGCTTAGCTACACTAGCCTCAAAGCTACGATTCGAACCGAGGAAACCCTGACAGATAAAACGGCGAACCATAGCTTCAACATGGCTTTCACAACCCGAGAAAGCCATGAGACGATATTTGGAGAACTCCTATCATTCAAGAACTCAACAACTCACTTTTCCAAGGGAAGGTCGACCTCAAGACTTTGCGGAATTTCTTTATGCTTCAAGGTGTTACGTATCATCGAAATCCGGACAACTCTCTGTCAAGGTGTCTCGGGAAAGAGGAAGCACAACAACGACTTGAACATGTTCATACCGAAGTCTGTGGAATAACATCAGTAGTAACCCTCTACCGTCGTTTACAATGACTGGGATACTATTGGCCGGAGATGGAAACCCAATCACGATTACTCCAGAAAGCGTGTCCAAATTGCCAGGCGCCCCCATGTCGACATGAAGTCCTCAACATCAGTCACACTGGGATGGGGAGGAGCCGTACATCGTTTTCCTTCGCGATGGCATTCTTCCTACTAACAAAGAGGATGCGTCCAAGCTAAAACAAAAGTCCAAAAGATTCGTGTTCCATGATGGGGTTTTATATCGCAAGAGTTTCGGAGGAAGTCTACTAAGGTGTTTGAGCGATACAGAAATCCCAGTTATGTTAAGAGAAATGCACGAAGGCGAACACCAAGGGAAACAGAAACTATTCCTGCAGATACACGAGAGGTACTACTGGCCGACCATGGAAGACGACGCGGCTACCTTCGTTCAGAAATGCCGAGAATGCCAGATTCACGGAAACCTCATCCACGTGCCTCCAACACCCTTGCACGCGATAAGTAGCACGTGGCCCTTTTATAGCTGGGGACTCGACATCATTGGGAAGATCAACCCACCGTCCTCAAAACAGCATGAGTACATAATAACCGCGACCGAGTACTTTACCAAGTGGGTTGAAGCTGTCCCGCTGAAAGGGACCACTGGAGCCACAATCGCGGCATTCATCAAGGAACACATCATCTGCCGTTTTGGCGTACCTAAACACATCATCACTGACAATGGCACGCCTTTTGCTAACAAGCAAGTACAGGAACTGCTTGAGAGGTACGGAATCAAACAAGTCTTCTCTACCGTCTATTATCCCCAAGGAAATGGGATAGCCGAAAGTACCAACAAGACTCTGATCCGAATCCTCAGCCGGACAGTACACGACAATCCCAGAATCTGGCACGAGCAATTGCCAATGGCACTCTGGGCGTACAGAACATCTCCTAGAAGCTCCACCGGCATGTCTCCTTATTCCCTCGTCTACGGTACAGACGCGATCCTCCCCGCAGAAATCAAGATCCCGTCAGCCAGAATTGCCGCATCAAGCGGACCCCAGTGGAATGGCCGAATCACTCAATGCCGAGTGCGGAACTAGACACTCTGGACTCGAGAAGATCCGGGCAGAGGAACATGCACAAGCATACGAAATAGGATTTCCGGGCGTACAATGACCATGTAAAACCCGGGGTTTTCAAGGAAGGAGATCGGTGCTAAAACCGCCAAACACATCCGGCCAAGATGCATCGGCCGAAGTTTTCTCCCAAATGGGAAGGGCCGTACATAATCACTAAAGCATATAACAGTGGTTACTACAAGATTATCAAAGAAGATGGGGGAAAGCTAGAGGCGGTCATCAACGGAAAGTGGCTTAAGGCGTACTACGCCTAATCATTTCCCTGCAACATGCTACATCAAAAGTGTGAACGTCCAGGCACTCTCTCTGCTTTTACTTTCTTACCAGTTATTGAATTTCAATACAATCCAACAGATTAACAGAATCTCTTTATTTCTTAAAAAAAAAAAAAAAAAAGAAAAAAGAAAGAGGAGCCTTTAAATCTCATAATACAAATCAGAAAAGCCCATCTAGCAAATTATAATCCCTACAAAATATCATCTTCAATCGACCATGATATCTTTCAGTCCTACTCTTCAAATCTTGAGTTAACTCTTCAATCCTCCGAGACTCCAGGGCCAAAATTTCCTCCTCTTCCAGCATGGCTTTTGTGGCAGGAATCACACCAGCAAGAATACCAGCCCTGTCGACCTTCACAATATTGAGGCGATGCCGCAACCAGCTAACGTTAAACTCCAAGGATTCGCAGGTGGACACCATATTCTCCCACTTTTGAATGGCTGACTCCGCAGTAGCATGAATGGACACATTCTCCATCTCAGCAATCATTGGCAAAAGACAGTTCACTACGGAAACCAAAGCGGACGAACAGTACTTCACCACGCTCCTGGTAGCAATATGGCCGTATGTTTTCCATATCCTCGTATAAAGGGCCACGAATTCTTTCCGCACCAGGAAACCACCAACATTCCGATAATTGGAGGAGAGACACCTCATACGAGTCCCAAACGACAAACCTGCGGAAGGGTATTCATGACAAGAGAGCCCTAAATCAGCATCCTCCAAGTCTGCAGCAGTCAACAAGGTCGGGCTTGAAGGAAGGGGAACGACTAGGTCATCCTCGTCGATAACAGTAACGCATGCTCCAACGGGATATCTCTGCACAAAAGGGAAATTTTCCATTTATACAACAAGCGTTAAAGTGTACGTCAGTCTGCCAAAGAAGAAGAAAACATACCGGTATGATTTTCTTAACCCGAATAACCTTTGTTGGGATGCTCATACGAGAGTCAGACCTCGCACCTTCATCCGGAGAAACTGACTGGTTAGAAGATGATTCGAATCTGCGCGACATGACAAAGAGAGAAATCCCACAAGAAGAACCCTTTTCTCAAACGAGGAGACGATGCAATTATTTTTGGATATGAATACGGAATCTTAAAAAGGGAAAGGAAGCAATGAGAGACATAACGCTTCCAGATTTTAGCATGAATAATGCCCTAATTGAAGCCGCACGTGAAGGAAAGCAAGATAAGGAAACTTTGCTATCGGAAGAAACTCCCTCCTTGTTTACATCGGTCACGCCCGCAAGCACGCATAGCTTCCACACTTTGCGCCGGCCCCACCAGCCAGCACACGCAATTTCCCAAGTCACGCCTGCAAGCACGCACAGCTTCCACATTTGCCCGGCCCCACCGGCCAAAGACACGCAATTTCCCAAGTCACGCCTGCAAGCACACACAGCTTCCACATTGCGCCGGTCTCACTAGCTAGCACACTCAGTTCCCCAACTCACGCCAACTTCCCAACGTCGCCCAAGCTGCACTGGCCCCACCAATTGTGCCAGCCTCCCGATTTGTGCAAAACTCCCAGAGGCAAGGATTCCAAATCCTATTTATAAAAGGTCAGACAAGCCCCTCAATTCTCTTTACGGTTTCTTGTTGATAGTCTGTCACCATCTTATGCTTACCTCGCAACAAAGCCCCTGTTCCAGGAGCTAAGCGGGGGACTTAATGTTGATGGTGGTTTTTAAACAAGGGGTAAAATCGTAAAACCCCATGACCTAGTGTTACCCGCAACACATTAACTAAGAGCATTTAACTCGGTGTAAATAATTAATAGGGGTATTTTTTCAAAATACCAGATTAGGGTTTTCGACACGAACCCTAATTCCAAAACCAAGCGCGCATTGCGCACCATGGCAACAATGCCAAACCAAGTCGCACACTGCGCACCATGGCAACAATGCCAAACCAGGCCGCTGCTGCGCGCCCACGGCAACCATGCCAAACCAAAGCCGCACACTGGCACCATGGCAACAATGCCAAACCAAGCCGCACATGCTGCGCGCCATGGCAACAATGCCAAACCAAGCCGCACATCGCGCACCATGGCAACAATGCCAAACCAAGCCGCATGCTCACCACGGCAACCATGCCAAACCAAGCCGCACATGCGCGCACCATGGCAACAATGCCAAACCAGGCCGCACACTGCGCACCATGGCAACAATGCCAAACCAAGCCGCACAATGCGCACCATGGCAACCAATGCCAAACCAAGCCGCACATCACGCACCATGGCAACAATGCCAAACCAAGCCGCACACTCGCGCACCATGGCAACAATGCCAAACCAAGCCGCACTGCTGCGCACCATGGCAACAATGCCAAACCAGGCCGCATTGCGCACCATGGCAACAATGCCAAACCAAGCCGCACACTGCGCACCATGGCAACCATGCCAAACCAAGCCGCACTGCTGCGCGCCATGGCAACAATGCCAACCAAGCGCCTGCACTGCGCACCATGGCAAAAATGCCAAACCAAGCCGCACATCTGCGCACCACGGCAACCATGCCAAACCAAGCCGCACATCTGCGCACCATGGCAACAATGCCAAACCAAACCGCATATCTGCGCACCATGGCAACAATGCCAAACCAAACTATGCCATTGCACCATGGCAACAATTCCAAAAGGCTTGCACATACACCCTAGGTCAACATGCCAAACCATTGGCACATGCCAACGCACCATGGCAACCATGCCAAACCATGCCATTGGCACATGCCAAATATAGCGCCATAGCCATGGCAAAACGTGCAAACTAGGTCAACATGGCGCCACGTGCCATTGGCACAAAACCAAACTACATATCACGCTCATTGGCCATATTTCCAAGCCGCTATGCCATTGGCACATGCCAAAGATAGCGCCCTAGGCTTGCAAAACGTGCAACTAGGTCAACATGGCCGTACGTGCCATTGGCACATGCCAACGCGTACCACAAGCCATATTTCCAAGCCGCTATGCCATTGGCACATGCCAAATATAGCGCCCTAGGCTTGCAAAACGTGCAACTAGGTCAACATGGCCGTACGTGCCATTGGCACATGCCAACGCGTACCACAAGCCATATTTCCAAGCCGCTATGCCATTGGCACATGCCAAATATAGCGCCCTAGGCTTGCAAAACGTGCAACTAGGTCAACATGGCCGTACGTGCCATTGGCACATGCCAACCCGCACCACAAGCCATATTTACAAGCCGCTATGCCATTGGCACATGCCAAATATAGCGCCTAGGCTTGCAAAACGTGCAACTAGGTCAACATGGCCGTACGTGCCATTGGCACATGCCAACGCGTACCACAAGCCATATTTCCAAGACGCTATGCCATTGGCGCATGCCAAATATAGCGCCCTAGGCTTGCAAAACGTGCAACTAGGTCAACATGGCCGTACGTGCCATTGGCACATGCCAACGCGTGCCACAAGCCATATTTCCAAGCCGCTATGCCATTGGCGCATGCCAAATATAGCGCCCTAGGCTTGCAAAACGTGCAACTAGGTCAACATGGCCGTACGTGCCATTGGCACATGCCAACACGTACCACAAGCCATATTTCCAAGCCGCTATGCCATTGGCACATGCCAAATATAGCGCCCTAGGCTTGCAAAACGTGCAACTAGGTCAACATGGCCGTACGTGCCATTGGCACATGCCAACACGCACCACAAGCCATATTTCCAAACCGCTATGCCATTGGCACATGCCAAATATAGCGCCCTAGGCTTGCAAACCGTGCAACCTACCACCAAGGCATTCCGCACATGCCATTGGCACATGCCAAACACACACGCTGGTAGCCTAACTTGCAAACCGTGCAACCTACCACCAAGGCATTCTGCACATGCCATTGACACATGCCACACACGCCACTAGCAGCTCTGGCATTGCCACTTACACTCAACATACAACCTACCACCAAGGCATTCCACACATGCCATTGGCACATGCCACGCACGCCACTAGCAGCTCTGGCATTGCCACTTGCGCTCGAAGAACAACCCGCAACAAGGGCATTCCGCACATGCCAATGGCACATGCCACACGCGCGCCACTAGCGGCGCCACTTGCACTTAAGGTGCAACCAACGAGATATCAACACAAGGCGGGGATGCTTTCTAGGGTTTTGGTTTGGCGGTCACGGCTTGCGGCGTACACTACGCTCACATTAAGAAAGCGTGAAAAGGAATAAAGCGGTCAAATAAATGAGGAAATAATGGTGAAAACGTTTTCACCCATTAACACCATGCGGTTACCACCTCCTCCCATTATTTCACCCTTTACTCTCTTCCTTCATGAGACCGTGGTACGTTTCAATCTCGACTTGTATAAATAGGTCTTACCTATTTCCACCGGACAACAAGTCTCGGTCGGGAGAAAAATACTACACTCTCAGAAAAGGCAACTTTGCAAGCTCTCCAAAAAGCTTTCATCTCTTGCAAGCTTCCTAAGCTTTCACTTTCTGATACAAGTCGAGACACTACTCTCCCAGAACTATTCTGGTCTCAACACCTTTCTTTGCTTCCCTCCCCAAATCAACCCTTCTCCTTCACTTTGTGACCGAAGCAAGTCTGGAACGGCCATTTCTTGGTTTAGGCCGGACTTGTGCAGATTGATCTCTCGAATCTATAAAGTGCTCACGTGCAGCACATTTGTTTAGGGTTTAAACCAGTTTCTCACTCACCCACCGAATTTACTGAAATAGGCAGAAACGATTTTCACCCATAAACAACAACATACCTAAATCTCGCTAGGTCTTCACATCTTTCTCGTGTTCAGGTTGTCGTCATCCGTTGCGTCATTTTTATTACCAATCTGCGATATCTTCGTAGTGCGTCGTTCATGGATTTCGCAAGGGTATTGGTGTTGCGATATTCTGATCCTACAAGACTAACGAGTTAATTTCATTTCTATCTTTAAATATCCAAATCCAAATCCAAATCCAAATTTAATGATTAAAACTAGGGCTGCACATGGGCGGGTATGGGCGGGTATAAGCTCAAACCAACCTCGCACCCACATGATGCGGTTTTTTTTTTTTCATAACCAACCCCGCACCCACAAACAGCGGGCGGGTTTTGTTACCCACCCGCTGCGGGTAGGGCGGGTTTGGGTTTAAACCCGCTTAAACCTGCAATAATTAGATATAATCCAAAAATTAGATATACTAATCAGTAGGAGGAGGAGTTCGCTATAATCTGCTGCACCACATTGAAATTTTCAAGATTACAATCCATGGAGTCCGCTTTAATATATTTCATGACGCGTGCAGCTAATTATAGTGATAGCAAATCGAATACGCTTGTTTTATTTTTGATGGTAAAGAAATCTACGAACGTTAAGAAGGCCGGCTCTTAAATTGGCACCTCTGTGGATATGTTCACACACAAGACACCAACAACCATTGAAAACGTGAAGTCTCTCGGAGAAAGGGACAAAAGAGGTGGTCTAGGGAGCGAGCTGAACTTCTCAAGGCCAATGAAGGATTAGCTGTAATCAACGGTGTATATTGAGCGGGTTTTTCGGGCGGGTATGGGCGGGTATGACCTAAAACCAACCTCGCACCCACAGACAGCGGGTTTTTTTCCCTTAACCAATCCCGCACCCACAACGGGCGGGTATGGACTAAAAACCCACGGGTTTAGCGGGTACGGGCGGGTATGGGTATCGTGGGTGGGTGGGTCTTGTGCAGCCCTAATTAAAACTCGTTGTAAGATGTTTAGGGGTGATTCACTAAACATTTGTATAGAAATTGATTAAATTTACTTACGATGATATGCATCTTCCTTGGAGATGCAATAATATGAAATAATTTAAAAAATTTGCATGATCCAAGAAACACCATTATTTCCACTTTAATGGAGGACCAAGCTTTTAGAACCCTGTGTACATTTATTGGGATCATTTATACTATTGAACGACCAACTCCTGGGATTGTTAGGATGTCCCCCATAAGAACTTAGAGCTCAATACGTATACACATAACCACCCGAGAGGTTCTATAACATATTAGGCTAAAATAAAAAAAATGACAGTAACATTTTTGCACAAATGGAAGCAGGAACAATCAGAGATTCTATAACATATTAGACCAACATGAAAAAGTGATAATAACACTTTTGCAGAAACAAAAGAAATATATTGCAAGAAACGTTGTAAAGTTTAACACTTTTACGAATGGAGATAAAGTAATTCATGTTTTCCTAAATTAATTCATGGTTTCCTAAAAGTTTAACACTTTTACAAATGGAGATAAAGTAATCTCGTCGTCAGGGATTGCATTTTTAATAGAGAGACTAGATTTTGTGCCCGTGCTACGCACCGGGCAGGCCCGAAAACCATCAATTATTATTTTCTTTTATTTTTAACCTTGATGTGGCTTTGTAATGCATGCTTAGGATTTTTTTCGCCCTGTCCCGATGCATTTTGTAATTGGTGTCGCGCTGCTTCGCCTCACCCCGTCCTGGTGCATTTTTGATTTGGTGTCGCGCTGCTTCGCCTCACCCCGTCCTGGTGCATTTTTGATTTTGGTGTCACGTGACTTTGATGCTGGACAAAAACGCGCCATGAATTTTTATTTGGTATGGCTCGACTTCTCCTCGCTCCGTCGCTTAGGATTTTTGATGTGGTTTGGCTTCGCCTCGTCTAGTCGCTTAGGATTTTTACGATTTTTAATTTGGTGCGCCTCGGCTTCACCTCGCCCCGTCCTTGGTAGAAAGCATTTCGTGAGACGCTTTACAAAAATTTCAAAGCTGCACCGAATACTGCCCCCAAGTTATCAACTAAAAATCAAGCAGTCATTGCCATACACAGAATTCAAATCAAGAAAAGATAAAAAAAAAAAAAAAAACTACCAAACTGATTTAATAAATATTATCCAATGAATAAACAATGAAAAAGAAAAAAGTTAAGCATACATTTCCTTTGGTCTGGTACTACTCCCTCCCTCCCTCTAATTTTCTTTGATGGGCTTACAATGAAACAATTTAAAAGAAGCTATTAATCACTGTACGATTTAAATCAGTTATTAGCCACTGCACCAATAGGGATGCAAACACTCTCTCAACCACACCTTTGTTGCAGTTGCCGTCGGATACACTCTTTAATGATATCTTCGAGCAACTATGGATGTGCCTGGGTGGTTATTCATATATTTTTCTGCACCAAAATCCATTTTTGCGTCTTCAAACTAAAAAGAAAAGACAAAGGAGATCGAATTAGTGAATGATTGGAAAAGAACTAACAACATGAAAACAAAAAGCCTGCGGAGACTATAAAAAGAAAAGACAAAGGAGATCTGAAGGCCTATAGCTTAGCCAGTGTTCCTGGTCCATGAGAGTCTAGAAGCTATCGGCTGATGGCAATGGACTGATTACAGGTGATATTCGTGTTACTTCATCTGCACTGGTTTGTACACGAATGCGTGAAAAAAATTAACGCAAACTCATAAATGAATCCCGATTTTACTAAACGAATATATTGAATCACTTAAATCCTGAAGCAACCTGCATTGACAAAAACCAAACGTTCAGTAAGGCTTGACTATGTGCAAGGAAATCAATAGAGTAGGGAGGAAAGCAGACCAAGTCATGGAACTTTTCATAGTCTATCCGTAGTGCATATCAGAGTTTCTGCTAAGTCAACCATGAGGGATGCCATAGTGGTTAAGCATAAGAAGGAAGCAACAGCGAAACCTTAAAAACAAAAATAGAAATCGAAATAAAAATCAAAATCAAAATTGACAGTAGCCATATATTCATCAGTAATTATGAGGATACGATAAAGATAGAAGGAAAAAGAAAATCATCATAGAAATTGGACAAAACTAACAAACGTGAAGAAATAAATTCGAACCTAGATATATGAGAAAAGAATAGAATCACTGCGATTTTACTCTCTGAAAGTTTTCTAAACTCAAGTTATTAAGTAAATTACAGTTTTTCCTTTTCGATATACTTACTAAGTAACCATGTGTAAAACTGCCAATAGTTTTCGTGGGGTCATGGCTTTGGTAGATATAACTGTGCATATACTTCATTTCTTCAAAATCATTGCGGAAATTGTCAGACACATTATTTGTAGATGCAATTGAGCATTGCAGCAAGTGAATTCATTCTCTGCTTTGATCAGTTAAAAACCAAACTAAGTTAACATCATAGATTGGTGTTAAGGGAAATCAATGAACAAAAACATAAAAAGTTTTGAAATAAAAAGCAAGAAATTGAACCAAAGAACGCAAATTACTTGCCTTGATTTTCCACATCTAAGATTTCAAAAAGGACAAAATTAAAAACCACTTTGCTGGCAGGTTCCAAGTCTTTACCCGTATCATTGAGGATGTTGCCACTTCGCTAAATTAATTATCTTGGACATGGTTAAATATAGTGGTTCTTTGCTCAGGAGGTACATCATTCCTGAGCATCTGTTAGGGGCATCTCTTGCCTCCTCTTTAACCTGGGCTTGTGACTGTCATTTAAAATGGTAGGGTTCAAAAGGGGTTTGTTGGTATTTGAAAGCAGGATGTTGGTTTTGTTAGTGGTTTCCCATAACTTGCACCACACATTTGGGGGTTTGACTTGCTAGGCATTAGGCTGCCATAGCTTTACATATTCCAAATTATAATGCTACGTGAATTAAGTGAGCTGTAACTTGACTGAAAGTACATAACTATCAGTAAAGAACGATGAATCTTAAGACTTGTGTCGAAAGCAATTATCATGGCAGCTAACTAATGTGCTACCTGGTTGATCTTTTGCCCGAATCAGATATAAATGAAAACAGAACTTGTAATTGAAAGCAAACATTGGTAATTTGAAGAGTTCAATGATAATCAATCGGCTTTAGCATCACCAAAGAGGGCAACGCAAATAGAATCATATATTGGGAAAAACTCAATCATATACCAACAATCTAAAATCCTGTTAAGTACAGAAAAAACTCAAACTCTACTCAATTATGAGACTGTAATGAAAAGTCAATAATACCTTTCTGGTGTTTCCC
The DNA here is from genome assembly GCA_023531295.1 of Papaver armeniacum. Classification (NCBI taxonomy): domain Eukaryota; kingdom Viridiplantae; phylum Streptophyta; class Magnoliopsida; order Ranunculales; family Papaveraceae; genus Papaver; species Papaver armeniacum. The sequence goes on from JAJJWW010013744.1 coordinate 483,318, forward strand.
CGTCACAATGCATGTTCCTGGTTTTTGATCTTGTGGTTGAAATCAAAATCCACAAATTAGAGATCCCTAATTTGCATTGAGAAAAATATCAACAAAAGAACCTGTTACTGATGAGTTAGGGACAACCATGTTACCGCGTGTTTCTGTTCTTCTTCACTCGATTTCTTAAAAGAACCTGATTTATAACGATAATCAAGCGTGAATTACATTGATAAATCAAACCTAATGATACCCAAAATTAACAAAACCAAAAAAGAAGATCGATCAACAATACAAAAGGAAACAAAAAGAAAATATGATTTTTACAAACAAATCAGATATATATATTCAACAGATTGATTTTTGGAAACCCTAAATAAATGTCGGTGTAGATTAAGATGAAGAAAATCTCACCAGAGAGGATAGTCCAGCTTCTATTGCTTCGAATACTTTCAGTCCATGATTGATTCATCAGTGAAATCTTTGGAAAACCTAAATAAACTCTACTTTTCTTCTGAGTTCAGACGATGGCAGCCGCTTATTTACTGAAGAACCAAAGAAGAAGAAGAAGAAAAAATGGTTTTAGATGATGATAATTTCACGGATGTACTGTACACTTAATGGACGTCAGTAACGTACAGTTAAGTTTTTGGTGTAAACCAAGTGTAAGTTATTAGTTAGCTGTAAATCCTCACTAACGGTGTTACAAACGGCCAGTTAAATACAGGGTGTAAACGGAGTGTAATTCAATTTTTAATGTTCCGACCAATAGAATCCCGCCACTTGTCCTCTCCAGAATTGCTCTAGTTCAAAGCTTTTACTATCTTATTTAATTTGAGAGGGGGTGTCGCACTCACCGTGCGACGTGGGAACTTAGTGTTTTAGAGCTATTGTTCAATTTTCTTACTTTTACCTAACAAGCTCACACCGCGATTGTTTCCTGGAAAGACGTTTATCCGTGGAGCCGACAAAAATGACCGTCGAATCTAGATAATCCCAAATAAACGCCTGTTGTGGGCAAAGGGAAGAACTCTCAGTATATTCCAACAGTTCAAAAGAATTAGAATTCCAGCAGCAGGAGGGAATTGCCATTGCCACACATATGATGTGATAAATTTTTTTGTTATGACTTGGTTTAAGTGAAAGCTATGCCCAATAAAACCAGACTTTTACAATCAAGTGCCCGAATTCATCCACGAAAGAATCTCATCGATTCGGTAAATTGGCCACTTTATAGTTTGAATCAAATTTGCAAAGAAAAGGTTTATCACTAAGAAACGATTAGTTTGGCCTGTAGAATCAGATCCCCAATATTTACAAGTAAATTCATCATAAACATTTCAAAATATAAATCCAATAAACAATTTATCTCTTGTGTAGCCGTTAGCTACTGACCAACAAACTCTCACTACGAACATCTTCCTTTCTCCTGATATCCACTTCAAAATATAAGTCCTTCCCTTGGCTCAAACTTCACCACTTTGACAAACAATCCAGACCAGAGCAATCAAAATCCAAGAAATACATCTATATCTATTGTCCTTGCTCCATTGGTACATCGCGTATGGTACTGCAGTAAATGTTATTGCCACAAAAAAAAAAAAAAAAATCTGTTGTTATTAGCATATTTTATACACAACTGTTGGAGATCGAAAATGATCATTCAATTTGACATTATAATAGTATCACTGTATTTTGATGAAAGAAAAATGCGTGAAAATTGTACAGTATTTCCCAGTAAACAAACCTCACGTCTATTCCATCCTTCAGTTACAGACTTATAGTAAGTGTGAGTAGTCTTCAGAGTTTATGTTACTAATAGCTCTGTTCACAATTCTATAGTTAATCCTTCAAAATTTAAATACTTTTGTTGCTTTAGCCTTTAGCTTTCATTTCTGTTATTGGATCATGTATGAGGTGCTGGAGCAAATTGAGTTTACGCACCTCATGGACCGCATACACTAATCTTGGTAATTCAATATTCCTGATCTTGATGGGGTTGACATTGCTCTTTCAAGAGAAATTTTATTGAACACTACTTGGAAGTCATGGCCACAAGATGAAATGCTCAAGGCATCGAAGACAATTATACTCTGGAATTCTTAACCATGTTTTTTTAGAAAGAGGAATTAAAATTTAGTTTTAGGAAAAATGTTTGATCGCGGGGTGAAAGTTGAATTCCAGTGCTAATTGTGTTTGTTTTGAGCGAAATTATTTTCATTAATTTTACACGAACAACGCCTCAGGCTCAGGGAAACATGGAAAAATAATTAACTTTTGTTTGCCAATGTTCTCGAAAGCAAAAAACAAAAAACAGATCTGCTCATCTACATTGTTATACAAAAAAGTTTGTAAGCACGTAAATAAGGAATTGTCGATCTTTTCTTTGTCTTTTATACACGTCCACATTTAGCCACCGTTAATGATTAGTCCATTTTACCGGGGGTGTTTTACTACAACTATAAGTTGATTTCTCTTTTGGTCTCGGGGTATTTTTCTTGAGTTTGTTTATGCTTCCCGAGCAAGATCCAGTCTGTAAGCTCCTTGAGCTATTTGCTTGCATACCTCTGGTTGGTACTGTCTTGTTAAATGTGAAGGCACTAAAATGGTAATATGATAGTATATAATGCGATGAGCTGTTTTTGGCTCAAATTTATTACATGATAGATTGATAATATTACAAACTATTCATAATTAATTAACTGGTAATATGATTAGCAGTCTTTTCTTTTACTACCAATTAACTTAATGGTGATGATATTATTTTCATCACAACAATAGGAGTATAATTTAGTAGCCGCCGCCACCATGACCACCTCCTTCACCACTTCCACCACCGCTACCATACCCGGCCCCATGTTCACCTCCAGCTGCATACCCTGCACCACCGCCTCCACCACTACCGCCACCTCCTCCGTATCCTGCACCATGTGCTCCTCCGGCACCGTATCCACCCCCAGCACCTCCACCGGCTCCACTTCCGCCACCGTATCCTGCACCGTGTTCACCTCCAGCACCATATCCACCACCACCTCCGCTACCACCTCCTCCACCACCACCGGCTCCATGCTCACCTCCAGCACCATATCCAGAACCACCACCAGCTCCTCCACCACTTCCATAACCAGCACCATGAGCTCCACCGGCACCATAGCCGCCACCGCCTCCACTACCACCTCCACCACCTGCACCACCACCGTGTTCACCTCCAGCACCATAACCAGCACCACCGCCATTACCACTTCCAGCACCATAGCCTGCGCCATGCTCTCCACCAGCACCATATCCCAAACCACCTCCTCCACCACTGCCTCCACCCCCACCATGTGCGCCTCCACCAGCAACTCCATAACCTGCACCACCACCTTCTCCAGCACCACTACCATACCCTCCTCCTGCTCCATGATTACCAACTAATCCAACTCCGTATCCACTACCTCCACCAGAACCTCCACCACCACCATACCCTCCTGACTCTACACCTACACCGAGTTCTCCATGACCAGCAGCTGCATAGCTAGCTTCTTCCTCTAGATTAGTAAGGAGATTTCTAGCAGCAGAACAGATGCTTAATCCTAATAACACAAAGAAAACAACACTCGCAACTCTCTTACGAATAGCCATTTTAGCTTACTAATAAAACAAGGAGGAGAGAATTTTGTAACATAAATTGATGAGAATGCAAGGGAATGGAGAGTGGGTATTTATAGAGTTTGGAGAGGGGTCCAAAACTGTGTTGCATGCCTAAGAGATCAGAGAGAGATAAAAAAAGAAGAAGATAGCAATGGTGGAGACTGAGTTAGCGCACATGCAAATGCACTTCATTGGGCCCATTATACACTATCACTTGCATACACCAATTAGTAGGTAGACTAGTAGTAGAAGATAGAAGATAGAAGATAGTGTGATCTTGCTGTTGGCCATATTAAACAGTTCGCTAGTATAAGTACATTTCATTGTTTCTGGATAACTTTTGAGTTCGTTTTAGGCTAAGGTTTTCAAATTTTGTATGTTTTTTCAGAGTGAATTTGTTGTATTCACACTACTTTATTGGTGACCCTTCAACTCGCTTATCGCTTTCGTTTGGAATAAAGTAATTCCACGAAAGATCAATTTTTTTAGTTGGACTGCGGTTCATGGTGAGGTGAGTACAATTGATAGGCTCCTAACTGAAAGGACTCATTTGTACAGTTCTTGCATTCTGCCACTGAACACATCTTATTGCATGGTAGATCTCGCATGTTGCTGCGATTCTAAACAGATTCTAAACATACAGGATGTATGATTTGGCCTAGGACGTATGTTCGATTTTGTTTGTAGCTAGGAAGTTTATACATAAAAGCGTACCAGGCATGATGATCATCACCTTCGTGGGTGAAGAACCAGCTTTCCCAAGGGTGCCAACTCTAGATAGGTAGCAGAGTCTGCCCAAGCAGAAGTATTTTCGTTGTTGTGCCAAAGCAGATGTACAAAACAAATAACAAATAAGATATGGTTGCATACAAACGAACTTTTCCTAAATCTGTTACTTACACTGTGACAAATTAGTTGCATACACAAACCACAAATGCATTGTTCACCTAGTTGTTATACAGTTGGAACGAGGGGCGGAACATAAAGATTAAGTCACATCTATATACTTTACCAAGCAGTAACCCCTGCTAAGGGACATGAGTTAAAACAGTTCATAGAAATTGTAGTTGAAAATTTTACATTATAGTAAAGATGTTTAGCAAAAAAAATGTCTTTTGTTATAGGGAGGAAATATTTGGATCAAGAGAGTGGAAAACTCGGGACCAACTCACCTAATACGATCATCCAATAATTTTCTATGAATCGGACAAAACTGTCCTCGCCCAGATCTCTTATACGTTTCAAAACTCAGAAGAAAAAAACTTTACTTTCCTCTTTACTTCTTAGTTCGTGTTCTTCTAAACCGTGAAGAACAGAAGTATGCTCTAGAAAAAAAAATTTCACATCTTCTAGAAAATCTTAACCGAAGTAAACATATATATCGGGATCAAGATATTATGGGACGATATGAAAAAACGAAATCATCTTCACAAGATCTGTCTAAGTAAGTGTGAATCCAAAATAAGATTTTTTTATTTTGTTTTTCAAAATCCAAAATTCATTAGAAATTCGTTGAGTATCGATTCTTTGGGATTGATTGTTGCATGTATAATGTTCACGAAGTGGTTTTTTTTTTTCAATTTTGTGTTGAATGTAAAATTTTATTCAAGGATTAAGGTCAGGTGAGTTTTAGGTTATCTAATTAGAAGTATAATTATGTAAAGTTCATATTGAATTAGTAATGCGCCCCTTTTCAGTTCCGCAATAAAGTTCAAAGTTCATCAATTTTGCTTAATTTTGTTGCAATTTCTTGCCAGTATAAGTGGGTATCAAATATTTAGTTATGTTGTAACTAATACCGTGTTTTCATTGTATTTCCTGCTGATTTAGGTTGCCCGAAAGGCCAACAAAAAAGTCATCAGCATCGATTAGAAGGGGTGATCGACAACGTAATGTAGATATTGTGGAAGAGGTAGAAAAGGATATTGCAGAAGAGAGTGATAATGCTAGTGGGACTAGTTACTAGGATAGTAGGAACGATGAAGAGGATGAAAAAGAGAATGTTGATGAAGATGATAACGAGGATGGTGATGAGTTTGATGAAGAGAATAATGGCGAAGACGATGAAGACAATTTCGGAGAGGTTGATGTTGGAAGAGCTTCTTCATATGAAAAAGGAAAAAAGGCAGTTGAAGGAAGTGAAATCCCTGGGCAACCTATTAATCCACGTCTTTTATCATATTATAAAGACCACATTGCGCGATTAGTGTGGGAAAATGAGGTATGTTGAATTTTTTATCTATTAGATTATTTTCGTTGTATTCGGTAATTGTTTTTTGATTAATTTGTTTAGTTTCTTGGTAGAATCCAAGAGAAAACCCAATACCATTGCTTAAACTCGATCAACACCAAGATATGGTCAAAACAAAATGGCCTATTGATAAAGAGTATGTTGAAGTTCAAGAGTATGTAAAAAAGAGTGGTTTGTATTCGTTAATTCAGTATGGCCATGATAAGATTGATCGTGCTCTTATCAATGCTTTTCGTGAACGTTGGTATCCGGAGACCAATACGTATCACCTACCTTTTGGTGAGATGACTGTTACCATTGAAGATGTTGAGCGCATCACAAGACTTGATCCTAAAGGAGAAGTAGTTGAAGGAGTGTTTGGGGCTAAGACAATGACTTGGGATTACACATACGATTTGATAAAAAGGACTCTTGGCAAGATTAAAAAAGAACTTGAGATTGAAAAAGCATTCGGTGGAACTGCCAAAAAATTGGAAAGAAAGTTGAAGCTCAGCTGGTTAAGGAAAAAGTTTACAAGTAAAAAGAATGATTCAAGAGAGGAAAGAGCAATGTGCTAGAGCATACCTACTTTATGTAATTGGCTCTATTGTATGCGGTGATAAATCGGGTTCAAGGGTTAATGCATATTTCCTTCAGTGTTTAGAAAATTTAGATAAAGTGAATACCTACTCGTGGGCTTGGATCTATCATCATTTGGGTCAAGGTTCTCGAGCTGAGGTGTATTCCATGGTTGGTTGTATGACCATCCTTCAGGTAACTATCTGTTTTTCCATTTCTTCTCATATATTGTATTATTAATATTGAAACTAATGTAGTATTATATTTATTAGGTATGGTTTTATGATCACTTTCCAACTCTCGAGAGGCATAAAATAGAAGATGGATATGAGGAATGTAATCCTCGAGCTTAATTGTATGTACCGATCGATACAGCTGGACAGAATTCTTGAACTGGATTTGGTTGATTTGCGTGAAAAACTTAATGACCTTACGGAAGAAAAAGTTACATGGGATCCCTATATTTCAATCCAAGATGGTTCTATTCATCAAGTTGCTCACTACATCGGACCACTAAAATGTTTTGATGTGGTTGAATGGCATAATCCGAATAGAGTGCTAAGGCAATTTGGTTTTATACAAGATATACCCCAGGGTGTTTTCCTGGATAAAGAAAAAACGGTTTCGAAGCCCATCGGTTTCAAGTCTTATTATCCTCACTTGGATGGATATAGTTGGAGTGCATGGGATTCAAGTTTGATACCCAAGCGTAGTTTGCAATGTGAAGTTATAAATCCATGGGATAGCGAGGATGGATACAAGAAATGGTTTTCTGAAGTTTCCCATACCCGCGTAGCTAATCTTAATACAAGGATTCTTGCTAAACCTTTTATTGATGAACAAAGAAGAAAAGTTTCAACTATGGTAAGTTGTACAAACATTTTTTTTTGCCTATTTTCATTCCTGACTATAATTTATTTGTCTCACTAAATTGGTTTTTATTTGGTTTAGAAAAGGAACGTTGGAAAGATCTGGAAGTTTTTTTTCTAATCTGGAGCTGAAGATGAGCCAATAAGCCCTTCTACAAAAGCTCATTTACTTAAGATGCTTGAAAATTATGATAACCCTGATAGTACGGATCTTTTCCCTGATTCTGACGATGATATGTGTATTGGAAGTTTGTCGGCGCCCCAACAGAAGAAGCGCAAGAACTGAAGTATGCTATGGATTTTCTTTCCTAGTTACACGACGATCTGTTGAAAAACTTGAAATGTAACACTTGTTTGACATTATACTTCTTGTTAAACATGCTTGTATATTTGTGCATTCAGTAATAGCAATGATTTCTTGTTAAACATACACTCTTATGGTTTTTTTTTTTTGTTACGGACTTTTTTTTTGATAGATTTATCCTCGCTCTCCAGACAGAACGAGAAACAAACAAATACATATTTTTCAGTTAGTGAATTTTATGGAAATCCCGTCTTACCTGGTGAACGATAAATTTGTACTTCTCGCTTTCCAGACTGAAAGAGAAACAAAATCACACACATGATGTCTCTGATTTTATTTTGCATTCACGTTATATCTGCTAAACGTGTAAATGATATTTCTCGCTCTCCAGACAGAACGAGAAACAAAAATTTACACTTTTTTCTGTTTCTGAAATTCACGTTGCCTCTGGACAGCATGAAAATAGGATTTCCCGGCCACCAGACAAAACGAGATTCGAAAAGAGAAATAGTAAAACTCTATTTATGCATTTTTGGGCCAAAAGTTCAAAGATTCAGGTAACAAAAAAAATCTTATACATTGAATTGAAAGATTCAGGTTACACCAAAAAGTATATATATTGATTAATATATGCATTTCACTAGTATCTGAGCTATACCCTTTTGAAATTTACAAAAAAGAAGGTGTGTACAACATCTTATAAACTAGAACTCATCAAGACGAACTGTTGTTGGTTCTTCGATCCCTGCCAAATATTCATATTTTTTCATTCTTCCCAAGTACCGTTTCGACCAAGCAGTTGAGTTTTCATTTTTTTGTTTCATCCAATATTAAAATCTTGGAAGTGAAGGAAACGGACTACATCGTTTGAATTTTAGACCGATTAGATGATTGTTGTTGACGTGGCCGATAACTACCATATTCTTTTCAATACTAGGGTAAAGTACCAAGGTTGTTGGGACGAAAGTTATACTTTTTAGTTCACTCAAATACACCACAACTGTGGTGAAAGCTTCGTCAATGATAAACCCACTCTCAGGCATTCTCAACCAATCATTTTTATCTATGCCTTCCTTCAATTCTTCTAACAAATTTTTACCCCATATAGCCTCATAATAATGCCTCTTTAGTTCTATATCCTTAGCATTGTTTCTCGCAAATACCTACAAGGGTTGTGATGCTTTACCTTGAGAGTCAATTGCTCCAACAACACGTGATAACCGGAATTTTCATCCATTGGCATTTCTTGTGTAGCAGCGATAAATTTCTACATTATTGAAAGCATGCAACTCAAGTATTGTGGGTTAATTAAGGTGTTATTTTTTTTTTTCTGCTGCTAGCATTTCACGATTCCTTTTTTCACCCAATTTTGCCATAATAGCCATAGTTTTATTGACATGTTCATAGAAAGATGGCTCTCTTTCATTGGATCTATCTTTTATTAGTTTTTTTTTTGGACCTGCGCCCCCTTTGCACTTCTGATACTTATGGCTCGTGAACATTGACAGTGCTTGGAAATGCAATTGGCTGCAGTTGAGATCGCATTCTCACTTGTTCGTTTTCTGTCGCTCGTCCCCATGCAGCCTGTATTGCATAGAACTCCGGTGTCTCTTCAAATGGTATTGTTCGCAGGTTTGGACACAAAGGTGAACTACTCAATTGCCTCCAAAAATGATCAATAATATCGAGTGCTATGACTTTACCTTGTCTTTTCAATGCATGTATTTCACATGCACATGGAAGCCCATTGATTTTACAAGCTAGACAATTGCATGCCATATCAATATCCATACTGTCGACAGTGTTCGGTATCTCATTATAAATGATATTCAAAGATTTAATCGACACAAAATTAAGGATTTCTATGAACAATTGTTCCCCTCTATGATCATGCATTTGTGTTGTTTTGCTTTGCTCAAACTCGGCCTCAACATTAACATGTTCATTCTCGTAAGAACAATGCGCGCGAAGGAAGCAATTTGCGAAGTTTCCTCGTGAGTTCCCTAAGTACAGTTTTAACTTGGCATGAGCACTCTCAACTCTACTTGTTGCAATATTATCGAAATGTTTAATGTTATTGGTCCAAGCCGAAACAAACTTCTCTTTATATGGGTCTAACCAAGTTTTGATAACATACCTTACAACATACTTGTGTGTCGGCTCCCATGTAGAGATAAACTTATTTAGATTTTCTTGGTAATCCTCTTTCGACAATGACTTAACAATATGTTTCCATGCCTTATACCACTTTCTAAGTTCCTTCGTTTTTTCGTCTTGTTTTTCCTTTAATTTCCCCTTTGCTTCTTTCTGGGTTATGATGGTATCAATCTTCCTTGGTTTATCTTCATCATTAGTTGTTGTAGGCTTGAGCTTGAAAAACTTTTGATCGTGAGCATATACATTCTTTCCTATATGCCATGCACAAAGTAGATGGGATGATGTGGGAAACACATGTCCAATTGCACTAATCAAACCAACTTCACAATATGTTGCAAAAACTGATGGAATCTCATTCTCTCTGTAAAGCCGCTTGACACACTTTAAAGCCCATATGTAGTTTGGTTCTTTTTCACGGCTCATGAAAGCTAATGCAACTGTGAATGTTGCTCCCGTTGATGTATGTGATACAACATGGAATAAAGGTAACATGTACCTATTAGTTTTATATGTGCAATCCAATAGAAGAAATTCATGAAAACATTGAGCCAACTTTACGGACTCCGGATGGGCGAAAAATAAATCAGCTACCTTCTTTGTTAGAGGATCAAACTTATACTCAACCGTGTAATGATGTTCTTGAGCTAACTTGAAGAAATGTTGCATCAACGATCTACCTTGCATTGCATTTATTTTTAGTTTACGTCTTGCATTATAGATGGTTCTCATGGTTGAATAATTCTTTCGATTTTTATTCTTTATGCTTGTAAGAATTTCCCGAGATCGACATCCACTATTTGTCAATTCAAGAACTTGTAACTTTTCTTCTTCCGCCAACCTCCCTGTGTATGCATGTCCCGTTAGTGTAGTTGGAATAAGGTGATTGTGAAAAACGTAACGAACTCGAACATTCCATCTCTCAAACTTGTCACAACTAGCATTTAGACAGAACGAACAATCTCATTTGATGGAACCGCATTTCCTCTTTTTTATTGTGGTCTTTGTCACATGGTTTTTCGCTTGGTGACTAATGGGCTTACCACTTATTTCACAACACAATTGTAACCAAGATCCTCTTGCAGAACAGCCCAAGTCCTTAATCTTTGAGGATTTGCATACAATTACAAAGTTGTGTGCTTTACCAACATCTATACACCATGACTGTAACTCTTCTCTAGACCCAAAACCATTCGGTCTTTGAAAATATTCCTTAAAATCGGGATGTTCCGAGGGTACTGAGGAAACTGGCATAGGTAGAGTTTCTTCATTCATAGGGACAATAGCAAATGGAACAACCTAAATATTCAAATCAAGTGTGATGATATTAGTGAGTGTGGATGGGGAAAAACGGTTCGCTGGTTTTTTAGGAAAGTGAAGAGTCGAGCGTGTCGTCGAGACTCCTCGACCGAGCAAACTGCTTAACCTCGCACAGATGCACTGCAAAGGGAGTGCTTAGATTCGAGAGATAAATTTGTAGGACTCCGACCTAAACCAAGTCAATGGCCGTTCCAGAGTCAATTCGGTCGCAAAGAGGGAGATGGGTTGATCTGTAGGAGGGAAGATGAGAATTGTGTGGGATCAATGATGATTCAAGGATTGTGGATGTGTTGAAGGTTTCTGTAATAATTGGTGAACTGTGGAGTTCGAATAAGTTCTGATAGATTGATGAATTCTTGAGAGTAGTTACTCGAGAAATTCTGGATGATTGCCGATAGCTAGTGATCATTCGCTGTCCTCAATCATGGATTCAGAGACTTATTTATATTGTCAGAGTTGTGAACACCTTGATCCCTGTAAGTGTGACGGTTTCATGAGTGGAAGAGTGGGCAAGTGGAAGATCGTGGTAAAGTCAGTTCCATTTCGTGTGGAGACTTGACGGATAGTGCACCCACTACTTTGCTAGCTCCTTCAACCGCTTACACAACTTACGCACATTTCTCGTCGTGGATGAAATCTACGTGTTGTAGGCCGCCAGACCAAAACCCTAGTTGTTATCCCCCAATTTGACGTGATTGATATCTCACGAATCGTGGAGTCTACATGATGAGACATGTATTTAGTTTGTCGATTGTTGATTGATTAGACAATGAGTCTAGGTTTTGTTGAATCGAGCATGTTTGACAAATGCTCAGCGATTCATGAATGTTAATGTTGCTCATCTGAGCAAATATTTTAAATTCGACGAGTTGTTGAATATTGATGAGTTACTGAATATATGTGGATTATTCGAGCAACTGAGCAAGTATTGCTCGATTCGACGAAATACTAATAAATTACTAAATATTGATAGTTGGATCAATATTCGAACAACTGAGCAAGTATTGCTCAATTCGACGAATTACTGAATATCGAGAATTTGACGAGCAATTGAGCAAGTATTGCTCAATTCTATACAAAATAATGAATGTTGATGATTTGACGTACAATTGAGCAAGTATCGCTCAATTCGGCAAATTACTGAATGTTGATAATTTGTCGTGCAATTGAGCAAGTATTGCTCAATTTGACAAATTACTGATAAATTCCCAAATATTGATAAATTTGGATCAATATTTGAGCAACTGAGCAAGTATTGCTCGATTAAACGAAACATTTATTGGTGACGTGACCCAATAAAATATTAAAACATCGATAAGCTACCAAATATTATATGATTAATTTAGATGTTGGTTCTTTGAATCCATCATAAATTCATTAGTGTTTGAATCGTGCTCAGAGTGATAATTCGTGGAGCATTTATTCAAAACCCTAATTTCAGATCATAGTTGATGAATCGCTAAAAATAGGTCATGAGTGATAGAGGGACCGACCACATGGGATGATGGGCGTCCATGTGGTGCCGGTGCTTCAGTGAGCATGCACCGGGGTTCTCGGTTTGAGGATTGGTGAAAGAATGATGATTAAATGTTGGTTTCATCATTTTGAAATATTCTTTGGGTTCAACATTAGGTGATAAAACCTAGGTATGAAAGATGGGGACTAACCAAGAGATCATGGGACCGGCTCTTGGTGGTCACGTGACCGATTTTGGCCGTTTGAGCAATCCCCAGGTTGGTTGGAGATAGTTTGGGCCCAATACGAGCAATTGAGCAAATTAGGTCAGAATTATGAAAACGTTTGGGACCGGCTTTGTGCAAGCCCTAAGGATGACTCTGGTCGGTCATGAAGGAATGCACGTGTTGTTGTGGTGCCCGTGTCTCCGTACTGAGAGTTTCAGTATTTTCTGATGTGCGTTCGAGCAATGTTGTGAATTTTCAGAAGAGTTTCATCTTGACTGAAATTCTTGATTTTTGTTGGAATGAGCATGTATGCTCAATTGATCAATATTTTGTAAATACTAAAATAAGTGTATTTTAAATTTTAAAATTGCCATGAGAGGCTAGCCGGTCGTGTGACCTGTTGGCTTTTGGTTTTTCATGATTTGAGAAAAATTTGAGAAGTTATGACGAAATCATGATTTTTTCTCAAACCAAGGAGTTTCATGAATTTAGGAAAATAATAATTATAAAAGACTAGGGATTGCAAGGTGTGGGACCGTCCACGGCTAGGGCATGGCCGGCCGCCTATGTTGCCCGATCCCGCACACTTTTCCCTATTTTATAATATTATTTTTCATGAATCCTTGAAGTTATGGAGAATCCTTGGAGTTATGGAGAATCCATGAGTTTTTGTTGAAACAAAGGAGTTTCATGAGATTAGGGAATAATAATTATAAAAGCTAAGAATTGTGAGGTGTGGGACCGACCAAGGCTCGGGCATGGCTGGCCGTCTAGGTTGCCCGGTCCCACACACCTTTCCTTATTTTATAACATTATTTCATGAATCCATGAAGTTATGGAGGATTCATGAGTTTTTGCAAAAACAAGGAAAGTTGCTAAAACCAAGGTGTTTTCATGAGTTCATGAAATAACAAAAAATAAGGAAAATAATGGAAGAGGCATGGACCGACCATGGCTAGGGCACGGCCGTCCTAGTGGTGGGCCGGCCACAGGCGCTTCTTATTATTTTATTAATATTTATTGTTTTCTCCTGTTTTGCATAGGATTCCTCATTGTTTCATATTTTTTGGATGCTCGTTCGTGCGTCCGGGTGCTCAGTCGTGCATTATTGTCGAATACACTTGCACCATTTTTGTGGGGCTTACTCAGTGATGATCCAGATGCTCGGTTATTGAGTATTTATTACTAATTTATGAAATTAGGTGGAGAATAATTCATGAAACTGAGTAATAAAAATGAATAGTTGTTTATTATTAATTCATAAGATCAATTTGTGGATTCGACTATGAATTAATAATAAAGCAAGCATTACCATCCTATGGGATCGTGGATGCGACCATAAAATCGGAGTAATTAAAATTATCTATCACCATTTCATGAGATCAACTGTGGATTCGATCATGAAATCGAAATAATGAGATAATGTAGTAGTTTATTGTCATTCTATGAGCTCAAGACGTGGATTCGATCATGGAATCAGAGCAATTGTTATTGCCATTCCATGGGATCAGGCCGTGGATTCGACCATGGAATAGGAGCAATAATAGATTATTCTGGGAATTCAATGGTGAATGTCGCGGCAGAATTAATCTATTGCAGAAAAGATATTAGCCGATTAAAGAGTCACATCTATTCCGAATGGTGCATAGTCGAGGAGTCACGGTGTTGTTTACGACCGAAGGCGTTAGTGCTCTCAATCTACGGAGAATCGCTTTGAATCTATACACGGTCTCTCCACATAGTCGAGGAACGGTGAGTGTCACCGACGTCTTGGCGTCCGCCGCCCAACTATTTTTCTATGTGGAGGTGGGGTCTCTCCTGCGATCGGGAGCAGTGAGTTTCACCGACGTCCTGAAGGCGTTAAGCTCTCAATCTACGGAGAACCGCCCAAATACGTTATTCTGCATAGAGGTCACGACGAAATGACAAGGATCGAACGCTCAACTAGTGGAGGCTTTTCGAAAACATATTCATCATGGCTTCGTAAAATATGAATCGTTGCATGCCTAAAAGCCGTGTCAAAAACATGCCTCGTGATTTTACGATTTTACCCTTTGTTGAAAATCCACCATCAACAGTGAGACTAACCAAGCAAAAATTGGAAGAAGAAAAGGGGAAAAATGGACAATAAAACGTTTATATATGTCACTGTAACTCAAATGGCAGATAAATAATGCATTTCACTTTTATGATATTTCACCATCACTTAAATCTTTGAGTTTTCACTACACTCAAATGATAGAGAAATATGGTATTTCACTTCTATCCACTAGGCGAGTGAAGTTTCTTTGTCTCCTCGTATGGCGAGAGAAATTTTCAATTCACGTTTTTAACACCAGACGTGAATCTTTGATTTCTCCCCTACGGGTATAAACGAATGAAGGTTTTACATACTGTTTTTTTTTATACACATACATAGAAAGAAACGAAAATCACGCTTTGATCGTTTGGGTACCTGGGATTCTTCGTTTTCGGTAAACTCAGGTACATTTGATGGAAGAGATTCACATGGAAGAGGAAGTGTTAAGGACTGATTTTCATCTTCCCAACCTTCAAAATCTATTTATTCACCTGTCATTAACTCTGTTTAAGATATAGATTCAGTACCAAAATTTCCAAAAGCCTTACAATTTCATGGTTGATGATCATAAAAGAATTTGGGGATTTAGGGATTTTTTCTCTGCTGATAGAGAAACCAAAAACCAAAATCATTGACCAGTATAAATATTTAGGACCGGACTTGTAGTAGCAGGTTTTCCCACACTACACCCCTCACTATATTTTGGTTAATTAGTCTGTTGAAAGTTGCATAATTGAGAATGTTTATTGATTAATTTCATGAGTTCTATACAGGAAAAGTAGAATTACACTTAGCAAGTAAAATACTCTTAAACTTTCTCTCTCCTAATGACTTGCCTCACAATTCTAAAAAGATCTCTCCCTCACAACAGACTCACTCAACCCTTTATATAGGGTAATACATAGTGGATGACAGCTAAGCTATCCTTTATTTTCGGGAATGTCTCGCGAAGTGCCGCCAGTGTACAACTATTCAATCTCGCGACACTTCTTAACCCTCGCCAGATCTCACGTCTTCTTTATGTCTCGCCTGTCGTTATTCTTTGCGTCGTTTATTTTAGCTCTCTGCGCCTCGCGACATCGTTGTTTATTAACCGCGAGTCACATGCGTTTGCGATATTATGGTCCTACATCTTGCCTCTTTTTCCTTGAATATTGCTTGAAGAGTGATTTTTAAGGAAAAATCATTGTTGTAATAATCTTTGGTCTTGATGAAGGAACGAGCGAAAGAATCTTTGGACTTGAAAAGTACGTACTTGCTCTATTCTTTGCGAAATTAAGCTCCTATATACAAAGTGTCATTTCTTGCCTCATGCGTTACGAGAGAATAATCGGTTTCGCAATCTCTTCTCGCTTTATTAGGAAATATGCCATATATTTGAATTCTGCTAAATTTCTTTTCGTCAAGTTTCCTTGGATTTGGGTAATGACCGTTAACACGTGTCTATATTTGCCTCTTTTACCGGCGCATTTAATGTTATCGGTCGTAATGCCTTTTTCTCATCTATTTATAGAAGTGTTCCTTGTGAAGAAACTTCTTTTTCCCTTTCATCTTCTTCATCGTCACCAAACTTTCCTCTTCTTCATCGTTAAGTATTTGCTTTGTTTTCCTTCTTCACTACTTCTTATCGTTGTCATTCTCATGGCATCCAGGTTTGTTAATCTTGCCATATCTAATTTGGTTAATTGCTTTGAAGTTAGTTTTCTTGTTGAAATCACTTTGGTATGCTTAACTTTATAGTTCTTTTACGCCATTGTTGTTTAGCAAGAACCAACCCAAAACCAGTTACCGTAAAGGATCCTTTTCTTTCTTTGGGTTCGCCATCACCCTCACCAAAGCCTACTTTCGAACAAAATCTGTAGTTAACAAAAAAAGCCTGCGAGTGACAAGGTATTTAAGAAACATTTCTTTTTATAAGCAATATATTGTTGCCTCTGTTTCTTATTTAACTTGTTACTCGAGAATGATGGAAATAGATGCGAAATCTTAATAAAGGATAGTTTCGTGCCTCTTCCTACGATAACATTATCACAGCGACAACACTTTTTACGCCTCAACTCCTCATAGACCAAGTTCCTCACAATCGTTCTCCTACAAATGATGTTATATCACCTCTTGCTATCAATGTTCCTACTATTTCTCCAACCACTTCTCTCCTGAAACTTCCTCTTCTCATGAGATTCCTTTGACAAAGGATGACTCATGTTTTTAGTAAACAAATTCCTCTAACGTGAGAAAATTTGGAGGGTATAGATGTGGCCTTTAAGGTTCTTTCAGATCTTGTGAATGATGCCAAGAAAACTTCTGCTGATCCTATCAAATCCAATGTCTGCGAGATTTTAAGTAAGCACCTTGGTCCTGATAAGGTCTCGCAGGCGTCTTTGGTTCAAGAAATTAGTAAGCTGAAGGATGATCTCCAGGTTATGACTGCGAAATGCAATAGTCTTCATCTTGAAAATCAAAAATTTCACAACATCTCGCTAGATCGTGATAACCTTCGCAAGAAGAATGAAGAATTAAAAGGTATGCCCTAAGCTCTCTTTTTTTTTTTTTTTTTTTTTTTTTTACAACTCAAACTCTCTGTTCGTTCTCCAAGCATTAAACCAGAAACGAATAATGGAGATATATCAGATGGAGTCCATTGTTGAAGAAGTTCGAGTTGAGAGAGATGGTTGGATGGAACAATATAATCTCTTAGATAATCTTCACACTTATGCAGCTGATCAAATAAATAACTTGTCGAAAGAAAATTTAAATTTTCGCGAAGCAAGACTTGTTAAGTAATGATTTATCTCGCCTCTCTTATGCTTTGACTAAATCCCGATTTGGGTTGCAAACTTTATCAGATGAGAATCGAACTCTTTTAAGAGAAACGTTCTTTGTTGAATAAGGTGGCGAACTATTCGTGTGTATGATGCTTGTGAAAGTTATGTGAAGAACACGAACAAGTTAAACATACGTTGAAAAACCAACTTGAAGAAATTACTGCCGAGAGAGATAGACTTATTCAAGGTAGAATAACGTTGAGCGTAAAAGCGAAGCAATTCAAGAACAATGTGTCAATTTAGAAAAATCCAACTCTCTGTGGCGAACGAAAACTCCATACTTGTTTCCAATGAAAAGAATTTGCGTTCTCGATTGAAAGGTTTATGGGAGATTCATTTGATGATGTCATGGACCGCCTGGGAATAATTTGTGACTTTAATTCAACATCTTTCTTCTCAAAGGAAGGTAGTCAAATTATTTGACTATCTTAGTTCATGTGTTTATTCCATGAATGCTTTATTACCACGAAAATGTCAATAATGTTCGATAAAATTTTCTCGATCTTGTGCATTTGTTATGCGATTCTCGAGAGAAAGCTTCGCTCCACTATTTCCATCCTTAGGTCGATTATTCCAAAATTCGCAAGGAAAATGGACTACTCTCCTCGCATCTTGCTCGTTCGCGACCGCCGTGCGAGGCGAAGACTTGATTATACCTTTGTAAGGACATTGATAGTAAGAATCGTCAAAAGGCATTACTTCGCCAATTCCCTTTAAAGGCGGAAGTCCTTGTGAATAACATTTTGCTGTCGAAGTCTCTTGATCCTATTCACGTCGCTCCTTTGGAAGTAAGTGATGATGAAGTTCTAATGCTCCAGATAGTGATTATGAATATGAAAGCTGCGAAGATCTCCTAGATAAGGAAGTCATCAATGAAGAACCAAGTAAAAAGACTCTGATGAAAATCTAATCTGGGTGAGAACGAAGGCAATGAAAACATTTCGATGAAAATCAACCAATTGGAGGAGGCGAAGGCGATAAAGGCGCTTGAAAAGTTTCAACCATCTTCGCATTTGATAATGTTGATGTGGAGAGTTAAATGCTCTTTGTAATTTGCGAATTTCTTTTGTGTGAACAATTTAACTCTTTGATGGAGTAATTCCCATATTTCTTTCTTCCTTTCTTAGTTAATATCTCTATGTGAGCATACTTGCTCATTGAATATTTCATTAAATAAATCTTTCCCAATTAGGGATTTGATCTTAATTCTTCTCTGCATGACGAGAATCGCGCAGCCGCCTTTACATTTTCATGCGGAGGCCCATTTGCCTTATCATTTTTGTGTGGTCTTCCGAGTTAGACCTCCCTAATTAGAGGTCCTCCACGCCACCTTTCATCGCGACAAAAAGACGTCTTTACACTTGCATGTAAAGACCCGTTGATCTTGTCTTATCATTTTCCAAGTATTTTTGCCTCTGAGGATGTTTTAGTTGCGACAATATGACAGGCCTAAATATCCTTACGAACATAAAGCCCCATGACATTGCCGTTTGCGACGAAATCGCGCAGGACGTCCGTACACTTTCATGTAAAGACCCGTTGATCTCGCCTTACCCTCGCGTTAGTATTATTGCCTCTGCAGGATCATTTGCACAAATATGACAAGCCTAAGTCTCCTTGCGAAAACAAAGCCTCATGACATTTGCGTCTGTTTTGACACCCCCTAGTGGAGAGTGTCGCCCTTATCATCTCCGGTTGCCCCTTCAAGGAGGCGAAACATCGGCCATACAAGACTAGCTCCTCCCATCCGGTCTTAACAACAACCGGTTGTTTTGACCTCTTATCCCTTATACCTATATGGTTTATGGTTACGAGGACCGCACCCTAAGTGGAGTTTTCTTCGGGCGAGTGCAACGCATGCCAAGACTTGCCAAGAATGGCCGAGGGTAGGTTCATCCATCCGGGCACTCTGGCTCAACCGTGTACCTCGGCGCCTTGTGCATACTGCGACTCCTTGGAAGAGACCCTCGATCGCCCAACCGAGGTATAACCTACATATATAGTTGGGAATCCAAGGTATCTCCCAGGATAGCTTTCATGGGCCCCAAATACTGCATGACTCGGGGTTTCGGGAGCGGTGTAACCTTCCACCTGAGCCATGTTAAGAGATACCCCTTATATGACGCACTTTAGGTCTTACATTTGCCTCTTGAAAATATAATTCGCGAACTAGGGTGTACGCCATAAAGGTTCGTCCCATTCATTCATTCTTTTTATTGATCATTCTTCATCACTTCTTTATTTTTATGCGAGATATTCGCCAATTCATTCATTTAATCATTCCTTATCTCTTGTTGTGTTGTTAAGCTAGTCATGACTTTTTTGCTATTCTTATCGCGATCTCTTCACGGATTCTCTGCATTTTATTGAATGTCGCAAATATCTAGCGAAGAAGTACTTCATCTTGATTCTTTTTTCATCTTTCGTTATTACGGGTAATATTTCTTTAGATATAACCTATTCCATGGTCTATCAATTTTTGTCCCACATCTCTTCCTTCGAGGGGTCCATCAATCTATATGCCCTGTACCAACTACCTCTTTGACGATATAAGGTCCATCCCATTTCTCTTGACTTGCCTCCACTTTCACGTTGATATACTGGGGTTTCTCGCAGCACCAAGTCTCCTGGTTGGAATTCACGTATTTTGACGCGCTTGTTATATTCTCTAGCCAATCTTGCTGGTAATTCTCCATGTGTCGCAACGCCTTCTCCCTTTTCTCTTCAATTCATCCAATTTGATTAGAATATTTTGCACTAAGATTTTTCTCCCAAACTTCTTTCTTAGTTGTCGGGATCACGACTTGTTGGAAGCACGGCTTCAACTCCGTATGTTAAGCAAAAGGTGACATTCCGGTAGCCTCTCTTCTTGTTGTATTGTATGCCCAACCTGGGTATTTGTTAGCACCATCCTCTATTGTGTCCTTCTAACTTCTTCTTCAATATATCCGCAATTGTCTTATTTGTTGCCTCACTTTGACCGTTAGCTTGCGGATACAGTGGAGTCGATTTCCCACATTTTATTTTGAATGCATTGAGTAACAATTCTATGTTTTGTCCTTCGAATTGTTTCCCATTATCAGATACCAACTGTGCGGGGATCCCAAATCTGCATATGATATTCTCGAATATGAAAGTAAAAATATCTTTGTCGCGAATGTGTTGTACCGCTTTCACTTCTGACCATTTTGTGAAATAATCCGTTGCGACAATTAAATATCTTCTCTGCCCTGTCCCTGGTAAAAAAGGTCCCACGATATCTAAACCCCATTTTCCAAAAGGCCACACACTTCTTGAAGAATTTAATAGTGCTCCCGGTGCATGTATCTTCTTCCGTGTCTTTGACAACAGCGTACGGCTATTGCTCTCGCGGTCTGTTATCTCTCCTTGATATGTGCCTCCATTTTATTTTTAGTATACGGGACAACATACAAGCTTCTGTATTTCGTAGGGATGGATCATTTGTAGCATACTTTTTTATTTATCTCGACGAATTGCCAATTGCGAGTCGGCGGTAATTCTCACACTCTCCGTTTCATTTCTATTGCAAATCGTAAAGCATGTATTATGGCTTCGTATTCCGTTTCATTATTGGTAGACTCAAATTCCAATCTAAAAAGCAAAAGCTAACTTATTGCCTTCTCCGGCGAAATCATAACAATTCCCACTCCTTTACCTTCTCCATTTGATGATCCATCCACTAATATTTCCCACAGGTTTGGCTCGATTAACAAATCTTTTGGATCTCCATGTTCTTCCTCTACATCCATCATTTCATCCTTGCTTCATCTTCCTCTAAAGGAAGTGCTGCGAAAGTCACGACGACTGTGACTTAGTTGAAGACAATATTTCATATTTGAGTTTGCAATGACTTATTTGAGCATTCCATCTTTCGACTCTTCTGATCTTTTTGAATTTTTCATTACCGACTCGATTGGTACCTTTGTTACTACGAAAATATATCACGAAGTTTAAATGACGCATAGACTAACGCTTAGGATTAGTTTTTCAATCTTTGAATAATTTCTTTCTGCGGCATTAAAGTTTTTGATATAATAGATTGGTTTTTCCACTCCTGCGTCCGTTCGCAATAAAGCGCACTTAAGGCGTGCGAAGTAGTCGCGAGATATATTAATAAGGCATAATGGATACATCCATTAAATGCTCCTTAATTCCTTGTAAAGCCTTTTCATTAAATCCGTCCATTCGAATTTGATCCCTTTTTAGAACACTGAAAAAATGTTTACATTTATCGACGATCGCGAGATGAACCTTCCTAGTGATGCTAACAATCCATTTAGAGAAATTTTCAATTCCTTCCTTTCACGAATTTTCTGACGCAACTCCAAAGGTACATTTTTAAGGTTGACTTTGATGTTGAAACGCCTCATTTGCTCAAAAATTTCTTTCAAGTCTGACGTGATCTTAGCCTTCTTACTTTTTTAGCATGATTCCAAAGTGTTTTATGTATCTCCGAATACCTCTTCTATTTCGCAAACCGAACGGCATTTTAGTATAGAGTATAATCCTCTTGGAGCGAAGGTTTTGACGAGTGGGATATAACCTTTGTGAGGATACCCTTTCATTTTTTTGGGGAATACAATGGAAAACTGTCTTTAGGGCAGGCTTTATTTACAGTGAAATCAATGCAAATCCTTATTCCTTTGTTCTTCTTTGGAACTATAACCATAATCCATTCGGGATATTTTGCTTGTCTAATGATTCCTGCGTCCAACACGCAACTCTTCTTCTATCTGAGGTGATATCTTTGTTGCTATCTTTCTAATTCTTTGTTTGAATGGCTTCACATTTTTATCAATTTCCAACTTGTGACAAGCTACCGATGGATCTATACCAGGCATTTCATCCGCTCCCATGTTAGTTCCAATCTTTAGCATCTTAGGTTCTTCCTTAGTTCCAACATTCACTTCTTTACTCTGCCGCGACGTAACTGGCCTTCGGTTCTCCCATAGGGTTGGTCCTTTCAATTCCGTCGCGGGATCATTTTCTTTCTCCGAGATTTGATGGAAGAACTCTTCTTCTTTCCTAGCTTCCCTCGCCAGATTAGACATACATGCATTTTACTTCATTTTGATAATATAGAGCATCCCCTTTGATCTCACCTATTAGGTTGGTGTTGGAAACTTGATACATTGATGAAGCGTTGACGCCACGGCTTTTATTGCATGTACCCATGGTCTTCCTAGTAACAAGTTATACGGTGATTCCATATCTACTATACTCAATGTCACGAGTTTCGATTCTTCCCGTATTTTTATCTCCCCTCCTTTGGTTATGGATTTACCAAAGCCAAAATCCTCGTCTTCATATATCTTTTATTCGGACTCCCGTATCAATTAAAACTCCATTTACCACCCATGTTTTTATTTGTGTTCTCCGATTCTTCTTTCTCCTTATTTAAGATCATAATGGAGATGGGTGATCCAAATTTTCTTTGGATATTCGTGAATGTTATCTCTTGTTTTCCCAATCTTTCAAAGGTGATATCAAATTTCCCAAAGCCTTACAATTTCATGGTTGATGATCATGAACCAAAAGAATTTGGTTTTCCCACACTACACCCCTCACTATATTTTGGTTTTGAGAATGTTTATTGATTAATTTTTTCTCTGTAAAATACTCTTAAACTTTCTCTCTCCTAATGACTTGCCTCACAATAAAAAAGAGAAACCAAAAACCTTTAAAATCAGTGCCGCCGATGTACAACTATTCAATCTCGCGACACTTCTTAACCCTCGAGATCTAAATATCTAGGACCCGGACTTTAAAGGATATTATGGTCCATTATGGTCCAAAAAATATTAAAATGTGAATCATTCCTAATTCAGTGAGTTAATGACGGGTTTTCCACTCCCTTGATCCAAATACTTCCTCCCTATAACAAAAGACAAAAAATTAGAAATGAATATATACAAATTACATAAGAATTAGAGTGCTACTCGCGTGGACATCAATAATAATGAATCATAAAATAATAACTTAGACATATCATGAAAGACCAATATGACTTAATATTTAGGCTTATGCCATCTTGGATCAATGGGTGACGAATCCAGTGGGACACCTCCAAAATATATTTTTTTTATATATACTAGGTATCACCCCGTCCTATGGCCGGGGCTCAACCTTTTTCGAGTTTTGTTTGTTGTTTGGTCCCTTGTCGGTATCTTTCCACAAAATTTTAGTCAAATGGTAATTGTTGAGGCCATGTTTAGTTGATAGGGTAATAGAAAAATGGACACCAAAAAAATATCATAGTTGATATTAATGATTATAAGAAAAATGTTATATCCGCACTATGGTAAACCTTATTCGACAATTTGCTTTTCCCTACGGCCTGGGAGCTGGCCCAATAGACCCGATATTCTGTTGGCCTACGACTGGGGCTTAACCTTTTTCGAGTTTTGTTTATTGATTTGCCAGCCGATACACAAAAATTAGTCAGCCTGTAGTGATCAGGCCATGTTTAGTTAGTCGGTTATAGCAGTCGGGGCCTACTGCCCCGGCCGTGGATTAGAAAATCTAAAGTCAAATGTAGTCCTCACATTAATTGAAATCTAGGGGATTGAGCATATAAGCCGGACTCCGGCCTTGGTCATGGATTAGAAAATATAAAGTCAAAATAGTCCCCGCATTACAATTAGCGGTGATTAGGTTGAATTCTGGAGAGTTGAACCTATAAAGCAGACCCCCGATATTTTGTTGGCCCTTGGTCGTGATCCCTTAAATTCTTTTTGAGATTGAGTAACAGTATTTCACATTGGTGCTCATTCTTTGTGAAACGTATTTATCCAACGTTGATTTTCAAAATTTTAGGCTTCTCTTAAATATAGCCCATGCTTTTATTAAGAACACGCAATTGGGGGATATAGAAACTAATTGGGGGATATGAATTACTTCCCCCAACCCATGGTGTGTGCTAAGGGGTGATTTTGGGGGCGAAAATACTAAAATACCCTTCCCACAAAATAAAAATCAAAAACTTAAAATCAAAAAACAAAATCATATCCCCATTTCCATCTCCACTTCTTATTAATCTTATTTAGGTGGAGCTTTGAAACCCAAATATTTCCCATTGCCTTTCAAATTCTAAACTCTCCCCACTCTATATCAAATTCTCTTTTCCTCACTTTGGAAAACAATTTTTTGTTTATTCGGAAGTGATGAAAATCATGCTGAAAGTGATGAAGATCATGCTGAAAGTGATGATGACCTTTCAAATTCTAAACTCTCCCCACTCTATATCAAATTCTCTTCTCCTCACTTTGGAAACCAATTTTTTTTTATTGGAGTGATGAAGATCATCTTGAAAGTGATGATGACCATGCAGGAATTGATGAAGACCATGGGTACCATGTTAGGCATATGGTCTTCATCAATTGACATGGAATTCATCACTTCCGTTTTTGAATTTTTTCTGTATTAACCAGTCCCTTTGCACGGCATGGTCGGTTGATATGAAGACCATCGGAAACCAATACTGGCATGGTCTTCATATCAATGACCATCTTGAAAAAAAATTCAAAAAGGAAGTGATGAAGACCATCTTAGGAATTGATGAAGACTATATCTTGGAACATGATACCGGCATGCTCGAGAATTTCCTATCAATGCCGGTAGCCAAGTGAAAAAAAAAAAAACATTCTGGATGCTTTTCATCCTGTGTCGGCATAGAAATTTAAGCAAAATACTATGCCGGAACATGTACCGGCATGCTCGATAACTAGATTACCATGCCGGTACCTGTTCAAAACCAGAAAAAATCAATTTCTGAAGATCAAAACTAGAAAAAAATCGTAACGAGAGAGCGTCCGGATAGTGGCAAACAATTTATGAACATTTCCAACAATTGCCCGCATGGGTTTTGGTTGAATACCATCCTAGGCACCAAGCTTTTAATTTGCAACAATGGTGGATTCAAAGAAGAAAATCAAATTTTCAACCTCTTATTAGCGGTAATTCTCTCATCACAATCATCTTCCAGTTTCAAAAAAAAAAATTCCACTCAATTGTGAGTTGTTATCATTAATCGAAGATTGAAGATATGATTGTTGTTGTAATTGAGTTAAAGATTCAGCAGCTGAAAGTCTCTCATCACAATCATCTTCCATTTTCAAAAAAAAAAAAAATTCTACTCAAAATTTTTTCCCCTCATTCTACTCTCAACTAACCCACACAAATTCAAATAAACATAAATACACAAATTATATCCCCCAAATCATTAATATTTTACTAATCAGGATTAATTACTAATTATGATTAGGGAGGGTTAGATTAGGAATTAACAATTTAATTATATAAGGGGTAACCCAGCTAGGATATTTGGATCCCTATTTTGTCATTTAGCTATATCCCCCAATTAGTTTTTATAGCCCACATAAAATAAGTCATTAATTCAACCAAACGTGTTCTTATGATTATTAACATAACCCATAAGATTAAACATGATTTTTATATATAGCCCATCAAATCCCTAAATCAAAAAAATAAAATTAAGTTAATTATGTAATATGTGGGCATATATAATTGATGATCTTAGAATACCCAGTTTATATAATCATGATTGAGAAGAAAAAAAATCATCTTAGAATTTTTTTAAAGAATAACAATGGTTATGGAGTTTTAGAAAATTGATTTTAGGAAAAGAATCAAAACCTTAGTTGATTTCATTTCTTTTTTCGATTGATATTGTTGTGGAGAAGTTTTAAAGGAATAGTGAGAATATATAACCTCAATTGATAATCATGATACATAAAATGTTTTGCTCGACTCATAAATTACATTGCAGTATCGATCTCGTGTCCTATAAGTTGAGCCTATAGATCAGTCGGGGCCTACAGCCCCCGTATTTTGTGAATCGGGTCATAGGCCCCGGTCATTAGGAATCTATTTATTTCTTTGTTTAAATTTAGAAATAAATTTATTGAATAAAAATTAACCACTTGTATCTGGTGGCGGACTTTCGTAATGTTCAAAATTAACACATTCTTTCCCTTGATTTTTAGCTAATGAGTGAGCTAGCAGACCTCTAAACAAAACCAACTATGACTACCAGACAATTTCTAAAATATAACTTTGATTGATCCAGTGTACCAGTGGGTCGGAATTCATCTAGGACTTAACACGCACTTCACTGTAAGATCTCAAATCTTTCGCCCAGCTTACTGCATCCACTATTTCTAGAAGTTTTTTTTTTTTTTTAATTTTTTGGGGTTCTATTGTCAGTTGAATGCGTATTGCTAGAAAGCAAAAATTTGTATGTTGTCTATAATTGTGAATGTGCAGCTCAATGCTCTTTATATAGTTTGTGATTTCCCTGACCCAATATATCCAATAATTTTAAGCAAATCACACTTCAAATTCATTTTGCATCTAACTTTTTTTTTTTTGAAAGTTACGTAATTATTGACATCTGCGTCATTTTCTTCGTCGCCTGACTTTAGTGATTAAGGTGTTTCTGCAGGTAGTTCGGCATGTCCTTATTTTCTGCTAATTTAGCTAATGCCATCATCTCTTTGAAGTCTTCATCATTAAGTGAAAATTGCATCATTGTCTCGGTATATTAAGAATCAGAACTTATTGTTATGGTCGGCATATTGGATTTGGTCAGAGTTTGAATGTGTGACTCGATTTCCTCTAACAGTATGTCCATTCTTGTTTTTTTGGATGTGAATGTTTTCTCCATGTTATCATCATTTTCATAAAGCTCCAGCAAAGTTAAACTTCTAAAGTTGAAAGAATTCATAATCAGTTTAAATTTGAATATGAATGTCCCCTCTATTGCATCGGCTATCTTTGGTACAATTTCAGCCAAGTTCTCCCACAATTGAAATAATATTTGTATTTTTTTGTTTTCCAATGGTTTTTCTTTTAAAGATATGTATAATACATCGTCGGTTATGTATCTAAGCCATCATTTCCTTGACGCTTAGATTTTCCATTATTTTTTTTGCATTTTCTCCCATGACAACGAAAACACCGTTTTCCTTCGATTCCATTACTGAGATTTCAGTCTTGTACTTCGGTTCCGTTTCTTGTAGTAATATGGCAATTGTTGCACCATTTTTTTACCGTCTACACAAACGTGCTTTATTGAATATTGAGGACATGCCATATGATACCATTGTGATTTTTTTAACACCTACAATTGTTGCTTTGCACGTGAAAGGCAGTCCTTGTCATCAATTCATAAACATATAAAAATTAGTCTTGATCTTTTTATGAAACATTTAACAACCGTTCTATGAGTATTGTATTCTTACCATGTTCTTCTCATCGTCTAATAGTTTGATCGCCTCATTGATTGTTTTTCTGTTCCCGAATATCACGTTTTCTTTGAATTCCAGCTTACCGTTTTTCATGTATAATTGCCTAACTGGATGACATACTTCGCATCTGCATTTTATTTTTTTCTATATTACTGATGCTATGTAATTATTTCTAAAAGATACCCACAATGATGGAATTTATTTGGTAGTATTACTCACAGTTGTCAACATGATTATCTTGCGAGTACAAATAAATGTAAGATTTAAGGCAATATAAACATTATCTTGGTAATTTTTGATTTTCTTACCTGCGAAGGTATCATTTGCTCATTCTCTTTTCTTTTTTGTTTTGTTCTCTGGATTTGCATTGCATGTTCGTCCGTTGGATCAAATTGCTCGTTGGTGTTATCATTATGTGGTCGATATACTTGTTCAGACTCTATTTGATCATATTATGGATCCCTCTATAGAGTTTTTTTCTTGTTTTTCTCTTTGTCTACGTGCTTTTTGTGGTGCTTGTTGTGCCAAGCATTTTTCCTGTCAATTTTAAATAATGATTAGTATTGTATTAATATATTATTTTATAAACAAAATATTAGATACTACTGTTAATTAGAACGGCACCATTGACGGTCGAATAACTTTTTTTTCTCTCTCTCTTTGTTGACGTGCTTGTTGCGCCAAACAGTGTGCCTGTCAATTATAAACATAAAAATCAGCATTATCTAATATCATTGTCTTTGTTCACGTAATATTACTGTTATTATGAAGGCAGGCTTTACCATTGATGCTTTATTTTCCGATCGGGCACGATGTTCTCGTTGGGACCTTCTCATCCTTTCCTGTCAATCAAATTAAGTGAGTAATCAAATGTTTGAAAGTAACCATGTTTTTAAATGCAGGGTTAAGTAGTTTTTTGAGTTAAATAACACCTTGGCTCTATGAATGGAGAATTGATTACAATTTAATACTATTTGTTGAGGTTGCCTTTTATGTGATTCTTGAATTTCCATTTCCTGATGTTCCTTTTATTTTCTCTCTCTTGCTCGACGTGCTTGTTGTGCCAGAGATTGTACTTTTGAAGTTTCTTTTTTTTGCCTCTTACTTTCAGGTGTGGATTGGTTAGACTGCTTACGACTACATGCTTCTTTTGTAATCTGAATAACACGGATTTTTTAGTCAATTACCATTAAATATTATTTTTTTAATTATAATAACTAATTATACTTACTTGATCAGGTCCAAGGACATATTTCTCGAGCCACGGAATCGGCGACCAATGTCATTTTGTGGAAACTGCATGTTTGGATATCCTTGTTCGTCGTGTCTTTGTTGTTGCTCTTTTTCTTGTTTTTCCTTTCCTCTTCGTGCTTGTTGTGCCAAGGATCTTAATATCGAAGTTTCCTTCTTTTGATCAGGTCCAAGTACACCTCTTTGAATCACAGAATTAGTGACTGATGCTATTTGTGGAAACTGACTGTTTGGCAATTCTTGTTTGCGTCTTTGCTGTTGTTCTTTTTCTTGTTTTTTCCTTGCTCTTCGTGCTTGTTGCGCCAAGGATCTTGCTTTTGAAATTTCTTTTTTTTTTCACGCTCCCTTTCGATGGCGAATTGATTAGCTTCCATATGCACGACCCTTCAGCAAGCTACGGAGCTTTTTTTTTTCTTTTAAAATATATCAAAAACTACAGAAATACCATAATGCTGAATCAGACTGAATTGCACCAAATCAAATAACCGTTGTCCGATACTGATATATGATTAGAATATTACCTGCGATGTATTCTTATTTGCACGTTCTGATTGTGTTGAATTTGAGGGGTGTCTGCAATACATACGTTAGAGTTAAAATAAACATTGTTAAGCAACAATTATTGAAAGGGACAACATAAATTTAAGGTGGAATAATGGCACACCTCATATTGATTATAGAAAACATATTATAACAAAATTGATCACCTACCAGGATACTTGATCTGAGCCCGATTGGTTTGCAGGAGAAAAGGATCTTTCGAAAAGAAAAGCAATGCTTTTGTTGTAAACATTGTGAAGGCTTCTTATATGGAGGGTGCACAAAGATACTAGAATGGAACATACACGGATTAGGAAACCCACTTAAATACGGCTTTGATCACAAACGGAATCCCTGTATAAACGGGAAATAGTTATGTCGGGAAACAAACGAAATTCAGTTTTGTTTTCCCCGGATAAAGAAACGTAGTTGGATTAGGAAACGTCTTCTTGTCTTGTCTCCCGATCAGACGCTCTAAAATATCCCTCACAGATCGGTCAGTCTGTGCCGTGGGATTACGAAATCGATGGTCGGATTCAAAGGGCTAGACAGACACCACTTCTTTTTATAATATATATATATATTTATTTATTTATTAAAGCATGACATATAAGGGTGCACAGGAACCGAGCCGAAAACCCATACCGGCCCGGAACCGGTGGAACCGTACCTGTTTTTGTATCGAACCGAGGAAGGGGGTACAGGTACCGGTTCTAAAACTGAGAACCGGCCTCTGGGGGTACAGGTACATGGTCCCACTACAAAATTATTAAGTTTTAGCCACAACCCTATTGCCACGAGTTCAAGGATTCGTGGCTATTGATCATATATTGCCACACTTTATTGGTAGTCGTGGCAAATAGATCAATTATTTGCCACGACCTAATGATAATTTGCCACGAGTTCAACTTTATAAGGGATGAATATGCGAAATGGCTTCTAGTCACGGCACAGTGGGTCCGTGCGTATTGTGGAATTTTTGTTACGGCATAAAAGGAAATTTTTGTTACATCGGTATTCACAATACTTCAATCGATTATGCAATCAAATGTTATTGCTGAGTTCTTTTTGATTTTGTTGTAGCACTATAACTGAATGGCATAATGTTTGGCCAGTGATTGAATGATTATAATGTATACTGTTTAAGGATTGATTTTGGTTATGTAGTTTTGTATGTATAGGTGAATTATGTAAATTACCATGTGAGCGGATGAAACATACCAATGTTCGTCAGTATGTACGAAATGTATGTGGTAAAGTTATTGGGATTTGGATGGAGCAATAAAGCACTTATCAAGTATGATGTCGTGGTATTACGCTTACATTGGCAAGATTGGGTGGCAGATGAGCAGAAGCCTTGGGAGGATGAGCATAACCATATCCGATGAGATGAAGCTGGTATAATATCTTGCTCATATTTTTTTCTAGATTTATGCATAAGTAACAATGACCTAAAAGGATGGTTAAATGCATCATGTATGACAAGTCAACGTCTTTCTGAGTTCTAGTTACTTGTCAAAATGATGTTGACAAGAAACTGGTGGGCAAGAAGATCAAGACGTGCAGACGTCTGTTGTGCATTTTTTATTTCGATCACAATATATACAGGGTAGTATCGCAAATTCTCACAGATTACCATTCAAACTTAAATATGTGGTACTATATGATATGATATGTTTTTAGGGTGTCGGTTTGCTGATCCATAATCGCATGTAAATTAAGAATTGCCATTGCTTTGAGTTTCTCTTGTGTATTAGATATTAGTTTTCTTTTAAGTTTTTACCACTGTTATAAGTATATTGATTACATTATACTGGATGCTCTGCGTGTTTTGTGAAGGCTCTTGATTACATTATACCGGATGCTCTGCGTGTTTTATAAAGGCTCTATCGATTCTTTTGTACCTGCCACAAAAAAAAACATAAGGTGAATGTGTTGTAAATGCAACTACTGTGCTTTGAATTTATAGTCAAATTTTGGTTTGAGTTTTGCTTTGTGCAATTTTTTTTTGATAAATGAGGGTCGTAAATGCCTGTGGCGGCAGAGAGGAATTGAACCCTAAGGATGAACAATGGGAAGTCTGATTGGGGTGAAATTCAAAAAAGTACTCTTGAAGCTGCTGGGAGGTTTAGTGATGGCAGTATAAAATCCTAGGATGGACCTCTTGACTGTTGAAATGAAGGAAGCAATCTAAGGACGGGGAACTCGTTCCAACATAATCTTGATTGGAGTGTTTACGCCTGAAGTTGTTCCAGCTCTAGTACCTCATGCCAGTCATGTATTTCGCTTTATTTGAATATCATGAATCATGAATTGGCTATCATATTATTTGACTTGGTAGTTTATTTCTGCTTTGAGTCTTATGTATGTATTTGATTGTCTTTAATAAATGAATGAAATCTTCTAACATATTTTGCCTAGCTACTTGTACTTTTGGTGAATAATTTTGTATGAAGTGTCGAGTCTGTAGGCCAAAAATGAAATCATGCATAAATAGAATATATAAGAAAAAGTCGAGAATTAGCCATTTCCCACGGCCAAATATGTGGCAAGTACGAAAATTCATGGCACACATGTGTACTAAATAGAGACGTATGCCCGCCGTAGCAAATACTAATTTTTCAATTGCCATGCAGTAAAACCGTGGCTGAGATCGTGGCTAATACCTTTAGCCACCAGACTATTTGTTACGGCCAGCTGGCCGTGGCAAAGAATTTTTAGCCACGCATATTTGAATAATTGCCACGGATTCTGGACGTAGCTAAAGCTAATAATTTTTGTAGTGATCCTATCCAAGTCCCGTACTGTCCGGGACCTAATGTACCGAGTAGTAATAGCCATTAGATTTAGGGGTAATAAACTAATAATAGCCATTAGATTTAACGGTGGTATATATAGAACAATAAGGCTAGGGTTTCTCATTTCTTTTTCGTTTCTTTTTTTCCGTCTTCTCTCTCTCTCTGAGAAAGAAGAACTCCATTAGATTTACAGGGAAGAGTTTTCTTCTCTTCTCCATTAGACTTCAAGTCCACGAACACCAGATACACTTACACCACCAGTTACACTTACACCACCTCTCGATCCAGAAGAATAAGGAGAAAAATTTCAAATTTGAGTCCATCAATGGTGCGCTTGTTAGCTTAATTTTGTAAATTACTCAAAACCCACTTCAATATTTTAGATTATTAATCATGGGTTGTTTGTGGTTTTCGATGATTTGTAGTATTAGAAGAGGAAAGATCAACAACCTCTTTTTTGAAGTTGTACTGAGAATCCAAAAGGGTAAAGGTAAACCCCTTATCATCTCTGTAACCTTCTCTCATTAGTTGATTCAAGCATATAGATTATGATTGATGGAAGTAATGAAATCTTAAAGATTTTTTCATGTTGTGATTTTGCTGAATTGATGCTTTTAGGGTTCAATTTATTGAGTCACGATTTGTTTCAAAACTCAATCTCTAAAATATGTGCATGTGAGATTTTATAGTTAAGATTGTTATGATTAAATCTTCTGTGCAATCAGGTCCTTGGTTAGTGAAATTGGTGAAGGTTTTTTAATGTGCTCTGAGTCTCTGACTTGATCAAGTGCATTGTTGCATGTAACCTTGATTAGTTCTTTGAAGTTTGGAGCTCATTTGAAACTTTGTTATTGGACTAGAGACATGACAACTAGTTGCTCTTCTTGCGAGGTTAGCATTTTACCATGTTAGTTCTTAATTTGAGGATCTTACTTTGTTGTTGTGTTCTGTGTTCATGAACATGTGTGTAGTTTGGCACTTTGGCTTGTAATCTGCTTATGTATTTTATATGCAAAGTGAAAATAGCATCCTGAATCTGCAAAGTGATAATGGTTGTTGTTGTTGTTGTTTTTGTGGCTTGTGAATTGAAACCATGTTTGAATTGTGTATATATTATTTGTCAGTGATCAATCATGGATGCATCAAGTCCAGCTAGGGTTCGGAACATAATATGGCGCCATTTCACTAGGAGAAATGCTGCAGAAGCCACTTGCAATTATTGTGGAACGACATTTAGGGCTCACAACTGCAAAAATGGAACATCTGCATTGTGGAAGCACTTTAACAAATGCACCCACATTCTTAATCCTAACAGAGCTGACATAATGCTTAGAACTTAGGCTTAGTGGTTTATGTTTAATGTGTACTACAATGTAATATGTACTGCAGCTTTACTATTTAGTATTTACTTTGAACTTTGATGTCTTTAATCTTTATGAACAATTTGTAGTGGAAGCACTTAATATGTATGAATATATGAATTCACTTTTATTTTCAGTTCTTATTTCCTTTGTGGTTTTGTTTGTGGTTTTGGTGGTTTGAATATTTGATTAGTGTTTGTGTATATGAACTTCAGTCTTCAACTACTTTCTTTTATTTTCGGGTTCATAACTCATGAGTGTATTTTGTACTTATGTTTATGTTTATTTGTGATTTCTCAGTGATCAATCATGGATGCATCAAGTCAAGCTTGCAACAGCTACTCATACACCTACTTCAATTTGCTACACCTACACTACTATGGATACGAGTTGTTGGATCCTCTATCCAACCAACAGATGGAACAGCAGAGCCAGAGACAGCATCAACAGATGTAGAAGCTACTTCTACTCAAATGGGTGGTAACACTGGTAAGATAACTTCTGACATTTGGAAGCATTTCACTAGGAAGAATGTTCAAGAAGCTGATTGTAATTACTGCAAGAAGACAATAAAGGATCATACTGGAAGGAATGGTACAAGTGGAATGTGGAAGCACTTTAACAGATGCAAGAATAATCCTAACAAGCCAAAGCCAAAAGGACAACAAACTCTGACATTAAAACCTGCAACACTGGGTGAGGAGGAAGGTCAGTTAGTCTCTCTATTTTCAGTCAAGAAAAATGTAAAAGGGCAGTTGTTGAGTTTATTATAATTGATGAGATGTCCTTTAGAGCAGTTGAGGGTGAAGGGTTTAGGATATTGATGCATGTCTTAGAGCCTAGATTTGTTGTACCAAGTAGAATGACTGTTTACAGATGTTTATTAGAAGTGTATGTAGATGAGAAAGAGAAGTTGAAAAATTACTTCAAGTCAAGCAAGCAGAGGGTTAGTTTGACAACAGACACATGGACTTCACCAAATAATTCAACTACATCTGTGTAACAGTTCACTTTATTGATCAGCACTGGAAGTTAGAAAAGAGAATTATTATGTTTTGTGAGGTTAGTGGTCACAAAGGAATTGATATTGGTGAGATGTTGGAGAAGTGTTTGTCAGATTGGGGGCTTAAAGATGTTTTTTCTGTCACTTTGGATAATGCTAGTACCAACAAGGTAGCAATGGATTATTTGACCACTAGTATTGTTTCAATGACAAGGGCATAAGAGAGAGCTAAGTACTTGCATGTAAGTATATGTATATGTATATGATTTTTTTTTTTTTACTTTCTAGTTAGAATTGTGTTTATTAGTTATTACTTTGCACAAAAATCTAATACTTGTATGAATCTACATCTTTTCAGGTAAGGTGTGCAGTTCATGTACTTGCACTTGTTGTAAAAGATGTTGTAAGGGTCTACAACAAATCAATTGCAAGAATCAGGTCAGTTGTCAAGTATATAAAGGGTTCTCCAGCTAGGTTGGCTAAGCTTAGGCAGTGTGCAAATTTAGTTGGAATAGAGTCTAAGATAGCATTGATATTAGATGTTAAGACTAGATGCAACAACACATTCTTGATGCTAGAGGCTGCAGAAGTGTATGAAAGAGCTTTTACTAGGTTAGAAAGATATGATAGGGAATATCAGAAGTTGTATTATTTCCCAAAATACTATGAGAAAGATTTACCTAATGCTAATGCTTTTGATATTGATGTTAATGTTGGTGAAGAATAAGAAGTTTTTAGTGAAGAAGAAGAAGAAGAAGAAGAAGAAGAAGAAGGTAATAGTGAAGAAACCTGCTCCATGTCAAGAGGACTGGATCTTTGCCAGAGGCCTTGTGAAATGTTTGAAGGTATTCTTTGATGCCACTGTTGCATTTTCATCCTCAAATAAGGTAACAAAATACACTTTCTTATGGAAATTAGTTCTCATTTATGAACAACTAGTTGATTTTAGAGATAATGTAGATGAAGATCCTTTTATTGCAACTATGGCTGCCAAAATGTTTAAGAAGTATAACAAATATTGGGGTGATTATACAAAGATGAACTCTACAACTTTTTTTGCCATGTTGTTGGATCCTAGAGAGAAAGAAAAGGGACTAAAATTGCTCTTGAGTGTTTGTATGGGAAGAAGTCTTCAAAGATTGAATCTGTTATGAAGAGTGTGTTATTGGATTTTAAGATTCTATTTGAAGAATATAAGGATGTGTATTCAGTTCATGAGGAGGAGTCAAGTACTTCTATGCAGGGACAAGCCAAATCAGTAGTGAGTAAACCAGGGGCAGGGCCAAGTCGTATGAAAGAGTTGATGTCAAGGAGTAAGAGGTTCAAGAGCAACCTAGATGATGATGCGGGCAAAACAGAGTTGGATAGATATTTCATAGACAAGTTTGAAGAAGGTGAAGGAGAAGATGGAAATGATGAGGAGTTTGACTTATTGGGTTGGTGGAAGACCAACAGTAACAAGTATAAGATACTTGCACATATGGCTAAGGACATACTAGCCATTCTTGTGTCTTCTGTTGTCTCTGAATCTGCTTTTAGCGCAGGAAAGCGAGTGTTAAGTCCTTGTAGAATCTCTTTATCTACAAGGACAGTTGAGGAATTGCTTTGCACACAAAGCTGGCTAAGGAATCCAATGCAACTTGATCTTTTATCTAAATACATACCAGATGACAATGATGAAGTTGAAGAAGGTAACATACTAACATATACATATTACATTATTACTTGTTTTGGCAGTATTAGACATAAACTAATAGTTACTAACTGCTATTACTTGTTTTTGCACCGTTACTTGGTCCTATCAACAATAATGCCATCACCAGTGCTGCTGCCATGGAATAGATTTTCAAGACTTTGTATTTGCCATTGCCGGTCCGGTGCTACTTGTTACATTTTTACCACCCACATCCGATCGGTGCTCTCGCTACTTGTTACTTTGACTCTTTTGCTACTTGTTAAGACTCTTGTTTAATTGTGTGTGTGAGTGATCGTGTGCATCAGTCTTTGACTCTTTTGCTACTTGTTACTTTTTCAGTTTTTCAAGACTTGGTATCTGAGACTTTTCTTTGCTAGTATTAATATTATTGCTACTTGTTGTTAGTTGTTAATTGTTATGTATTGTGCTTTGAGATATTTCTTAATATATTGTTGCTCAGAAAAACAGGTTCTTAACAGGAAAAAATTTGTCTGGAAAAATTAAGGATCAAGACTAGTACCGGAACCGTGCACAGTGCGATCTGGTCCCAAATAATGAGGAACCGAGGTATAGGGCACAGTGTACTTAGGTCAAAAAATAGAAACCGAGGCTAGGGAGGTACAAGTACTCGGTCTCGGCAAGAACCGAGCCGAACCGTACCGTGTGCACCCTTAATGACATCTCTAACATATGGTAGCAAGGAAAAAGGACATGCGCAAATAATTAGTGTAAATTTATTAGAAAAAAAAATATTAGTGTTGCAAATCAAAAATTATATGATTATGGTTCAAAAAGAATAAAATAATACAAAGATCAATTCTTTACAAATATATTACATTAAAAACTGCTTACAATACAATTTTGGCCAGTTACTAGTTGGACTCTACCTGTTTAACACTTGGTAAATTTGATGGTAGCTTCTCTCTATAAACAAAGCACAAATTTTCGTTAAGAAAACAATTTTCGGTTAAGTAAATTTTTTACAATCAGTTGTCTTAAGAATTCTCACCCAGACTAATTTTCCATCGACAGTTATAATTACATCAATCACAATGGGTGCATGACAATACCTATGTCATTTAGAGATCGTTGTCCTTAAGGATTAAATCCGGAAATGAGATTAAATATGTGAAGCATCCTGAAAAAGTGGGGGTCTAACAACCACACCCAATATTTCGCTTAGCAATCTGTATGGACTAACTCCAATATACTTTTAAGAGAATCAACTAGACATTCAGACTCAATCTTAATAAAAGTATATCAAAGAGTTATATCTCACTTTCTCGATTCAATACTTACTCAAGCAAATAGAAATTCTGCGAGTCTAATTGAATACAAGAGAAATCACTTGAACCGTACCAAAGACCAATGTTCAAGGATCAATCAATTTCAATCAACAACCAAAGGTTGGATTTCCCAATTGATTGATTTCAATGCACAACCTGTGATATTTTAATTATATAACAAAATATAATGCGGAAAAGAAATAACACAGTATAATAGAAGTTTTGTTAACGAGGAAACCGAAAATGCAGAAAAACCCCGGGACCTAGTCCAGATTGAACACCATATTGTATTAAGCCGCTACAGACACTAGCCTACTACAAACTAACTTCGGTCTGGACTGTAGTTGAACCTTAATCAATCTCACACTGATTCAAGGTACAGTTGCACTCCTTACGTCTCGATCGGCGGGATACTACGCACTTGATTCCCTTAGCTGATCTCACCCACAACTAAGAGTTGCTACGACCCAAATTCGAAGACTTTAATAAGCAAATCTGTATCACACAAAAATGTCTATGATAATAGATAAATCTGTCTCCCACAGATAAACCTATGAGTTTTGTTTCGTCTTTTGATAAATCAAGGTGAACGGTAACTAATTGATAACCCGGACTTATAGTCCCGAAGAACATCCTAGTATTATCAATCACCTTACAATAATCTTAATCGTATGGTAGCGAAACAAGATATTGTGGAATCACAAACGATGAGACGAAGATGTTTGTGATTTCTTTTTATCTTGCCCTATCGGAGATATAATCTCAAGTCAATTATTCAATTGAACTCGTATGATAGAAAATGGCAAGATCAGGTTGATAGGTGTAGAATACACCGTATTTAATATCAAGTATTTATGCTTTCTTTGCGAGTTTTCTTGTAAATTATGTATCTTATGTGTGCTTTTGAGTTTATTAGGTGCAATGGAGTCATTTGGAGCAAAAAGACCCAGTGGAACTCGTTCAAATCCAAGATTTCTTCTCATCATCTCGAAGAGCACGAAAAGACAAAGCCGATGGCGAAAGAATGGAGTCATTCTGAGTTCGTATGAAGAAGTTATGGGCAAAACAAGAACTCATAAGCAAAAAGGGCAAACTTGTCATTTCATCAAGGGCGAAGACTATTTGGAGTCCAGTGGTGGTTAAGGGGCTCGCATTCAGGGTACCCCTTATCACTCAAAGACGGCCAGTGTTACTAACACTGGGTAGCCCTTATCCAGAGGATGGTTATGCTGGATAGCACCCAATTGGGTCGGTCCTATCCATGGCCCAGATCCGGATCCAAATCCGAAACCGGATCCGCACCCACTTCACTACCTTACCCTAAATCGAGAGAAGCTCTCTTTCTCACAATTCTCTCATTTCCACCTGAATTAATGAGAGAGCCAGAGAGTGGAAGAAGGAGGAAGAACAGTCGCGGCTGTTGAAGATTGAAGAACGATGAGATCGTGTGAGTCCTGGGGTAGAGGCGAAATGAGGCAAGGGTTGAATCCAAAACGGAGAAGTGAAGCTCAGTTAGGGTTTGGTGAAATTGAAATCACAGAGAAGATATGAAGGCGATTTGAAACCAAATTGAGCTAGGGTTTGGTATAAATGATGCTGCTGTGTTCGAATTACAGAGTGGGGGAATTGAATTTGAGAAGATGTAAGTGGTTTCAGGTTAAAGATTGATATGGGTGGCATTACAGGGATTTGAGGGCTGTAGGACTTGGAGATTGAGTTGCAATGGTTTCTGTGGTGGTACTGTGAATGTTGGGTTGAAGCTACAGGTGCTGCTATGGAGTTTTGAGTGAGTTTGGCTGTTGGTTTAAGCCGAAAAGGGTGAAATTGGACTCTGGTGGATGGAGACTTATAGATGCTGTTGAGTTGTGTGATTTCTGATGCTGGATGAATAGAAGGCTATGTGATAGCCTTGAGCTGGTGCTTGTGGCCTGTGTTGGTGCTGCTCAGAACATAAGGTGGAGTGGATGCCATGGTCTGAGATGACAGGGATAGAGACCCATAATGCTGTGATGAAGTGGGTTGAAGCCAGATTGGCATTAATTGGTGCAGGTGCGCAAAGGAGTTTCTGCTGGTGAGGTAGGTTCTGGTGGAGCTGGCAAAAGATAGAATTGGTGTTTGGGTTCACATAAAGTGGAGTTGAGTGAGGCAGTATGCTGCAAAGGTCTTGAGGTGTTGGTGGTGATGTTGAGCAACAGACATATTTTGCCATGGAGTTTGTAATTGAGCAATTGCAGCGGGTGCAATGCAATTGGGTTCTTTGGTAGAATGAAAGCCACTGGAGTTCAGTTTGAGTACTGGCAGTCAATTATGAGGCAGTGATGGCTCTGGTGATTGCCACTGGGTTGAGTAGTGTGACTCTGAGAATGGTGTTATGTGTTGCTGTAATAAGAATGGTGATTGGCAGATGAATGTTAGGGGTTATGCTTGATTGAATGACTGAGCTGGGAATGGAGCAGGTGCAGTATGTTGAATTGAGACTATGAAGTGTTGTGCAGAGATGGTGGAGGCTTAAGTTATTATGTGCTGCAATTCAGGTGGAACAATGGCCCTGCTATAGAGCAGTGGCTTGAGATGGCTCAGGTGGTGAGATAGAATTGGCAATGGAGATTGCAGGGAATTGGCAGAGCTATAGGTGTGATTGTTGAGCAGAGTATGACAGTGGCAAGTACCTGGGAGATAGTGCAGGCAAGGGAGTTACAGCCGATGGCTTGGTTTCGGCAGAATGTTTACAGGGTATGAAAGTAATGAGTCAGTGGAAGAAAAGCTCGAGTCTGCAATGATGAAGCTTCACAGGGAATATTGCAGTGAACTGGTGCTGCTGGGATAGTGAAGGAGCTGTGCATTGTCCAAGGCTGCTATTGGAGTTCATCCGGGATTGGAGTTAGCGCAACTGAGAGGAGTAAAGATTGTAGCTGTTGGAGATGATCATGGCTGGAAATGTCACAGGGCCATCTTGGCTGTGACCTAGCTGGTGATGCACAAGGATTGCAGGACAGCCTTGGCTTGTGCAATGGCCTTCTGCCAATGCCACTCGGCTCATTTGGTCCGATCATTGTCTAACTCACCCAGCTGACTCATCCTGACCGTTCTAACTCAATGAGTTGACCCGATCCAACTCGGTGATTGACTGAGTCCTGACCCGATTTGACCCGCCGTTCTGACCCGTTGACCCGGTGGCCGGTTTGACTTTGCCGGTCACCGGAGCTGATTTCCGACGACGATTCCGGTGGGATTCCGGCCATAATCCCAGTTTTCCGGCGAGCGTTTTTGGGACATATTTTCTGCACGGGTTTCTCTCCATGGTGGGCCGGGTGAATTTCCAACTAATGGACTTGAAGACAAAACCTAATTTTGGAAGGAGTATCCTTTATGGAAGTTGGAGAAACATATAAAAGAGAGGACTTCTATCTTTTGAGGAGGATCGGATAACGTTTTTATTATTATCTCTTCTACTTTATTCTAGGGTTTAGAACCATGAAGTTTCTTCTCTTTCTTCTTGTGATGAACTCCATGAATATGAACTAAGTTCTTATTATTGGTTAAAGAAATAGTTGGATTTTGCAACCAAGTTATGATTTTTATGAATTAGTTTTGTCTCAATATTATCGTTTGATTTCTACGGGTTATAATAATTGCATGATTGATGGATTGCAATATGATTGAATGTTTGTTTAGTCGAGTCTAGAATTGATTGAACTCACATCCATATCTATAGCTATTTTAGGGTTTTCATCGAAGCGATAACCTTGAATACTAGTAGCATGATATGATTAGGGTTTGTAGTGATACATCCTCATAATCATATGTAGAAATTGACCTTTGTTAAATTGTTTTGCGCAATGTATTTCAATTGCATTGATTAGCCTATTTCAAACTTAATGCTCTAGGGAATTGAACTTGATTAGCGCAAGGCGTTAGGTTATTCTTTAGGTAGATTTCACATACGCATCTTTTAATGTGTGTGTTGATAACTTTGGAAATTTAGGGAGTATTCTTGCAATAAGGTATTCCATGGCTTTTGATGATAAAGCGAGATTAAATATCAATTCTATTCATATATTCATAAACTTGTTTGCAATTGAAGATGAAACCTTTATCCAATATTTTCACATCCTTGATTTGTTTGTTTACTTTTATTTGCTTTTTGTTTATTTTTATTTACACAAACAGAAATTCTTAGGGTGTTTTATATAGGAAACCAAAACAATTAGACAACCTAGACCTCTCAGGATCGATCCTTTCTTGCCCTTGCTATATTTATATTTTGAGTAGTAAGAAAGTGTAATTATATTTGTGTCGCTTACGACAGCGGTCAAATTTTGGCGCCGTTGCCGGGGAGGCAACGGTTGTCAATTGTTTTTGGTTTCTTATTTTTGTATTTAGTTTTTGTTTTTGTTTTATTTTTATTTTTCCTATTTTCTGGTTTTTAACCTTGGTTTGAGAATCGTATCTCAGGTACCTATTATGGACGGAGCAATTTGGAGCAATCAATACGGCTTTCAACCTCAACAACATAACAATTATCACCCTTATGGGGAGTATAATCAAAACCAATCCTTTGGCTATGATCAATACTCCACGTACCCTATGAGTTATTCTCATACATATCAACCTTCTTATGGTGGTTATGTAAGTGAGCAACCACGAGGAGGGGAGAATAGTTGTTTTCCTTATAATATTTCCTCTAATTTGGTAGATGAAATGCAACAATTTATGGAAAGCATGGAGTCAATTTGTAGACAACCAAGCGTGGAACAATTTTCATCGACCGAATGTGCTCATAGTATGTTTGGCCCAATTTCTGATCGTAGTTATGATCATTCACCCATTCAAAGGGAAGATAATTGGCCTAACCATACTGAGGTAAGTGATTCTACTTTGTCTATGTCGAATGAGTTTTACCAACAAATGGAATGCTATTTTCAGAACTTGGATGGATCAATCCAAGAACTTCAACAAAGTGTTTCATATTTAAGACAGGGCATTGAAGAATACAAGGAGGAAATGAATAATGTTGAAAAGGCGAACCTTCGGGAACTTTTGTTGATATTTGTGTAGTTAACTCAACTCTTGATCGTAATAATGATCATTCACCTATTCAAAAGGATGAGTTAGAGATTAGCAACACTAAATTCAGCGAGGAACAATGTTATGATGACTATGATAGTGATGATGATTCTTATGCAAATACATCGTTTGAACCAATTCATGGTGACATCCCCGAGGAGTGTACAATGGAGTCTTTTTGGGATCAAGATGAAGACGAAGAGGAATATGTCGACACTTGTGTGGATTACTCAAGCATTGATCTTTATAATGATCAAGAGCCTATTCAAAAGGTAGAGCTTGAGGATGATGCAATGAGTGTTCTAAAGAAATTCCTTATGGACAATATTGCATCCGCAAAAGAGTATGTGCCTTACAACAAAAAGGAGGAAGATGTTGAGAATGAGACCGTTATGACCAATATTGTGGAAGACCCAATTGAACTTGTGAATGAATGTAATGATGATGTTTATGTCGAGACTTTGGTTACGGCAGAAACGGACGAAGAATGGTTGCAAGGTTTGATAGAGGACCATGATATAAAAGAGGTGAATAATTCACTTGAGTTTTTCAAGGATGAAGAGGATTCCGTGATACAAGAGATTGTGCAAGGTTTATCTAACCCTTTGCCTATTGTTTCTTCTCCTTTACCTCTTATTGGTTTGAATG
Source organism: Papaver armeniacum (assembly GCA_023531295.1). Taxonomy (NCBI): domain Eukaryota; kingdom Viridiplantae; phylum Streptophyta; class Magnoliopsida; order Ranunculales; family Papaveraceae; genus Papaver; species Papaver armeniacum. The sequence goes on from JAJJWW010013744.1 coordinate 526,912, forward strand.
TATGTGCTTCGAGAATATTGTTGAATGACTTTATTTCTCGTTTTCCGCCATTAGAGACACTTGATTCTCATACTATGCAGGTTATGGAACAAGAAACCGTGGAAGTACCCGACTCCTATATTCTTTATACACTTCCAAGTGTGGACAAGAATAAGTGTGGGGGAAGCTTTTATCGGTTAATAGCTTCACTTTTGCTTTATTGTACTAATATTTTTGTGAAGTTAGTGTTTCCAAAACAGGTTCTATGGACGGATCCCCAACTTTTCAGATTATTGGTGTATGGGGAATGAATTTTGCAAGAAGCTAAGTCGGGCCGTCGACTTTAAAACAAGCGCTAAGTGGGAGGCAACCCACCGGTTTTGTATCTCTTATCCTTTTGCTTTTTATTTTTGTTTCGTTTATTTATTTTTTACTGTTTTCATATCATATTTGCATCCCTATGTTTAATTTCATTGAGTCCGTAATCTATCTTAGAAGAGAATTATGCCGAATACCTTTTCGTCAGAAAATTTCAGACTGCGCGTAGTTCAGTCCAGAGACCATAACTGTCAGACCGTTTATCCAAACACTGTGAAATTTTGACACTGTGTAGAAAACACGTAGGTGAACAACTTTTGTGAAATGGAGTTTTTCCAAATTCCTTACCAATTTGTACAGTTTTTGCGTTTTATCTGCTGTTACGTCAGAATTCAGAACTTTCGGTTTTACACATTGAGGACAATGTGAAGTTTAAGTGTGGGGGAGCATTTATATGTTTGTTTTTGACACCATTAGTGGATGGAACCATTTTGAATGCAGGAGTTGAGGAACCAATTAACTAAAAGGGAAGAATATAGCTCAGAAATCACAAATTAACATGATAGTTGTTACCATATCTCGGAATATCACCATATCGCATTCTATTTTTATTTTTCCATATTTATCTATTGTTCTCTAAGTGCTTTGGTGGGTCACTAAAAATCGACGTGTTATTACTGCTAGGATGAAATAGAGTGGTTGAGTTACTAGAAAAATAAAAAAAATTGAAAAAAAAAAAAAGAAAAAAAATATATGAAAAAAAAAAAAAAGGACCGACCAATTAGACCCAAAACGGAATAAAAAGACACTTGGGAATAGCAGTATGTGTGAAACGTAGTCCCTGTCTCCGTCGCCTAAACAAGCGTGGAATGCAGGATCCAAGGCAACTATCATGTACTTGCGACAAGAAGCATGCGCTTGGATCCAAAAGATCTAATCATGCCGTCTATAAAAAAAGAAAAATTGGATCCATTTGATCCAATCTTTTAAAAAAAAAAAAAAAAAAAAAATATATTATTGTGTTGAATAAAGTCACTTTTGGTTCCCTTGTATATGCCAATTGATTTGATGTAGCATTCAGCACTAAGTAGCTCAATCCAATAGGATTAGGTTCATCTTAGCATGATGACCTTGAGTGATGATATGGGAAACATCGAACACTTGTGAATATTCGCCAACATCTACATCTATATCCATCTTCTTAATCTTTTCATTGTGATTGTGGTTTGTTAGTTTCCGAGTATTGTGGCTTGTTCGACTATCTAATTAGAGTTTATTTACTAATATTGAATTGAATTTGCAAGGTACCTCCTCCTGTAGTCATTTTGGATTCATTCATTGATTTGTCACGAATAGACGGAGTTTGAAATATAGGTTTTGTAGGTATATCTCTAGTAAACCTTCACGAGACTATAACTCGTCCACTAGGGACACCTAGGGGTTTAAAGGCTTGTTATTTATGCTAAAAGTGACCGTAGCCTCGACGACACGGAGTTGTTGTATTTTATTATTTTTGTTTGATTTGCTCGAGGACTAGCAAAGTCTAAGTGTGGGGGAATCTGATAGGTGTAGAATACACCGTATTTAATATCAAGTATTTATGCTTTCTTTGCGAGTTTTCTTGTAAATTATGTATCTTATGTGTGCTTTTGAGTTTATTAGGTGCAATGGAGTCATTTGGAGCAAAAAGACCCAGTGGAACTCGTTCAAATCCAAGATTTCTTCTCATCATCTCGAAGAGCACGAAAAGACAAAGCCGATGGCGAAAGAATGGAGTCATTTCCGAGTTCGTATGAAGAAGTTATGGGCAAAACAAGAACTCATAAGCAAAAAGGGCAAACTTGTCATTTCATCAAGGGCGAAGACTATTTGGAGTCCAAGTGGTGGTTAAGGGGCTCGCATTCAGGGTACCCCTTATCACTCGCCAAAGAGTGTTACTAACACTTTGGGTAGCCCTTATCCGAGAGGATGGTTATCTTTGGATAGCACCCAATTGGGTCGGCCCTATCCATGGCCCGAGATCCAGGATCCAAATCCGAAACAGGATCCGCACCCACTTCACTACCTTACCCTAAATCGAGAGAAGCTCTCTTTCTCACAATTCTCTCATTTCCACCGAATTAATGAGAGAGCCGAGAGAGTGGAAGAAGGAGGAAGAACGATCGCCACATTGAAGATTGAAGAACGATGAGATCGTGTGAGTCTGGGGGTAGAACTGAAATGAGGCAAGGGTTGAATCCAAAACGGAGAAGTGAAGCTCAGTTAGGGTTTGGTGAAATTGAAATCACAGAGAAGATATGAAGGCGATTTGAAACCAAATTGAGCTAGGGTTTGGTATAAATGATCTTCTTGTGTTCGAATTACAGAGTGGGGGAATTGAATTTGAGAAGATGTAAGTGGTTTCAGGTTAAAGATTGATATGGGTGGCATTACAGGGATTTGAGGGCTGTAGGACTTGGAGATTGAGTTGCAATGGTTTCTGTGGTGGTACTGTGAATGTTGGGTTGAAGCTACAGTGCTGCTTTATGGAGTTTTGAGTGAGTTTGGTCGTTGGTTTAAGCCTAAAAGGGTGAAATTGGACTCGGTGGATGGAGACTTATAGATCTTTGTTGAGTTGTGTGATTTCGATCTTTGGATGAATAGAAGGCTATGTGATAGCCTTGAATGGGTGCTTGTGGCCTGTGTTGGTGCTTTGCTCAGAACATAAGGTGGAGTGGATGCCATGGTCTGAGATGACAGGGATAGAGACCCATAATGCTGTGATGAAGTGGGTTGAAGCCAGATTGGCATTAATTGGTGCAGGTGCGCAAAGGAGTTTCTGCTGGTGAGGTAGGTTCTGGTGGAGCTGGCAAAAGATAGAATTGGTGTTTGGGTTCACATAAAGTGGAGTTGAGTGAGGCAGTATGCTGCAAAGGTCTTGAGGTGTTGGTGGTGATGTTGAGCAACAGACATAGCTGCCATGGAGTTTGTAATTGAGCAATTGCAGCAGGTGCAATGCAATTGGGTTCTTTGGTAGAATGAAAGCCACCGGAGTTCAGTTTGAGTACTTGGCATCAATTATGAGGCGGTGATGGCTCACAGTGATTGCCCTTTGGGTTGAGTAGTGTGACTCGAGAATGGTGTTATGTGTTGTTGTAATAAGAATGGTGATTCGCGAGATGAATGTTAGGGGTTATGCTTGATTGAATGACCGAGTTGGGAATGGAGCAGTGCGGTATGTTGAATTGAGACTATGAAGTGTTGTGCGAGAGATGGTGGAGGCTTAAGTTATTATGTCTTTGCCAATTCGGGTGGAACAATGGCCTGCTATAGAGCGGTGGCTTGAGATGGCTCGGGTGGTGAGATAGAATTGGCAATGGAGATTGCGAGGGAATTAGCGAGCTATAGGTGTGATTGTTGAGAGAGTATGACAGTGGCAAGTACCAGGAGATAGTGCGAGCAAGGAGTTACTGTATGGCTTGGTTTCGGCAGAATGTTTACAGGGTATGAAAGTAATGAGTCAGTGGAAGAAAAGCTCGAGTCTGCAATGATGAAGCTTCACAGGGAATATTGCAGTGAACTGGTGCTGCTGGGATAGTGAAGGAGCTGTGCATTGTCCAAGGCTGCTATTGGAGTTCATCCGGGATTGGAGTTAGCGCAACTGAGAGGAGTAAAGATTGTAGCTGTTGGAGATGATCATGGCTGGAAATGTCACAGGGCCATCTTGGCTGTGACCTAGCTGGTGATGCACAAGGATTGCAGGACAGCCTTGGCTTGTGCAATGGCCTTCTGCCAATGCCACTCAGCTCAGCTGGGTCTGACTGCTGTCTAACTCACCCAGCTGACTCATCCTGACCGTTCTAACTCAATGAGTTGACCCGATCCAACTCGGTGATTGACTGAGTCCTGACCCGATTTGACCCGCCGTTCTGACCCGTTGACCCGGTGGCCGGTTTGACTTTGCCGGTCAACGAGCTGATTTTCCGACGACGATTCGGTGGGATTCCGGCCATAATCCCGTTTTCCGGCGAGCGTTTTGGGACAATTTCTACACGGGTTTCTCTCCATGGTGGGCGGGTGAATTTCCAACTAATGGACTTGAAGACAAAACCTAATTTTGGAAGGAGTATCCTTTATGGAAGTTGGAGAAACATATAAAAGAGAGGACTTCTATCTTTTATCTGGGGAGGACGTTTTATTATTATCTCTTCTACTTGTTTTCTAGGGTTTAGAACCATGAAGTTTCTTCTCTTTCTTCTTGTGATGAACTCCATGAATATGAACTAAGTTCTTATTATTGGTTAAAGAAATAGTTGGATTTTGCAACCAAGTTATGATTTTTATGAATTAGTTTTCTCTCAATATTATCGTTTGATTTCTACGGGTTATAATAATTGCATGATTGATGGATTGCAATATGATTGAATGTTTGTTTAGTTGTCTAGAATTGATTGAACTCACATCCATATCTATAGCTATTTTAGGGTTTTCATCGAGCGATAACCTTGAATACTAGTAGCATGATATGATTAGGGTTTGTAGTGATACATCCTCATAATCATATGTAGAAATTGACCTTTGTTCGAATTGTTTTGCAATGTATTTCAATTGCATTGATTAGCCTATTTACGAAACTTAATGCGATCTAGGGAATTGAACTTGATTAGCGCAAGGCGTTAGGTTATTCTTTAGGTAGATTTCACATACGCATCTTTTAATGTGTGTGTTGATAACTTTGGAAATTTAGGAGTATTCTTGCAATAAGGTATTCCATGGCTTTTGATGAAAGCGAGATTAAATATCAATTCTATTCATATATTCATAAACTTGTTTGCAATTGAAGATGAAACCTTTATCCAATATTTTCACATCCTTGATTTGCGTGTTGCTTACTTTATTTGCTTTTGTTTATTTTTATTTACACAAATCAAATTCTTAGGGTGTTTTATATAGGAAACCAAAACAATTTGACAACCTAGACCTCTCTGTGGGATCGATCCTTTCTTGCCCTTGCTATATTTATATTTTGAGTAGTAAGAAAGTGTAATTATATTTGTGTCGCTTACGACAGCGGTCACAGGTCGCTCAACTACAAGAGAAGTAGTTTCGTCTGGCTTCACAATCCCAATGAAGTCTTTCAGTCGTTAACCTACAGGGTCTCGAGAAAAAATTTAAGGTTAAAGGAGAATCGACTCTAGCAAAACCAACTAGTATCATACAGGAGGTGTGGGGATTAGTTTTTCCAGTTGCTAGAGTTCCCCTTATATAATTTTCAAATCAGGGTTTGCAATCTAAGTTACCTTGGTAACAAAGCATTCAATATTCACCGTTAGATGAAAAACCTGATTAGATACGAGCTAATATCTTTTAAACGTTGGATCGAAACTTAGATTGTCACACACAAATGAATTGTATTCATTTAGGTTTGAATAACTGTACCTAAACGTGTACACTTAGTTGGTTCACAAATAGTTAACCAATGGTTAGCCATATGAGCACTTTCATATTAACCGTATTCATCTTTCTCATAACTAGTTCAAATGACTCATAAGAACTAGTTGAAGAGTTGTTCAATTGCTTAGGTCTTTATTCATAGACACAATTGAAACAAAAACGGTTTGATTCATTTGAATCAATTCATGAACAATATACCCACGGTTTGCAAAGATTGCATTCCTTATAATTTATTGTTTTAAGTTCATGAACTCCGATTTGAGAAATAACTTGACTTAGGTGCAGCGTACGGGTATGCGCACCTTAGCTACCGGATTTGAGTTTACAAACTCGAGAAATTTTGATTCGAAAAATTCCGTTGGTACGCATACCCAACATGTCTCCTTTACAAATACCGCATGCACACATATGCACGCACTTGGTTTTCGATACATGAACTTATACGCTAATGTGCGAACACACTATATATGCTTATATCCATAGATGGTAATCTCAACTCTACATTTCAATCATTGAAACATTCATCTATAATGTTATAACAATCGTTATTCACGACTATCGTCATCAAATCTATTTTCAAGATTAAAACGTCGTCATGACTTTCGTCACGGGTAAAGATGAAATGTGGTTAAAGCGAAAGCTTACCAACACATATTTAGAAAAGGATAAGCGAGTAAACTCGCTCGAAATAACAAATGTGTATGTATGAAAACTATCATACTTATACGACTATTATCTCAAGATTAGGAGATAGAATAGGCTTTTGAGTGACAGATGAGTTCAAGTCTCCACATACCTTTTAGTCGGATGAAGTTCCACTTTGGTTCTCGATTAGTTCTTCGTCTTTGTAAGATAATCTCCATGGAGTCTCGTAGATCAACTATACTTAACTATCCTAGACCGAGACTTAGTCATAAGTAAACTAGAAATCAAGACATATAGTTTTGATTACTAATATTGACAAACATGCTTGAGATAACAACGCATGCGAGTTCGACCGAGCAATGCTCTAACACATCCTAATATTTGGCATCTTCCAAAGTTGAACTAGACCGCTAACCAAGATTTGTGGTACCTCTAGCTCTGAGCGTTGAAATTGTCAAGAATGGCAGCAGGTTCAACCACATAGTGACCATTCATTCGATCCACCACGGGTACGTAGCTGAGGTATAATAGAATTTTTCAACATTGTATAAAAATTTATGTTAGCTTAAACCTATATAGAAATCATTGAGATCCAACAAGACTTATCACTCAATTACTTGACCAAGTAGTTTTCTACGATTCTGCAAACTCAACAGTAGCATCACATCCTCTACTTATTGATTTTTAAGAGACATCAAACATGTCACATGGGGGGGTATATTTTGGTGTTTTGGTATGGCGGTCTACAGCGGATGTAGTTTGCTAGCTCACACTCATAACAGAAATAGTCGTGATAAATGTGGAGGGAAAGAAGGGATAAGTGAAAATTAGTTTTTCCAGCAATGCAGAAACTATTTTACCACGTTTTTTATATATTCTCGAGTTTTCTTGAATATTCTAAATTCTTCTATTTTTAACATGGTTTCCACTTCTTATAGGAGACTGGTGTGCTAGTACTATTATAAATAGGTAACTCAACCTACTCATAAAATATATGGAAAACTTCTGGAAAATACCAAGTAATCTCTCGGCAGCACCAGAGAATTCTCAGAGTAGTAGTTTACAGTAAAGTCTAACAACTTGATATTCACAGTTCGAAGATTTTTCCTACAAACACATTACCACCGTGATATTTCACTCTTTCTCTTTTTCCCTTTCTAAGATTAACCTTATCTCCCCCCTTTGTGATCAAAGTGGCGCTCGAACGACCATTTATTGTTTTAGGCAAGTCTCATACGAATTTGATCTCTCAAACTCACATAAATAACCTTACTCTCACTTTATTAGATCAACTGACATATGGTATCCTTCAATAATAATATGAGAAAGCTTTAACTCCTTAACCCATTTCAGAACTTTAAGCATCACCATAGCTTTTTCTTGATTCACTTTTTTGCTCTTATTGAGTATGCCATTACCCCCAAAAAGGATCTTTTCCGATCACGTATACCATGGAAAAACCATCAAAGTTATTGTTTGTTTTCATAAAATCATCAATATTAACTTTTGTCCAATTTAATGGAAGCCTTTTCAGGGTTTTTAGGTTTCAACAGTGTGATCTCCTAATGATTATTTGTGACAACATGCTTAACATGGAATGTCATAAAAAAGTTATTATGTGTCTAGGAAGATATGATTTATTTTCAAAGACTCTTCACATCTAGATTTCATGTATGCCATAGAGTCACAACAACTAGGTTTATAAGATATGGGTTATAAGCTTCAATTGAAGCAACTCAAACCATCTCTTGGTATACGTAACTCACCATGCCTTGAGCTAGAAGTGTAGAGCGAGTAAACTTCCAACCATATTACTTCGTGTAGTGACACTTAAACATGAGGTGTTATTCATCATCCATATCTTTTATGCGAACTCCCATTTACCATTAACGGAAAAATCTTGTTGCAAAATATCCATAAAAATTGTTGGACTTTATATGGGAGTTTTGTGTGCCATAACTATAACCAAACACTTTATGTCAGCTGGAAAGGATTATTTTCCACACTAATTATTTCCTTTAGTGATCTCTTAGTACACAAAGACAGAATTAGTTTTAAAACTCCTACATCTATTAAGGGTTCATCGTAATTTATTTTCTTTCTTTTAATTGATTCTGATGGTGACGATTTGAGAAATCTGATATTATTTGAAGTATCGGTCCATATTTGACACGTTTCAGGTTCTTGTGTCTTTGTCAATTAAATCCATCACTTTCAAATCTTTATTTATGTTGATTTGTTGGTTTTGAACTGATCATCATTGTATTAAAATCCAATTATGATAGAAAACCTTAACAAAATTACCAAATTTTATTTCTCATACGAAATACCTTTTCTTGTTCAAAGACCCTTTCTCGAGCTCTGCCCGGTTCCTTGTTTAAGACTATTTGACAAAGGATCTTTGTTTTAAGTATTTTGTTTTTAAGATACTTCACTCATTAAGCATCTTCTCATTTAACATTCTCCAGGATAGCGTTGTTAATTAGAAGGACATATTGAATTTTGCAGCAGCTATGAATCACAAACCTCTGTATTTTATTTTTGGTTTACATATTGAAAACCAACCCTTTAGAGATGTTTAGAAGTTTCAAAGGGAGGATATTCAAAACTTGATTATGGAGTGTCAGTTAAGAGTTTATTTAATATTTATTTTTCAAAGAAGTTCCTACAACCAGGCAGCTGTCAAGCTTGTTAAAATAACTAAGATTAGTATTAGATCTCAAGTGTGGTTGGATGTTTCTCCCAGTCTGTTAGATCATGTCTTAAGTAAGGATTTGAAAGATTGCCTGGATGTTCATCCATGTCATATTGGTTTACATATTGAAACCCAACACTTTCGAGATGTTTTAGAACTTTAATGGGAGGATATTCAAACCTTGATTCTGGAGTGTTAAGATATACATAAGAGTTTTATTTGACTGTCATATTTCTTTTTCAAAGAAGGTTTTATAACCAAGCATCACGATAAGCTTGTCAAAACAAACAGTTAGTATTAGATTTGAAGTATGATTTGAAATAGTCAACTTAGTGTTTTATGGGTTCAGTTTCTTGGATTTTGTATTTCCCTCTTTTATCTAATGAAATTCCTTTCCTAAAAGAAAAACAAAAGAAGAACCGGTAAACACTTACCAATACGGTTGTTGGAGATCGGATATGCGTGTGTAAACTAACGCTTTAACATCCCCCAATCTTCATGAAGTAAATTAGTAAAATAAATAACGATTTTATTTTTGCAAATGCAACCTCACATCAAATGTATGCATATGATCATACATAATAACTCTTAAACAATGGGACACAAAATCTCTGACACACAATATATAGATATATAACTCATATAAGAGCATATTATCAAACTTGTCTTTGTAATAGCTCAACCCACAATACGATTCTTAATCCTTCGAAATTAACTTACTAATGCTACTTTAAAATCTTTTCAAATTTTCAAATGACCATAAATGTTACATAATCGAGTAGTGAATGAGATGTTGAGCAAACTGAGTGTACTAAGTGAATCATAGGTTCTTGATTCCCTTGACTTTGGAAGGATGATTTTAACGGTTGGATTCCCAACCAAACTTCACTTATTACAAACACCAAATAAATCCTACTTTAGGGTCATATTGAAAAGCATGATTAATGCATGGTAGTCCTCTATGCGAAGTTCGCTCATAGGTTTACTGAAGATATATTTTCTCTTTGTTATGAAGATTTTGTATGCACGTCTCCTAATTTGCAAGCGGCACATTTTATTCTTCGTCATAAGTTATTCCTAAATGTAAAATGATTTAAAGTTATTAAAAGAACAAGTAGTGAGCACGTGCGATGCACGCCTCGGTAACATTAACTTTTCATTTCATTTTTGAAATGTGGTACCTTCATTTTACTTTTCAATTTAGTCTAATATTAGGTAAAAATGAAAAGAAAAAAAAATTAAAATATCACTTTTAATGAAACAGAGGTAATATTTCGTGTCGAAACTAAAATCTATAGATTCTTCTAAGTAATTTTATAGTATATCAAGTGAAGTATTTGAGCATTATATAGGAAACATATAAAAAGTACATAAACTATTTCGATTTACCTTTAAATTATAGCTATAAATATATTAAAAAGTAAAAATTTGATATGGTTGTTTATACTCGTTGCGTAGGTGATTGAAAGTGTTTTCCAAATATATAAAATTCACAATAATCCGACGTACCATTTGGAAGATACGAAGTTTTAAAAAAAATTGTCTTTATTTTTATAAAAATGACATTTCTGTAAATAAACGATTTCATATATTATAATTTTTAAGTCCCTATTCTGTTAAGCATTTCAGTCCTTATTTAAATTTATTAACTAAGCAGTCCCTATTTTTTTCAACATTTTAGTCTGTAATTCGTCTGGTTAACCATTTTCCGTTTGGCGTAGGATTCAAATTAAGCTTACTTGCCTTAACGAGGGGGAGATTTTTGGCACTTCCATTTGGGCTTATTGAATGTCCATAGTCCATACCCATTATATATGGTTCAAATTACAATTTAACTCCATATTTACCCTCGGTTAACTTATGTAATTCTTAACCTACCCAAAACCGAACTCACTCACTTCAACCATCTTCTTCTAGCTATCCACTTCAAAATCCAAACTACTTTGCTTCTCTCACAACTTCACCATTTCCACAAGGAATCAAGTTCCAACACAAACCCAGAAAAATTCTTCAAACCAATCCATAAATTTCCTCTCTTCAATTATCTTATTTAATCAATTGAAATTTATCAGAAATTCAATAAAATAAATCAGTATAACTAGGTTCCCCAAAATCTAGGGTAAAAAATGGCTGCTAGAGCGATTTCTGTGTTAGCTATATCTTCTACAGCTACTGCTGCTACACCTACTGGTTACACTAAACAGGGTCAATCTTTTCTCCTTCTTTTCTATCTTTTCCTCGGAATTTCAAATCCGATTGTTCTTTGTTAGGGCAAAATCTTTTGATTCAGTCTTCAAATTTATGGCCTGTACTTCCTAAGAAGCAAACATGCTCAGCTGTTACTGTTCTGTATAGTCTCCCTACTGCGTAAGTCTACAAAACTTTGGCATTCGGAATTTCTGTGAATTGTATTTCAAGTGACGATAACCGATTGTCTAATTTTTATGTGTTTCTCATATAGCAAACCCGAGAGGGAGGCGGTGGAGAACACTCAAAAAGTAAGTTCGTTTATGGTGGTGTCAGTTAATTTTGATGAGATTATGTTTATTGAAGTGGTTTTTATATTGGGTATTGGTTGTAGATGGTCTGCAAGAGGAATTAAATCATTTGCAATGGGGAACTGGAAGCAAGGAAGCTTAAGTACCCGAAAACTGGGACTGAAGCTCTTCTCATGGGTATCTTGGTTGAAGGTAATTTCAATTCATGAATTGTTTCATGATTTGTACAAATATAGGATGGAAATTTCGAAAAGAAAAATCTGATTTTGATATAGGCATCAGTCATCTTTGTATGCCTGACCAGTTACCTCATTTTATGCATAGATATGAAAAGTAAATCAGTTGGAACTTGGAATACAACGAGAATGTTTTGGTTCGAATATGTTCTTTAAATGTCACAGGAGTTGGTTATAGTGTATATAGAAAAAAGAAGTTCCAAAAGAGGCTCTTAGGTTAGTAATTGAAATTGTCAAGCACAACAACCTTGCTGCAAATAATTGAATGGAAACACAGACTTAGGGTTTATACAAGTTGTCATATGTTTTTGCTGTGCAGCATATATTGGTTACTAAAAATGGATTATGTTTTTTAGCAAATGGTTATATTTGTGGATAAGCGGATCGGACCAATTTTTGTATATTGTCTCTGTTGCTTGCAGGGAACCAGTAATGCAGCAAAGTTTTTACGTGCAAATGGTATTACTCTTTTCAAGGTGCGAGATGAAACTATCGAATTACTTGGAAAATCAGATATGTACTATTTCAGCCCTGAGCATCCACCTCTAACTGAACAAGCTCAAAGGGCTCTAGATTGGGCTGTTGATGAGAAACTGAAATCAGGCAAGTCTTTCCGATCTTTCCGCAGCTTTCATGTGTTGTTGAATAATTCATGTGTTTCTGGTCATCTGTTATTCTGTTATAATACTTGTTTGGACTTTGGACTATCATGTGTTAGTTACTAATAAGATAACTACATGCCGGTGTAAGAATTTAGGATGTGGAAAAAAGCACCCGTTTATCAAAATTGCAAATCACAATGAGGTTGGCCTTGGCAAGGACATTCTGCTATAGCCTATAGTACATTTTGAAAAATCTTATGATAAGGGGTAGGCGTAATAACCATGTACACATGTTAAGATATGTTCTTCTTCCCCCTAAAGGCATAAAACGTAGATGCCGGGTCTCAGAATGTTAGATTACTGGAGATATGTTTTGGTAAGAAAATGGTATTAAATCATTCACCATTATCTATGAGCCTACCACCAAATAGTGGTTAGTCATTAAGTGGTGGTAGGCACTAATTATTAGAAGAAACATGCGTAACTTTCGGATTTAATTTCTTATTTGTGAGCCTTTTCGTGATTGGAGAAGTGTTTACAGTAGCTACGTTATCTTTTTGGTCCTTCTATGACCATTATGGGCTTGTCGGTGTTGGGTGTAAATGCTTTGGAAATTCTCTAATTTATAAAGAATATGAGCCGAAAAATGTTTTTGCTTAATCAGGACTTAGTTCGATTTTGTATGAGGGTCCTACACAAACCCTGTGAGTGCCAAGACCACTCAAAGAGATTAACTTTAAAGAAAATTGTTTATAGAATTCGCCAAAGAATTGTTTTGTATGAGCCTTTCTAGGTATTTACCAGTAGCTATGCTATCTTTCTGGTTCTTCTATAACCATTATATTGCGACGCCCATCTAGCGTAATTTCAGATTATGCATTTTCTTACATGGCAATGTAACTCTGGTTTCTTTCCTGCGGTTTTTGTTTTGCACTTTAGTTATGAATCATCGAGCTCTTGAAGACAATAATTTTCTGGATCCGTGGAACCTGACCATACTCGTAGGACCCTACTTGCATTGTTCTAATTATCATCACCGTTACCACCCTTAAACAGTATAAGCTTTAAGCTTAACTGTATGCTCATTCCATCTAAAGCCATGTCGTACTCTTTAAGGAAACTTATGCCGTTATGGGTGCTTTGGAATAGAGTTCCCTTTGTTCATGGAGTGCCTTATGTGCACCACAGTTCGCGGTGCTCAGTTATCATCTTTAAGGTGTCATTAGGAAAAAATGGGCATTGTCTAATGATGTGAAAAAGACCATTTGATGATAGAAGGAGCTAAAACCTAAACATAAGCACACGCATACACACGTGTGCAGACAAAAAAAACAAAGACGCAGAAGAGAAAAAAACAAAAAAAAAACAAAAAAAACAGCAAAGCATTTGATAATCTGAATTCTGACATTGAGTGATGGTTGGTCCATCCTATATCTTGTAAACCATGTGAGGCATGTGCAGTTCATGGACTGTGTTTACAGTTTTATGTGTGTTGAACATGTCAATGTGAATCTAATGCTTAGTGATGGATTGCATTTCTCTAATACACACCTGAAGACTAAGTTTGAAGCAAGGATCTTGGTAACTCCAGGTAGTATCTGAGATTACAAATTGGCTGGATGAAAGAAAATAATAGATTTGAACCTAATGGCAACCTGGTTAAACTTCTTGTTATGTTGGCTGCTTGTCGATTGTTCACTCTTTCACGCCATCAATATAAGACTAAAACATATTAAACAAAACATAATGTTTTGCATTTTTGTTATGAAATGCAGGTGAACCTGGAGAGATAACCACAAGTCATTTGCTTCTCGGCATTTGGTCAGAGAAAGAAGCAGCGGGTCACAAGATAATGGCTACTCTTGGCTTTGATGATGAGAAAGCGAAAGAGCTTGCCAAGACTGTGAGTGGTTAAAACTTTAATTTCTGCAGTAAATATTCTCCTTAATGTAGACCCGTTAATCATGTTTTGTTGTTCACGTTGATTTTTTTATTTCAGGCAAACGAGGATGTTACTCTTAGCAGTAGTTAACAACTGTACTTCTAAGTGGCATATTTATTCTTTTCCTCAAAACTCATAAAGAAGAAGATTTCCGAAAAAGAAATCATGATCGCTGCTCAATGCAGAGTTTGTCTTGTCGGGAGTTTCTTTTCACTTGTGAGTTTATAAATTTGTAGCAGGTTTTGAGTATTTCTGTAACAGAACAGGAATGTTTATAAAGGCAGGCAATTCAATTTTCCAACTTGCTAATACTGGGATCCCCAACTCCATTCCATTGGGCTATAGAAACATATAGTTTTTCTTAGGATGTGTTTGTGTAAACTCCTATCTAGAATGTTTTCTTCTGTTTTGGGCAATAGTGAGATGATCAGGTCATTTTGGTAAAGATGATCTCTCTTTTGACCTCTGCAGCAAAAGCATGGACCTTAGAATCGTCATACTCTAGCCCAAAAAATGTGGGTTGGGCGATTGTCGCTGGCACAAGTTCCTGCAAGTATTGAACTTGCCATCTCCATAACTAGTTAGTGCAACGGCCATCCGTCTAGGTTGCCCTTTTTTTATTGTTAGCCTAATATCTAGCTAGTGCTCGTGGTAAAGCTTCACTTCTTGTTGGCCGGTATGCCTGAACGTAGGAGTAGTATAATTGATCAGGAAATTTCTGTTAGACAGGATTGAGACTTTAGATTAAGTGGTCTGGAAAAGATGAGCCATTCCAAATTTGTACAGTTGTTTTACGCCCAAGATGCTGGTAGTTGGTCTACTACCCTTCATGACTCTTTCCAAAAGCACCCATCTGCCCTAAACCAGGGTTTCCTCGATTACTTTTGTCGGAAGTCATTGGCACTTGGCAGCACCTATACGTTAGTTGATTAGGGACTATCACTGCACGTTGGACATTGGCACTACATATATACAAGCAGTATATCAGACATTTTAATACCATGACGGATTGCAGACGCAGATACACATGCAAATTCTCTAAATGGCAAAAGATAAAATGACGCAACTAAACAGTCCTCATGATGTAAGAAATCTCTTAACTCGCATGCAAAACCTGCCCAAGAACATGTCAGCTGGTAGACACCGACTAACCAACAGTTACTTCCCAGTGCAAGTGTATTAAAGAAATGCCACCAAAAACACTAACACACAAACAACAATGAGTCATCGTGTTTTCTTTTTGATCGATACTTCAGAGCCATCAGCTAAACAAGTGAACATTCGAGACATAATTCTTGGACCGCACAAAGAAAAACAACTGTGACCCCTCATCAAAAGTTCTGCGGGAGGTGCATCGTTATCCGATTATATTGATTAATGTTGAATTATGAATTATCCCCACAACTTTTGATGATTATTATCTTATCACTAAACAATCAATGGTGGCTTTTACATGGTTTTTGAGTTGACCAGTGATTATTAGTGAATGAACAAATGATTTGTCTTTGTTTATGAAAAGGAAGTTTTGTTTGTTGCTGATTTCGATTTCAAACTCTTTGACTAATACAGCTTTGATGTTACTTGCAACTTACAGGTATTTCTTTCTCTCTTTTCACTCCTTTTATGATTAAAGAGTAAACCCCAAATCATAACTAGTACTATTAATTAAGCTAACACAGTTTTGTTGCCTATGGTTAAGGTGACATCCTGTAATTTAAAACCCATTTTTATGAACTAAAAAACAGCAAAACCAGCTTTTTTTTCCTCTTTGTTGGTGTTGTTGTTGGTGATTCCCAAGCGTTGACCGCACGAATGGATGAAACATTTTCAATACCATCTTTAATTATGTCCCTAGTTTTCTGGTTGGTACGTACCTAGTATTCACCTAACCTCGAGGTTGGATACCTTGTTGTGTGTTGTATAGCCCTTGCTGATGGGATGATTTGGCCGGAAGTAGCCTATACGAAAGGGTAACTTAAGTCTTAGGTTTCAATAAAGAAAAGATGAATAATTATGGAAATTTAGGTCGATGTAGGGGAACGTATTGCACTGGTAACGAATCAAAACGAGTTGCAGATTAGTAAATAGGAACACCTCGTGAGTCCAAAATTTCAGGAGTTGTGACGTGCCCCCAAAAATTGCTTGAATTTGCATTGTTATGCAAATCATGCATAGTGATCCAAAATTTAGCTATAGCTCAACCTTAAACATTATCGTACAACTCACACTATGCTTTGTGTTACACGCCCATTTAATCGCCTAAAATTTTCATTGGGATATGACCGGCAATGATGGTGGTTCAGTGAATCAACTTCACCAAAATCATTCAGCCTCGCATACTTACATCAGCACGCATCTGCCTTCACTCATAAGGCATTTCGCAATGAGAAGTCTTTTCTTCTTTCTCTCTAACTCTTCATGTCCCCATAAGCATAAGAGGTTCTGCCATGTACTTAACCAATTCTCACACAACATCAAGCAACATAATGAACACAAAGATATACCGCAACAAACCCATTTTATTGCATTAAAGGAAGATTACAAAACTCGTCCATCACATGGACCAAAGATGTGCCATTCACCCTCTTGGTGAATGCCTAACTCTCTCTACAAAATCAGTCGTTCTTCTCCAATTGAACAACACTCATTTACAAGGGTTCTCTCAGCTATTTATAATGCCAAGAACCGGGGCCAATCCGTATGCAACACGGTTGCACGTCCATGAACAGTCATCTCGTCCATGGGTAGTTCCCCTAACCGCCAACTTTACTTTTTAATCGCTAACTTTAGTGTTGGCTTTTTAATTGCGCCACACTTGTCTTGAACGGTTAGGACATGCCAAACTCGGTTACAAAGCTCCTTTATAACCGTCTCCAACTTGCTCTTCTACTTTGGCATGCGTGTGATGCACACACTCTTCGCATCTGGCACTTGCACTCAAGTCCCGCAACATCGCAACATGCAACTTCGGCTTGAACCGCCAAATCACGCTATTATGGCTTTCATTGCGCTATTATAGCTTGCATTGTGCACTTAGCTCATTTGGGTGCCAACATACAAATATTATGCCAACTGAGTCTTGACTTGCTTAGTTCAATCTTCATGCTTCATATGCATCACTTGCATCTCCTTTTGCCTGAGCAATTGATACCAATGGCGCGTTTGGCCCCGCCATTGTTGCATATGCATTGTCTAAGCCTTGGCCAAAGCTTAGAACTATGCCATAGACCAACTCCTGGCCTATCCTTCACTCTTGCATCATCCCTGAGTTTGGGACAACTCAATTCCACGGATATGCATCGATGCCAACATCGCATGTTGCATCTGTCAACTTTGGCCTCGTCTTGCCTTTCCTTCAATGAGGCTTCATTGTGTCGGCCAATAAGCTTCATTACTTAGCCAAATGTCTTTACAATGTAGCGCCACCTTTGCGCTTCACTGGCCCTTCAGGGTGCCACTATCTTAGTGCTTGACAGTCTATACAGTATACCGCTATTATGGTCTGCGTTGCCCTATTATGGCTTCGCATTGCACCATTACGGCGGAACTCTGACTTGGCCTGCAACTCTGTAACGCGTAACCATTGTGCGTCACTTGCAATGAACGCGACTCAAGATGAACACCATATATACTTGTCTTAACTTTGCTTCACTTGCTTTCGTAACCTTTAATTGAAAATCGGCAACTACTTTTGGCTAAACCCTCGCCAATGGTCCCCTCCGATTGCATCCGCATCACTTAGATTTCTCGCCTTGCCATTGATGCTACCGATCTTGAACTTTTGTTATTACGTTGCGCATACGTTTCAACTCTTTTTCCAAGCCGCATATCGATACTCAAATGCAACCGAAATTCTCCTTAACCAATTCCCTGAATTGTGCTTGAACTTCGCATGAATCATTTGTGCCTAAGTGTACACAAATAATGATTCCTCCCAACTGATCACTATGATCATTACCATAGTCTTATGCCTTCATTTTCCGACTTTAGTTGCACCATGTAATATAACAAGACTTATACAAGACTTGGCCTCATTCTTCAATCATATGCGCCTAAGCCAAATCATGCCATACCTTAAGGTATGCATGCTATGATTCCATACCACTCTGGTATGTGCCACAATCCATAGCATTTGCTGTCTTTAGCAATGCAACAGAACTTACTTTAGATTTGGCCTCCAAATCATGTTGTAAATTACGCCTCCTAGCTTTGCACTATTTGTATGCCAAAGAACCTGCACCTGGCTGTTCTTTGCTTGCATTGTCGCAACATCATGATTGAAATGCATGAATCTGGTATAGTCACGACTTAGGATACCCCTGACATCAGACTGTCTCTTTAGACCAGGCATCCTCTTCACGCGCCTAAGCATCACTTGCTTTTTCAAACTGCCACGCTTTAATGTGGCGGAAAAACAACATCATGTTCTTCCTAACAATGAGTTACTCTTAACTCATGTACTTGATGGACTTACATCTTCATTCTTGCTGCGTTACTCCATGCCTTCGCTGCAAAATGCCTTAGCACTTCCACATAACTCTCAACAGCAAACTCGACTATGCCACCAACTCTTCTATTTGCTTCTTTCACTTTCAGCGTCTTCTATTGCATATTTTGGCTTAATATGCTATGTAGCATCTTCCACGCGAACTAGCTTTACTTTGAACGAAAGAGGAAAGATCTTTCACTTCAAATACCCTCATTAACTACTACCTTACATAGAGACTTCATTCCAACACCAAGGTCTACTCGACCTAAACTAAAAGTATACTCAAACTTGAGCAAATACTCGCGCCAACTGATTGCAACTTGTGAGACCTAACAAGCCTTGCAATACTGACTTCAACTTCGCTTCTAAGCAACAAAGGAAGCGAGACAGCACCTACTGTCCCCAATGTAGCAATTCACTTTGCCACATGCATTCTTCCAACTATCAACGTTCGTATGCCACTCCCATAACGAAGCACACTATAATTGAAAATTAGTTGAATACTCCTTTTAGACTGATGCTATCATTTTGCTTTAGCTTTCATGAAGATTTCTTCAATAATGGCCACATGCCATCTTTATGCATCACCACTACTTTGTCCTTATCTTTCCCGCATCCACAATTTTCCTAACTTGCATTTCTTCACGCATTATGCATTCTGGCCATGCCCAAATCCCATTTGGTGCATGCTACTGTTGCATACATGCTATGCCAATTAGCACCCAAATCTTGACACAAACTTGTGCACCTTTGTACAACTAGAACGGACTTTACTTGGTGATTCTGAGCATCACCATAGAGCTCAGCAAAGTCATATCACTCAATGACTTCCGCGGATAAACACTTTGGACAGTTGCAAACAAGGCCATAATCCTTGCAAATGAGGCGCCACTTCCTACGTTCCATGAAGCAAGAATGCCACATTCTTCTTCAAACTTGGAACTCATTTTACTTCCCACGCCCAACTGGTTACTCTTGTCTTTCCCCTTCGCCAAAATCAACTTCAGTAGCAACAATTGTTGATTTGCAGTTGACAAGAACATCCGCTTGTGGTTATGATCAAATGCAGGTCTTTGGACACCCTTGTCCAAGCATAATGATCCCACTCATAAACCAGGTGCAAGCACACTCCTTGTGCACATCTAGCATCCATGAAGAACTCTTTGCAAACGCAAGACCGTGGTGTATCGGTTTTTCCCCTAACTTGCGCTTATTTCTTCAGCCTTTCCATAAGCTTTATGCTAGATAAGAATTGGCCATCCAATTCTTCTTTTATGGCATCACATTGCCACAAACATTGCTGGTTCGCAACCAGACTTTGCTTTACCACCAAGATATATGCATTCAAGAGAGATAACTATAATGTTCCATCAACTGGATACAATGAAAACACCTTCAATCTATCACATAGACATGTTCTTCATCTACTTTGCCACTGCAAAGGCCATCCACTTCTTTGAGTTCAGGAATTTTCACAAAATTCCCATTACCACACATGTAATGTACTCGCTACCGATAACACTACGAAATTATGCATTCCTAATGCATCATCTTCGTATACTTGTGAGAAACATGGACTTTAACACCTAACTTGCACCATGGAAGTCAGCATACTCCTTAGTTTTGTTATGCCATCACTTGAAAACCCGGTTTTCAATGATTCTTGCGCGTTCGCCTAACACTTTGGGCTGGAATTTTGACACCTTTGTCATAAACTTTCATGGCCTGCTGTGATAGGTGTCTAAAACACCTAATTTACTATCTAGTAGTTACGCTTTCTTTGCTATTTTTTCTTGTGAATTATGTACTTTACGTGTGTTTTTGAGTTATTAGGTACTCTGGAATCGCACGGAGGAAAAGAAGCGGAAATCACTCAAATTGAGCCAAAGGGCAAAATTGTCATTTCACAGGCGAATACTATTGAGAGTCGAGTCAAGGTTAAGGGGAAAATCTCTCAAAGGAGTATTAGTAACAACCAAGCGATGTTAAGGGGTAGCCACTTGTTATGGGGTATCCATTGGGGTGACCCTTATCTTATCTAATGGGGTGTCATTATGCAGCCCCAACTTAACTCTATATCGAGAGTTCTTTTCTCTTCTCATTACAACTCTACCTGGAATTTAAAGATGAGTGAGGAGAAATGGCTGTTGCAATATCACCTGAAGTTTCACTGCCGAGAGAGCAAATAGTGAGCCAGAGATCGAGAAAATTGAGAGATTGAATTTGTTACAAGAACAAGAAGGTGGGATTATGGTGATGAAAGCAAAGGCTGGATTAAAGATGGATTAATGGGACTGTGAGAGACAATGGAGATACTCGAGTTAGTTGTTGCTGAGAAGATTGAGCAAACGATGGGTTAATCGATGGCAGTTGCCAGTGAAGAATGATGATTTGCTGGTGATGAGATAGAATTGAAAAGGGGATCGAAAGTTGAAATAAGGGTTCAATGGAATGAAATTGGTATGAAGATGAGAGAATGAATAAGTTTACTATCATAATGATCGATTTGAGAGGTGGTTAAGCTTGGGTCGAGGTTGAATTAGCTACTGGTGTTGTTGATTGAGAACAACAGAAATTAGGGTTTCTGTGATGTTTAAATGGGTTTGATTCTGTGGGTTTGAAGAAGATAGTGTTGATGCTGCTATCGAATCGGAGAAGATGAATTACACAGGGAAGAGAAGATGGTTTTTCTGCGTGTGCTAAATAGTTTTTGGGTGCTCTCGGATTTGAAATGGTCTTGATGTCAAAGAGATGATGATTCTGGTCGTGGGTGGAATGGGAGGTTCATGGCTCAGATTTGATGCATCGGCTAGCCTTTGTTGATGGAGTTGTTGGAAGCAATCGATGAAGTCGAATTAAGGAGCTGCAGGGGTGTATGGCTTCTTTGGAAGTTGCGAGTGTGATGTTGCGGGGAGGTGGAGCCGATGGCTGTTGAAGTTGAGGCCGGTTCAGGTGGATTCAGTGCACAAGGAGAATGATTGGAATGGTTGGAGCCGTACACCGATGGTGCGGTTCTTTGGGCTAGTGGCCGGCATTTGTGTTTGTTTGTGCCGCAAATGGATTGAGACAGAGTCGTAATTGGTGGAGTTCTTTGAGATGGGTAGTAAAGCAACTGTAGTAGGTCTTTGCTACATGGTTTGCGGAAGCTTGAATGGTGACATTGAGAATTGCAGTGGTATGACAATGTGTGCAGCCGGTGCAATTGAAATGCGAGTTATGGAGATTGGCCCAAGCTGTGTGATGTGGTCTGAATCGAATTGCATAGATGGCACGGGATGAATGAATATAGAGCGAGGACTTGAGCTTTGCAGGCAAGAGAAATAGTGCAAAGTATGGCTAATGATGTGGCATGGAGTTGGCTCGAGGTGGAAGCTAGTGTTGGTACACGGATGGGAATGAATCGATGCGTTGGAGCTGTGGCGATCGACCAAGGGAAGACATTGCGGGAGCGGAATGGGAGTTGCCGAGACGAATGCTAGGAAGCGAGCGGGGGTCTTAATTGGTGTCAAGTTGCGGTGTTGATCGGTGGTTTGAAGCTACGGATCGGAGATACAGGAAGAACGGTTATGGTTCGGGGAGAAGGAATTGAAATAGTGATGCTTTGGTAGCCGGGGCCATGATGGCCGGCGGTGAAGTAATGAAGCACAATGATAGTGCAAAAGAACAAGTTAAGCCTTGCAATGGCTCGGCCCAGAATCAAGTTCGGCAACAGGCGGATGTGACTCGGTTTAACCCCTCGACCGATTCCAGCTGACTCACCCTGACTCTTCCTGACCGAGTTGATTCGGTTTGACTAGCCGAGTTGACTCGTTGACCCCTAGATGACTCGGTCCTGACCCGTTGACCGGTGACCGGTTTGACTTTGCCGGTCACCTGAGACACTTTCCGGCGACTTTTCCGGCCGGATTCCGGCCATAATCCAGTTTTCCGACGAGCGTTTTTGGGACAGAATTTCTACACGGGTTTCTCTCACTTGTGGGCTTGGTGGACTTCTAACTAATGGACTTTGAAGACAAAACCTAATTTTGGAAGGAGTGGAGTTATAAAAGAGAAGACTTTTCTCAAAAATATATATCTTTTATTCTATTCTTTTTACTTTACTTTTGTTCGAGGGTTTAGAAACATGAAGTCTCTTCTCTTTCTTCTTGTTATGAACTCCATGAATATGAGTACCTAGTTTTATTATTGGTTATGGAATAAGTTGAATTTCCAAACATGAGTTTTTGTGCAATAAATTAGTTTTCTCTCATATTATCGTTTATGATTCACTATGAATATTGTTACATGATTTGGATGCTTGTTAGTCGAGTCGCGAATCGATTGAGTTTGTTTTCATCTCTATTGCTAGATTAGGGTTATTATACGCAAAAGTGATAATTCCGGATCACAAGTAGCATAAATATGATTATAGTTTGTAGTGATATATTCTTATGATCATATGTGAGTTATAACCTTTGTTAAATCGGATTAGTGCGCTTTCCACGTTCGATTGCTTTGATTGGCCTGATTTCATAGAACTTAACGCATCTAGGGAATTAAACTTGATTAGTGCTTTTACACGTTAGGTTGTTCCTTTAGGTAGAATTCATATTCGCATCTTTTAATGTGTTTGTTGATGACATGAGGAGGTTTGCGGGATATTCTTGCGATCAAGGTATTCTAGGGTCTTTGATAAAAGTTGAGATTAAAATATCAATTCTAGTTATTGTGGTGAAGCCATGTTTGTGAATGAAAACGAAATCCGTAACCAATACTTTCACATCCTTGATTTGCGTACTTTATTTGCTTTTTGTTTATTTTTATTTACACAATCAAAATTCTTCCGGGTGTTTTATATAGGAAACCATAACAATTTGACAACCTAGACCTCTCTCAGGATCGATCCTTTTCTTGCCCTTGCTATATTTATATTTTGAGTAGTAAGAAAGTGTAAATTATTTTGACGCTTTACTTGATCATGTCTGCTACTTCAAGCTTCAAGTTCATTCCAATTGATCTTTCCACACAAGATCAACTTCTTCTAGTCTTCATACTAGTGAAACCCAAACAATTCACCACCAGAATTTGACAAACAAATGACATTAACTTGAGTAAAAGAGAGAAAAATCAGCAATTGTGTCCCCTAACACAGCTCTGATACCTGCTTGTCACACGCCCATTTAATCGCCTTGCATACTTGCATCAAAGTACGCATCTGTCTTCACTCATAAGGCATTTCGCAACATAAGTATTTTCTTCTTTCTCTCTAACTCTTCATGCCCCCATAAGCATAAGAGGTTCTGCCATGTACTTAACCTATTCTCACACAACATCAGCAATACAATGAACACAAGGATATACTGCAACAAACCCATTTTATTGCATTAAAGGAAGATTACAAAACTCGTCCATCACATGGACCAAAAATGTGCCATTCACCCTCTTGGTGAATGCCTAACTCTCTCTACAAAATCGATTGGTTCTTCTCCAATTGAACAACACTCATTTACAAGGGTTCTCTGGCTATTTATAATGCCAAGAACCAGGACCAATCCGTATGCAACACAGTTTCACGTCCCATGAACAGCCATCTGTCCATGGAAAGTTCCCCTAACCGCCAGCTTTACTTTTTAACTGCCAACTTTAGTGTTGGCTTGCAGAATTGCGCCACACTTGTCTTGAACGGTTAGGACATGCCAAACTCGGTTACAAAGCTCCTTTATAACCGTCTCAACTTGATCTTCTACTTTGGCATGCGTGTGATGCACACACTCTTCGCATCCGGCACTTGCACTCAAGTCCCGCAACATCGCAACATGCAACTCGGCTGTGCACACGCCAAATTTGCTATTATGGATTTCATTGCGCTATTATAGCATGCATTGTGCACTTAGCTCATTTGGGTGCCAACATCCAAATATTATGCCAACTGAGTCTTGACTTGCTTAGTTCAATCTTCATGCTTCATATGCATCACTTGCATCTCCTTTTGCCTGAGCAATTGATACCAATGGCGCGTTTGGCCCCTCCATTGTTGCATATGCATTGTCTAAGCCTTGGCCAAAGATTAGAACTTAGCCATAGACCAACTCCTGGCCTATCCTTCACTCTTGCATCATCCTTGAGTTTGGGCCAACTCAATTCCACGGATATGCATCGATGCCAACATCGCATGTTGCATCTCTCAACTTTGGCCTCGTCTTGCCTTTCCTTCAATGAGGCTTCATTGTGTCGGCCAATAAGCTTCATTACTTAGCCAAATGTCTTTACAATGTAGCGCCACCTTTGCGCTTCACTGGCCCTGCAGGGTGCCACTATCTTAGTGCTTGACAGTCTATACAGTATACCGCTATTATGGCCTGCGTTGCCCTATTATGGCTTCGCATTGCACCATTACGGCGGAACTCTGACTTGGCCTGCAACTCTGTAACGTGTAATCATTGTGCGTCACTTGCAGTACCGTAATACTTTGTGACGTTGGGGACAAAAAATTTGTGTTGTGATCTTAAAGGCTACCATCGCAACTCAAATTTTACTGTTGCTTTAGTGCGTCCCACTCACAAAGTTTGCTCGGTGACCTAATCACCTCGTGACCACGGAATTTTCATCAAATTATGCCACTGTATTCAAAAAAAAAAAAAAAAAAAAATCGTAACTGAAAACATGCTCAGTTAACGGAAATTCACTCTACGAATCTTCTGATATATGACTAAAATAATTTTCGGAAAATGGGTCATTTGTCCAAATATTTTTAAAACCCGGTTCAAATGGACGAGTAAAAATTAGTATGGGTGAAATGGACAAAAAAAAAATAGCAAGGATGAAACTGGATTCATCCTGACTTAAACTTAAAAAATAGCAAGGATGAAACTGGATGCATCCTGATGTAAATTAAAAAAAAAGAAAAAGTATTTGAAAATGGGTAGGATGAAACTGTTTACATCCCGGCTATTTTTGTATTTTTGTCCATTTAAATAGTATCAAAATCTAGATGTCTTTTTCACCCAGTATTTGTTGATTTTGGTCTTTTTAACCAATTTTGTGAATAATTTTTGTAACTCAAAATCCCCAATATGATCCAAAATCTAAAATTTACCCTAGTTTTATAACCTAACTCCCTGAAACATATAACACCAAGAACACGTCGGATAGAACGAAAAATTTCCTCGCAAATCAAACTCATAGTTCGGTGCGTTCGCAAAAGTTATAGAAATTTTGTACCTAACCGAACTTTGAGTTCGGTCCGTTCGCAATTTTTTTAGAATTTTTTCTTAACCAAACTCCTATCTCGAAAATACACTGAACGGGGTTCGGTTAATTCATAAAAATCTTTGCAAAACCAACTTTCAGTTCGGTGCGTTCGCAAAAATTTTAGAACTTTTTTACTTAACCGAACTCCTATTTAAAAAAACTTTTATATATTTTCTCTTAGCCGAACTTCAAGTTCGACTGGATTTATTATTTTTCCCCTGGCCGAACCACATACAAAAATATATATATATTAAAAAAAGATATTTAAAAAATTTGAAAAAAAATATATTTAATTAATAAAAGGGTAACTTAGTCATCTTCACCCTTTAGGTCACAACTTATAATCATAGGGAAGGTGTCCTAATCAAATCATGGTCCCCTCAAAAAAGTCATGATCCCAAAAAAAAATCGTCCAAATACAAAATTACAAACTAACCTAAAATGTGTTGCTAGAAGATTTTCTTGTGATCCAAAAAAAATTCATAGTGGCCCAAAATTCACCTGGAAAACAACACCTCTCATGTGATGTGACCCAAATGTATCTTTTGATCCCAAATTTTCAATGAGACTAAAACTTGCAATTATGTTGCAAAATCTGCCTCGTGGCCTGGAGTCTATCCAATTGATCTGGATATTGTTGCGCGACTTAAAATTGAATCGCATTTCAAAATTTACCGAAGGACTCGAAATTTGCTTCATAACTCACCGTCGATTTCTATTTACCATAATTTCCTAAATTTTCCATTGTGGTCTAAAATTTGTCGTTTGACCGATTTCTATCTTGTGACCTTAACTTTGTCACTAACCACTATAACCTTAAATTCGCCTTTTGACCCCAAATCTATCACCAAGATCCAAACCTACACAATTATTCATATGTTACCCAAAATCTGTTGTGTGATCTTGGCTTTGACATAGTGAGGAAAATCGTCTCGCAACCAAAATTATTTAACAACCTTAAAATCAAACACAACAATTCAAAGTAGATCTATTTTGTTATAGAAAACCCACTCAGCCATCCCTCCAAGTTTTGTTGATCGGAATTGGATTGACAGGTTGGCTTCTCCCTCAGTTCAAGTTCAGAGTCTTTTGACTTTCGTTTGGGCCATGGCGGCCAGTGCTCCTAAGATCATAGAAGCAATGCTGCAGAAAAAGAAGATTTGCTAAAGGTAGCGCTAGCTAAAGTAAACTTGAGCTACGGACTTAGGAAAGAAGGCAGCTAGTTGCTTAGCGGAGCTCGTTCTATGGACAAGCTTGAGTTAGGCATCGATTGATGTGCAAAAAAAATTCTTAATTAATAACCAAAAATCTACCTCCTGACCTAGAAATGTTATGGGTAAAAATCAACAAAACGGCCCAAAATCTTCAAAAGTGACCGAAAATTTCCCGTGTTACTCAAATTTATTTAGTGATAAAATTACAACATGACCCCAAGTTGTACCTATATATGGCCTAAAATTTTCAACTAAAACACAATCTGGCACTATAATTCGCAATCTTTTCGGGACTTCAAAATCTACTTTGTGACCCAAAATTTAACTTATGATGTGTGCATGGTAACCTAAATTTGCTTCTGAACTGAAATTTGCATCTTAAATCAAGAATTATCACTTTAACCCAAACTCTCTTTGATGAAATAAAATGGCAGTGACTAAATACAACACATATTTGGGTTAAATTTAAAATGATTAATTGGGGGATAGAAAAACTAATTGGGGGATATTTTACTGTAGCTACCGGCATGGTTTATCAATGCCGGTAGTCCATCGACTATGCCGGCACATATCCCCCAATTAGTTTTTCTATACCCCAATTAATAATTCTAAATTTAACCTAACTAAATACAAACTCATAAAATACATAATTTGCAAAGAACAATCCTAAATATTTTTACAATATTTTTTATTTTATTTTTTTGATAACAGAGAATTTTACTACTTAACTTGCTGAGGTATTGTGGTCTTTTGCCAGAAGACTACAAATATCGGCACTAAAACTGTCATAAAGTTCAAGTCTTGTTTCTGAAGCTCTTACTGACTTAAAGACTTCATCCGCTACTTGATTGTCATCACGAGTAATAAAAGAAAAATTACATAAACTAAAACCAGAAGATAAATGTTTTATTTCCTTCAGGATGTTTCTATTCTCCCATTGAATTAGAGAAATTGAGCCTGTGATAGATTGTATGACAAGTGTATCATACGCTTCAATGTGGATATTGTTGAGAGCTTTTTCCTTTGCCCAAGCTAGAGCTTCACGAATTGCCATGCATTCCCCTTCTTCTGGACTTAATACTCCATCTGCGTAGCTTCCTTTGATCCCTCCATATGCCCTTGTGTGATCACGGATAATTAGTCCAGTTCCAACTTTTTTTGTAAGATAATCAAAAGAGGCGTCAACATTAATCTTAATAATGCCTGGTAACGGTGGCTGCCAATGGGAGATTCTATAATGACCTATTTGAATGAGTAATGGTGGTAGAATCATGCATATGTGAATTTAAGTGATAATTTATTTTGTGCATTTAATTATAAGGGTTTAAAGAAACTCCCGAAAGATTGAGTCACATCTCTCTTTCCAAATGACCCTGGCTCCAATCATTAAAGTGTATAACCATTTTCATCCGAGATGCTATTAGGATTGAACCAGCTAGTAATACATTTCGAGACATTTGTGCAATTGCTCTTAATCGCATCAATGTTTATATGCAACCTAACAATATTTACCCTTTTTTTTTTACCTATTTTTCTTACCACTTTTTTCAATAAACCTTGATTCTGAACTCTAGCTTTATCAACCATCACGAGCACATGAGAACATAATCTCCGAGCTTATCTTTCTTGAAGTAATCATTGAAGAATTTGATTAAATCGAAAGCTAGAAGTGATCAAATCACAGTTAATTCGGAATTCTAATTTAGAACTGAAAAAAATATAGTCTTTTTAATCAATTTAATTAGCCCAAAATCCTCCTTTTCTTTTATGCCTTCATATTGAAAACTAACCATTATATATACCAAAGGAAAAAAAAAGAATTTAGCTTTTACTTCTTGGTTGTTTTCGTAAACTCCAACTATATTCGCACGATAAAAAGAAAAAGATTTTAGTTGTTTTGTATAAACATTTTTATACGATAATAGGTGAAGAAAAAGTTTTGCTAATTTATATTCTTACGATTATGATAACCATTTCTAGAAAATGTTTAGTTATTTTCGAATTATGACTTATGGCTGGGATTTGACTTGTTTCATTTTGTTGTTTTTAAATTTTAAAAAATGAGCAGAATGTTGGTTGTATTTAACCCAAGTGAAGGTTACATATTTAGGGTTCGTTTGGCACGCTTAAACTGGAGGATTGGAGGATGCGGTGTAGTCAAAGGGGGTAATCAAGGGCTGCATTCAAATGTTGGGTGTTTGGCATGAATCTGATTACACAACTGCATGCAGTTCCAACTACCTCCAAAGGGTTACACTGAATACTCACCTCTCAAGGTGTGCATTGAATGCGACCCTGTACTACCCCCTTCAACTACACCATTGACAAATGGTGACCATTTATTTTGTTTGCATAATCAGACATATTTTCATTGTATTCTTTTTAAACATTATATCTTTTGACTATCAAATTTCAACATTATCTTTTGACTATCAAATGTTCACTTTCTATTATTATTGTTTATTTATATTAATTTTTGATTTGATTTATTATTATCCAATTTTATTTTTCAATTTTTACTATTTTATTATTTTTATTAGAAATAATTAAAAAATAATTAGGATTCGTATATAGCCTTGGTTGGTAACCTAGCGACAAGCTGGGTCCCAAAACCTTTTTGAATAGCGATACCCAATCTATGAAAAATAAAACTGCCTAGTCCGTTACTAGCATCATTGCTAACTAGACAATTCTTCAAACGCTTAAAAAACATAGAGTATCCTCACTCAACTCCCCTAAAGTAAAAAGTAAAACCTAAACCATAACCATGCGAGACACATTTGAAAGAGCAGGGGTCTAACAACCACACCCAATATTTCGCTTAGCAATATGTATGGAAATATCCAATATAATTCCAAGAGAATCAACTAGACATTCAGACTCAATCAATGGAAATATATCCAAGAGTTGTATCTCTGTTTCACAATGTAATCAGCAAATCAAACAGATAGAAATCCGTGAGCCTGATTAATATGTGAAACAACTTAAACGGTACCAAAGACCAATGTTCAAGTGTGAATCAATTTATATCAACAACCAAAAGTTGGATTATCTAATTGATTGAACTACGAACAACCTGTGATATTTCTATTATATAACAAAATATAATGCGGAAAAGAAATAACACAGACACCAGAAATTTTGTTAACGAGGAAACCGCAAATGCAGAAAAATCCCGGGACCTAGTCCAGATTTGAACACCACACTGTATTAAGCCGCTTCAGACACTAGACTACTCCAAGTTAACTTCGGACTGGAATGTAGTGAGCCCTAACCAATCTCACACTGATCAAGGTACAGTTGCGCTCCTTAGAGAAGATAATACTCAATCACGATAGAAAACAGCAAGATCAGATCACGCAACTACTGAGAAAATAGTTGGGTTTGGCTTCACAATCCCAATTAATGAAGTCTTTAAGTCGTTAACCTACTTGGTTTTAGAAAAACCTAAGGTTAAAGGAGAATCGACTCTAGTCGCAACTAGTATCACACAAAAGATGTGGGGACTAGGTTTCCCAGTTGCTAGAGTTCTCCTTTATATAGTCTTCAAATCAGAGTTTGCAATCAATGTTACCTTGGTAACAAAGCATTTAATATTCACCGTTAGATGAAAATCTGATTAGACTCAAGCTAATATCTTTTAACCGTTAGATCGAACTTAGCTTGTTATACACAAATGAAATGTACCTTCATTTAGATATGATTAACCGTACCTAAATATGTACACCTTGTTGGCTCAACAATAGTTAACAAAAATTAGCCATATGAACACTTTCATATCAACCTTATTCATCTTAACCATAACTAGCTCAAATGACTCAAATGAAACTAGTTCTAGAGTTGTTCAATTGTTTATATTCTCATAGAAGTATACAAGACACAATTGAAGCAAAATCGATTTTGATTCACTCGAATCAAGTCATGAACATTATAGCCACGGTTTGCAAAAGATTGCATTCCTTATTATATATTATATAAATGTATTAGTTCATGAACAAACAGATTTTAAAACATCATCTACTCAGGTATGCAAACGTGTACGCATACCTTAGGGGTCGGACTAAGTTTGGGTTCACCAGTATGCGAATGGGTAAGCATACCTCCAAACTCAGCAGAAATTCCCAGACCTAAACCCTACGCCAAAGACGCTGCATCAAGATATGTACTAGGTTCCTGACTTTCACAAACCAACAGGTACGCCTACGGGTATGCATACTATGGTTCCCGGACATGGATTACATATATGCAAGTACGCACACTATGCTTAAATCCAATTGTTCTAAACTCTCATTTCAACCATTGAAATATTCTTGGAAGACGAGAATAGCTGTCTCACACAAACTATTAGCTTCAAAGAAATTTTCAGGTGATCGAATGATCAATACAAAATATTCCGAGTCTACATCAAATGACTATCTCACACAAATCATGTAAGATGTTACCAGGAGATTTTCACATGATCATCTTTTGACTTTCGTCAAGAATATATAAGATGAGCTTGGTTAAAGCGAAATCTTACCAACACATATTTCGAGAAATATGTAAGAGAGTTAAACTCAGCTCGAAATATCAAATGTGCATAATTGAAGTCTATATATATATATGACTTTTGTCTCAAATATGAGATACAGTAGATAGACTTTTAAGTGATAGATGAGTTCAAGTCTCCACATACCTTTTGTCGATGAAGTTCCACAAGCTACCCTTAGTAGTTCTTCGTCTTCAATAGATGAACGCCGTGAATTCTAAGCTCGACTACACTTTCTATCCTAATCCGAGACTTAGCTATAAGTAGACTAAAAATCAAGACTTATGGTTTTGGCAACTAAACTTGACAAACAAGCTTGAGATAGCAAAGCTTAGTTTGACCGAAAGCAAAGGTTTAATAATCTCCAGATTTGTCAATTTTAGTGACAAAACTATCAATACATATGGATTACAGAATAAATAAACTTTGTAGATTCTCATCCAAAAGCTTGATCTCCTTGGTTCTTCAACATTACTCGAAATCTTCGTCACTTCCAAGTACTGCAGTGATTCTGAACGTGTCCAACTCAGCATCAATGTTGTTGAAGATCCGTAGCTATAACAATGAGACAACAGTTACTCTCAATCATTGTTATACAGTGTCATAGTATTATTACATAGCATCAAAGTTCAATTGTATCACAACTTTGACAACAATACTACAGTGATATGTATCACTCCCCCTTAGTCAATACTTCATCTCACATGAAAACCACTCCCCCTTACATAATGATCCGTAAACCATATGCATTTGTAGTGTGAACTACACATTAATTCTCCCCCTTTTTGTCAATAAAAATTGGCAAAGTTACGAAAACTAGTGGGATCCTAATGAAATTTCCATAGAGATACTTCATGACAAAAAGAGAACAACATATCAACTTGTTTAGATGCAATCATATATTCGAAAATAAATGCATTCATCAAGGAGTTTATTAATTAAGATACAAGATAACCCCTATAATATTCCACATCCGCACTCCCCACAAAGATTTGGCAATTAAGCACCAGTTCGACTAATAACTCTCCCCCATAAAATGGCATTCCCGAAAGAACAACAAGAGTGACCTTACTTTCACAAGAAAAGAAGGATTTCTTTGGACATTAACAAATCACATGAAACATGAATTTGTATCCAAAATACTCAATTAGATTAACCACAAGAGAACCCATGATTAATTTAATCGGAAATGCTCACATAAGAGAACTTACGGAGCCGCACTGTATTTACACAAAGATGTGGATCAGGGAAAGACCAATACTGCGGAATATACAAAGATTTATTCTATCTTTCATCACTATTTGCATAGAGACATATAATAGACTTAATCTTTGTAAACAAAAGTTCATCCTATCTTCCATCAATATTTGCATAATGACATAATAGGCTTAACTTTTGTTGTCAAAAGTTCATTCATTCTTTTATCAATATTTGCATAATGACATGTGAAAGACTTAACTTTTGACATATATGGGACAATCATAGTTCACGGACGCAAACACACACATATATGAAACCATAAAGATTAATACTGCAAAATCATCTTCCAAATCAACTTTAGAATTTAAATAAATAAATCTAAAAACATTACAAGATGAAAAATCGTTGGAAATAGTTATGTGTACTCACAATAATGGCTATTCCAAACCCTAGTTATCCTTCTTAAAACATAAGAATAAATTCTCATAAGAAGTTTCCTAGACATTAAGGCCTCTAAAAAATTCTTTATCATTCTCGAACTCCTTGTCGTCAACGGCCATTGGAACATAAGGTTCATGAAAAAAGGAGTCAATTCCAACAAACCTTCTAGACTGATGGCGAACCAGGGCCTTCTGAATTTTGAGAGTCCTCAAAACAATAGCCTTTATTTTCTGAATCTCCTTTCTTGTTTCAATAAACTCTTCAAGAACACCAGAAAACTTCTGAAGATTTGAAGGAACAACCCTTGGTTTCCTCGCATTCCTTCTTTTTCTTTTTAAAGTTGGTTGAACATGAGATTTAACATTTTCCTTCATGATTGATGGCTTAACAATCATATTAACATCTTTTCCATCAGAAGACATAACACTTGGATTCTCCATACAAGTATGAGATTGTGGGAGGAATTCACAAATCAGCCTCAACAAGCAATCTTGTGATAGAAAGAGTTTTTCAGAGAAGGGAAAAAAATGTAGGGTTACGAAACCTCTGTACACTAAAAAGGATTCTCGTACGCACAACTCACAACCTTAAAGAAGGCAGAATCGTTGATATTAACCCTCTTTTATTAATCAAACAGGGAAAGCCCTTTCAATATCAATTAGACATGAAAGGATGAAAGAATTCCAAAATCGTGAAAACAAGACTAAAAAGACATAAAAAATCTTTTTCTCTTTTCCTTAAAGCCTGAGGTGTGCAAATCCTTGTCTCTTTTGAATCAGGCACATGAGACAAGATACACAACTAACACAATTAAGTTGTGCTGGGGTGAACAATTATCTGTCCACCTTACTCTTCTTGAATGGAATTCTTAGAACCTCACATATTGTTTATACCGTATTCTTTTCTCTAGAGGTCTAGACATTTCTTTGGAAATTAACTTCTTTGGAGAGGAGATAAGATTACATACCTCAGTCGACTTCTAAACAAATGTGAGCTTGTTTGCTAATAGATTTGCTCTCCGTTGTAGTTTATTGACATATCTTATCTTTGTACTTGAAACAATTTGAGAGTTCATGACCCTTGAGAGTACAATAAGAACATGTCAATAGAGAGGATGATTCAGACGCCATGGCTGTGCAGGCTGCTAGACACATGGCAGGATCTCAAACATAAGAAGAAGAATTTCCAGTAGACAAGTAGAAAGCCATTTTATCCTCCAAAGTGGTTGAAGTTTCTCCCTGAAGAATATCGAGGTTGATGTACGTATTGCTACAATTATCAAAATCAATATTTTCACAGAGGAGTGCAACACTTCATTTTTCGTCTTCATTAGAATCATAGTGATCAGACATTTCATCAAGAGTTGCAGCAAGACCTTTGTTTTCAGTGTACTTTTTACAATTTGGACACTCATTTACAAAATGACCAAAGCCTTTACACTTGAAGCACTGTGGCATATCCTCGTCATCAGTATCCTTGTTTTTAGGAGGAACACGATTATGAGGTTTAACTGATGACTTAGGTTTGTCTCTGGTGAACCGTTTACTTCTCTTCAAAAGAAGATCTTTAAACTATCTTGTGATCAGAAAGACTGACTGGTCAAGATCTTCATATGATGAATCAGTCTCAGAATGATCCTCTTCAGAGATGCCAACACTCTTACTTTTATCAAGTAATTTATTGTTCTTTTGTGCCTTGAAAGCAATATCCTTTCCATATTTGGATGTATGCTCATGATCAAAGATCTTTAACTTCCAAACCAAAGTGTTTCTGGAAATAGTGTAAAGGTTATTTCCTTCAACGATGTCATGCTTCTTAGAATCTTATTTGGTTGGCAACGATCTGAGAATTTTCATCACAATGTCCATTTCAGGAATAGTCTTACCCAACGCAAAATATGCATTAACAATTTCAGACACTTTGTGATTAAACTCATCAAATGAATCCTCATCAGCCATATGAAGGTTTTCCCAATCAGAACATAGGTTTTGAAGCCTATCTTCTTTCTCATAGGAATTTCCTTCGAATACAGTTTCTAAGATATCACATGCATCTTTAGACCGAGTGCACGTATCCATATGGTGCTGAAGATCTGGGGTAATGGCATGTATGATAGCATTTAAACCGTCAGAATTTTGCTTTTCAGCAAGAATCTTGTTAGGTTCATATCTACCAATATCCTTTGCAATAGATACACCGTCTACTGTAACGATTGGAGGATCATAGCCATTAACAACATATACCCATGTCTGAAAATCATGCGCATGAAGAAATGCACGCATAGAAATTTTCCACAATGAGTAATTTGAGCCATAGAAGACCGGTGGTACGTTTATAGAGATAACACCTTTTTCCATAGAGTCAGATCGCTACAAACACAGACTTATGAGGTCTTAAACGTGTTTTCCTGCTCTGATACCAATTGAAAAAGCGGGGGTCTAACAACCACACCCAATATTTCGCTTCGCAATCTGTATGGAAAACTCCAACATAATTCCAAGAGAATCAACTTGACAGTCAGACTCAATCAATGAAAATATATCCAAGAGTTGGATCTCTGTTTCACAGTGTAATCAGCAAATCAAACAGATAAAAATCCGTGAGCCTTATTAATATGTGAAACAACTTGAACGGTACCAAAGACCAATGTTCAGTGTCAATCAACTTATATCAACAACCAAAGATTGGATTATCTAATTGATTGAACTACGCACAACCTGTGATATTTCTATTATATAACAAAATATAATACGAAAATGAAATAACACAAACACCAGAAAATTTGTTAACGAGGAAACCGCAAATGCAGAAAAAACCCGGGATCTAGTCCAGATTTGAACAACACACTGTATTAAGCCTCTATAAACACTAAATTACTCCAAGTTAACTTCGGACTGGAATGTAGTTGATCCCTAACCAATCTCACACTGATCAAGGTACAGTTACGCTCCTTACATCTCTGAACCTCTGCAGGATTCTACGTACTTGATTCCCTTAGTTGATCTCACCCACAACTAAGAGTTACTACGAACCAAAGTCGAAGACTTGATAAACAAATCTGTCTCACACAGAAAAGTCTATTGAATAGATAAATCTGTCTCCCACAGATAAACCTATTAGTTTTGTTCTATGTTTTGATAAATCAAGGTGAACATGAACCAATTGATATACCATACTTATATTCCCGAAGAACAACCTAGAAATATCAATCACCTCACAATAATCTTAATCGTATGGTAGCGAAACAAGATATTGTGGAATCACGAACGATGAAAAGAAGATGTTTGTGACTACTTTTTATCTTGCCTAGCGGAGATTAAATCTCGAGCCAATCTTAGAGAAGATAGTACTCAATCATGATAGAAAACAGCAAGATCAGATCACGCAACTACAGAGAAAATAGTTGGGTTTGGCTTCACAATCCCAATGAAGTTTTTAAGTCGTTAACCTACTTAGTTTTAGAAAAACCTAAGGTTAAAGGAAAATCGACTCTAGTCGCAACTAGTATCACACAAAAGGTGTGGGGATTAGGTTTCCTAGTTTCTAGAGTTCTCCTTTATATAGTCTTCAAATCAGGGTTTGCAATCAATGTTACCTTGGTAACAAAGCATTTAATATTCACCGTTAGATGAAAACTTGATTAGACTCAAGCTAATATCTTTCAACCGTTAGATCGAACTTAGCTTGTTATACACAAATGAAATATACCTTCATTTAGATATGAGTAACCGTACCTAAACGTGTACACCTTGTTGGCTCAACAATAGTTAACCGA
Organism: Papaver armeniacum; assembly: GCA_023531295.1. NCBI lineage: Eukaryota > Viridiplantae > Streptophyta > Magnoliopsida > Ranunculales > Papaveraceae > Papaver > Papaver armeniacum. The sequence goes on from JAJJWW010013744.1 coordinate 564,137, forward strand.
AATTAGCTATATGAACACTTCCATATCAACCTTATTCATCTTAACCATAACTAGTTCAATTGACTCAAATGAAACTAGTTCTAGAGTTGTTCAATTGTTTATATTCTGATAGAAGTATACAAGACACAATTGAAGCAAAATTGATTTTGATTCACTCGAATTAAGTCATGAACATTATAGCCAAGGTTTGCAAAAGATTGCATTCCTTATTATATATTATATAAATGTATTAGTTCATGAACAAACAGATTTGAAAATATCATCCACTCATGTATGAAAACGGGTACGCATACCTTAGTGGCCGGACTAAGTTTGGGTTCGCCGGTATGAGAACGTGTACGCATACCTCCAAACTCGGCAGAAATTCCCGGACCTAAACCTTACGCCAGTACGCGTACCGGTATGTGTACTAGGTTCCCGGACTTTCACAAACCAACATGTACGCATACGGGTATGCATACTATGGTTCCCTGACATGGATTACATATATGCAAGTACGCACACTATGCTTAAATCCAATTGTTATAAACTCTCATTTCAACCATTGAAACATTCTTGAGACGGGAATAGATGTCTCACACAAACTATTAGCTTCAAAGAAATTTTCAAGTGATCGAATGACCAATACGAAACATTCCGAGTCTACATGACTGTCTTTCACAAATCATGTAAGATGTTACCAGGCGATTTTCACATGATCATATTTTGACTTTCGTCAAGAATATATTAGATGAACTTGGTTAAAGCGAAAGCTTACCAACACATATTTCGAGAAATATGTAAGCGAGTTAAACTCAGCTCGAAATATCAAATGTGCATAATTGAAGTCTATATAGCTATACGACTTTTGTCTTAAATAGGAGATAGAGTAGATAGACTTTTAAGTGATAGAATGAGTTCAAGTCTCCACATACCTTTTTTCGATGAAGTTCCACAAGCTCCCCTTAGTTTTTCTTCGTCTTCAATAGATGAACGCCGTGAAGTCTAAGCTCAACTACACTTTCTATCTTAATCCGAGAATTAGCTATAAGTAGACTAGAAATCAATACTTATAGTTTTGACAACTAAACTTGACAAACAAGATTGAGATAGCAACGCTTGCGAGTTTGACCGAGCAGTGCTCTAACAACATTCATCCAAGTATTTGGTACGTTTACGCAACACAGCTTTCGAAATTGCTTGTCCTAGGATGAAAGCACGAGTACCCTCACCGGAAAATGGCGAGACACCTGTGACGTCCATACACACATCTTGGCCATTTTCCCAGTTATAAACAAGGATATCTGCATGGCCATTTTAGATCCTTGTTATCATCTGGCTAAAAACCCAAAGCAACTTCTTTGTGCAGGCACGCCTGCCTTGTAACCAATATCCGCAATTACATCACGTACAAGGTCATGTCGAAACTTGAGTCCAACATCTTTAGTACAATGAACCGTGTGATCCCTAAAATTATTCATATGTCTATTGCAGCTTGAGCACAAACCATCCTCAACAAACAAAGGGATACCAAGCCGGTAGCAAACTACTGCCCTAAACTGTCTGGGCCCAAGGTATTGATCAAGCCCGCTAATGGGAACGGCCAGAAGATAATCTTGTGCTTGCTTAACCCGATTACATTGCCATAAAATGGAGTCTCTTGCAGACATTGAAAATTGGATGGGGATTTGCTTCTTGACTGCATCCAAATAAGTAACTGCCAGGGAGTGCATAGAAGGGGGGAAATATCATCGACGCAATAACTTGAAGGTAATCCACATACCTGAATAAAGTTCTAAAGAGCAAACTGATATGAAGAACCTTTCTCTGTTGAGTATAAGTTGTCAAGTATCGCCTTTTCTACCTAAGTAGTCTGACTCTGTGAGGCAAGGTAGCAGTAGGTGCGAGTGTCCTCCATGGTGTAAATACCAAGGCCACCACCTTTGATAGGCAAGGTAGCTAGTCTATGTTGCAATGGCCCAAACCCAGTTCCATCTCAGCCTCAAGTACCAAATGATCATCAAAAAGATCAGTAGCCTATTGTAAAGATGCAAGGTTGTTAGTTCGCATTGCAAAATATAATCTGGACACACCGGTGCAATTGCGAAGTAATAACAACTCACTTTGAGGGTCTTTGAGTTTCTTGACGACAGAAATTAACTGAGCAGTCTTATTCACCCTGCTCAACATCATGTCACTTATAAAATTCAAGTCCAGACTCACAGGAACCCTAAAAATTTGACGCCATTAACAGGTCTACCAATATCACGGGGGGAAACACCTTCAGCAATGCTTCGTGGAATTTATTAGTTACTTTTATTGTTAATTTTTATTCAATTTGTTTTATTATTTCTTTATTATTTGGTTTCTTTTATTATTATCTTATTTTATTGTATTATTAAATGTTTAGTTTTTAGTTAATTTTTTTTTAACTTTTTCTTTGACTAGTATTTTTTTTTTATATAAGTTTATTATTAAGTATTTATTTTTTCTTGTTATTAAATGTTCAATTTTAATTTTAATTTTTTTGTTTTTTGTTATTAATCTTTTTTTAATTAATAAGATACTGCAACTAGGGATTTTATTAATAATAATCAAAGTTTATACGGATTTGTTGGGAGTCTCACAGCAAGTTGAGCTCCCACACCCTTCTGAATAACAAAGTTAACCTTTTTCTATTTATTATTATTATTTTATAAAAATTATTTTTAGTTATAATTTTTTTTAAAAAAATACATTCTTTTAAAATATTTTTATTCTTTATTTATCTATAACTTTTATTTTTCTTACAATTAGATTTTAAAATTAGAACTCCATCTATATTACATCGATATTTTTTATTTTTTATGTTAAACACTAAATATAGAACTACATGTAATTCTAATGGAAAGACTTTCACGGAATTCCATGGAATTAAAAAAAAAAAAAAAAAAAAAAAAAATTAAACACGCTTTGGACCGTGTTTTTTTACAAATCCGTCATTTCCACGGAAAGTCATGCATAATTAACTCCTGTCAAACACAACTTAATTGGCAATGTCATACATTTGTAATGGCTGGAGTGCGAAACGGACCTTATCACTTTCAAATTCACATTGTGATCAGAATTTTTACGTAGAGATCCAAAATTAATTTTCAAACACAAAGTTACCCCTTAACCCAAATATGCACTGTGATTCAAAGTCTACACTGTGATATCAAACCTATTCCATACCCAAAATATACCACTATAACCTAATACGTTCATCAGCTCTGCAACTAAAATCTGGTATGTAACGCCAAGTGTTTGAAAAAATGGCCCGTATTTGTAGGCCTTTTGTGCAATTTTTGAAAGAAACTAAACAACGTATGATTTATAAAGGTGGAAATTTCTGAGGAACCCAGGAATGGTTCCTCTCTCTTTTAGAAACCCATCATTAAGATTGTATATATGCGTAGCCCAAATTACACGATCTACGGTTAAGATAAGTAGTTTTAAATTAGATTTATGATTGCACATTTTTAGATGGACTTAATTAAGAACGCGCAATTGGGGATATAAAAAGGAATTGGGGGATATTGATTACTTCTCCCAACCCATGGTGTGTGTTAAGGGGTGATTTTGGGTATGAAAATACTAAAATACCCTTTGGTTAATTAAAAAACATTATGAAAAGACCATAATACCCTTTCTACTAAAACATTAAAATCAAAAACCAAATTCATATATCCCCCATTTACACAAATCAGTACCGGCACTGTTAGGGTTAGGTTCTGAAAAAAAAATTCATCGTTCTTCATCGTTCTTCATCCGTTCTTCGTCGATTAATCGTCCATTCAAAAATTTCTTCGTCGATTAACCAACCCGAATCATAAACAATGCCTCCACGAAAGAAACCAAATGCCCAATCGAACTCAACATCATCGATTGCTCAACAAAAACAAAGGAAAGACTTGCTAAGATTGCTCAAGAGCAAGAACACGAAGAAGCAACGTTATCTGACGATCAACTACTCAAATATATGGCTTCTGTGAGAAGGTGAGTCATTTAAAACTACTTTGTAGGTGTTTAAATCGATCTATGGCAATGGGTTTAGGTTAGAATCGAGAAACCTAACTCAAACAGTTGGGTTTCAGAGAGTACCGGCATTGAAATTCGTATGAATACAGTGCCGGTTTTGTGTTCCGAGCAATCAATCTATGATGAATACAAAGGTCGGTTTCCATCCTCGATTCACCGTAAACTGAATTTTCCCTACCTAAGCATTCAATCTAGATGAATACGTGTCGGTTTTTAGTACCTAAGACTTTGTTTAATGATAATTCGAGCATGCCGGGTAGTGTACTTAAAATATACTGTGGAGAGTTTATGAATTTGTCACCAAGATCGACATAGATTTTGGTTTCATTACAATGGTTTTGATCATAGGCATTCATTTGTAATGAATCGAGCATGTCCGGTAGTAGACTTAAAACATACAGGAAAACTGTCAATAATACCGGCATAGATTTTAGGTTGCATTTATATGCCGGTAGTTGGTACCGGCATTGTCGATAGTCAATGTGTACTGCCGGAACATTAAACCGGCATGGTTTAGTTTAAGGTAGTCAATGCCGGTACTAAAACTGAAGGTGAGTCGTCTTATATTCATTGCTTTCCGTGTGCTTACGATATAGGTCAAAAGCAAAGGAAGCCAACAAAATAAAAAATAAAGATGCTGTCACTAAGAGAAGAAGGAAAGACGGTCTTGATACTCCTCAGTCTCTGCCTCCTCGAGGGAAAGACGAAGGTCGTAAGATACGTTTGGGGGCTGGTACAAGAGGGATAATTTGGGAGAGTGGTAGTGACCGTAGTCGACTTGCAAACCGTAAGCACGATGATCAAGATGAACCAGATGAAGAGGAAATTCAATTAGCAAGCCAAAGCGAAGTCGGTGGCCCAAGTCAACAACCAACACAAGGCAATGGCAAGAAGGGAAACGTCAAAGTGAAAGTTAAAGGTTCCCACCTTCCTCACATTGATGACATGATACCTGATCTTGAACGTGGTAGAATTTGGGGCGAAGCTCCGGAACCAAAAACACTATTTGGATACAAGCACTAGTGGGCTCGTACTATCTACCAAACCTATGTAAGCATTTTCTATCTTGTACATATGTATTGTTGTGTATTTATGTAAAATCTCTTAATTGTATTGTCTCTCCTAATTGTAGGATCATAAGAAGGCTGTGCGTGTTTGCCGAAACCAAGCCGCGGATGGTTGGGACTTGTCCGAGGAATGTGAAGAGGTCCAAACAATAGTAAAGGATTCTGGGTCTATATGCTTTGGTTGAAAATTATGTGAAGTCCGATTCTCATTCTTATCACAATTGCTTCGTCGAAAGGTATCATGGTGAAACCGATACCATGCACTTCCCTTTGGGGAGATGACCTTCATCCCTGAAGATGCTCAGAACATTCTAGGCTTGAATGTTATCGGAAAATCAATTGCAGAAGGAGTTGAGTCTCTGGACCTAGAATGGTCGACGTTGCAAGGTCTGACTAACAAGATGTTTGGTTGGGACTACAAAACTTCTGTGGAGAGCTTTTATGAATCCACGTCTGGTAAGACAAAGACAATCAAGTTGACGCTGCTTAAGAAGAATTTTGAAAAGACAAAGAAAAGAAGTTTGGAGGATGGATGGGACCCTAAACAAATTCGTTATACCGCATTTTGCATTGTTATACATCTTGGGCACTAGGGTATTCCCTAACACCAATGGCAACAGGTTAGTGCGAACTACCTTCAGTACTTGGATCCGTTGGAAGGTGTCTATGGATATTCTTGGGGCACCGCGGTAATGGCACATTTGATGATGGAGATGAGAAGGGCCTCTAAGTCTAAAACCAACCAATTTGTCGGGAATTTCACTCTACTGCAGGTAAATTTGTTCTTAAACTTATGTTATTATGTATATTGTTCATATGTACTCTTATCGTGAACTTAGAAACAAAACTTATTGCTTCACATTGGAATAGGTGTGGGCTTATGAACACTTCCCAACCTTGTTCAAGGCCTACCCCTCCTTGAAGATCATAGACCTTCCATAACCCGATACGCCTCTAGCTAAGAGATACGAGTTCAACAATACTCCAAAGCCCGGTAACATAGGTCGATCGATCGATATGAGATTGGCTTTGGACGCAATGAGTACCAAAGATGTTGTGTTCGACCCTTACAAGGAGGCTAGAGGAAACCGACAGGTTTTGAGGTTTGGTAACGTTGCATTTTACCATGGGCCGTTGTTCCACCCAAAAGGATACGTTATGGCTAATCCTACGCGTGTGATGCGTCAACTTGGATATAAGTAATTAGCACTTTTCCAGACGGCCGCTTTTCAATGTTTTGATCTCAACCTTTCTCGGTGCTATTCAACTCCAAATCGGTTGCATGTAGAGTATGTTCCAAAACCGGACCCAACAAATTGGAGGGATAGGGTACCACGTCGTTTGGTAGATATTAGTCAGTGGGAAAAGTTGGAGATTGCTGAAAACGGTGATGAAGTTGATGCCGAATACATGGAAGATTACCTGCAATGGTCACATCCTTATGTCGTCCGCCCGGATGACGTCCAAGTTCCTCCCCAGAAAAACCCTCCCGTTCCTACTCCCGCACATGCACCACCTACGATGACCCAACTTAATAAGACCGTTGGATTGCTTGTAAGTATTGTTAATTGCTTTGTCGTTTAATATACACATAATCTTATATGTATACTAATCATGTGTTTGATATATTAAACTAGCGGCGTCGGCATGGCAAGTTAAAGAAGGTTTTGGGTTGCAAGTACCAGGAAGGAGAGGTGTTGTCCCTTGAAGAATGAAGGAATTTGAGGAAAAGCTTGATAGAATTGAAGAAACCAACCCTAGTGCAAAAGCTTTGTTCGGGGAAACTAAGTACAAACCGTCCCAAAAGAAGCAAAAGACCACCCAGTGATTTAAGTCTTTAGTTGTGTTTCTTTTTTTGGATGGTGGTTGTCACGTCTTGAACAATTCTGAAGTTGTTTTCGTTTGTACCTCGCGGTTAACTTTTTAGTTGTTTGGTTTGCTTTTGGTTTAGGTTAAGAACATTTGATAGCAGCATCCAGTTGTTTGGTTTATGTTGAACATGTTTTGATTTCTAGTGATTCGTTTATGTTGAACATGTTTTGATTTCTAGTGATTCGTTTATGTTGAACATGTTTATCCTTGCGAGATTTTTTTGCGCCTTTTACCGGCATAGAGATAAGTTCAAGGTTAACAATGCAGGTTTAATTTTTATGTAACCAATGAAATTGTGTTTAATAATTTTAGATCAATGCATAGTAGTATTTTCTAACATATATGCTCTATGATATTTTCAAATTTTCAAGTTGTGGAAAACCGACCAATGAAATTGTGTATAAAACCACATCTTAATCACTCTGGTGTTTAATAACCTGGGATCAAGAAGATTAAAAAATTCCATTCTCAAGAAAAAATGTATAGATATTCAAGACTTCAAAGGTAAACCGGGTGCACGATGATATAAAGTAGTATTTTCTAACATCTATGAAATTCAACCCATCAAAAACTAAAAAAGAGAGATGTAAAATGGGTTTTAAATGATATTTTCAAATATTCATAAGATTGTTCTTGGAACCAAGTTTAAAAAACCTAGATATACCACAAGTATTACATATTCAAAACCAAATAAAAATTTGTTTAGACATTTCCACAAAATTGAATACTTCATTAAAGCTTGGCCTAAGCAAATAGTCATGTTAATACTTCAAAACTCAACTAATGTCAATTATAAACCCTAATTTGTAGAAAGTTTTGAATAAAAATCCATTTCATAGAATCCATTTGGGAACAAACAGATAATGCTCTTTTATTTTATTCTAATTAATCTATTACATTGGATTTGAAACTTTTAATTAAAACATGCTAAAAAACATGGCATGCATTGCATTTGGTTAAAGATAATCTATTTTCATCCCTTTTCAACAATTGCGAACCTTTGAGCCTTTCTTGTTTCGAACCTCTTCGAAGACATCGTCCATGGGAGGGGGTGTCAAGATCAAGATCACTTCATTGGTTTTTCTTCTCTTTCAACATATTCCTTTCCCTTCATATAACACCCATCACACCCATCGATTGGCTTGCATTGGCCCTTGTGGTTTTCTCTTGACTCGCAAGTTGAACGCCTTTGTCAAACCATTGAAACTCATCGCACTTTGGGTGATTCAAACACCTTAGAAACATTCTTCCATTTTCAGCATCATCCGTTTTTGCAATCCAAAACCGACGTGTCCCATCACAGCTTCTACACTTTGAATAAACTTTGGATGAGATCTTTAAATCTCCCATGAGCGGCCTCAGCTGCACTAGTTACTTCAGTCTTGAAATGTCTATACCGGTTTGTCCATGCACGTACAAATTTTTCCTTGAAATTATCCAACCATAGAGTCCGACAATACCAGATGGCAGTCGGATAAACTTCGTTCCAATCGGCAATAAACTTCTCCAATCTCTTTTCGTACATAACCTCGGTGAAGAGTCCAATAAACTTTCTCCCAATCTCTTAGAAATTCCAACCACTTTTTATGATTTTCCGCATGTTCTTTGTCCACTCTCTCCTTTATCTTGCCTCTCTCATCTTCTTCTTCTTCGGGGGATAGTTTGTTCTTTCGAATATCTTCCTCTAGTTGTACCATCATTCTCTTCTTAATATCCGCCTTTGAGGGTTCGAACAAGGCATGGCAAGTTTTTATCACATTATTACGTATATGATATGTACATAGGAAATTTTGTGCGTCCGGGAAGACGTCGGATATTGCTTTCATTAATGCGTCATCGTTATCGATTACGATGACCCTCGGAAGTTGATTTTCCCGGAAGAACAATTTCAATTGTCGTAATGCCCAATGATAATTATAGTCCCTCTCGTTTTCCATTAAACACCAAGCCAATGTGAATGTTACCTTGTCCGAGGTTTGCCCCACGATGTTGAACAACGGCATATTGTATTTGTTTGTCTTGTAGGTGCAATCCATCAAAAGAACACCACAACATGTATTTGCCAATTGTGAGAGCAAAGGATGCGAAATGAATATTTGAAGGGGCTTCTCGTCCGGCCCTCTTTTAATGATACTCGTGTAGTTGTGATCCCAAACTATCTTCTCAAATTCTTGCATAACGCTCCTCCCTTCCCATTCCACCCTTCTAATAGTTGCTTGTGCGACATAAATTGTACGTAGAGAAGACACGTTAGTCTCGTCCTTTTCCTTGAAGCCTCTGAGAATTTGTCTCGGTTTGATAAGTGCTTTGGTCAATCTCTTTACATCCTCGAACTCGTCAGGTTTTAGCTTCGCAACTAAGGAGTGACCAACAAAATCTTTCGAATCCCGGTGGTTATGACAGCCACACAAAACCTCACAATCCCAATTGTTCATGTCATTTAAACGGAATACAAGCTTAAACGGGCAATTATTCTTCCTCGTACGAGTCTTGTATACCCTATTAGTCTTCTTTGGATACACATAATCCTTTCTCTTGTGGCTATTCTTCTCCTTGTATTTCCCACTTCTCTCGCAAGCCATCTCAAAACGCCTATTCGAACCTTCGGTATTCCTCACCAACACACACATGTTCTTAAGGGCCGTCTCTTTAGCCCAAGCGATTGCTTCCTTTCGATCTGTTATTCCCTACATAAGAACAATTTCGCATTCATTAGAAGGTTCATTACTAGCAATCCATTAGTAATGTTCAAGATACTAGGTGAAAAGTATTCTTTAGTTACATACCGGAGGGATTTTATAGTATTCCGACGTATCCCGATAAAGCGGCTCTGCATTTGTTGGATTAATATATGGCACCACCTAAAGATCGAATGCAAATTAGTTCCAAACACAATTACAACACTATGCCGGAAACCAATACCGGCATGCTCGACCATTGTTCCGGCATATTCTAAGTTAACCAAAACGGAAGACAAAATTTGAAACCTATTCCGGCGTATGTGTTTCATAAGAAAACAACGCCTAAGCAAAGATGCCGGCATTATCGTAACCTATTGTTCTAAGCCGGTACATAATTCCGGCATTGAAAATAATTGATATTGAATGCCGGAATTTAGCTTTGGAAAACATTTATCCCTGCATGTTTTTTTGTAGGTGCTGGCATTGTAAAGTTGTAACTGAACAACGCCTGTTTTGTTTCCGGCATTATCGATATTGATGATACCACGCCGGAACTGGGTACCGGCGTAGATGTTTATTAAGTTTCAATACCGGTTTTTGGTTTGGGATGGAATTGTTTCCTGTATGTTTTTCATGCGGTACCGGCATGGTAACCGATCAATGAAACCATGCCGGTTGAATATTCCGTAGTATATTCCTTGTTAGGTAAAAAGGTTAACTCTGTACTAGGCATAGTTTTTGGTAGAATTCTATGCCTAGGTTTATTATTCAAAATAGGGGATATCGGCCACCGTCATGGTCGTACTATGAATACAATGATGACGGTACCTTGACTACCGGCATGGTATTCATACAACTACCATGCCGGCACCGAGGTTTTTCAGTTGAAAAAATGGCGGGTTTAAAGAAAAAAATCTATTTTTCGACATCTTAGCAGCTTTACCTGTGTGTTGGGGATGCTAGTATGTTGTGCAAGTTTACTTTCTTGTGTTGGTTCTTCAAGAAACTCTCCATACTCGTCAAAATCATCATTCAAGGGTGTTGGGTCAACAAAGAGTTGCAATTGTGAGTTGTTGTCGTTAGCTGAAGATTCAAGATGTGATCCTTGTTGTAGTTGAGCTAAAGATTCAAAGAAGAAGAATTCTCTCTTCACAATCATCCTCCATTTTTCCCAAAAATATTTCTCTCTCAAATTATTTTTCCCTCCTTCTACTCTCACCTCACTAACCCAAATTCAAATAAAACACACACTAATCATTTATAAAAAATCTTAAGATTTTTCCTAATTATTATTAACCACTAAACCTGATTAGTGAGGGGTAGATTAGGATTTTAAAAAATATTTAGATAAGGGGTGACCCCGAATTGATATCTGGATCCAGTTTTTGTCCTTTTCTTATATCCCCCAATTCCTTTTTATATCCCCCAATTTCGCGTTCTTAATTAACCTTCACTTATTAATTATTAATAACAACATTATCTTTACAAAAAAAAAAAAAACGTTCATTTGAATGGTCAATTAATGTGTGTTATTTTGGGCGTTTTTTTTTGGATTCTTCCTTAATCTCGTTTCCCTTTTATCTATTGTATCAAAACAAGATACTGTTTCCCTTTTTAAAAGATTTTGAAGATTACCGTGTTAGCAATTACGGGAAAAACCGTTGCAAGTGTTTTGGGTTTTCTCTTCTTTTTGCCAGAGGGAGCATCATATTTGGGTAAACTCTTTTTCTTCATCTTCTTCGCCTTCAATTGTAAAGGGTTTGGGTAATTTGGTAAGATGTTTGAGAAGTTTTTTCGATAATCAGGTAACTCTTTTTTGGGTTTTTTGTATGATTCCTGGAATCAGGTAAACTCTTACTATGGCACATATTCCGTCATACATGCAAGGAGTTTACTTTTTGAATGAAACAATTAAGTTGTTAATCATGATATATGTTGGTGTTTTTTTCATGGGTCTTAGAATTTGTCAACGTGTGATATTTCAATATAACAATGAAAATTGAAATTATCACATGTCATGATAAATGTTGTTTTCACCATCTCTGTGATTTTTATAATTTTCACATGCAATGTTTTTTATAATTGACCTGAAACTTTTAAGTTTTGATTATATCGGTAGGTCGTAACCTGATGGCTTAAAGGGATCCTTGCTTAAATTGTTTTTGTAACTTTTGTTTGGGAATGTTAAGATCACGTGATATTACTTAGATCCAGAATTAATCAAATATGGCATGTGATTATCTAAATTTTTTGTAGCGACTGATAGTTGTGGTTATCATAACTTGTGATAATTGCAATTATCAATGGTGGTGATAATTGTTGTTTTCACGGTATCGTGAAATTTTTAGTTTTCACAATTAATGTTTCTTTTAAAAGAGCTGATATTTTTTCTTAATACCAGGTAAATCGAAGTTGATATTGTGATAGAAAATAGTACAGTTGAAATCTTGAAGAACATTATATGGGACTAGTGGTGAAGAAATATTGACAAGTTATGTCAAGTTTGCCCAATTAAGCGACATAACTGTCTGTCATGTACAATGATCCAAAATGAACCGGAAGAGGATAACAACATAATAAAGTCATGTTATTATGTTTTTGTGAAAAAGTAAACTATTACCAGAGTGAAAGTTATGATTATCATTAAATTATGAAACTTTGATTTTCATTGACCCTGTGATAATTGTGATTTTCCATAGCATAACAAATGAATCTGACATGTGAAACAAGGCATTGCAATTTTCACAATAAAAATCGGAATTATCACAAAAAAAACAAAAAGGAATTATCACAAAACATGGAACATGAAAACCGATTGTCATGCAAGATGGAATTTTCATAAGTTAAGAAAGTAAAAAGAGCTATTTTAAGGAAGAGGGAGATTTGTTAGGAATTATTGATAAGTTAAAACCGGAATTTTCATAGTCAAAGAAATCAAAAGAGTAATTTTAGGGAGGTTAAGTAAAAATGAGTAATTTTAGGAAGGTGGAGGTTTGTTAGGAATTATCCATGAAGTTATTAACGGTATTTTTTCTTTTTAAACGAAAATATAAATTACCTTCTTTATTTAGAGAAAGGTCATTTTTGTAATCAAATTCTTCTTATAACTAATTATGGGCTACATATATATAATATCTAAATGGTGGATTTTTTATATAGAAAAAAAAATATTTGGGCCAGAAATAATTTTCCCCATTTGTAAAGACTTTTAGTATGGAGGAATGATAAAAAGGAATAAACACAAAAAACAATCATTGAATACTGTCTCAATCAATTCTCTTAATCTTTACTGCTACTTGTTAAAGGAAAATGAAAGGATCACTCTTTCAAATAGGATGGTAAGATCCCACATGAATAGAAACAATGAATTTGAAACATGCATGGGACTTAAATGAACGCGTGGGGCAATGAATTTAGCTTGATCTCATTTTGCTGGTCCCAAATGAATGGTTGCGACTTGCGAGTCTTGTGACTTGTGATGTTAGCAGTATGTAGCAACGAATCCTCCTAAATAATAATCTTTTAACATGCATCCTGAAAAAATGCAAAAATGCAAAAAAAAAAAAAAAAAAAAAAAAAAAAATGGTCTCGCAGTCTCACTAAGCCCCCATGCATCAATTTTCCATACTCTGCAGGTTGGCTATAAACCAGCCATCTGAACACTCAACAAACTTCTATAGGTCGTACTGGTACATGAAACCAAAAAAAAAAAAAAAAAAATCTAGCAGCAGACACTCTTATAAGCCTAGCATTTTTAGGGGCGACCCCAAACGAATTAGGGGCGACACAAAAGGACAAAATATGTCATAATCGGAAGGTTAATCTATAATCCCGTTTTTTTAATGGCCAAACTACAATCGGTAGATAACTATACAATCGGTAGTTAATCAACAATCGGGAGTCAATTTAGTTTATATAGCTTCCGAATATAAAGTATTCCCAAAATAAAATCCTCTATCTTTTGAATTTTGATTATCCTATAATCGGTAGTAAATAAAGTTATCTTGACTTCCGATTAAAGTAGACCTTTGGCAAATATCCTACCATAATCGGTAGTCAAGATAGTTCATATAACTACCGAATATAGAGTAGCCCCAAAATGAGATTTTGCAAAAATCCTCTTTTTTTGAATTTTGGTTGAGCCTATAATCGGTAAGAAATGAAGAGTTATCATGACTTCTGATTATACAGTGGCTCTCTTTGCGAATATCCTACCATAATAGGTAGTCAAGATAGTTCATATAACTACCGAATATAGAGTAGCCCCAAAATCAGATTTTGCAAAAATCCTCTTTTTTTTTTTTTGAATTTTGGTTGATCCTATAATCGGTAGTAAATGAAGTTATCCTGACTTCCGATTATCCTGGCTCTCTTTGCAATATCCTACCATAATCGGTAGTCAAGATAGTTCATATAAGTACTGAATATAGAGTAGCCCCAAAATGAGATTTTGCAAAAAATCCTCTTTTTTTTGAATTTTGGTTGAGCATATATCGGTAAGAAAGGAAGAGTTATCATGACTTCCGATTATACATTAGGTCTTTTTGCTGAATTCCAATCATAATCGGTAGTCAAAATAGTTCATATAACTGCCGAATGTAGAGTAGCCCTAAAATGAGATTTTGCCAAAATCCTATAATCGGTTGTAAATAAAGTTATCTTGACTCCCGATTCAATTATTCTCGAGAATTAAATGAGCGTAATCTCAAAGTGGACTGAAAACCAGAAAAAAAATCCAAAACAGACTGAAATTCAATTTTCTCGTAGAAAAAATTTTGCTACGCCCCCCCGGACCCCCCAGACCACTTGTATAGCGTACCGACATTGTATTCATACCACGCTCATGCCCGCACCGAGCTTTTTCAACTGCATTGGTTGAGCCTATAATCAGTAGCAAATGAAGGTATCCTGACTTCCGATTATACAGTGGGCCTCTTTACCGAAATCCTAGCATAATCGGTAGTCAAAGATAGTTCATATAACTACCGAATATAGAGTTGCCCCAAAATGAGATTTTGCGAAAATCCTCTATTTTTCTAATTTGGTTGAGCCTATAATAGGTAGTCAAAATAGTTCATATAACTACCGAATATAGAGTTGCCCCAAAATGAGATTTTGCGAAAATCCTCTATTTTTCTAATTTGGTTAAGTCTATAATCGGTAGTCAAAATAGTTCATATAACTACCGAATATAGAGTTGTCCCAAAAATAAGATTTTGCAATCGGTAGATAACTAAACTACCGATTATGAAGGGGCATATAAGTATTTTCATCCTATTTTGTCTTTTGTGTCGCCCCTAATTCGGTTTTTGGTCGCCCCTAAAAATGCTAAGCTTATAAGGTGGTGGCTGGCATGAAACCAAATATGTACGCTATCAAATTGTCCATAATATCACATCATCAAAACACATGGGTGGACCCAGTGTGGTGGGGGGTGGGGGTATGGGTATGGTACTATTGTGGTGGTGCTGCTGGGACAAGAGCCGGACGGCCCGGTGTTGTCTCGTAAGGAATTGCTACAGGATCCCTTCTTCTCTTTATTCTGTTCAACAAATTCATTTTCACTTTATATTTAAAGAAAAAGGAAAAGAAAAGATATATTTGAAACAGAGAGCAGAAAGCAAAAAAGAAAAATAAAACGGCGAGTGGGACAGTCATGTTAGGGAAGATTTGTGCCTTTGTTAACGCAAAATTTAAAAATTCTCGCAGTATCAACATGTTTAAAAGCGGGATACTCAAACTAATGGGGTATACCCATTTTATAGGGACTCTTTTTTAAGGGCAAGGGGGAGGTCAATGGGTAAAGTTACAAAATTACCCTTTCTCATTATAACTCTAAGATGAGGCAACTCGTATGAAACAATCTAATTGAAAACCCAATGAGTATAACCGGCCCAAATTTGGTTGCTAAGAAAGTGAAGAGAAAACGGTTGAAGAAGAAGGAATTGAACCCGCCGAAACACGTGAAATGGTGCGCTTAAGAAAGTAAGGGAACACTTAAACTCACTCTAGTACTTCAATTTCATGTTTGCATGTCAAATTAGGTCGAAAAATCAATTTGTGAATTGGTAAAGTTACTGGCCACGGCAAGGTTTTTGGTTATCGACCTTTCCGGGATTTCATAGTTAGCAAAAACGTTTCCGGAGGAGGTAACAACGATGATGATGATGATGGTGATCAAGACATGCTTTTTCCTTTCTCTGATCCCTTACATGAGATCTGCCTAGACTATGCTTGCAATGTCGACAATGAGGATGCCCATCTATTGGTGGTGCGGAAGAAAAAGCTATTAAGGATGCTGGGACAAGAGCGGGTGGTGAAGGTAGCGTGTGGTCGTGGTGGTGAAGGTAGACGGCCGTGGTGGTGAAGGTAGGTGTTGTCTCGAATTCTTTCCTAGCTCATTTTTATGTTGTGGTGGACAAATGTTTAAGTTAATGGTGTGGACAAATGTTTTTTTATGGTTTATGGGACATGGATTTTGGACAAAAAATGTTGGATGAATGAATGGTTTGTTTATAAAGTGTCAATATATTTGCCGGCATGCTTTTTTTCTTTATTCTGTTCAACAAAAAAAATTTCAACAAAAAAATCACTTTATAGCCGGCGTGTTTTGTAAAGATGCCTAAAATCAAAGGTCTGGGAGGGAAGCAAAACAATAAAAAAAGAAAAGATAAACTGACATAAAGATTTGAAACAGACTTGTAGCAGATGCACCATCCTATAAAGCACTACTTATCTCCACAAAACAAAAAAATAAAACGGCGAGTGGGACAGTCATGTTAAGGGATGAGGTCATTCTCTTAAACTGGCCGTTACGTCTATCCCACTGACTTAGATGTGTAAACTACTGATTCGACCCGGTGCCTTTGTTATTTAGGCAAACGAGATGTAACGCAAAATTTAAAAATTCTCGCAGTATCAACATGTTTAAAATCTCATATTAATCAAAATGATTTATCAAAAGGAGAAACATAAACAATTAATTAATAATCGAATTTTAGTATTAATCAACCAAGGGAACCATTTAGAAAAATAAGGTTTTTGTAGTGCAAAACCGTTTAAAATCTCATATTAATATATTTAAGAGAACACGATATATTAAGAGAACACTGGTTTTGGACAGACCATCCAAGTAGCTAGGCACTACAAAAACCGCAATGGAAGAAGTGTAATGTGTTTGGTGTACCTCTTTATACCAGAATCACGTTTCCAAATGTTATGAATATTATGATGATGCCTGAAAGAGATGGAGGAATATATAGCTGCTGGCAAATCTAATGTAAACAGCCATCCTTTGTCCCTAAGCTCTATGTCCCCTTTCTCACCTTCTCTTGTTGGCCCTACGTAACGTAAGGAGATATCCGACTGTTTTTTTACCGACTTTATAGATCGATCATAAAAGCTTAAGATTTGCTTCAAACGTAGTAAAAAAGGCTGATGAAGAATCAACGTAAGAATGGGAAAGGGAACGGCCTAGGAAACATATGGATATTAGGCATATTAGCATACCAGTATACCACCATCAACCGGTAAAAAGTAAAATCTCAACTGAACGTCATGTAATGTAGCTAGGTAGGATAAAGGAAAATATTTCGCGGACAAGCTCAAAATTATCAAGAAAATTCATATAGCTAGTACACAAACTCAAGATATATACAAAATTTATGTTTGACCTCGGTTTTCCATACCTTTGTCATTCGGAGGAATATCAAACATGTTGAAACAATATGAATATGCAACTCCAATGTATATGTATACTATGACCTGAGATCTCATGGCCTTGGACGTTTACCCATAGTGGTGGTCTATGGCCATAGACTTTGTTTTTTTGGGTTGATCGTAATTATGAATTTAATAGGTCATTTTAGGTAATTCAAAAGTCATATAACTGAAGAGAGAGAGAAGGGAGTTGGCGTCTTTTGGCGTCTCTCTCTCTCAAAAGAGACTGGCTTAAAACACGCAGCTCAAATAAAACGACATAGAAACCTTGGACACGTTCTGAGTTCCTCTCTTAGTTCTCTTCTCTACTTCTCATTCCCTCTCTCTTTATTTCTCTCTATTAATAAATATTATTGAATACGTTTGTTAGTTCTAAAAAAAGAGATAGCTCTAAGCAAAAGAAACCTCAAAACAGATCATCAAACAGTACCTTGATTAGATAATATATATATATATATATATATAGACAAATCAGGTTGATTGAGATAGCGAAAGAAAAACATACAATTGATCATCATCACGAGAGATAAAGGAATAAGGAATTTAAAGATCAACTGATGAATTGAATAGTTGTAGTCACAGTGATGTGAGAGATATTATTGATCCATCAGAGTTTGCTACGTTTAACGCATGTTTGCTTCACGCAAGCAGCTAAAAAAGATGGTTGCTGCTGCTGCCTTCGTCGCGTGGCTTTAAAGATTTTTCTCTTTCACAAGTACTATTACCTATATTATTCTTACAATTATTTAGAAGATTTTCATTTTCTTTTTAATTTTTTTTTAACAAACCCCAAAATTTCAACTACTCCTACCTAGCTAGCTACTAGAAATTAAATCTTTCCATATTTCTATACCATCTTGCCTCCCCTCCTCTCTCTTTGTCTCTCTCTCTCTAAATCAACAGTACTAGACAGGATTCAATCTGCAAACCAATTTGCTTCATGGGTTATCTCTTCACCAGTTCCAAAGAGCCACAGAGTCAATATAAAGTATAAACAAATCTCGATCTCTTTAATAGTAGTTGAAATTGAACTAAACTGCCTCTTGTTAAATTCTCCGGTACTAGCATCTACAAAGAACGTTTGCCTCTTGGGTTTCTCTCTCTTGCTCTAGCTATAGCTATACTAGTATTAGGGTTTTGCAAAAATGAGTGCAAATGCATGCAGTAGTAGTGGTGGTGGTGGAGGAGGTAGTAGTGGTTGTGGTAGTGGTGGAAATAGTAGTGGTGGTGGACCATGTGGTGCATGCAAGTTTTTAAGAAGAAAATGTGTAAATGGATGTATATTTGCACCTTACTTTGATTCAGAACAAGGTGCAGCACATTTTGCTGCTGTTCATAAAGTTTTTGGTGCTAGTAACGTATCCAAACTACTATTACATATACCAGTTCATCGTCGCCTTGATGCCGTTGTTACTATTTGTTATGAAGCTCAAGCTCGTCTTCGTGATCCTGTTTATGGTTGTGTTGCTCATATCTTTGCTCTTCAACAACAGGTACGTATATATTTATTTAAACTAATCAAATCTTCATGTCAGGAATTAATTTTATTCATGATCAGATATACTTAAGTAACATTTTTAATTAGCCCATAATACATTAGTACTGCAATCCTATAAACATTTCACTATACTGATCAGGCTATTAGTTTAGTTTAGAATATAGATCCATCCCAGTCATTTCTACTAGTACTGTATTGCCAATGATATTTTTTGCTTGTCTATGTGAATTGTGGTTCTTGTTGTATCAGATCTAAGACTTAGAAATTAACAATCATTTCTAATGAACTATTTTAAGTTATCATCACATAATTATCATTATGGAAACCGTATTAAGAGATAAAAGATACAGGGTTTGATCATTATTATGTAGAAATTAAAGTACTTAAGAGTTCTAAACTCAAAAGTAAACCAAAATTAGAAGAAGTTGATATTAGGGTTATAAGATGATTTCGACCATAGTTGAAGAACACAATTATACATGTCAAGAGTTAGGGTTTCACTGAATATCTGATCTTCAAATGGTGTATCAAGTTTGCTAATGATCCTTCTGCACCAAAGTTTTTTCCTACTTCTGTAACCGTCACCCATATGGTCACGTCATCTACTGAGAACAAAATTTAGGTTACATTTCATGGGTTTTGATTGTGTACTCTACAGAACGATTAACACTACCCTAGTTTAGACTTCTTTACGTGACACGTGGTGAACAAACTGGGACCTACTGAGTTTTATCTGATTGATTGTTCATACGTCAGCTTTTCTAGCAGGTAGTGTTCATCAGGTTACACGTGGCACTGGAGGCTATGTGGAGTAAGTGTACATTTGTAACCCCTGAAGTATGGGATATGTGTTCCTCTTAAACCGGAAACCAGTCGGGTTTTCATGTGATGAAAACGGGCCGGGTTATTAATTCCCGTCTCTTTTGTCTGAAAAGGGAATATTTTCCCTTTTTGGTATATTTTAAGTACAGACAGCAAACGCGATCCGAGTTTTGGGGATTTGAGTGGGTCCGTGCGATTAATAATTACTAATTTTCCTTATTTTCAGGGGACATCATTTGAGGACTAGCTTAAGTGACTAAATTAATATCGATTAACCAGTAGTTAGCATGGTAGTTACTAGTTAAGGTCTGTAAAATAATTGTTAAGGGCTGTTTTTTGTGTTGGTGAATAATCATCTGTGGACTTTGGTCGAGTTTGTTTTTGCAGCTTTGTTTAGTAGCTGTACGTCTGCTTTGTGTATGCTAAACAGATTGAAATGTGCATCTACTTTGAATTGACGGTGTGCTAACTAGGATTTTGTTATTTTGCAACTGATGTAGGTGGTGAATTTACAAGCAGAATTAACTTACTTGCAAGCTCACCTTGCAACATTGGAGCTTCCATCTCCATCGCCGCCACCATCACTTCTCTCGCCACCACCGCTTTCCATATCCGACTTGCCATCAGCAGCTACTATGCCAGCAACTTTCGACTTGTCAGCTCTTTTTGACCCACTAGTGCAACCACCATGGACAATGCAACAACAGCAGCAACATCAACAACAGCAGCAGCAACAACAACAACAACAATCAAGACATAGTACAGATATTGTTCAACAGTTTGGAGGTGGTATTAATAGGAACCCAAACGATATTTCGTCAGCTGGGGAAAATGGTGATCTTCAATCGTTGGCGCGTGAACTCCTCCATAGAAACAGTTCATTAGGGGTCTCAGCACCGTTGGCCGGTCCTTCAGCGCCACCACCTAAATGAACATACGGGAACGCTAATGAATAGTACTGTTCTTTGGTATACCAACTAACCCTAATGAGATTATTGTTACATGAAGTCTGATTACGTGGTTTTTTCCTTTAGGGTTGTTCTTTCAATCATGGCATGCTTAAGCATGAATTTCACACATGGAGTCCTGCCGTTCCCAGCTTGGTTCAACGGATTGCTGAGTTTCATAACCAGTGTAAAATGTTTCTGGTCAAATTCTCTTTGCACGGATCTGAGACTCTGAATTCGTTCATTTTTACTAATATCAGCCGATATTTTCAACTCCAAGCTTTACCTTTCAGATGTACTGATTTTTTTTATTTAGAATAACTGAATGCTCAGTCTGTTCGTTTTCAGATTTCGAACTGTTTCTGAAATATATTCAAAAGGTTACCCATTTTCATCTAACAAGTTAAACTGGTGCACTCCTGTAATGAGAAAAAAAATTCAGAATAAACTGATATGGCGCATTTCATGAATCTTCAGAAAGGCTATATAGCAGTCAAGTGATTGGAATGATTGCAAAGAACTATATTTACATGCGATTTCATTTGTACCAAAATCTTCTCTAATTCCCTTGAAAGATATACATATGTTGACACAAGCTCAAAAATTACCTGCTGCAGAGGCATGAAAACTTGTTCAACTAGATAGCCTAATTAAAATGCAAATTCTCGTATGGCTGAAATGGAAGATTCCTTGCCATTAACTCCAAAATTTCCTTCCAAGCAAAGATCTAATGAATGCTGATCTCATCTTGTTTGTTGATGGTGTTTCTCAACTGACAAGTGATAAGGACAGAAATATGAACTTGGAAACTAGAAAGCAGGCCTTTTCGATTTATCTTCTTGTTCAGTGTATTCTCTCAAAACAAGCTCCACCTCACCTACCACGCCTAACTTACGAAACCACTTGGCTAGAATATCTGAAGCTTCTTGACCAACCATAACACCTTCTTTCTCTAAGTCAATCAAGAGATCCAATGCCATATTAAGCTTACTTTCCTTTCATAAGACGACAATATTAGAGCTATACATTTATCACTAGGCTTGAGTCCGGCACTTCTCATATTTTCGAAGACGGTACGAACCCCAGTGCAATCACCTGATACTGCGTATGCATTCATGAGGAGGGCACATAACCGCTCATCAGGAGCAATTCCAGCGAACTGGATTGAATCGAACACTCTTTGAGCTCCTTTAGTATCTCCCACAGTGGAGTAAGCTCTTAATAACGCTTTATAAACTTCACTTCCTGCGTATATCTCTTGAGATTCCATTTCAATCAGTAAATTCTCTCCACGGCCAGCAATTCCAGCTCGAACATAGGCCATTATCATAGATCCATATGCTCGTTTATCCAATGGCAAACCCAATAACTTCATATCCTCAAATGTTTCTTCAGCCCGTTGTAGGTTGCCATTTTTGCTGTACATATTAATCAGAGTTGTTAGGGTTACTTGATCGCAGACAAATCCCCTTGTTTTCATAGCATGGAAAGCAGTTTCAGCATCTAGTATTCGACCTTTCTTGGCATAACCATCAATTATTTTAGTGTAGTCTCGAACATTGGCCTCAAAAGATTCTTCTAGAAGTGCGAATTCGGTCACCTGATAAGCAATTAATAAAAATTTCAGTCTTGATAATAATATTGAGAGCATATGAGTGAAACTATTAGCACCATTAACCAAATAAGCAGCTTCAAGATAACAAAGACGCAGAAATGCTGTAAATACATATATATGAGCGAAAAACAAAGAGATAAGCATTATATAATGAATGAACCAACTATTTTTCTGTCAAAGGTCTACGCTGCAACCAAGTACTACAGATTTCAAAGTCTCACTTCTTTCAAGGAACTGAGCATGGTTACTCCAAACTAGGTAAACTAACAAAACATGGAACTGGCGCTTACTATGTTTTACTTCTAAAGATTTTAACTTTCAAACTGACAGCTTCAATCAACAAATAACATCAAACTAATGAAGCGTAGGAGAAACCAGGATATAATGAGATGCTACTTCTCAAACTTTAGTCTGTCCATATCATTCTACAATGGTGTCTATATTACTCGCTGGCTAGGGATGAGACCAATGAATGAAATCTCACTACCTTCTCCATCTGTTCTGCAGCAGTATGCTGTATGTCGGAAGTCCTCGTAAATCTATAGACAAGAATGTATTTGGGCACTGCTATTCATGAGGATACAGAACGAGAGAACCCACAAAAAAGCACCTTAAATCTATTCTACAGTATCTATCAAAGTAAAAACACATACTCAGATTTTTACTATTTTTCCACAAAGTTTGATCAGATTTTTAAAATACTGAGAAACCACGATTCTTTATTTAGAACAAAAGGTTTGATATAGATCTTGTTTCCTATCAGATCTTATGCAGATGGGGAAACAGAATCCTGCTTAAGATTTCCTAACCAATTATCCTATGTATATCGAGAATTATCCTATGTATATCGAGAAACTCGATGACAACTGATGAGGACCAGTGAGGGTGAGATACTAAAAGCAGAAGAGAGCATTGGGTCATATACACATGGGAGTTTTGTTCCTTGAAGCAATTGTCTTGTGAAACTCAGGGTTTGCTTGTTAAGTATGACATCTTCAAAGAAGGAGATATCTTGTCATTGTTGCTTCTATCTTTCTCTTACTTATATTCCAAAAGGTGACCAAAAATGTAATCTGAAGAAAGGGAAAGAAAGTGTAGATACCCCAATAATCCAACGTATTTCGTGCAAGAAATTTCAGGAAATTTAAATTCATGAGTCATGACTAATGTGAAAAGAAATGAACACAAAGTATATGTAAGGACGAGATTGCTGATAACTACAAGGTGATTAACTGATGGTAGATAACACAGGCAAGCTAAAGTACTCATATCGTCACCAAATGACAAAATTTCCGAGCACGACAGAAAGGAACACAGGATTGTTGATAACTACTAGGTGATTAACTGAAGGTACATAACACAGGCAAGCTAAAGTACTCATACTGTCACCAATTGATAAAATTTCCAAGCACGACGGAAATGGTAAGAGCGCGAAAAGACTGAACAAGCATCTTAAAGGACATTGAACATGTCAAAAGATTCAAAAGCTTATCCGGGTTTGAAACCTGTGTGTAAACCATTGATACCATAAAAATACTAGCTATGACCATAGCAGACACCACTAAGATGGTTATAGAACAGTACAATGGGTTCAAAAGGTTCCACGATCCACAACATTTCATCATATAGTACATAGCTAGCTATCAAGTCCGACATTCACAAAAAAACATTTACAACCATGAGACCAATTTTGAATGTTGCCCAATCAAGTTTATAAATGTCTTTCAGTTTCACTAAAGGATTTCCAAATTTGACAGTTAATGGGTTTTAGTGCAGTAACGAGTAATGAGAAACCATTATATAACACAAAATAAACCAAATTTTGAGCCCCATAACCCCAATTCCTTCCTAGGTCATTTAAGCATATGCCCTAAACAAAGATGTAGTGAAAAAAATAAATCAAATTGAAGTAAGGAGAGGAGATAATCACCTCAAACAACAAAGGATGATCCAAATTAGTCAATTCCTTGAGAATTGCAAGCCAGTCACATCTCTGGGGCTTCATAATCTTAACCCAAGAAGTCAATAACTGATTCAAATCACTCTCTTGATTATTACCAAAACAAATGAGCTGTTTCATAAGTGCTTTACATCTTTTAGTCATCTTAAATGGAAGTTTAGAAATGGCATGTTTTTGTTCATCACTAATGTTTGTTCCAATTTCAATCCACTTTAATTTCACTTTCTCCCCATCTTTCTCTTCATCTTCAACTCTCAATTTTACTTCATCTTCATCAACTATTTCTATCTTGTTCTTCCTAATCCATACATTATTAACTGGTAAATCAGAGGATTTAATAGGAATTAGGGTTCTGAATCTGATTTTATATGGATTTAAGTAATGGGTTTTGGTTGAAGTGTTGAAAAAATGAGAGATTGGGCAAGTATAGGTTAACATATTGGAGGCATGTATATTCATCTTTGCTGAACCCAGAAAAGGATATAGCGCAAATGTTCCTGAGAGGCGTTTTTACACTAGCAAAAGGGTGCCTAAAGATTTTGGCACCGCGCTTATTTTATCTGTACACCCACAATGAGATCTGGGGCATGGGATGAACTCATGTACATGGGTAATGCAAAGTACTCCCTCCGTTTCTTAAAAAGAGATAATTTCACTTTTTAAATTTTTTGAAAAGGTGAAAATACATTTTTTTAACCTGGCATTTTTAGGGCGACCCTAAAAGAATTAAGGGCGGTTTTTTTATTCCCAACCCATATACACCGTTAAGGGATGTCTAAAAACGCGGAGAATACGTTAATGCCCTTACATAATCGGAAGCTATTTTGTGCCCGATTATTATGAATAAATCGGAAGCTTAGTAACGATATTATACTACCGATTAATATCGATTTTGTGCCAAACGCGTATCTTGCTTCTATAACAATCGGAAGGAACAAGAACCTCACTAGACTACCGATTATAGTAGCTCCTAAATTCCCAAAATTGGTGATTTCGTCAAGGAAGAAATTTGGGGCAACTTTATAATCGGAAGTCATATTAACTACCGATTATTCTAGTTCCCAAATTCGAAACAAATGACATTTCTGCAAAAACTAAATTTGGGGCAACTGTATAATCGGAAGTCTTATTAACTACCGATTAATATAGTTCTCAAAATCGAAAAAATTGAGATTTCTGTAAAAACAAAATTTGGGGCCACTGTATAAACAGAAGTGAAAATACTTCATTTGACTACGGATTATACATTTGGCCCAACAAAATAGAGCCGTTGGAACTAAACTCTATATAAGGATTGTATCCTTTTACTCTCTATGGAACACAAATACCTTTAAACTCTCTCCAACATCATCTTCAACATAATGGCCCAACCATTCATTAATCCTATGGAGTTCACGATTGAAGAAGATTTATCTTTATGTAGGCGTTATGTTCAATTCTATCCGAGACGAGGAGAAGAACGTAGGCAAGGAGGCATAATGGGTATGAGTTATTTGGGGAAAATTCACGAAAAATTCTGCGCCGACACCGGTAACCCAAACAACCGTCACTCCACTGATCTTTTCTGCCGAGTTGGTTCAATAAACAAACACGTCGAAGAATTTGTCCATTTAACTTATCTTGTGAATCAATATCGATTGAGGGGTGAAACCAATGATGAGGTTATAGAACGATCTCTCGGGGAATGGCGGAGATGGAAAAGATCAAGCTTCCGTTATGAAGCTCATTTTAGAATCCTTAAGGCGATGGAAAGATTTAATACGTTTAGGACTCGTCCAACACGTCCACAACGCTAATCACAATACCTTGTAATAGAATTGCGGGAGTTCAATGTAAAATTATGATGATGTGTAGGTGATATTGTTATGAATTTTAAAATATTTATGAAAATCGGAAGTTTTAATTGTTGATCTAACTACCGATTATACTCCAACGGCTAGTTCGTTCAAAAGAAACTAGCCGTGCCTCAAAACCACACACAATCGGTTGATAATACTTATTGATAAACCTCCGATTATACTACTCTAATGAAACCGAGAACTCGTTGACAAAACATCCTATAATCGGAAGTATATAACAATAAATATTTACCGATTACGCATAATCGGGTGCTTTGTTCAAACATTTCCTACCGGTTGTGTGTAATAATTGTACGTAATTTCAAGACGGTCTTGTAAAAGTACGCATCAACGGCCATATTTTCAAAAAAAAAAGAGACGTTGGGACTCTCATCTATATAAGGAGGGTAAACTCTTCTTATTTATGCACCAAACAACAAATATATAGCATCGTGTATTCTACAAATATATTTTCCATCGTCTACTCTTGTGAATTCATTCTATATCTCAACTTACAAGCATGGCAATGTTTGACGCAGCTGAAGATTTGGTCATTGTGAAAACATGGTATCGTGAAACAAGACGTGAAGATGTCATAGCAAGAAGGTTAACACCCGAAGTCTTTTGGGCGAGGGTATATAGCCAATTTGTGCGAGAGTATGGAAATCCAAAGCAAAGATCACTCCAACAAGTTCATGATCGTTTCCGACTTGTCCAAAAAGGGGTAAATGATTACATAACGATACAAAAGAGGATGTTTAACACTAGCCACTTAAGCTTTTCGATCCAACAATTTGTAAGTATAACGCTCGGTTATTCTTTTAAATAACACCGGGTGTCTAATCTTTCTTACTAAAACGAAGTTGACATTATTTTATTTTGGTTTATGTAGGAGACACTCGCAAAAAGACAGTACTTAGTGGAAAAGGGTGAAGAATTCACTTATGATGGAAGTTATGAATTCCTGAAGTCCGTGACAACAGTATAAATATTGATTGATGGTTACAATCGGAAGTTATTATTTTATATTGTCTACCGATTCTGGGAAGATTTTCAGCTTTTTTGTCAGACTTTGGTGACAATCGGAAGTTTATGCAATATGTTGTCTACCGATTCTTGGGAAAAATTTTCATTTTTTTGTCAGAGTTTGTTGTCAATCTAAGTTTATGTAATATGTAATCTACCGATTCTGGGAAAAAAATTTAAGTTGTTTTGTCAGAATCGGATGTTTATGTAATATGTAATCTACCAATTGTGGGAAAAAATTCAGTTGTTTTGTCAGCCTTACAATCGGAATCTAAATTCCAAAAGTTAATAGCCGATTATAATATTGATTGAGTCTGTTTACAAAAGCTTGTATAATCGGTTGATATATTAAAAATATAACTACCGATTATAGCTTTATACTTTACAGTATTTTCAAAAAAATTCCAAAATACATCTTTCAAACATAACGATCATTCATCTTCATCATCCAAGGGAACCAATTCCAGTAGGCCTTCCGGAAAATCCTCCTTCATGACGCGATCCCAATCCAACATGTTGGTCTCATATTGTTTCAACCAATAGTTACAATGATTCGTTGGGAAGTAATCACTCCAATCACCCAACGGAGGTAATGGGCAATCTCTCTTTACTCTTAAACCGATAAAATGCATCTCATTCACAAATGCCATAACAATTCTTCTATCTTTAACCGATTCATCGCAAACCGTCCTTGTAGGTGTAAACGTAAAAGAATGTCCATACCTAGGAGGAACAAAGAAATGTACCACGCAATTCAAAGCGTCCGCTAAGAGATATCCACATTTAGGCATTGTCATCCAATATTTAGATCCGATTGTCTTCAATCCCTTTCGGCACTTTACACGCGCAACTAAGTCTTTGAACTCTAGTTCTTTGTCGTGCCTATCTCCTTGCTTCATCATCTCCATATAGAATCCTTGTCCTTTATTAGTTGTACCGCCATCTTAGTTCTTAAATTTTGCCATTGGGCGACATCCTCGTTCACCGCCTCTCCAAAGTAACCAATTTGTTCCGTAGCGACGTGAAACCCACAATTGCCATCCCCATCAACCTCGTATGTGGACAAAACAAATGGAACAATGAGTGGAGGGAGTTGTTTCATATACTCTTCTATAATCGTATACCTTGATCGTGTTGGTCTTCCATGAAAATCCCTAGGACAACGAAGAGTACCATACTTCTCTCTTATAGTCACCATTTTCGTTGACTGTGTTTGTTGCGAGTCGCTCATTTGATCAATAACTACGGAGCTAGTTTGGGTCTCCACTAACACAACTTCTTCCACCGCCTCGGCTTGACTTACTTGAGAAGGCTTCGTAGAGACCTTTGGCGTCACTTGTCGGGCGGTTGGTCCACTTTGATCTTTTCTTGGACGACCTCTTTTCTTGGGTTGCGGCTCATCTTCAAATTCGGCTTCCGAACGCTCATGCCTGCACAATATTTTTTTATTAGACAAATACTCCTTCAATTCTTTTCTTTCAATGGTCCTCGACACTTCGGTGTTTGGCCTACCCGCCCCCTTTTGCTTAATAGGTTCATCAACCTCCCTTAAACGAGGGTAAAGAGCTTGCTCCAAATCATGCATCAATATTTGCTTCTTGGCGCCATTTGTTGTAGCATAACGCTCTGTTATTCTTGCACACAATTCCGACTCCATGAATGACGGACCATCAACTACGGGGGTGCTTGGAGTGAAATTTAATTGCTTCCAAAATGGATGAATATCATTGATGTCAATCACATCGACGTACCTACCCATTTTATGACGACATGGGAGACCAATACGTATCATATCCTTGCAAACACAAACCGTATTCTCGTCATCGTAAGCTTTATATAACTTCAATTGTTCCATCATGCGATTTATTGCCCATTTTGAAACTTTATGAACAATGCCCCTTAGAAGCAATCTTTCCCTTTCATGTTCCGTAGGGAATTTATGTACACTAAATTGCATAGAATCCTTAATCTTTACGAGATCACGATTGGTGAATTCATGGATTGCTTCTTGGATCGACACAACTCCATTTTGACTACCTAGAAGTATTTTCTTTAATCGGCCATGAGACCCCTCCGCAATGATTGTCGCCTCGTTCTTGAAGTTACGATATTCATATGTCCATGCATACACAAACCTCTCCTTAATCGGTAACCATTGTGTTTTACAATACTCAACGGGTTTTGGGTAGTCCTTGCCATATTTATCCTCAAATTTCTTCCAGTTTCTTTCATAAATTTCCTCGCGATCATTGACCAAACGATCTTGTCCCATGCTTTCATGAACGCTCTCCAGATCATTCCATCCTCCTTCCATTTTTCATCAAATAACCTCTTCTCTTCCTCTCGTTCTTCCACGGTTAATTTACTAATGCGCTCATCCTCTTCCTTCGACCTCTTGGTACCCTTCCTTGGTTTTTTAGCTTGGAAATGGTGATGGCAATTGTGTTTGAGGTTGCATTGAATGTGCCACGTACATTGCAAGTTTCGGGCTTCAGGAAACACTACCGCCATTGCATGCATTAAGGCTTGATTGTTATCCGTTACAATAACCCTTGGAAAATCATCACCATTATAAATGGACCTCAACGTCTCCAACATCCAAATGAAACTCACGTTGTTCTCATGATCCATTAAACCCCATGTAATCGTAAACGTGTTTTTGTCCGAAGTGTGACAAGCAATGTTCAACAACGGCATGTTATATTTGTTTGTCTTGTAAGTGGCATCTATCAACAAAATTTGATGAAAACATTAAGCCAATTTTATCATTTCGGGATGTGCCAAGAAAATACGTACCACTTTACCATCCTTTTATTCCGTTCTCAACGTGTAGTCGTGTAACTCAGCTAACCAATGCGATTGTTGCATGACCGTTCTACCATCCCATTCTGTCCTTTTGATCGTATCTAGGGACGACCTAATTGTAGACAAAGAAGACAAGTTGTCGGGGTCGTCCGCCTTTATTTTACTTAAGATCGCACTCGCCTTTTGGATACGCATAGACCTCACCGTCTCCATTTCATGTGGTTTTAACTTCGCAACCATTACATGTCCAATAAGAGTATCCGGATCATCGTGGTTGTGACAACCATTAGCAAATTTAGACATTTTCCAATCTTTACTTTCCTTACCACCGGGCTTATAGAAGACAATCTTAAATGGGCATCAAATCTTCTTTGTATGAGTTCGGTACTTCTTCTTCTCCGTATTCCTTACATACTTATTATTCTTTCCCTCATGACTCTTTTTCTTCCCACCTCGCTCACAAACCATTTCAAACCTAATGTCCTTCACGCAAGGGTTCTGAACTACCACGCACATCTTCTCTTTTGCCTTGTTCATAAGCCATTCCTTTGCTTCCTTCTTACTTCCAAATATCTAAATGCGCATATAACAAACCAAAAAAAATAAGCATAACCATCTAACATACATGATTGGAAAGAAAAAAAAGATATTCATGAACATACCAAATCGTTTGCATAGTGTAGGGAAGTATCAGGCCTCAAATAATAATCGCTATCAACCGCTACAAAGCCTACGCACAACAACAACAAGTTATGCATTAGCAATCGGAAGGAAGTTTAGAAGTTTAGATAATTTAATACTATACAACATAACCGAATGAACAATAGTCTACGAATATAGTCTACCGATTAACGACATACACAAATGAACAATTCTTCTGTATAAAAAGCTTCAATAATCGGAGGGACTATAAATTCATAAACCAACTGATTATTAAATATCAAGATTTACGAATATTTCATTTTTTGGAGAAATTCGTATTTGGGGCGACGTTATATAATCGGACGTTTATTTATGTATACAACTTCCGATTGTGAGAAATTGAAGCTTTCAATTTGGGTATTTTTTTCATATTCGGCAGATTAATAAATCAAAATATATCCGATTGTGGATAATCGGTAGATATTGTACTAAATTAACTACCGAATATATGTCGTTCATGTCATTCAATGCATGCAGAAATCGAATTTTCACGTTCAAAAACACACACAAACGCACATAACATGGATAACATGGGTATTAGAGTTTGTTAACAACATACATGTATGTTTGATGCATCGTTAGCTTCGATCTCGGGTGATTCTCCATTTTCTTCCATGAAAGCGTGCCTAGGGTTTCATCTCCATCAAAGTTTGGATCATTCAACATATACCCCAAATCGTCATCTCTAAACGGTAGTGAACCTTGAACTTCAACAACTTCACGTCCTTCTTCGTACCCATCCATGTTTATGGAAGTTGGCAACAATCGGAAGTTGGCAACATATACCCACTTATTCTTTTTTTTCTTCTTCTTCTCTCACTCAATCGGGAGTTATCTCACAATGAGTCAAAAAAATTTTCCAAACACTAATATATAGACCCCAGCCTACCGATTACAAGAGTTTGCTTCCGATTATTTTGTGAAACTACCGATTATTGTTTTGCTACCGAATATTCTAGTTTTTGGCAAAGGTTGAATCCGGGGCCACTTATAGTCGGTAAGGTTATAAGTTTTATCATCTACCGATTATGGCAGATTTCAAAATTTTGCAAAAAAGGATTTTAGCAAAAACTCATTTTGGGCAACCTATAATCGGACGGTAAGAAGTAATAAACTCTACCGATTATGGTAGATTTCAAAATTCATCCCATGAAGGATTTTAGAAAAAACTCATTTTGGGGCAACCTATAATTGGTAGGTTGTGGAACCTATTTGGCTTACGATTATGGCTACATCCAAATCACGAACCACATGGTTATGCCTGGCACTGTACACTCAAAACCTATGGAATTTGGCAAGGGTTCGATCTGGGGGCTCCTTATAATCGGTAGGTTGTCAAGTTGGTAACTCTACCGATTATGGTATATTTCAAATTCCCTTACATGAAGGATTTTAGAAAAACTCATTTTGGGGCAACCCATAATCGGATGGTTTGGTAATATATTTAACTCTCGATTAACGCTGCATCCAAAATACGAACCAAGTGGTTATGCCTGGCTGTGTACACTCAAAACCTATGAAATATGGCAAAGGTTTGATCTGGGGCTCGTTATAATCGGTGGGTTATATAATTATATACCCTACCGATTATGGTAGATTTCAAAATTCATTACGCGAAGGATTTTAGAAAAAACTCATTTTGGGGCAACTTATAATCGGTAGTGTATGTAACCTATTATGCTTCCGATTATGGCTACATCCACAGCTCAAGCCAAGTGGTTATGGTTGGCTCTGCACCCCTCAAAACCTATGGAATTTGGCCAAGGTTGAATATGGGGCTCCTTATAATCGGTAGTCTTACAAGTTTGATAAGATACCGATTATAAAAGGGATTATTAGCCGAAGTATCTACACAATAATCGGTAGGTATAGTTTCAATTTAACCTACCGATTCACCTTTAACCTACCGATTATGGTGTAGGCTCCCGATTATATAAGGGCATATTGGCCATTTCGAAAAATCGAAGATAAGGGGTAGCTTAGATTTACGTTTGGGTGACCTTTTTTTGTCTTTTAGTGTCGCCCCTAATTCTTTTGGGGTCGCCCCTAAACATGCCAGGTTTTTTAAGAAGCAGAGGTAGTATTATTTTCTAAAGGTGGTAAGTATTTTTCGAAGCACTTATAATGGGTTTGATTTGATAATTTCCAAGTTCCGATGCTAGATGATGCATGTTTTCTTTGTTAAGAGTAAAATAAACTTCATTAAAACCACCTAATTAATTTATATAGACCTTTATCTACTGGATGGCTATTTTGAAAGCTTTGAGTTGGATTAAAGCTTTGGAGATTAGCAAAATTCACATAATAGCTGATGCAGAAACTGTGATGAAGTCAATCACAATGTATAACTTATTTGTCAGTTGAGAAAATAGGAAAGTCATTAGAGATGTATTAAACTCATTTTATCTGGTTTTTTTTTAATTGTTGTAGAATTACCCATGCAAAAAGAGATGGAAATCATATACCTGATGTAATTTTTAAAAAAGTGAAAAGAGAGAACTTTCAGTTGAGGAGACACAAAATGTTTCCTTCTATATTTATACTCTTTTAGAGAGGCATATTGAACCTTCTCATATGCATACAAAATTATTATTGGATAACATGTTGGTCAGTTAGAGACGTTTTTAACGAAACTAACACGCACGTTCAACAACTTGTTTAACAAAATTTTACACAATCTGGAAATATGATTTCCTATGTATTACTAGCTAGAGAACCATTTATAGCGAGCATTAAATTTCTTACAATCTGATTTTATTTCCACTTGAGAGAATTGGTGAGCCTTCATCCAGTTAAGACCTTTCATTCAGTTAAGTTTTTTACAATCTGATTTTATTTCCACTTGAGAGAATTGGTGAGCCTTCATCCAGCTGATGCAATCTCTATATTGATACTCTTTTAGAGAAGAATATTGAACCTTCTCATATTTATATAAAATTCTTATTGGATAACATGTTGTTCAGTTAGAGATATTTTTAACGAAACTAACACCCACGTTCAACAACTTGTTTAACAAAATTTTACATTATCTGAAAAAATAATTTCCTATGTATTACTAGCTAGAGAACCATTTATAGCGAGCATTAAGTTTCTTACAATCTGATTTTATTTCCACTTGAGAGAATTGGTGAGCCTTCATCCAGTTAAGAGCTTGGTAAAGAGCACATGTTTCAGCATGTTGAGTTCTATATCTCCAGCCCTAATTAATGTTTGATTAGCAGTTATAAAAGAATTTACCAGAGTTGTCTATACAAAAGCAATGCATTACGTGTGATGTAGAAGATATGCATCCACATTTATTATCAGACAATGGTTATAATTATTATACTAATTTCAGAATCAGTAGCAAAGTGAGTGAGGCTGTTAGTAGGCATATTAGGTTGCGCTACATAAGAATCCTATAAACAAGAAAATCTTTTATCTTGTGAACAGTTACTTGAGGAGCTTGGCGATACTGTGCATCTAACTTTTCAAAGCTGCCACATTGTGATAACCATTGTATTAATCAAAAACTTGTTTCAAAAAGGAAATGTGTTAGAAGAAACCATCCAGTTTTTCAACCATTGAGAAGCATATTGTTGAGAAGTGATGAAACTAGAATAACTTGGTAAAACTTGCAACCAAATTATAGCAGCATACATGCATTCAAGAAAAGATGGGTACTAGTACTTTTTGTTGCAATTTGACAAGGAGGGCAAGATTTATCTGTAATGTGAAGATCACAACCTAAATTAGTCCACTATATTAGGATATCTACCTTCATAAAAAAAAGGATATCTTCATGAAAAATCATTTTGTGATACTAATAAATATTATTGTTGTTGTGAAACTTGAAAATAGAGAAGGAGACACAGAGTATAAAGGAAAAAAATGGAGATTTATGATTAATGTGTGTGTATTACAGGGATTTATGTCTCTATTTATAGGGATAGAAGAAATCCTAATGTTAGATACAAAGACATCTTAGTAAATAAACATTGGTTTATAGCATTCCCCCTGATGAACACTTTGGCTAAGTCATTACAAACATACCAGGAAAACTCAAACAAGAAAAACATGAAATCGATAGACATGCAAATTTTGCCTCGTTAAAACATTGACAAGGAAAACCCAGTGGGACAAAACCTTGACGAAGGAAAAAGAGTACAACGCGATAAGTCCAGTAAATGCACCTTTAAAGATGACGCTCCCCCTGATGAGCACTCCAGTTAAATCTTGTCTTGCAAATCTTCGAGCCGAGACTTCTCAACTTTAATGAAAGAATTTTTTGAATGCAGAAGAAGGTTGTTCTTTCATGGAAAATTGCTAGATGATGAAGTCTGCTTTTGTGTTAGTCTTCTAATAATAGTGTTCTCGAGTCTTCATGATTCTGTAAATACATTGAGGACTTGTGTTTTAGATTGCTAGCTTCTCGAAGATGATTTGTAAAAGTAGTTGATGTAATTTCTCCAACAAAGTGCCAAGATACGAATGTGTTACAATACGTGAACAAAAATCGTATTTGTGACTAAATCTTATGTAGTTGATAAGGACATCCAAATTTCTAAGAGATGATTGTTGATTTGGTCTAGTAAAATGTGGACATCAATAAAATAACTGAAATTATACAACTCCCCCATGGATGACTATCATGCTGAATAAAATTGCCTAACTAAAACCTTCCTAGTAAAATCAAATGGGACAAAATCTGGATGAAAGAAAAAGAGCACAATATCGACATTTTAAAATTAAACGTAAGTGAGATGTTGCCTCGTTAAAACCTTGTCAGGAAAACCATATGGGACAAAACCTGAAACGAAAGAAAATAGTATAACTTTTGACGTAAATATGGTTGTTAACTCAAGTAGACGAGTATTATAGAAAACAAGCACCAAAATTCCTAACTCTAGTCTATATCATAGACAAGTTTAATGCAAACATAATATTTAACTGCATATTTAAGAAAATAATACTTATGTTGCTAAAGCGTGGATATTTGTATTTTTAAGGACTCCTCATAAGACCTATAAAGTTAATATCATCAAGTGATTCGGATTTGATCTTTTACCAATTTAAAAAACACAGGAAGGATTGCAAAACCTGATATAATCAAGTCAGGTGGCTTCCTGAATATAATTTGAATTCTATTAGGATTACAAATCGAATATGTTCTCCGACCACATTTCTTGTGTGAATGCAATATGAGTCCACGCTGAATCTTCATATATGGGGAACAAAATACTATTGAATCAATCATAAGGCTTGAGTAAAATACAACCCTCAATTTGTTTTTATAACAAACATATTTTTCGTGTAACGCATTCATGACTATACACCAACCTGTAATTAATAGGCTTAGAAATATACAAGTGTTAGTCTTAGATCCAAAATTGTGTCAATCAATCGAGATTAATCCAACTTAATTTAGATTGTATGCCAACCAATCACATATGTCAATATTCCTCTGCAGAGGGGTTCACAACCACCATCATTTATTTCAGTAGCAACTATAAATGGATATTCGACAATCATTAGTTTACTATGACCCGACATAATTATCTAGCACGGTCGTTATAATCTCCTCTTCTTCAAAAGCACTATTTGGTAGCTTGTAAAATGCTACGTTCTTGCTAGAAGTGATTGGATTTTCCTTTTCAAGGGGCATAAGCTTATGGAAAAGTTAAATGAGATATTTTCACGCCTATTATTTAATGGAAGCCTTTATCGGTTTGATCATTATGGGAGAAAAATTGATATAACTTTTAAGTTAATGAATACCAACATTTGCTAGTGTATAGTCTCCTCCTAATTGTGGCGGCATCTCATATACGAAAACGAGTTTCGTAAAGTATTATCTTTGTTAAATTGAAGACATATACTGATAATCTATGGATTTTAAGAACACCGGGTTGGATAGTAGATACTGACATCAAGATCCATACAAAATTTGTCCTAAAATTGTAGTCTATGTAATTCAAACATCAACCATGGATTTTAATGGTTACAGCCAAAAAAACAAATAAAATCTCCAAAAAATTTATGACTTAAAAGGCCAACGAGATAACGATTCAAAATGAAATTATGGACACTTTCCTTATCAAAATAAATTTGTTTCATGATTTATTTAGTCAC
Source organism: Papaver armeniacum (assembly GCA_023531295.1). Classification (NCBI taxonomy): domain Eukaryota; kingdom Viridiplantae; phylum Streptophyta; class Magnoliopsida; order Ranunculales; family Papaveraceae; genus Papaver; species Papaver armeniacum. The sequence continues at coordinate 600,838 of JAJJWW010013744.1, forward strand.
TACAAGGACAAATAATATAGGCCAACGAGCCGAGTGCACACCCAATGACCTTGAGTGTCCTACCGTATTCCAACTACATATGGAATAATTTCAAATTTTGGACTTTATTACCACGAGAATAAATTTTTTAAAATTACTAGATATCCCTCAAGAATGCAGCAATTCCTCGTTTACTAGTATTTGCAATTGGCTTATACCGTTATAACTATATTTCCATCCAGAATCGATAGAAAGAAAAAAAATCGGATATTATGTTTTTTCTTTAAGAAAACAAATATTATCATTATTCTTGGAAAAAAAATCCACTTTGTGGTTGATTGATGGTTTCTTGTAAGGAATAGAAACCAATGGTTTATTAGAAGATAAAACCATATTTGTTGGTTAAGGATTCTTGTAATCCTACGATCCTTGCCAATGTATTTGAATCAGTGAAAAAGATTAAACCATATTATAAAAAAAGTATGTCTATCAATTTTCTCTTATCTTATAAAAATGATGGAGAAAATTTACACCAATTGGTTTGTACGATTTATCAAACATGTATCGACAAAGTATATTAAAAAGAGTATTATCGTTTTAGTCATTGCAAAGGGTAAAATCCATTTTATGAAGATATTGACTATCAAATATGTTGGAAGCCTCACATTTTAATGTACTTAGCTAGTCACAAGCTGTAAAATGCAATGTATTTACTTTGTATCGCTGTAAGCTAACATGTCGTGGGAAATAAGTATAATAGTAAATCAAGATCAAAACATCAAGAGACTCGTACCTTGTTAGAAAATTCATACATGGGTCATCAAAGGTACGAATTCATGAAATTCGAGTGTATATCCCCATTGACTTTAGTTCCCAACATAATTTGCTGTTGCACCGTACAATGTCTTGACTCTTGACAACCATCTCTTTGTAATCCCCAAACAGAACCCTGCCAACATTTATCAATATCAAGACCTTCTTTTCTTGGTCCAGATACAACACCTTGAAATTGTAACCATACGACATCTTGGGATGTAAAGATGTTAGTCCTTTAAGATCAACTTTGTATTTCATGGTCCAACCAGGATATTCAACTATCATTTCACACACATCCATATAGCAATCCTTCTTGGACACTTCCACGAACCTCAAATTCCCCTTCTTGTGATCAGCTACCCACTAATGCCAATCGGTGAGAGGTCTGTGAAGTTCCTCCACGGTTCGATGATCAATATTGAAAGAAACCAGCGATCCACACAACTTGATCCAGCTTAAGCATTCATTCCAATACACACTTGACTTACTTCCCGAAGGATTTGGAAGATCAACATTGTCTGCATAGCTACTCCATGTGGAGGTTTCTGATGAGTAAACCTCGATAGAAAATTTATCGGAGAAATTACTTATGGTTTCTTGTAATTAAAAAAAGTAACCACATGGGTAAATCACATGATCCTTGTCTCCTGGACAAGGATACCAAATTTAATTGGTCGTAGGTGTTCAACCATGCACGTAATTATTTATTGTAAAGGTAACCAAATTGCTATAAAACTAATTTTTGGTGATTACAGTTTCAGAAGAGGAATAAAAACTTGATTAGAGAAGAAAATGAAATCAAACTTATTTTAAAATGCTGATCACCTATGCCCTAAAAATATACACAATACTTTTTATCTTTTTTATCTTTTTTCTTTTATGGTTAACCAAAGGATTTAGTTGCACCCAAAAAAAAAAAAGGGAATGAGTATAATCATATTATCAATTGCACCAAAAAAATTAGCGAATGAATATAATCATATTCTCATGGTCGATGATATCCTCTCTCCATTGGGCTGCCACCTCTATTATTTCCTCGGAAGAAGGAACAACTTCTTTCAATATAAAAAAGGGCGGGATGAGTTATGTGCCATTAAAGGTTGGTTATGGTTATCGGGCAGATTTTGATAACATGTGGATATGGTTGAAAATTGCATTTGCTTAACTCCAATGTAAAGTAACACTCACTTTGATGTGTGGTGATGCATGATTACGGAGTAAAATAATCCTAGACTAAGAATTTTAGCCCTACTAATGACCAGGTACCAATGGGAGAATCTCCTGTATTTAAATAAGTATGGTCTTCTAAAAATGATGAAGTGATCCTGATAAATGCCGTGAAGGGTTGTGTTTCCTATAATTAAACAATAGGAAGTGTCGGGAAGGTCTACTTCCCCAATGCTGCCATCAAAGAAAAACATAAACAACTTCAACAACATTTTTTTTTAACTGAAAGAGATGATATATTGAAAGAGTTAAGAGCATACATAGTTTGCTTCTTCTTTTAGTTGAACAACAATCAAACTAGGAGGCTCGGACAACCAAACATTACTCATCTTATCAACTCTATCTAGCTTGGACAACATGTCCGCTATTTTATTCTTCTCTTTAAGCACATAAGAACATTGCCAAGAGTTAAAAACTTTAAGAAAATTCTTAATATCTCGAATTAAATTATGTATTCTCCAGTCACAGTTATACATTTCATTATTCACCGCATCAGCCACCAGCTTTGAGTCCAATTCAAACCGTACACTCTGCAAGTTCATCTCCTTTTCCCATGTTACTGCCTCCCACGGACCTTTGCACTCTACGTGTTCCGGACATGTTGACACAGCTAAGTAGATGCATTTGGTTCCTTTGTGGGTACCGCAAAATCACGAGCAATGAGTCCTATACCACCATTGTTCTTCAACAACATTTTGTAAATACTAAAAATAACATTATTTTTTAATTTGATTATTATATATGTATAAGATCAACGGTTTTTCACCATTTTAAAATTCCTCATAACCCAAGTAAATTTACTATATATACATGTTTGATAATATTTTTCGTTGAAAATCCTCGTTATCTAATTTCATGTGTTTTCTTTCTAATAAATAAATTCTTATAATACAAGTCTTATTATTTTGTGCTCAAAGATACATGTGAATAAGTAATAAAATGACCAAAAATTCATTTGTTTCAATGGAATACTATAAATCTTCCGGAACCATCAATGTGTTTTTTTTTCCCGAAAAAGCGGCATGCCTCAAATATATTAATAATACTTCGATTCTAGATGGAGATCGGTTACAGGATAGACCTGGGTGTTTACAACAGTTACAAGAAATTTGAGCAGACAACAAAAACATGCAAGCCACTTAACATCATAGATACAAGGCTCAAACCAAAGAAGAATCCTATCAATTTCATACAGATTTCTAACTAACAGAACAAGTTCAAATGGCCTATTTTGAATTAAAATCAACCCATCCAGACTATATAACAAATCCGCAAACAACAGAGATGTTAGGATCCAAAGATCAAACCATTTATCAAGGATTTTTTTTCTTTCAAAGTAACAATAGCAAAGATAACCTTAAATGGTCATCATACAATGGTATTTTTCGAAATTAACTGGTCTGGATCTTCATCGGAATTGGTCTTTTGTAACGGTTTGTTACTGTTGTCTTTGGAGTCATTGTTGCTATTGCTGGTGTGTCTTTAGAGAATTTGTTGCCTCTGCTGGTGTTGTAGCTCTCTTGGTGATGATGTTGTTGTGTATGTTTCACTTCATCAAAAGTTACATAATATATGAAAATCCAATAAAAGCTTCTACAACTAAAATCCCCAAAATATAAATATAAAAACTGAATGAGAAACCTAGCCTATTAGTGAAGTCAAAAGAAGGGAAGATAAATCAACCCTATGATAGAAATCAGTAAAGGAAAAAGGGGGGGGTGAAAGTCGGCTCGATCTGGTCCCATGAGAGCAAATATGAACCAACAACAAAACTAGGGTTTCTTGGTCTATGATACTGGAAAGAATATTGAGAAAAAATTTTAAGAACCATCGATGTATTTACATGATGACTTTTGGGTCTAATTAGGAAAACGCATATTATATTATGTATTCCACTATCGATGGGAGTGTGAGGCCCCCAATATTTCTCTTTCTCACTCAAAAATTTGTCACTCTCGCGGTCAACACCTTAGATATTTCTCACTCTTAGATTTTTCTCACTCTCTCAATCAAGTTGTCATCCAAGATGAAGTTTGTGATTGAGAATTAAAACATAAAGATCTTTTTCATTTCTAAGTCAAAATCCTTTTTTTTCACCTTCTAAGTCGATCAAAATCCCTTTTTTTTTTTCAATATTTTGTTTACTCATTCGCGTGGAATTCGCAAAAAAGAAAAAAAAAAGAGGCTTTTGAGTAATTTTTTCTAGAAACTAGACATTTGACTTATCTTTGTTTCTTGTAAAACGCTCGATTTTAAATTTATATATTCGTTTGTAGAACCCTAATTAACTCTACTAAAACCCCTAATTCTCTAAACACATATACCCGTTGAATGTTAAGGAATAATACAAACTCAATCAACTCTGAGAGTTCAACTCAATACAACTCTTTCTTAGGAAATACACCACCAACTCTTTCTTAGGAAATATGTATGGACAAACTCAATACAACTCCAAGAGTTCAACTCAATACAACTCTTTCTAAAAAAAATACACCACCAACTCTTTCTTAGGAAATATGTATGGACAAATTCAATACAACTCCGAGAGTTCAACTCAATCAAGGAATAATATCTAGAGTTATATCTGTATCTCTCTTGCGATTAAAATGTTTACAGAATTAAATCCGTGAACCTAATCAAAAAGAGATTACTTGGACGGTACCAAAGACCAATGTCCAAGAATCAATCAAGGCGTATCCAACAAACTAGGCCGGATGTATCTACTATGATTGATCAATGCACAACCTATGATATTTCAATTATAAAGATAAATAATATAATGCAGAAAAAGAAATATCACAGACACCAGAAGTTTTGTTAACGAGGAAACCGCAAATGCAGCAAAACCCCAGGACCTAGTCCAGATTGAACACCAAACTGTATTAAGCCGCTACAGAAACTAGCCTACTACCAATTTACTTCGGTATGGAATGTAGTTGAGCCTAAAAGGTATCCCATCGATTAAGGTGCATTCGTGCTCCTTACGCCTCTTGAATCCCAGTAGGAATCCGCGCAATTGATTCCCTTAGCTAACGTCATACCAACTAAGAGTTGCTTCAACTCAATTGAAGACTTTAAACCAAATCTGTCTCCCACAAATTAAGCCTATATATGATTTCCTTTTACAATCAAAACGTTTGATCAAAGGTGTGGAAATCGATAGCAATAGACAAAGCCTAGCTAACCTCAAAATCTGGACTTATGCAACCCTGATGCGTGTCATAACCACAACAAATTAGTGAATATTTTTCCACTCAATTAACAAGTAATATGGTGGTAGTTAAGTTCGTTCCCACGAGGAGCAAGAGATTTTTAGTTGTAAAATTGTCACAAAAAGGGGGGATTTATAAAGCAAAAGAAAATAAACAAAGCAATTCAAAGTTAAAGTTGAAATCAATAAGAGAGACAAGATCAAGGAATCCTTCTCCGTTGCAAAACAATGATTCAAGTTATGTTTTTCATCCACATGTTATTAGTCACAGATTATCACCAACCGTAGGTAAAGCAACTAGATCAGTGTTAAACCTCTAAATCCCTTGTATCACCGGATACGGAAGTTCTCGACTACCGGATTCTATTTACCAAACCACCTAGTAGTAGATCACTCAAGATGTAATTTAAATAAACGCATGAAGATTTATGAATTTATTAGGTTGATATTAGTAGTTAGACTCTTAGATCAAGGTCTACTTGCTAACGTTGTTTTCACACACAATTGCTCCACGGAATCCCTCCGCAAGGTCTCGTGTTTGCTACTTATGTAAAGAGTCAAGAAACGATTACTTATCCCCTAACTTTCACTAGCTTTAAATCAATTAACAAATCAAGTTAGTTGGCCACCCAAACAATCTATCAATCAATCATGAATGCATAAACATTCCTATTAGTAAAAACAAACGATAATCATGTGAAAAACTTCAAGATAAAATTGAAAACAAAACTCAAATCATATATTAAGAACTAGGAATTCATCCTCAATCAATAAGAAAATTAGCTACTCATGTTTTTGAAATTCACACAAATAATTAAAAGGAGAATTTTTCAAGTTCACACAAATAATTAAAAGAAGAATTTTGAAAAGCAAGCAAAAACACAAGTGTTGTGTGTGTAAAAAGGTGTGTAGAAGGTGTAAAGAACTTCTCTATTTATAGGCTTCAATGCTCTCCAAATCTTCCAAGGAATAGAATCCTCATTCCATAATAATACCACTTTCCCAATTTGAGCCTAATTCCAATTTCAAGTTCAATTCTCCAAAGCTTCCAAGTTTTCATTTTTTTCCCAAATCTAAGTCTTCACACCCATGAGAGAAACTCTCACAAAATTCTGCAATTTTGGTCGCCTGAAAAGTCCTTAGGATCACCGGAATTCGACCGGAAAAGTCACCGCCAGTCGCCTGAGATTCTATCGCTGGGAATGGAATATTCCGTCACTGTACAGTTAGAATTAACTGTCAAACTAACGATGATCTTCGTCAATCAATGGGTCAGGGGAGGAGTGAGTTAGCTTCTAGTCAGCTTCTGAGTCAGGCTAATTCGGCTTACTCACTGAGTCATTCAGAAGGATCGGTCATCGGACTCGTCTGGATCGATCATTGCCAACACCGAGTCGACTCGTCGGAATATAAAATCGGCCGAGTTTCGGTTGTTTACAGGACATTTCCCGGCCAAGTTCAAGCCTCTCTTTAGCTCCATTCCTGTTAAGAAACCTAGCATACATCTAAGCAATTTCAAACATTCATTCCTGTAATAACAGAAGTTCATCTTCTTTTCTTGCCCGCAACACCATCAAAACTCATACACAAACCCAAAACCCAACTGATGCATCCATCTCGGACCACCAACAATAGCTTCATTACCCGCCAATGTTACCAACTCCATCTCTCGCTTACAACTCCTCCTTGTTTCAATTCCAACAACCAAATCATCATTATCTTCCTTGATACACACCCATAAGAACAAAGAACAACATTTCTTCAGTTACTTGTACCACCATCCACAAACTTAGAATGAACACTCGACATACCCTCTCTTCATCTCTCGAGTTCTTCTCAACTTTCATCCTTTAAATTAGCCATAAACCCATCTTCCGAATTTCATCTCAAAGAGCTCAAATCAACCCTCAATCCGAGTTGAACCCATTCAATTTACCGATTCAATCATCACCTTGTTCTTGGCAAAGAAACTTCCCATCCGAGTTCATCATTCGAACTCAACCCATCTTTTCATCCGAGCTTCTTATACTTAATTTCTCATCGATTCCAAGCAAACCCATCACCTTGTTCTATCAATTTCTGAGAGATCGAATCACCATTAAACCCTAACTCTTCCTTTAATCGATCATAGAAATGATTTAGCTAATTTATTCTCTCCATGAGCTATGAACTTCATCTCTTCCTCTGGTTTCAACTCGATCTTAAACCCATATTCATAATCTCAAGGTGTCGTTCTTCAATTGCAGATCGAACCCTAAGTTTCTTTATCTCCGATTCATCTTCTACGGTTCATCGCCATCTCTCGATTTCTTCTCCCCGAGCTTCAAAGAATCTCAGCTTTCATCTGAGCCTTTAGTTCCTTCATTTCGATCTCTTGGCAATAATAGCAATTATTGCTGATTTCTCAATTTCAGTAAATGAAAATGATTGAGAGAAAACAATTCTTCTCAATTTAGGGTTGTAATGATTTGGGTGGGATTTAGACACCCCACTGTAGAACCACCCAGCTGGTATCCCCTTAGCCTCAAGTGATCTGTGTTTAACACTCCTCCAAAAGAGTCATCCCTTAACCTTTGGTTTGGCTCCAAACAGTGTTAAGCCCATGAAATGATTAATTTGTCCTTTTCGACTCAATTTGGGTGATTTCTTCTTCTTTTCTTCCATGTGACTCCAGAGTACCTAATAACTCAAAAACACGCGTAAAAGTACATAATTCACAAGAAAAATAGCAAAGAAAGCATAACCAATAGATAATAAATAGGATGTATTCTACACCCTATCAAATTCCCCCACACTTAGACTTTGCTAGTCCTCGAGCAAATCAAACCAAAACTTACAACTTCAAAGCGTTCTAGCGTCCCAAGCATCCAAAGAGCTATGTGGACATAGAGTTTCTGCATGCTAGTAATAAGAAGTTAGAAATACTAAAGAACATATTCTCATTCTTAAATGTTGAGTGAGAAATAACCACACCATAATGAGAGAATGCGTGTTTGAGAAGCGATCAATAAGCATTTCGCCTCGACTTCTGCCTCACCAAAAAGGATTTTATGATAATTGCACTCAAAAAGATGGCTTTTTATGGGTCTCACATGTGTGCATGTAGGAATGAAGAGATAAATCCTGCAACACGTTGAATGGTGGGAAGGACAACTTCCGAAATATTTTAAAAACCCACATCTTTTAACATTTTGAAAAACCATTTTTCTGACGATCTCTAAGAAAGGAAATCAACCACTATTATCGAGGATGAGATTACTTACTCACCTTCACATCCGATCGCCAATTATGATAACACCACTCTCACGGCATCCAATAGAAATTAACGTCTTCCGCTCCTCGTCTTAATCTTCTTGGTCTTCGTCTTCGGCTTCAACTATTAATGATAAACTCTTGAATTTTGTAGATCCTTGACAATTTGTAACTTTTACCTTAAAATCCTTGTCACTTGAAACTTCCTTATAGATTTTCCTTCCCCACGGCTTATTAAATAAAAATAAAAACAATGATATTTTTTTCTCTTGTCTCATTTTTTTTTTTTTTTTTTTAAATAAATATGAAGACAAGAGAAATAAAATACAAAACAAAGTGAAAATAAAACAAACCGTGGCCGTGGGAGAAGTATTTTACCGCTTAATTCTTCACAACTTGTATCGTCTCAAAATCATAAACTTCAACAATTCTCACCTTTTGATTCTCTTTGCTCTAGTAAATAAGTCTTCATACTTGGATATATAATTACCTCATTGTATTGTAAGTCCTCAACATATATGTAAAAATCTGCTCTTTGTATGTTGCTTTACTTGAATTTTAAATTTGCTCTTTTTCTCGTTCCGTTGCTTGTAAACCTTGAACGTGTTCAACTTTCCTTGTAGATTTTGATGTCGCTCCTTGTTGATGATGGTGTTTCTATGGATCCGTTGTTGTCGAGAGAGAGAATGGTGCTAACTGCAAATCGAACTACAAGAAGGAGGCTTTCATCTATAGACGTCACCCTCGTGATTGACAAAATTAGCACTCAAGAGATCAAAGAGTAGTGCTTCTATTGGTGGGAGGTTGGGTAGCTCACCATTCTACCCGGAATTAACGTATGGTGACACACACTCAAAAGAAAGCTCTTTAGTCAGCTACAAAGAATATTTGGTCGGTGCCTCACATGATATAAATATGGGTAGTCTCCACTAATGATTGATCAGCAACTCTAATAATGCATTTCTCCCTGCTCCTAATTTGCATCACCGGCATGATTAAATCCATTATTTAACACTCTAACAAGCAAGAAATCCTAATGTAGTTCCCTAACACTTCCAAGTTCAGTTATGTCGGTCAGAATCTCTATGTAAACATACCTAGAAGTATGCTAGTGACTCTAAAATCTCTAAAAGTTGAAGGTTTTATGTAAAACTTTTTTTTTTTTTTTTTTTTAAATACATGCTTAACCACTCCCCCACACTTAAACCTTACATTGTCCTCAATGTAATTGAATCGTCCTAGTAAAGTCAAGGTGGGAAATTTTAACATGATATGGAACAAGAAAAAGAAATAACAAAAAACAAAAAGGATAAGAAATACAAAACCTATGGGTTGCCTCCCATGAAGCGCTTGTTTTAAAGTCGACGGCCCGACTTAGCTCTTGCTGCACATTACTCCTCCAGAGGGAGTAAATCTCCAAATGGAAGTTCATCCAAATTCACATAAGCGATGTTCTCATAGTATGGCTTCAATCTATGGCCGTTGACCTTGGAAACCGAGTTGTCTCTAAGACTAGTAATTTCAACTGCACCATAAGGAAAAACATTAGTAACAACATATGGTCCAATCCAACGGGACCTTAACTTTCCAGGAAATAGTTTAAGGCGAGAATGATATAAAAGGACTTTTTGTCCCACTATGAAGCTTTTACGAGAAATCATCTTGTCATGAAAAAGCTTGGTCTTTTCCTTGTAAATACGGGCACTCTCGTAAGCATCATTACGTGTCTCCTATAGCTCATTTAGTTGTAACTTCCTTTGCTTCCCCGCTTCATCATACTCCATGTTGAATTTCTTTATCGCCCAATAAGCCTTATGTTCAAGTTCAACCGGAAGATGACAAGCCTTGCCATAAACCAACCGATATGGAGACATACCAATCGGTGTCTTATACGCCGTTCTATACGCCCAAAGTGCATCATTGAGCTTAAAGCTCCAATCTTTCCTTGTTGTATTCACCGTTTTCTCAAGAATGGACTTGATCTCACGATTTGAAATTTCCGCTTGTCCACTAGTTTGTGGATGGTAAGGCGTACCAATTTTGTGTGTTATGTTGTACTTCTTGAGGAGAGCGTGGAAAGCCTTCTTGAAATGTGAGCCTCCATCGCTTATCACCACTCTTGGTGTACCATGCCTATTGAATATGTTTTCTCTTACAAAATCACAAACAACTTGAGAATCATTAGTTTTGGTGGCTCTAGCTTCCACCCATTTCGAAACATAATCCACAGCAAGAAGTATATAAAAGTTTCCATTCGAATTGACAAAAGGGCCCATAAAATCGATACCCCACACATCAAAAATCTCAACGGCGAGAATTGGTGTGAGTGGCATTTGATTTCGAGCACCTAGATTGCCCGTTCGTTGACATCTATCACACGATTTACAAAAAACATATGAATCTTCAAACAAGGTGGGCCAATAAAATCCACTCTCGAGAACTTTGAGAGCGGTACGTTTAGCACCAAAGTGGCCACCACAAGCAAGAGTGTGGCAAAAGGAGAGAATGGATTGAAATTCGGAGTTAGGTACGCACCTTCGTATTATTTGATCAACGCCATATTTCCATAAGTATGGTTCATCCCACACATATTGCTTAGCTATCTTCTTAAGTTTCATCTTTTGGAAGTTAGACATTGTACTAGGTACCTTTCTTGTCACCAAGTAATTCACTATATCCGCGTACCAAGGTGTTGATTCTTCCGTGGAGAAAAGTTGTTTGTCCGGAAAGCGGTCTTGTAATGGAAGTTCTTCTTGAGACATAACAAGTCTACTAAGATGATCCGCAACGGTATTATCCACACCTCTCTTGTCTCGAATTTCTATGTCGAACTCTTGTAGCAATAGGATCCACCGGATTAGTCTTGGCTTAGCTTCTTTCTTCTTTATTAAGTGTCTTAGTGCGGCATGATCGGAATACACAATAACCTTTGTACCCACCAAGCTTGATCGAAATTTTTCCAATGCAAAAACTATAGCCAATAACTCCTTCTCCGTGGTAGAATAGTTGATTTGTGCATCATTAAGGGTCCTAGATGCATAATAGATAACATGGGACAACTTGTCCACTCTTTGACCCAAAACGGCTCCGACCGCATAATCACTAGCATCACACATTAATTCAAATGGAAGACTCCAATCCGGTGACTTGATAATCGGCGCACTTGTCAACATTGCCTTCAATTTGTCAAAGGCATCCTTGCATTCCTTGTTGAAGTCAAAAGGCACCTCCTTTTGTAATAACTTGCACATCGGCATGGAGATTTTGGAGAAATCCTTGATAAACCGCCTATAGAAACCTGCATGGCCAAGAAAAGAACGGATTTCCCTCACCGAAGTGGGATATTGTAAGTTTCTTATTAAATCTATCTTTGACTTGTCCACTTCGAGCCCTCGAGAGGACACAATGTGACCAAGTACTATGCCGTGGTTTACCATAAAGTGACATTTCTCCCAATTGAGGACAAGGTTTGTGTCTATGCATCGTTTAAGAACTAGTTCAAGGTTATGTAAACAACTATCAAAAGAATTACCATAAACACTAAAGTCATCCATAAATACCTCAATGATGCGCTCCACATAATCCGAGAATATACTTACCATGCATCTTTGAAAAGTAGCCGGTGTATTGCAAAGGCCAAATGGCATCCGTCTATATGCAAACGTTCCAAACGGACAAGTGAAAGTGGTCTTCTCTTGGTCCTCCGGTGCAATAACAATTTGGTTGTATCCCGAATAACCATCCAAGAAACAATAATGAGAATGCCCCGCTAACCGCTCCAACATTTGATCAATGAAAGGTAAAGGAAAGTGATCCTTTCGGGTTGCGGAATTAAGCTTTCTATAGTCAATGCACACTCTCCAACCGGTTTGAACTCTTGTAGGAACAAGTTCATCGTCTTGATTTCGAACAACCGTTACACCGGACTTCTTTGGTACCACTTGTACCGGACTAACCCACTTGCTATCGGAAATTGGGTATATTACCCCCACACTTAGCAATTTGAGTATCTCTTTCTTCACAACCTCCATCATGGGAGGATTAAGCCTACGTTGAGCATCACGTACCGGCTTCATGTTCTCTTCCATTAGAATCCTATGCATGCACATGGATGGACTAATGCCTTTGATGTCCGCAATTGTCCACCCAATAGCCGTTTTGTGCTCTTTCAAGACTCTAAGCAAACGGTCTTCTTGTACCGGTGTGAGGTTCTTTGCAATAATCACCGGAAGCTCATCTCCATCTCCCAAGAAAGCATACTTCAAATGGTCCGGAAGTGGCTTCAATTCTAGCTTAGGTGCCTTCACAATAGATGGTACAAGTAATTCATCATTCATGGGTAAAGAAATATATGAAACATTACCCTTTTTAGCTTCTTGCAATGTCGCCAAGGCACCACACATCTCCACTAATTCCTTGGAGATTTCAACATCCAAGTTAGACAATCCGTGGATGTCTAATTCAATGCTCTTTTGCAACACCACATCAAGTTCATCCTCTTGGCTCAATTCCACCATTTGTTGCGCTAATGAACTAACCACATCAATGGAGTAAACGGAATGCACATCACTCGGGTAGCGCATGGCTTCAAATATGTTAAAGTGTATTATCTCCTTGTCGAATTCCATAGTGAGTGTACCCTTATCAACATCAATATTCGTCTTTGCGGTCTTCATAAATGGTCTCACAAGAAGTAAAGAAGTAGATGACTGATTCTCATTGTTGTCCATATCCACCACGAAGAAATCAACCGGAAAAATAAGCTCATTCACTTGCACTAGCACGTCTTCTACAAGTCCCTTAGGATATATGTTAGACTTGTTTGCTAATTGGATAATAAATCTTGTCTCTTTCAAAGGTCCAAGATTCAAGGAGTCATATATTTCGGCCGACATGACACTAATGGAAGCTCCCAAGTCAAGTAAAGCATGTTCAAACCTTTTAGTACCAATAGTAATTGGCACCGTGAAACCACCGGGATCCGTGCACTTTGTAGGCATCTTCTTCAATAGCATAGCCGACGCACTCTCGCCAACTTTAGTAATTTCATTATCAAGCAACCTATCCTTCTTTGTGCATAATTCCTTCATGAACTTTTCATACCTTGGCATTGTCTTGATGGCCTCGATGAATGGGATGTTGATTTCAATCTTCTTGAAGATATCCATGAGTGCCTTGTCTTGAGCTTCTTTCTTGGATTTAGCAAAACGACTAGGAAAAGGAGGTGGAGTAGAGAAAGTAGGAACCGGTTCCTTGGATTGGTCGGTTGGTGTTGAGTTCTCCTTTGGTGCGGCTTCCTCCTTGTCTTTGACTACCTCTTCACTAGCTTCTTCATGATGACTTGGACTCTCCACTTGTCTTCCACTTCTTAAAGTAACCGCATTAACATTCTCTCTTGGATTCACAAATGGTTGTGAAGGAAGCTTTGTGGATGCTTGAGATTTCAATAGGTTCACATCGGTCGCCAATTGTCCCATTTGAGTTTGTAAATCCTTGATGGCCGATTCATTCTTTTGTTGGCTTTGTTGTAACATAGAAGTAAGACCTTGCATGCCTTGCATTAACGCATTGAGCTTGTCATCATTCGAAGAATCACGCTCCTTGACTTGTTGTGGTTGGAATTGTTGTTGAGGTTGGAAGCGTGATTGTTGGAAACCACCTTGTTGCGCATATGGATTAGGAGCCGCCGCTTGCTTGTTTGCATAACTAAAGTTAGGATGATCCTTCCAACCGGGATTATAGGTATTGGAGTATGGATCGTACCTTGGCCTTTGATTTGGATATAAAGCATTTACTTGTTCGGTCTCATCATCCGGAATAATTACCATGGACATCCTTTGAATCATTATCTCCATGTTACCCATCCTTTGATCAAGGTGTGATGATGAATCACTAACTTCATGCACTCGCCTAACCATTGGTTCTTCTCTTGTGTAAAATTGTTGCGAGTTTGCAGCCATACTTTCAATCAACTCTCTAGCTTGGGTCAAAGTCTTGTTCATTAGTGCACCACCACCCGCGGCGTCAAGAAGAGATCTATCACTTGGGTGGAGAGCTTCGTAGAAGTATTGGAGTATCATAACATCACTGAATTGATGGTGTGGACAGCTTGCCACCAATCTCTTGTATCGCTCCCAACATTCATACAACGACTCTCCCACATGTTGCTTCAACCCACAAATCTCCTTGCGAATTTGAGTAGCTTTTGATGCGGGAAAATATCTCTCGAGGAAAAGTTTCTTCATCCCATTCCATGTTGTGATACTTGGGAAGGCAAATAATACAACCATTCCTTAGCATTGCCCGCCAAAGAAAACGGAAAGCTTTCAACATTGCTCCATCCGCATTAGTCTCCGGTGGAAGCATGGCCATAACTATGGTATAGAAGTCCATAAGATGTTTGTTTGGGTCTTCATTCACCATGCCATGGAACTTTGGTAACTCTCTAATCAACCCCGGCTTGATCTCGAAGGTTGAGTTAGTTTGGATACACCATTGTTGTGTATCGAGCTTGTGAGAAGCTAGGTCCTTGAGTGTACGATCAGCCATTGCTTCTTCTTCTATGTCCGAATCTGCGAACTCACTTGATGAAGAAGGAGGAAGCGGAGTGTTAACCGCTCGAATGAAATCCTTTAGTTGAGTGCCGGATCGAAGACGTATTGGACTCGGTCTGCCCTCTTTAAGCATTCACCAAAGATATAGCACCTGAAACAAGATTCTCAAAAACTAAGTTAGATACGGTATAAAATCTAACAAAGCAAGAATAAAGCAAAAAGAAAAATAAAAACAACTAAAATCGTCATTGCTCCCCGTTAAGCGGCGCCAAAATTTGATGCGTGTCGTAACCACAACAAATTAGTGAATATTTTTCCACTCAATTAACAAGTAATATGGTGGTAGTTAAGTTCGTTCCCACGAGGAGCAAGAGATTTTTAGTTGTAAAATTGTCACAAAAAGGGGGGATTTATAAAGCAAAAGAAAATAAACAAAGCAATTCAAAGTTAAAGTTGAAATCAATAAGAGAGACAAGATCAAGGAATCCTTCTTCGTTGCAAAACAATGATTCAAGTTATGTTTTTCATCCACATGTTATTAGTCACAGATTATCACCAACCGTAGGTAAAGCAACTAGATCAGTGTTAAACCCCTAAATCCCTTGTATCACCGGATACGGAAGTTCTCGACTACCGGATTCTATTTACCAAACCACCTAGTAGTAGATCACTCAAGATGTAATTTAAATAAATGCATTAAGATTTATGAATTAATTAGGTTGATATTAGTAGTTAGACTCTTAGATCAAGGTCTACTTGCTAACGTTGTTTTCACACACAATTGCTCCACGGAATCCCTACGCAAGGTCTCGTGTTTGCTACTTATGTAAAGAGTCAAGAAACGATTACTTATCCCCTAACTTTCACTAGCTTTAGATCAATTAACAAATCAATTTAGTTGGCCACCCAAACAATCTATCAATCAATCATGAATGCATAAACATTCCTATTAGTAAAAACAAACGATAATCATGTGAAAAACTTCAAGATAGAATTGAAAACAAAACTCAAATCATATATTAAGAACTAGGAATTCATCCTCAATCAATAAGAAAATTAGCTACTCATGTTTTTGAAATTCACACAAATAATTAAAAGGAGAATTTTTCAAGTTCACACAAATAATTAAAAGAAGAATTTTGAAAAGCAAGCAAAAACACAAGTGTTGTGTGTGTAAAAGGTGTGTAGAAGGTGTAAAGAACTTCTCTATTTATAGGCTTCAATGCTCTCCAAATCTTCCAAGGAATAGAATCCTCATTCCATAATAATACCACTTTCCCAATTTGAGCCTAATTCCAATTTCAAGTTCAATTCTCCAAAGCTTCCAAGTTTTCATTTTTTTCCCAAATCTAAGTCTTCACACCCATGAGAGAAACTCTCACAAAATTCTGCAATTTTGGTCGCCTGAAAAGTCCTTGGGATCACCGGAATTCGACCGGAAAAGTCACCGCCGATCGCCTGAGATTCTGTCGCTGGGAATGGAATATTCCGTCACTGTACAGTTAGAATTAACTGTAAAACTAACAGTCTTCGTCAGTCAATGGGTCAGGGGAGGAGTGAGTTAGCTTCTAGTCGCCTTTCGAGTCGAGGCTCGATTCGGCTTACTCACCGAGTCATTCGAAGGATCGGTCATCGGACTCGTCCGGATCGATCATCACCAACACCGAGTCGACTCGTCGGAATATAAAATCGACCGAGTTTTGGTTTGTTTACAGGACATTTCCCGGCCAAGTTCAGGCCTCTCTTTAGCTCCATTCCTGTTAAGAAACCTAGCATACATCTAAGCAATTTCAAACATTCATTCCCTGTAACAGCAGTTCATCTTCTTTTCTTGCCTGCAATACCATCAAAACTCATACACAAACCCAAAACCCAATCTGACTGCATCCATCTCAAACCACCAACAATATCTTCATTACCTGCCAATGTTACCAACTCCATATCTCTTCTTACAACTCCTCCTTGTTTCAATTCCAACAACCAGCATCATTATCTTCCTTGATACACACCCATAAGAACAGCAACAACATTTCTTGCAGTTACTTGTACCACCATCCACAGCTTAGAATGAACACTGACATACCCTCTCTTCATCTCTGAGTTCTTCTCAACTACAGCCTTTAAATTAGCCATAAACCCATCTCTGAATTTCATCTCAAAGAGCTCAAATCAACCCTCAATCCGAGTTGAACCCATTCAATTTACCGATTCAATCATCACCTTGTTCTTGGCAACAAACTTCCCATCTGAGTTCATCATTCGAACTCAACCAATCTTTTTTCATCCGAGCTTCTTATACTCAATTTCTCATCGATTCAAACAAACCCATCACCTTGTTCTATCGATTCAGTAAAGAGATCGAATCACCATTAAACCCCTAACTCTTCCCGTTAATCGATTGCGAGAAATGAGACACTGGCTAATTTCTTCTCTCCATGAGCTATGAACTTCATCTCTTCCTTGGTTTCAACTCGATCTTAAACCCATATTCATAATCTCACAGTGTCGTTCTTCAATTGCAGAGACGAACCCTAAGTTTCTTTATCTCTGATTCATCTTCTATAGTTCATCGCCATCTCTGATTTCTTCTTCCTGAGCTTCATCAATATCTGTTTTACACCAGCCTTAGTTCCTTCATTTCGATCTCTTGGCAATAATAGCAGCCGTTGTTGCTTTCTCAATTTCAGTAAATGAAAATGATTGAGAGAAAACAATTCTTCTCAATTTAGGGTTGTAATGATTTGGGTGGGATTTAGACACCCCACTGTAGAACCACCCAGCTGGTATCCCCTTAGCCTCAAGTGATCTGTGTTTAACACTCCTCCAAAAGAGTCATCCCTTAACCTTTGGTTTGGCTCCAAACAGTGTTAAGCCTGCGAAATGATTAATTTGTCCTTTTCGACTCAATTTGGGTAGTTTCTTCTTCTTTTCTTCCATGTGACTCCAGAGTACCTAATAACTCAAAAACACGCGTAAAGTACATAATTCACAAGAAAAATAGCAAAGAAATCATAACCAATAGATAATAAATAGGATGTATTCTACACCCTATCACAACCCAAAGTGCAGCCTAGATTATTATTCACCTCACAAGTATAAAACTTGTGGAATCAACAAAGTTTGAGACGAAGAGAACTTTGATGATTTCTATCTATCTTGATCGAGTGAGCATCTCAACAATCGATCAAGATCAGGATACTCGAGTTATCAAGAAATGATAACTGGACCTAGATTCACGAATCCCTATGAAGTCTTTGATCGGATTTTATATAGTGGTAAATAGAGTTGTCGTTCACTCGGACTTGATGAGATTGGTTTTTAAGGCTGAATTAAAGATAATAATAAAAATAGCAAAAATATACAAAATATGAGTAACAAGATGGAGGGACACTAGGACTCAGGATTTCATCAAACAAAAATTTTATGCGGTTCAAATATCAATTCTAAACAGTAATAGCTCATAAAAATTCATTGACTCTAATTCATTGCCTAAAGTAGATTTCGAAAATAATGGATGTAAATCTAAAGCATGGGATATCAAAACATTTAAGCAAGCATAACCCATCAATTGAAATGACAACCATTCAACGAAAATCATAAATCAATTAAATAACGGTGCAAATAGTCATAATAAAATTAATATAATTACAGCATTCATGAGATTTGGTTTCCTCTCCGTCGTCCAGAGATGGGGTTTAGCTCCTCATGATAATACCAGAGACGATAATATGATTAAATAATTTTATTTTATTAATCACCATTGGAGTTCTCACAATAAACCGTACAATCCTTTTTCTAATATAATAATAATCAGAAACAGTAGAAAATAGAATTGAAAATATTAAACTCCAAATGAAAGAATGCTCTTGGCTCCGGACTACCGGCCTCCCCAAATGTGCTCTCTTGCTCACTATTTATACACACAAACCCATTACTCAAATATATTCTTCCATAACTCCAAAATCTTCTTCTTTTTAATTAAAAATATCTTCAAGAATTTTTCTTCTTCTTTATATTCTCTAAATTTCTTTATTAAACCCAAATCTTATTTAATTCGCAGAATCAAATCCAAGAGAAAATCCTCTAAGATATCTTTCATGTTTAATAGAAGATAACTTCCCTTTGTTTCAAAACTCCGGTAATTAATACTCATAGATTTCCTGTTAATACTCTTGTCTTAAAAATTGTAAATCCTTTACTGTTGAAACCCAAATTTCTCGCCAATATACTGTTTGAAAATGAAGAAGAAGGTGGTGCCCTATCAAAGTGCGGGTGCCTTTATTAATTTTCTCGCAGAGATGCAAACATCACTATTCGAGCAACTTTTTCCACAAGAGATTATTTCTCCAACGCACCTATAAATACACAAAATACCATAGTAAGTACAAATCAAGCACTAATAATACAGAAAATTGAGGACAACTTAGACACAAAAATGTGTCTATCAAATACCCCCAAACTTATTATTTGCTAGTCCTCGAGCAAATTTATTCTAGAAATCGAGATTGCACTTAGCATGTGCAACAAGTCTTTGAACCCCTAGGTGGCCCTAGTGGCCGAGTTATAGTCTCGGGAGGGTTTACCAGAGGTGTACCCACAAAACCTTTACTCCAGACCCTAGCTATCTACGCAGAACCTTGGAAAGCACTAAAGAATCTCCTTGGTTGGCATACTCTCATTGACTACGGGAGGAAGTAACCTGATGCGAAATTCCAATTGATGTACACGAGTTTGCACTCAAGCATACTAAAATTCATATAAAGTGTGAGCTCTACTCGATAGTTTTGGACATCATAACCAAGAGTCAACCAATCACATGGAAAGATTAAGAAGATGGATGTAGAGAAAAATGTAGATGGTTTTGATGTTGACTAAGGTGAACCTATCCTAATGTCTTGAGATACAAATTCGACTAATATCAACACAAGCCGGCATATACAAAGGGAACCGGCGGGTGATAATCTAACTCTAGGTCAACACATTTGGCATATACAAGGGCACCGGTGGTCGACTTTATTGAATTTATTCTGGTTGGTCTGATGGTTTGGTCTCAATATTTTTTTTTTTTTTTTTTTTTTTTTTTTGTGGTATCTCAATCACTCTATTTCACCCAATCACTTATAAGAAAAAGCAGAAGGTGAAAAGGATTCAACGAGATATGGCGAAACTACCATGTTTTTTTTTAATTCTAACACCCGATCTCTGTGCTTTTATGAATAGACTCTTTAGATGTTTCCATCTAATCAGATTGGTTCCTCAACTCCTACAACCAAAATGCTTCCATCCACTTAGATTGGTTAGTGCCATCCTTAATAAGCATAAATTTCTAGGCTCTGGACTTTAACAATGCAACTAAAATGTTTCTCCCATACCCCCAAACCTAAATCTAACATTGTCCTCAATTTTCTAAAGATAAAATTAAAAGCATGAGCAAGGAGAAATTGTTACCATTTGAAGTAAAAGAGTTAAGGAAAGATATTACCGTGTCGCATGAATATTGGGTTACCTCCCAAGAAGTGCTAAGTTTAAAGTCTTCAGCCAGACAATGGAAGAGATTAGTCACCTCGAAGAATCATATAGCGGTAAACGGAATAATCATGCAGGTCATCCTGGATCAAAAAGTGCTAACCACAAGAAGAGGAAAGCGCAACAGACGAGGAAGATATCCAACACACCCTTATCTATTTTTTTGTTTAAGACAACTACATCTAGTTGTGGTTCGGGTTCAAGCTCTATAAAAGGGTCTAGATAAAAAGTTTTCATGTTTTGGATTTCCTCAAAGGCGGTATCTGAAGATCGAGTTCTAGAGTCGGAAATACTCAATTAAGAACTTAGAAGCACATAACAATAACACGAATAAATGGGGATCCTCTAAGTCAATCAGACTTGACTCACCTGATTGACCACGGTAGTGGTCATTCTTAAGCAAATGTGTCGACCCTAATCTCCTAAAGTAATTAGGTTTAGTCTCAAAACTTAATAATTGACACATAAAACTTATACGTTACCACAATTGGAAGGAAGGTTTTGGTGGGAAAACAAAGTCAATCGTGGTATCATAGCTTTGGGTTAACCACATCAATGGGAGGATGGGTTTTAACAAGCGAACTTCTTTATGGACACAACTAGGTTTAGGAAAAGTGTATGAAGATAATCTTTTAGAATGGTTGAGGCACATATGTCAAGTCCCAAGTTAGGGACCTTTCTAAGAGTTAAAGCACATGGAGAATGATAATCACCCCCAAACTTAGAGTTTTAGGTGTCTCTAGAAAGACTAGTAACAACTTCCCTAATTTCAGGTCACGATTCCGAAAATGGTCAATTGATTCTTCTAAGTCGGGTTCATCCTCACTCATCTCTACAAGTTCATTTTCTTTTTCTAAGTCTAATGTTTCCAAATCGCTAGACTCTAAAACAATATTCTCGAGAATAAACTCGTTCCTCAAAACTATCATCGGCTTCGTAAAAAGGAAATACTACATCGTCTAAAATGGGGGTATTTCTAGTCAAATCCTCATCCTTTTGAATAGGTGAATAATTATTAAAATTATTTGGATTTAAACCCGAAATATTACTATCATTACAAAGCTCAATTGGAGAAACAAATTCTGATCACTATGCCTAAAAACTTGAGATTCTTCATCAACACTATCCACATCATGATAACATGAAAATGGTCGAACCTCATCTAAATAAGTAGTGTTATCAATTCCTAACCTCGTCATCTTGATTATTCAAATAACTATCCTCATTTTCACGGGTACTATTGGAAACACTAAGATTATTTCGAGCAGTTCTGTTATGGGCCTCTAACAAAAGCTTTTGAATCGACTCACATGACTTCCTTATGATATCGTGACTCGACTCACATGACTTCCTTATGGTATCGTGTATAGAAGGTTCACTCATAGGTGCATTTTGTTTATCCATTTCTAACACAAACCTATTTGTATTCTCAGTTAGTTGTTTGAGAGACTCTTCTAAAGGAAGAACAGGTTCAGAAGGATCATAATAGGGACTAGTTTTCAATAGTTTGATTGCATCCTCTAAATACGAAGAACTAGTATTATAATCTTCTTTCTCGTAAGACTGATGCACGTGTGGATAGTAATTGGGCTCACCATAGTATGACCTATAACCTTCAAAAGGTTGGCGTTCCCAACCATTATTCACACTTTGGTCATAAAAAGAGTGATGTCCATATTGTTCAGTTGGATATTCATATTCATTGTGGTGGCTATTATAATACCAGTTTGACATCCTAACTGTAAGGGAATTCTACACAAGCACAAACAAGGCTGACTCGACCAAAAAAAACCTACTGATTTCTAGCAAACAAAAAGCATGATGACTCCACTTAGATTGTTTCTAAACCAGCTTCTAATCCTTCGAAAGGGAATTCGTTACAATTTAAGCAGACCCCTCTAGAATCAATCTGAGTTAAAGTAAGCTAAATAGAGACGAGGGAAGCACGATGGAGCTTTGATACCCAAGGCCTCACCGGCATTACAAGGCGGCGCATTCAACTTACAGAAACCGTCATGAACTTCGAAGTATGCTTAAAAGAGTAACCAATATTTTCGAATGACTTTCCTATTAAGCTCGTTACCCTATCGTTCTCGTTCTAGTCGGTATTTTAAGCTTGGGTTCGCGTTTGGTATCGTTTTCCTAAGGCGGGCAAGAAGAGAATGGTGATGAAATCGAACCCTTATCTTGTATGGCCAGGCCTTGCCCTTTACTAGGAAATTAAAGCGCCCGTTTTCAATACCTCAACATATATGCATACAAAATCATCCGGAAACCCTTGACAGGGGATTCGCGGGTGTTTAGAATTCTTACCTCCCGTTCCAGACGGGGGATGAACCGTTGAAGTCGACTCGGGACACTGACTCCTATGTCAGTGTACGAACTCGAGGGGCCGAGACAGTATCGTAACTGTCGTCCTTCCCTGTGCAGTTTATATTTAAACTAACCCTTCCTTAGGGTTTAAAAAAAAACTAAAGTCCAATGTCCAATGTCCAAAAATAAAAAAAATAAAAAAGTCCAAAAAAAAATATTAAAAAAATAAAAGCCTATTTACAGTTTTAAAAATAATAATAAAAATAAATCTAATAAAAATAAATTAACTATATACAAAAATATTCTTCTTTACTCCTTTGGATTTCTCTTTTCTTTCCTTCTTTGGCTTCGCTTTACTTTTCAACACTTTTTCTTTCTCATAAGCTTCGCACCAAATCTGAAAGCAAACAGAAAATACCAAAACGCGTAAAAAGGAACAAAAATAATAATAAATAAAAAAACCTAAAAACAAATCTATAAACAAGTCCGCGTCAGTAGCATAAAAATTGATCGGATTTTATATAGTGGTAAATAGAGTTGTCGTTCACTCGGACTTGATGAGATTGATTTTTAAGGATGAATTAAAGATAATAATAAAACTAGCAAAAATATACAAAATATGAGTAACAAGATGGAGGGACACTGGGACTCAGGATTTCATCAAACAACAATTTTATGCGGTTCAAATATCAATTCTAAACAGTAATAGCTCATAAAAATTCATTGACTCTAATTCATTGCCTAAAGTAGATTTCGAAAATAATGGATGTAAATCTAAAGCATGGGATATCAAAACATTTAAGCAAGCATAACCCATCAGTTGAAATGACAACCATTCAACGAAAATCATAAATCAATTAAATAACAGTGCAAATAGTCATAATAAAATTAATATAATTACCGCATTCATGAGATTTGGTTTCCTCCGTCGTCCCAGAGATGGGGTTTAGCTCCTCATGATAATACCATAGACGATAATATGATTAAATAATTTTATTTTATTAATCACCATTGGAGTTCTCACAATAAACCGTACAATCCTTTTTCTAATATAATAATAATTAGAAACAGTAGAAAATAGAATTGAAAATATTAAACTCCAAATGAAAGAATGCTCTTGGCTCCGGACTACCGGCCTCCCCAAATGTGCTCTCTTGCTCACTATTTATACACACAAACCCATTACTCAAATATATTCTTCCATAACTCCAAAATCTTCTTCTTTTTAATTAAAAATATCTTCAAGAATTTTTCTTCTTCTTTATATTCTCTAAATTTCTTTATTAAACCAAATCTTATTTAATTCGCAGAATCAAATCCAAGAGAAAATCCTCTAAGATATCTTTCATGTTTAATAGAAGATAACTTCCCTTTGTTTCAAAACTCGGTAATTAATACTCATAGATTTCTGTTAATACTCTTGTCTTAAAAATTATAAATCCTTCCTGTTGAAACCCAAATTTCTTGCCAATATACTGTTTGAAAATGAAGAAGAAGGTGGTGCCCCTATCCAAAGTGCAGGTGCCTTTATTAATTTTCTCAGAGAGGTGCAAACATCACTATTCGAGCAACTTTTTCCACAAGAGATTATTTCTCCAACGCACCTATAAATACACAAAATACCATAGTAAGTACAAATCAAGCACTAATAATACAGAAAATTGAGGACAACTTAGACACAAAAATGTGTCTATCAGTCTTTGTAGTCGCTAAACCCTAAAAGGGTTAGGAAGAGGACGACTCTAGTTACAACTAGGACACACCAAAAAGTAGTGTCGGGATTCAAAGATCCCAGTTGCTCGAAGTTCCCCTTTTATAGACATTCAAAGCATGGGTTGCTTTGGGTTTAAACTAAGATAACTTGGAACCGAGCAATCAATATCCACCGTTAGATGAATCTTTGCATCTGATTTACATAAACAAGATATACAATTTGGTTAGGTGAAACCATAACCGAACCGTGTATAAAGACTATGTTCAAGGTGGTTAGCCGAAACTGACCGATTTGAACTTGAAAGCTTGATACTCATTTTCATGAACACTTAAGACATTAACCTTGAGTCACAATCATGTGATCCAATAAGTATATTATTTTTAGAGAATTGATCAAATACCAATTATCTCGTAGAAATAATATAATCGCACTTGAAACCGCAAATGCATCAAAACCCCAGGACCTAGTCCAGATTGAACACCAAACTGTATTAAGCCTCTACAGACACTAGCCTACTACCAATTTACTTCGGTATGGAATGTAGTTGAGCCTAAAAGGTATCCCATCGATTAAGGTGCATTTGTGCTTCTTATGCCTCTTGAATCCCAGCAGGACTTCGCGCAATTGATTCCCTTAGCTAACGTCACACCAACTAAGAGTTGCTTCAACTCAATTGAAGACTTTAAACCAAATTTGTCTCCCATAAATTAAGCCTATATATGATTTCCTTTTACAATCAAAAAGTTTGATCAAAGGTGTGGAAATCGATAGCAATAGACAAAGCCTAGCTAACCTCAAAATTTGGACTTATGCAACCCAAAGTGCAGCCTAGATTATTATTCACCTCACAAGTATAAAACTTGTGGAATCAACAAAGTTTGAGGCGAAGAGAACTTTGATGATTTCTATCTATCTTGATCGAGTGAGCATCTCAACAATCGCATCAAGATCAGGATCTCGAGTTATCAAGAAATGTTAACTGGACCTGGATTCACGAATCCCTATGAAGTCTTTGTAGTCTCTAAACCCTAAAAGGGTTAGGAAGAGGACGACTCTAGTTACAACTAGGACACACCAAAAAGTAGTGTCGGGATTCAAAGATCGATTTAACAAAGTTTCCTTTTTATAGACATTCAAAGCATGGGTTGCTTTTAGGTTTAGCTAAGATAGCTTGGGCAAGCAATCAATATCCACCGATTAGATGAATCTTTGCATCGATTTACATAAACAAGATATACACTATGGTTAGGTGAAACCATAACGAACAGGTGTATAAAGACTATGTTCAAGGTGGTTAGCCGAAACTAGCCGATTTGAACTTTAAAGCTTGATACTCATTTTCATGAACACTTAAGACATTAACCTTGAGTCACAATCATGTGATCAAATAAGTCTATTGTTTTTAGATAATTGATCAAATACCAATTATCTCGTAGAAATAATATAATCGCACTTGAAAATAATCGACATGGTTAGTAGGTGTACAAAGTACAAATACCATAGCCATTTGTAATTCAGGTCGATCCTGAGTGACGTGTACCAGTTTATAAGCTAATAAGCTAAACCAAGTTAGAGTACGAGAACTATTAAAGGTATCTTTGTCTTATGGAAACCTTAAGACTTTGACCGGTTCCGGAGTCCACGGAACTATTTTTGTTTGCGTACCAGTTTGGATACACAACCGAGTTCCGGAACACAGAACTATTCTGGTACGTTTACCGCTTGGATACTAACCCGCTTCCGTGACCACAGTTCCTTAATGGTTTGCATACGAGTATGCGTACCAATTCGGTTCATGAGTTAAACATATTTTCACATGACGTGCATAAAGATATGCGTACCAATAATCTGTAAGTCGGCATATAGCTACTCCGCTACGTGTACGAGTACATGTAATACAGGTTCAGGACTTATAATGATTTTCGGTTGTAAACCGATAACACTATCTTGTATCGAGATCTATAGTAGTTTATATTTTTCTCTAAATCGATTTGAAACATTCTGAATAACATCAATGACACATATCGATGTTCCATACTATTTTAAATGCGATGAAACTTGAATCATGATTTTGATTCGAAAAATAAATTGTCCTTAACCGAAATTCATCAAATATGAAAAAATGTTCATTAAGCTTAGTCATTATATTTCGAGGACTAATTATCAAGATAAACTTGACTCGAAATTCTTGAATATGCATGAGTCTAATTAGTTATGCGACATCGTCTCAATGATAGAAAAGTGAATATAACTTGAGAAATAAGTGGTTCAGTCTTCACTTACCTTTTGTTGATGAAGTTCTCCAAAAGTTTCGGATGATCTTAGCCTTCCAAACGGTAAGAAACGATCCATTGTTTCTCAACTACATTTCTATCCTAGTCAGAGACTTAAAAGATATAGTTTTGAAAACTAAATTTGACAACAATCTTGAGATAGCAACACTTGTGAGTTCGACCAAGCAATGCTCTAACAATCTCCCACTTTGTCAATTTTAGTGACAAAACTATCAATACATATGGATAAAAAATAAATCTTTGAAAACTCCTCGAATCCATCATGCTTGATTTTCCTTGGCTTTTTCAACTCATTGAACTCTTCGTAATTTCAAGTTGCAATGATTACGACGTGTTCAACTCCAACATCGTTGTTGTTGAAGATGTTGTATCCATATCGATCTGGATGGCCAATGCCGCTATGCAAACAAGATGCGGCCATAATCAATGGCCATCTTTTCTCCTGAGATGCAAATCTCAGCCGTCCAAATTCGCCGCCAAACCGCAAGACTTGTGGCAACTTTTGGCCACAACGCCAAATCCTAAATTGGCTACGATGCCAATTCTTTGTTCATCGTGCCAAAAGCACACGCAAGCCATGCCGATCACGTTACCACGCCTCGACCACCAACGAAAGGTAGCCAACGATCAACGGCTACCCTTCCTCCCGAGATGCGAGATCTCGGCCGTACAAGTTCGCCACCAAACTTGTGGCAACACAGTCGCAATGCCAAATTCCATAGTTTATGCCAAAACCCTAATTTGCCGCACCAAAGGCATGCGCAAGCCATGCCAACACACGGCCACGCCACTTTGTCTACCAAACGGAAGGTAGCCATAATCAACGGCCACCCTTCCTCCCAAAGATGCAAATCTCGAGCGTCAAGGCCGATCCTTTGGACCAAGCAAGCCTTTGTATTTTAACCTTCCACACATAGCAACATGCTACACGTTTTCCAATGAAAACACTCGAGACATCAAAACATGTCACAAGCCCGGGGATGCTCATCATGGTATTGGTACGGCGGTTTGACATGTGGCGTGCAATACGCCCGATTACTGAAAGTGTCATAAAGGTGAGGCGGTTAGTAATGGCAAGAAATAAGTGGTGAAACACATCTTCATTATGGAAACATCAATTCAGGCGTTACCCGTTACCACTTTTCCACCGCTCAAGCAACTTCCACTTCTTACGAGGCCCGGTGGTACGTTTTATTACGACTTGTATAAATAGGTTTCACTACTTCGACCAAAGGACAAGTTTTGGTCAGGAGAACAATACACATCCAGAAATCACCTGGTAGCTTTCTATTTAGCTCGTCAGTTCAACTTTCGGATACAAGTCGCAAAACACCCACACTTCCAGAATCAACTATTTTGGCATCAACACTTTCTTCGCTTCCCCTCCTAAGACCAACCCTTCTCCTTCACTTTGTGACCGAAGCAAACTGGAATGGCCATTTCTTGGTTTAGGCCAGGATTGTACAGATTGATCTCTCGAATCAAAAGTACTTCCGTGTAGTTGGGTTTAGATTTGTTTCTCATCCGCACTCACACGAGATTACCGAAATCAGTAGAAACGGTTTTCACCCATAAACAACAGGTTACCTGAAACATTAACAAAATTTTCTTTAGTATACGAAAAATCAATTACATCCTCCAATGATTTAAATGAAGAGTTATCAAGATTGATATGATTATTGCTACATTCATCAAAATTAACAATTTCTCCCAAAAGTGCTACACTTGAACGATCATCCTCTTCGGGCTCATAATGATCACATGTTTCATCAAGTGTTGCAGCAAGACTCTTGTTGCCAGTGTATTTCTTACGATTTGGACACCCATTAGCAAAGTGACAGAATCCTTTACACTTGAAGCATTATGGCATATCCTAATAATCACTTATCATTAGAATCTCTATTTTTGTGAAATACGATTATGTGGCTTAGATGACGTTGGAGGTTTTTCATAAAAAATCTTGGAATTATTCTATTTGAAACAATCCTTGAGGCTCTTGTAACTAACTTAGTTGATTTAGGAATTCACTTAGAATATTTGGAAAAAAAACATCTTTGGATTACCTTCTAAAAACATTAAAAAAATCTTATTTCAAATAGATAAACTTAATACCTCTAGTCATGTCTATAGGAAAGAGGAAAAAACTTAGGAAAAACTAGCTTAATTAGAGAAACAATATGACACACAATAGCTAAACAAAGGTCCGAGAGATAATATGGTGAAACTGGGAGGAAAAAATACAAAATACTTTCACACAAAAACTTAAAAAGAAGAAAATGGAACACAATTGAGTGTTCGAAGAAAATAATAATGACTTTACCTTTAACAAGAGTGAAATGAAAAAATGAGTAAGTCAAATTATTTTTCGCTTTTTCGCAAACACTTGAAACTCAAGATCATGACCAGTTTTATTCCAACAAATTCAACCTAGTGTATCTTGTAAAAATAATGAATGACTCTTAACTTGATACCTACCTTTGAGGAAATTCTTAGAGTGTTAAAAAGTTTAAAACCAAACAAATCTCCTGGACGATGGTTTTCCAGCTAGCTTCTTTAAACAAAATTGGGCCCCGTATGTGAACAAGTTGTCAAATCTATTCAACACTTCTTCAACCAGGAGAGATGCATCTGGTATTAATAAAACCTTCATATTCCTTATTCTAAAGTAAGACACCCAAAGATCTGGTCAATTTAGACCCATTGGCCTATGCAATACAATTTACAAAATAATAGCAAAGATATTAGCAAATAGAATTAAACCTCATCACGGATACCATTATTTCCCCATTTAAATGACCTTTCTGGGGTCTAAAAAGACAAATATCGGATAACATAGTTTTAGCACATGAAATCATTCATTCCTTTAAGGCAAATCTAAAAAGTGCCCATGTGGGGAAATACATTTAACAAAATCACATTATTTTTTCATTATATATTTAATTCCCATGCCGTTAGCAATTCCGTTTGGTCTCACCAAAGCATTAAAAATCTCGTGGACTTAGTCAATTTCTCATTTGTTGAGATGAGATTTTGGTGGGTATAATTACTAAACTGCCCACTACTCTATAATATTATATTATCATATTTCACCGTTCGGTTGATTAATCGACCGCTCAAAATTCCCTAACTCGGTCTAGTGCTATAAATGAAAAGTAAGTGGGACGTGGCAAGTCTTGGTGAAATGTTGTAAGCCTCAAGAGTATAATCTTCTCTATCAAAACAAAAAAATGCACAATTTCTTATCAGAAGCTTATGTTCTTATCGATTAGAGAAAAATGGATCTAAGCTTAATTTCATCTCTTAACCAAACAGCTGTTGATACAACTATTTCCAATAGTGTGAAATGGAGACTTGGATTTAGCTTAATAATAAGAAGCAGATGGCATCATGTTAAAAGATAAAAAGGGAGAAGTCCATAGCGAGGTAAATGAAGATGGGATGGACTTGGGGTTTTGTTGTGGTGGTGTTCTGTGGTCAAATTGGTGTTGACATAATTTCAGGGATTTTGAAGTTATATACAACAGGAGCAGTTCTTGAGATGTATATGAAGATGGAATGGAGTTGGGGTCTGAAATTGAATTTAATTGCAATTGAAGTGCTAGCTTTTGGCAATCAAATATCTGGTCCCAGTTTTGGAGTTTTGGTAGCACTTATAAATAGAGATCGAGAATAACACAGAAGGGTTCATATGGTTTTGAATTTAGGATCAAATTGGAATTACAGGGTTGTCCCGGAGGTAAAAGGTTTGTGTGTTTTGATCACTAAATACATTAAATTTTATTTGTTTTTGTTGATGGATTTTTGGTTACTCAAGTTGGCATGAAATTGTAAAAGTGTAGTTCGAAAACGCTTGTGGGTTTGGATCACTCTTTAACAACTATTTACCCAAGTAATTCACTGATTTTACCCAAGTAATTCACTGATTTGGGCAAAGACAGATTTCTTTTACCCATTTGTGAAAAACAAATATATTTTAGCATGTATAATCCATATTAAAGATGGCATGAATCGCATGATCAACGTTGTGATTTCGTGATGATTGTTTTCTGAATCACAGACTTCTGCCTGTCAGGGTTTTGTTAACAAAAAGTTGGGGAAAAGAAGATGAACAGTGGTAGTTGGGATTTGATTCGATTTAGCTCGGTGCTGAGTTGAGTTTACACCGACTCATTATTCCAACTCGGTCCTAGTCAAAGTATTTAAGGGCGTGAAAGTCTTTTGATATGGCTCCATTAATGTCACGTATACACCAACATCTGTTACCCTTTTTTTTTTCAAAAACGAGACGGAAAAGATCAATTCATGGGCATTAAATCAATTAGGAAAAAAAGCGTGGGCATTTTATTAACCCACATGGGCATTTTATTAAAAAGCCTTCTTTTAAAAGAAAAAAGTGAAACAAACGAGGGTTGGGGATCAAGATTGACATGTCAACGGCTTTTCCCAGCCGGGGTTAATTGGGATTTTTGATCCCACTTGACTTAAAAAGAACGCAATTGGGGGGATATCAAAACTAATTGAGGGGAAATGAATTACTTCCCAGAGCCTTAGGTGCTGTTAAGGGGGTGTTTTTTGGGTATGAAAATAATAAAACACCCTTAGATTAATAAAAAAACTTATGAAAAGAGTATTATACCTCCCAAAAAATAAAAAAACTTAAAAATCAAAACCAAACACAAAAATCAGTTATCCCATTTTGTGTACCAGAAAGGCATGAGTAGGTGTGAGGGTTAGGGTTAGAAAAAATTTCATCTTCTTCATCGTTCTTCATTCGATTTCTTCATCGACGATTAATCGTTAAATCAAAATTTCTGTCGATTAACTTACCAGATCATAACCATGCCTCCACGGAAGAAAAACAACTTCCCATTGAACCCAAGTCCAATCGAACGAACCAAGAACGATTGTTGTAAAATTGAAAAAAAGACTTGGTTTGATTGCTCAAAAGGAAGAAGACAAAAGCGAGTTATCGGACAATGAACTACTAGCAAAGATGGCTTATGTGAGAAGGTTAGTCATTTTGGAACTGTTTAATTAGTGTTTCACACGATTTGTAGCTATGGGTTTAGGTCCAAAATGCGAAACCCTAACTGCAGGTTTGGGTTTCGAAGTTTCGGATTGATTTAGGTATGAATATCGCATAGGTAGTTGAAAGTAGGCATGCGATCTAGGATGAAAACCACAGCCGGTAGAAGTCTCGGCATTCGATTTAGTATGAATACCACATCAAGTAAACAGTACCGACACTCAATCTAGGTTGAAGACCACGCGGTATTGAAATTCTAATATCTGGAAAACAATAGGGTTTAGTGAGTTGTCTGGCATAAAAAGCGTATTTTAGAATTCCTCTTAGGAACTCTAGTTTTGGTATCTAGGAATTTTAGAATTTCTTCCTAAGCATCTTCGACATTTTATTTTTAAGTGCGTAGGATTTGCAAACCCGGCATTGATTCTTGTTATGCGGGTATGCCGGAAGTCGTGTTAAGTTTCCAGGAATTTCAAGTTTATCTAGGCATCCCTATACATTTATTTATGTATCTGCGTGCTTTAATCCGGCATGGATGTTTATTATATGTAAATGCAGTAGTGGTGTTTAGTTATCCAGGAACATTCCTATACTATCTAGGCATCCTCGACATTTATTTATGTATGCTGCACTTTAACTTAGGCATGGAAGTTTATTATACGTGTATGCCGGAACTAGCTCACGACATGGTCAGTTCTTTGTTATTGTATGCCGGTATTAGAAATGAAAGTTAGTGGTTGTCTAATATATTAATTTCGTGCTTCTTTTGAAATAGATCTAAAGCAAAGGAAGCCAAAGCAAAGGAGGCTAACAAAGGAAAAGCTAAAACTGTTGCGACTAAGAAAAAACGGAAGGATGGTCTTGATACTCCTCAATCTCTGCCTCCTCGAGGGAATAACAAAAAGCGTTTGGGTTTTGAGACAAGAGGGGATATTTGGGAGAGTGGTCGGATCGTAATATTCTTGCAATCCGTGAACCCTCTTTTGCCATTGTTGAGGATGAAGATGAGGAAGATGAGGAAGATGAGCAAGATGAAGAGGAAAGTGAGGAGGAAGACAAATGAGATTGATCCAACTCAATTAGCAAACCAAAGCCAAGGAGTAGTTAAACAAAGATGGTCAAGTCAACAACCTACACAAGGCGAAGGGGGCAAAGGCGAAGGGAAAGTAAAAGTTAAAGGTTCGCACCTTCCTCATGTTGATGACATGATACCCGACTCAGGCAGTGGTAAAATTTTGTGAACTTCTTTTGATCAACGGGTTTATTTGGCTACAAGCACTCATGGGCTCGTACTATATATCGACCTATATAAGAATTTCTATCTCGTGCATATGTACTCGTATTTATGCAAAATCTCTTAAGATCTCTTAATCGTATTATCTCTTAATTGTAGGATCATAAGAAGGTTGTGTTTCGAAACCAAAGCGGTGATTGGGATTTGTCTAGAGCATGATGATGTCCAAGCAATAGTAAAGGAATCTGGTCTATATCCTTTGGTTGAAAATTATGTATGACAGGATATTGTCCCAATCAATTGCTTCGTCGAAAGGTATCATGGTGGCGATACCATGCACTTCCGTTTGGAGAGATGATCTTGATCCCAGGATGATGCTCGTAACATTCTAGGCTTGGATATTACCGGCAAATCAATTATAGAACGAGGTGACCTTGAGCTAGAATGGACGGAGCCCACGAGCTTACTAACAAGTTGTTTGGTTTGGAATACAAAGAGTCTCAACAGGAAAGCTTCTATGTATCTAAGGTTAGTAGGACAAAGACATTCAAACCGACCCCGCTAAGAAGAAGTTTGAAAACACAAAGAAAATAAGTGTGCGGGATGGATGGGACCCCCGTTACTGCATTGATCCTACGGCCCAGGTGCATTGCACATTATACATCTTGGGCACTCAGGTATTCCCCGACACTAGTAGCAACGAGGTTAGTGCAAACTTCCTTCGCACTTGGATCGGTTGGACAGAGGTCCTTACCTATTCATGGGGCACCGTGGCAATGGCATTTGATGGCGGAGATGAGAAGGATCTCTAAGGCTGTTACAAACCAATTCGTTGGGAATTTCACTCTACTCCAGTACTTTTGTTTTTAAACTTATGTTCTTATTTATATTGTTCACGTGTATCCTTATTATGTATTTAGAAACAAAATTCTTGACTTTTTATAGGTATCATTTCAAATTTGTATAGGTGTGGGCTTATGAACATTTCCCAACATTGTTCAAGACCACCTCTTCAAGTTTAACCCAGTTGTTGACCCCGTGATCTAGAGCAAAGAAATACGAGTTCAACACCATTCAAGCCGAGTAACAATGGTCGACCTGATAGAAATGAGATTGGCTCTTGACGCGATGACTACCAAGGATGTTGTGTTCGGCCCCCTACAAGGAGGCTATAGACAACCGTCAATACACTTGGTTTTTATAACGTTGCGTATACCAAGGTCCTTTGTTCCACCCAAAGGATACGTTATGGTCGATCCTCGACGTGCGATGCGGAAAATTGGATTCAAGCAATTACCTAGTATCATGACAACCTTTACCGAAAGGTGCCTTCTTGATTATTCTCGTTGCATGTCAAGTTCCACAAGGTTGAGGGTAGAGTATGATCCAACTCCCGAACCAACACACTTTGGAGGGATAGGGAACCACGTCGTTTTGGTAGATACTACTAATGGGGTTGCGAACAAATCTGATGAAGTTGACCCAACTCTAAGACATTCGTGATTATTTGGAATGGTCGCATCCACTTGTTGTGCGGCCTGAGATGTCCAAGTTCCCCCCCCCCCCCACAAAAAAAAACCCGTTCCAACTCCTATAGCGCACCACGACGAGCCAACTTAATAAGACCGTTGGATTGCTAGTAAGTATTGTTAATTGCTTACTGCTTAATGTACACATAATTTTATATTAGCATATATATACTAATTATGTGTTGTATGTATGAAACTAGCGGCGTCGGCTTGGCAAGTTGAAGAAGATGTTAGGTTGCAACTTCTGGGAGGAGAGGAAGTATCCTCAAGAGACGTAAGGAAGTCGTGGAAAAGCTTGATAAACGGAAGAAACCGACCGTAGTGCAAGAGATTTGTTCTGGGGAAACGAGGAATAGGAGTGGCCCACAAGAAGCAAAGGACCGAGTAATTAGCTCTTCAACTGTGTTTCTTTCATTTGGATGGTGGTTGTTACGTCTTGAGAAATTTCTAACTTGTTTTCGTTTGTAACTCATGGTTTACTCTTTAGTAGTTTGGTTTGCTTTTGGTTTATGATTCGTGGGTTAAGAACATTAAAGCACGATCCAGCTTTGTTTTTGTTAGGTTGAACATGTTTAAATTTAAATTTGTAGTGAATTGTTATATTTGCAAGTTTTATTTACAAAACTTGCCTAAGCATGGAAAAGTGTTACTAGGACGCCAGACAGTGTCCGGCATGAAAGATTATAACGATTCTATGCCGGTCACTAGTACTGGCACATAAATTGTTCTACAAAACCATACCGGAATAGGAAGATTAAAAATTCCATGTTCCTGTATAGATATAGGTAGGTACTGGCATGAAAGCATTATCTAAATCCATGTCGGTTACAAGTACCAGCAAAGAAATTATTCTATATAACCATATCTGGTATATGAAGATTAAAAATTCCATGTTCCCCGCATAGATATACGAAGGTACCGGCATGGATGCGTTATCTAAATCCATGCCTAATTGTATTTTTTTAAAATTTCGCCTTCAGTTACAAAACCGCACTCTAATTCGATTGATTCAATGTCGAATCTCCGCCGTGATAGTTCTTCACGAACGCTTTCTTAATTCATTCCAAAGTAATCTATTACATTCGATTAGAAAATTAAATTAGAAACATACTAAACGACATGGAATAAATTAA